>JAPMAC010000203.1:10000000-11200000 GCA_028671895.1 Oenanthe sinensis
GAGTGAAGTGAGGCAAACACTGAGCGAAACACATGCACGTAGTTTAAGTAAAACAAACAAGAGTGCAAGCGAAGTGAGTGCACACATACACAATGAACTAATGTCAAAAATGGAAGCTCTCTAGAAGGAAATGCAGATTGTTCAAGCTGAGCTAACACAAGTTAAAGCACAAGCAGAAACCAAGTCTACTTCTGCCTTTGTAACACAACAGCTAACAATCGTGCAAGAAGAAGTGAACGATGTGAAGTCCAGCATTCTCCTGAAAACTAAAGATATCCAACAAGTACAAAGTCTAATTGCTGAGGATATGAAAGAGATAAGCACAATAAACGAAAGAATTGATGATGTTGAGAGAAGTCTGAATTTGACAATTCTTGAAAATGAAGAGATCTCAACTAAACGATTCAACAAGCTGGATGATGGAATGTCACATCTGAATGAAGGATTGAAGCAGGTCTATCTAACCATGGAAAAACTCGTCAAATCATTTGAAGCTTCAAGAACAGTAGAGGATCCCTCAACTAAGGGGGAGAAAGAAAAGGAGAAAGAAAAAGTAGCTAAAGGAGAATGGGCTACTAAAGAGAAAGGCAAAGCCAAGCTATATCTAGAAGATCTTCAAGAAGAATATTACTATCCGGAAGATCAGTTTATTTAAGATACTAGTGTAGATGATTCGTTCAATCCTGACTACTACAGAGATGAGGAAGAAACTGCCTTTGATGATGAATTTTTATTTCCTCAAGAAAAAGAGTTTGATCCTGCCTATGAAGAGGTCATGAGGAAGTTAAAAGAAGACATCAAAGTGAGTAATGCCAAAACTGAAAAACTAAAAGCTCTAGTCAAGGAAAGAACATAGGCTGAAAAGGAAGCAAGTCGAGAGAAACAAAACTTTTGGGCTATAGCTGTGCGAGAGAAAAAGAAAGATGTGCAGCTAAAAATAGGAAAGAAGTGGGACACAGCAAGAGAAATCATGGACAAGCTTCAGAAGGGTCCATTTGAAGACAAGCATCTTAAATCAATCATCGAGCGTCTAAAAAATTCAAATGAAAACATTGATAACTTCATGAAAGCACTGAAAGAAGAAGTTGAGTATATAATTGTCATAGTGGATCATATTCTTGAAGATTGGCATATTTTAGTCTACACTCACAGGAATGGTACATTCAGAATCTCCTTGGAATTTTTCAGACAGAGAAGTTTATCAGTCATCTGGACAATGTTGAATAGAGTCAAAAGAAGTTCAGAAGAGAATGAGCTTCTGAGAGATAGGCTCAGAGACTTCGCAAGAGCTGTTAGTCCTCAAATCTTATATGATCCTCATGAAGTAAGATTCTTCTCTAACAAACTATATCAAATCTTGAAGCTAGATGAGGAGTCATTGAAATGATATACAGTCAAGCATATGATTGAAGTTGAGAAGATGCTGAGATCTAAAGGGTTCAAATCCTCAGCCAAGTTAGATGCTGCTAAAAAAATCAGAAACTACTGCTTGTCCAAAAAGATTCCATCCTATATCAGGCAAATGCCAAAGATAGATTCAACTCAGCCAAGTGATGTAGAAGAAGAGACAGTAGATCCAGTTGAGCTGGAAGTACAATGGGAATTAGCTCGTGCTCAGCAAAGAAGGTTACTTGGAGAACCCATTGCATCAGGAAGATCAGAATTTGAAGAAGTACCAAGGACACCAGTGCATAAAGGTTCAAACCTAGAAGAAGGTGAAGTTGATACTTCTAAAGACTGAAGATTTAAATAGGTCAAGATAGAAACTATGTAATATTTGTTCAGTACTAGAGGAACATCTATCTTGTATTTATCTTTCATGTATGAATCTGGAAAATTGTTAAATATAAAACCAGAACTTTTGTTTATTATTTACAACTTTTACATGACGTATTACTTTCTTAGTTATTAGTTGAGTTATCCTCTAGAAATTTGTGTGTTAAATGTTTAACAACAAATAGGGGGAGATTGAAAGGCATATGACTAGGCCTATTTGTAATAATTAGATGACAACTCAACTCAAATAAGAAACAGAAGTAAATAATAAATATGATAATAGGAATCAAGACAAAGAAAGTCAACTAGGCACAAAGAATCCTAAATATCAGAAGTGTTCTAATGAAGTTGCTACTCTACACCGGAAGAAGTTCATTAATATGTTCATGCGTCGATGAAAAATAAAGAAGTAATATTTCAGAAGAATTCAAAAGATACAGAAGATTCCAAGTGCCTACTACAGAAAGATTCCTGGAAAAGAAATATTGACGACAAAGCATGAAGCAGGAACAAGACATAATATCACAACTATTAAAGTTAAAAAGTGAATAATATTTATTTAGTATGGCACAAATGAACCAGACAGTACATTTGTGTGTCAACTAAATTAATAAATATTTTCCACCTAGCTCAAGTGATTTTTACAGAAGACAGAAGACAGGAAGACTCAAGTCAAAACTACAGAGATTGTATAGTGATGAAACAGAATTAATTCTACTATCAAAAGTTAATTAATTATTTAATTTATCTACTTAAATTAATTCATCTTGAATTGATTTAATTTATAAATTATTTAATTAAAAATTGGTAGAATTAATTAAGTTAAAAAGAACATTTAAATTAATATTTAAAGAAAGTCTTGTTGCATAATTTAAAAAATCTTACCGAATTAAATCGGTAAGACATTTGAAAAGTCTTACGGAATTAAATCGGTAAGACATTTGAAAAGTCTTACCGAAATATATAGGTAAGACCTTTTAAGAAAGTCTTACCGAAGTAAATTGGTAAGACATTTGAAAAGTCTTACCGAATTAATTCAGTAAGACCTTTCTAAAAGTCTTACCGAGTTATCTCGGCAAGACCTTTTTAAAAGGTTCTAATCACCTGTTTCGGCAAGACTTTTCAAAAGTCTTACCGAGCAAAATAAGTCTTTCAAAAGTCTTACCGACCGAAAAATGTCTTGCCCAGTAGTTTTAAAAAGTCTTATAGGCATATTTAAAAAGTCTTTCTAATTTTTTAAATAAGTTTTATTCAAATGTCTTGCTAGCCTAAACCTCTATAAATATGAGGTTTTGGATTCATTATTTCAGTTATTAGAAAACAGTTCAAATTCAGAAATTTGTCTGCATTATAATATTCACAGATTTCTGTGCAAGTTTGGAATATAATTATTAAACCTGAACAATTCATGTCAAAATCGTTCTTGAACAATTTATCAATTATATACAGTTTTCATCATATTAATTTTGTAATACTTTTCAAGTTAAAAATTATATCTTCTACTTGAACAGTATTTCATTAAAATTAATACTTCGCAAGAAATTAAAGTAATATTTTTTAATCCGAAAACTGCGATTAAATATTGATATTGTATTCAACCCCCCTTCTATAATATCAGGTACCAACAAGTTTTTACTTCAGACTCTGTGGGGGTTAGAGTAACATCACCCATTAGTCTCATTAATGAGCCATTGGATACTATGTCTTCATAGACATTGGGAAATTTGGGGGACTTCTATACCATGTAAATGGCATCCCTTGGACACTCTCCAGTCATTCAAAGACTATCCTCTAGGAGGAATTCCCCTATCCATCCAGAATCTATTCATGATTCATCTGAGAAATTGGACAAGGAGATAGATACTAAGGGACTCACTGTAACAAGTGGTCCTAGCTCTAACTTCATGTCTCAATGGCTGAAGCCTGTGCAATATGACAGTGCTTCAGGACCATCCACTGAAGGGTTACTATCTGAGGAAAAATTAAAGGAGCTATATGGAGATTAAATGGATGGCTTCTATCACATTGCACAACAACTCCTGACTACTCATCTGCCAAACAAGGACTATGTTGCTATTTTCCTTGAATATGCAAAAGATCATGAGGAAATCAAAGATAAAAATGCAGAAATGGTTGAAGAAGGAGAAGCCAATATTGATGCCTGGTTAGATGAAATAGACTGTGAGCATGGAGGAGATGTTACAGTGGATGAGGGAGAAATATCTGACTTCTCTTGGTTCATGTGCCAAAGTCTTCACTCCCTCTGCAATTTATGATGCAATTCATGAGGCTGCCAAGATGCAACTACAAGCAAATTACTACCTCGCAAGGGGTTTCCAATCTGAAATTGAAAATCATAGAAGCAAGATGGAGAGCAGGAACTCTATTGATGAGAATTTTATGCTTGTTGTGCATGCTCCTAGATCAGAGTCATCTCTGGCAAGACTTCAAGTGAAAGAGATGAATGATAAGATGGAGAAGATGGAGAGAGCATTTAAGGAAATGGTTGAAAGTAATGCTTCTCTCCAACAGAATCAAACCAAAATCAACAATATGGTGGAGGTGTTGTATATAAACAGGCATGTTGATAGATTACCAGAAGATGTGCCACTCCATGATTTGACTCCTTTTCAAGTGGACATCTACTATCAAACCAAGGCCAAGGCAGAAAAAGCTGAAGCTCTCACTGTTGCTAAGTTAAATGAGAAGGTTGAGAAATTGTCCTCAGATCAACAAACTCTTACTAACACAGTTTCAAAAGTGGTATCTAGTGTGAATTCTCTGCGAAAAGATATTTACACTTCCATGTCAACACATGGCATCACTCTTCAACAATTCACAAAACAACTGGCCAACATTTAAACTCTTCTCTCCACCATGACTACTGTAAGCCAAGCACCTCAAGTGCAAGTCTCATCTAAATTCAAGCCAACTACATCAACCTTCCTTCATCAAATATAAGATATCAACCCTAAGAGGGAGAAAGAAAGAAGGGAGGAGATTGAGGCTGAAAGGCAAAAGGCAGTGTTGAGGACTCTAAGGAAAGAAGTTTTGAAGCCTAATGCTGACAAAGAGTTTCTCCAAACTTTGAGCATAATGGAAAATTCTTCAAAGAGCCTGTAGTGTAGATGGAATCTGGGATTACAAGAAAATTCTTGAAAATGCCATTATAACAGTTAGGGGAGTCAAATTTGAGCAGAATGGAAAATTCTTCAAAGAGCCTGTAGTGTAGATGGAATCTGGCTACTTTAAGGTCTCAATTGGATTCTTTAATAAACTCTCCTACACTGAGTTGGAATGCCTGCACAAAGCCATTGAAACAGTAACTCAGGAAGATGATGAATTAAAAAAATCTGTAATAGGTCCCCTCTTACCTATTTCACTTCCAGATGCATACTGTAATCCTGATGGAGTGATGTATATTGCAAAAGGAAACAAATTAGCTCATTTCTAGATTCCTGAACATCTAAATAAAGGAACAGAAGCCAAGTCATTAATATAATTGATCTGTTAGAGAAGAAGAAAGTTAAACAAGAAGAAGACATATTGATTCTGGAGAAGATGAAAAGGTTCATGAATGATCAAATTTCTGATTTTACAAAGGAAGAATTGAAAAAGAAAATGAAGAATGATGAAGACAGAGGTCAATGATAGAAAGGCAACAAACCTGCACCTAGGAGTGAAAAGGATGGAAGGAAGGAAGAATAGAACAAGAAAGATGGAGATGAAAAGAAGAAGAGGGATGACTCACACAAGAAAAAGAAGTATGAAAGGAAGAAACCAACAAAGGAGCAAGTTGTTGGAAGTCATGTTAGTGCACCTAACACAAATCATGTAATAATGTGGCTCCAATAATTTCTGAAACTGCTAATGTCCCTAAATCCAAATCACCAAAAAGATATCTTGTCAAGGTGACTGGAAATGGAGTGATAAGGAAGGAAGTTAAAGGAAATCAATTCAAAAATCTCAAGCCTTACAAAAGAATTCCAGTCAATGTAGCCATCAAAATGAAAATCAAGCATTCTGCTAGTTCTTCACTAGTTAGATGTCTTAAATGTAAAAAGCAGTTCATTATTCCTGACAAAGGTCTACCAATTAAGTCTATCCAAGAAGTTTTGAAGTTGATAAAGTAAAGATCAAACAATGGATGGCAGACAAAATATGCAAGGTTGTGATGAGAGACAAAAGAATGTTTGTGACTACTGTTGATGTAGAGGAAATACTTTTCTACCATGTCAACTCAACTTCAACCACTCATGATATCAAAAGAGTAATCAGTCTTTTTAACAAGAAATGTATGGTAAATAAATTAAAAATGATTGAAGTGGCTGAGTACTTGGCTAGGAAGTACCAAAAGAAAATTGACAATGTCAAGTACTTGAAAGAGATGGTTGAAAAGAAGATTAAAGAAGATGAAGAGATAGAGAGAATGTCTGAAGAGCTGAGAAGATAGGGAAAATGCAGAGTATTCAAAGATCCTAACAGAGTTGAGTTCAAATTTAGGAATGGAGTAACAACCAAAGTCAGACTCAAGTTTGTCAATGATTATCCCTTACAAACTCTCAAAATTACTGCTGATATGCTGAAAGATGCAATTCTAATTGAAGAAATAATTGTCAGACAAGAAATTCTCCAGGCTATTGAAGAGATCAAGTCTAGAGAGGAAAAAGAAAAGAAAGCAAGATATGATCAATTCATGCAACAGCAACAGCAATAACAACAACAATAAAGGTAGGCTTGATATCTTGTATTAATTTGTGAAATTATCTTTTCCTAAATTGAATGAGATTGTTGGACCAAATCAAGCCTACTACATTTTATTTACTTGTCATATTATAATACTCTAGTACTTCTTGTATTAGATAGTGACTTAGTTTCTTTAATTATGTATTTGCAGTCAGAAGCATGTTTCTACTGTAACTCCAAATATAAATGAGTGATATCAAGAATAATTATACTGGTAAAAGATTCAAGATTCTATGGATCATGCATCAGGAGAATAAAGGCACATCAAATAAGGAGTTTAGAAAAGGAATTGTTTCTAAGGCAAATGATCATTCGAGAAGTCACACTGATAGAGAAGTCAAAGATGTGCAACTGGTAGAGAAGTCTCAAAACTCTTCATGCCTCAGTATTCGATCGAGAAGTCTGTTTGATCGAGAAGTCAAGACATTGGAGTCATTCGAGAAGTACAACAAAGTAATCATTCGAGAAGTCCAGTAAAATAAATCGAGAAGTTAGCTAAGGAAGCAATAGAAAAGTCTAAGTGAAGAGGTCAATCGAGAAGTCTGTGGTAGTAAACCATTCGAGAAGTCTAGCCTAATCGGAAGTCATCAAATCTATACTCAATCGAGAAGCCTAGGCATTCGAGAAGTAACAAGTCAAAAGACTGATCGAGAAGTCTCAGAAGTAGTTGATCGAGAAGTCTGTGTCATGACTTCTCGAGACAAGAACAGTTGAGTATTCGAATGTTTCAAACAGCAAATTTCAAGGAAATTTGCAGAAGAATTAAGACAAGTAATTTGAAGCATTGTCTTGATCATGTCAGTCAAACCTGTGAAGATAATGACAAGTCTACAATGAAACTTGAAAAGAAAACAAGACAAAGACAGAAGGAAGAAAGCAGAATGGAGCATACTGTAAAGTCATAGAACTTAGATGGAAATAGATTGTGTACAATGTATAGTAGTTTTATCTATTTCTAGTTATAGAAAAACAACTTGTGAAAGCATGTGCACATGAGACATGTTGTCTATATAGCTAATAGCACAGCTTCACTAGTTAGTGTGTTGAATAGTTTTCATACCTTGTTTTCTTTCAAGAATAAAAAGTTGAGATTCAAATCAAGAATCTCAGATTTGTAGCATTTCATTCTAATACACAATTAGTTTGAAAGTTAAACTTTGAGTGTTTGTTTTATTTCCGCAATTCTTAAATAAACACGGTTAAGTTATAAAAGCTACAAACAAGCTAAAATCAGTTCATGCATTAAACAGATTCAAAAGAAATTTAAAGTTTGAAACCATACATTCACCCCCCCCCCTCTATCTAGTTTCTGTACAACTCATTCCTAACAATTATTTTTATTTATTATAAGAATTATTAGCAATTTATTTTATTTTTACAATATTTAGTTAGCTAATTTGGCTTTAGACACGAGAAACACTTCTAGCATAGTTGGTTAATATGTTTATTAATGAAACATTGCGGTCGGTGAAATTACCTTTTTACCCCATTTTTAAATGATTTTTCGGGCGATCTAACCGTACGGATGTCGTTAATATTGATTTTAGAAATGTGCAAAAATAATATTAAAAAAATCCCCTATGAAGCTTGTACGACTTTCTAGTACAAATATTATAAAAAGGCTAGTATATCGAAACTAGTTCCCGATTTGTAAAATGATTTTTTTAAATGATTTGTCGGGCGACCCAACCATACGAATGTCGTTAACTATTGATTTTAGACATGTAAAAAAATAATAAAAAAAATTCATATGAATCTTGTACGACTTTTTAATACAAATATTATAAAAAGGCTAGTATATCAAAACTAGTTCCCGATTTGTAAAATGATTTTTTAAAATAATGTTTTGGACGATCCAACCGTATGGATGTCGTTAACTATTGATTTTAGATATGTGTAAAAATATTAAAAAAATTCATATGAATATTGTATAACTTTTTAATATAAATATTGTAAATAGACTAGTATATTGAAACTAGTTCTCGATTGCTCTAATGATTTTTTGAAATGATTTTTCGGACGATTCAACCGTACGAAAGTTATTATATATTGATGTTAGGGGAGTGAAAAAATAATAAAAAATTTCGAATTCGATCTTGTATGACTTTTTAATACAAATATAATAAAAAAAACTAGTATATCGAAACTAGTTCCCAATTGCCCTAAGTAATTAGTTATTAGTAAGTTTACAATTCAAAAATTTACGTATAAGTAAGGTTCTTAGATATCTCTATTTGAAATAGCTCGGAGACGTGTTTGATGCATAAGTCATTGAACACAAATTTATAACAAGTTATAAATTCAATTTAATTCTTATATTATTTACTTTACAAAATATAAAATATATATTAATTCAATTTAATTAGCTAGAGTAACATGTTATATGTGTTTTTTGGTCAACTAGGAGGCGCACCTTACTCTACCAATCTTGGTGGGCGCGCCCTCCTCCGATACGGAGGAGGTCAAATATGCTGAAGCCACTTGCCATATCACATTAATATCTCCGTCGTCTATGCCTGTCAATACCAATTAAAGGCCATAGCTCCATATTCCTCGAGTTGCCCTCGTAGGGGAGTTGTTACCCAGTAATTAGACTATTATAAAAGGGGGGTTGAATATAATAGTACCAGACAATCGAAACTAGAATACAAGTATATAAACGAAAATACTATTTATATTAACTTTTACAAACTTAATACAAAACTCTCTCAAGAAAATCAATGTTCTTAAGAGCTGCTAGATTATGAGAATATTATGTTTTCTGACGACTACATCAATGTAAACCTAAACTGTGTTTATATAGTACACAGTTTTATGTCTAAATAATGCAAGGATAATGATTAAGGATTACATCATTATAATTTCCATCATTATCTTCAGAATAGATAGCTTCAAGAAGGTAATTGTCTTTCATACAAACATTTCCTTTTATGTCTTCAATGAAGTCCTGATTTGTCAAATTACCATATAACAGACTCTGATCATCTTAGACTCTGTCGGTTGAGTAGACTCTGATTCTGTAGACTCTGACGATATCATCTAAACTCTGATCAGCTTCTGTAAACTCTGATTGATAGACTCTGTTAGATAGACTCTGACAGCATCATTTCTTCATATCTAACAAGAGTTATGGTGTGATGCTAACCTTATCTTAGAAGATCCTTTCCCTGTACTCAGGTGAGTTGCCCTCATCTGGGGGCTTAGGACGTGACCTGCATTTTGCGGTGGATCTAGTGTTGAACTCTAGTCAAAGTATTCAAGGAAATAGGTGTAGTGGACCGGCTAGAACCCACGATTTCTGAGTCAATGTCGGATCCATGAAGTCATTGGGCTTTATATTAGTTTTTGACCTATCCAAACAAGACCGAATGTAGAGTCCTCTTCCAAGAAGGTTCCACTTGCCTTTTCTGTATTTAATTCGGAAAAGGAAAGTTCTTTTCCTAACGGGCCTCTTCTTTTCCAAGAACTATGTGGTCTTGGTCCTCTATTTCCCCTATAAATAGAGGTACGTAGGCACATTATTGGGGGTCGGAAAACCTAGAGCTCGCAACCACCAGGGAACAAAAAACTCTAGTTATTTTGAAACTTAGCAATCTCATACAAACAACCATGCTCAGGCGATATTCAGCCTCGCTAGATCTTTTTCCGGCAAAGAACCTTGATCTTTATTGATTACCAGGTTTCTCCATCGACAAATTAGTGCTGGAAGGAGAGGAACTCTCATCATCTAAGGAGAAAAAATGTCACAGCCACAAGATCAACGGATGAACAACGGGAGGGAGGAAGATGCACGGTCACCTGGCCAGGGTCGTGGTTAGAACAATCAGAATTTCCATAATCATGAGGAGTATATTCCTGAGCATGTAACCAATCTTCCTGATGTTGGTCGGATCGTTGGGGGATTTCCCCTATTATGATGACTAACTCAAAAATGATGGAGTAGTTGTTTTTGATTGGGGACATGGTCAGGAGCCTCCATGAGAACTTCAATGGATTTGATGAACGTCTGCGCACTCTTGAACGTCGCTCTAGGAAGGAGATAATGATAGAAAGAGGGAGGCATACCCATAATGGAGAAGGAAGAAGGCTGAAAGATTCTCATGATAGTAGGTTCCATGGAGTCACCCCCAGAAGGTGATACCAATAAGAACCATTAAGAGAATACTGAGAGGAGAATGATTCTTGCAAGAGAAGCCCAACGTCCCACATATCCACATCGCTCAGGCCACACTTCTAAAAGGAGGCATAATACCCAGGTAACCCTCGAACGCAATAGAGTTTATGTTCTTGATAGGACTGGTAGGTTAATTTTATAGGAAGAGGCAAAAGACCAAACTCGCAGAAAAAAGGAAAGAGCAGGGGAAAGGCCTATCATCAACCCCATACCCCTAATATCATTTCAACCGGATGAAGGCTTCCCACAGAATATTGATCCACGTACTCGTGAGGCTCTTTCAAACCAACTTCGAAGGAGATATGACAACTTTGTGAATCATAGGACTCTTCCTCACTGGAGGCGCCACAACGCCGAACCTATCATCACCTATGTCTACTCTGAGAGCTCATCTGAAGGCAGCCGTCACACCCCTTGAAGCCAGAATGGTCAGAATAATCAAGGCCCTCAAAACACCCAGAATCCTCCTCCTCTTCCAGAAACTCTGCAGGGTGCATCCCAACCTACTCACACTACTCAAGGTATGGGTCAGCCTCTAACTGATCAAAATGCACATCCACCTCCCCCCACTGTTCAGGGCGCGCCCCAGCCTCCTCCTGTCATCTTGGGCACGCCTAAGCACTCTGTCATCAATCAAGTCATACCAGCTTCTAACTCAGGTAACAATAATCAGGCTGTGCCCCCACCTCAGAGCGTGCCCTCAATCAATGCCTCACAGGTTAGTCCCTTATCTCAGCTTTCAAGAATGCAAAATATTCCAGGTGTGGGTAACATAAATGTCGATGAATTAAAGAATCTTCTCACCCTCCTTAATGGAGGAAGGTCCACAACTATGGTACATGCCCTTTCTCCCTTCTCTCAAGCGGTAAGGGAAGCTCCGCTTCTATAGGGTTATCGAAGCACTATTGATCTCCGCTATCATGGGAACTACGACCCAGTTAAATATTTAGGAAAATTCAATATTGATATGGATGTCTATCAGGTGCCTGACTTGGCTAGATGTAGGCTCCTTGCTGCTACACTGAGGGACATCGCTCAAGTATGGTTTCAGAAGTTAAGAGCAGGTATAGTCATGTCGTGGGATCAAATGGAACTTCTCTTCCTAACACAATTCTAAGCTCCAGTAAAATATGCTCCTCCGGTCACAACTCTAGCTAATGTCAAACAAAGGTACAATGAATCCTTCCAAGCGTATTTCAAATGATTCAACTATGAAGCCACAGGGGTAAGAAGGGCAACAGATGATACCTTGAAGAGTTTTCTCATTGAAAGTTTGAAGGTTGGGATAGATTTTTAGAAGCATTTGCAGGGGAAGGAATCATCGACTTTGGCCTCCCTCTATGCCGAGGCAGAGCCCTTCAAAAGAATCGAGCAATACTTGGAAGACAATACTCAATCAGGGTCAAAGTTCAAAGCCAAGAAGAGGGATATGACTCCACCATCTGAATATAAGAGAAAGCCTAGGAGCCCGAATAGGGTGAACATGACACACGACAAAAGGAACCAGAGCCCTCCACCTTCCTACGAGAGTAGAAGAGATAGGTATACTCCTCTAGTTGCCGGAGTTAAACATATTTATGAAGTCAACAAAAATAAGGGTTTATTCAGGAGGCCTCCTCCCCCATCAGCTTGGCAAAGCAAGGATCAGAAGAAGTATTGTGAGTATCATGAATCTACTGGGCACGACACTCACGAATGTCGACAACTAAAAGACGAAGTTGAAGTATTAATAAAGGAAGGGCACCTCACTGAATGGGTGAAGAAGTACAGAGTTGATCCTCTTGCCCCAAGAAGAGACAATAGACCCGGCCTAGGAGCCAACAATCAGGAGCCAGCCTCGGATCCTACTTTTGTTAGGGCCAACAGTATACACACTATTTTTGGGGGCACCATATTGCAGGAGATGGCAGAAACACAAAAGAAGCCAAGTACCGACCTCTCACTAATGTCAATAGTTTATCTTCAAGGCCTACAAAGCTTTTCAAGGGAGAATCCACATACATTACTTTCACCGAGGAGAATGCCAAATGGGTACAACACCCACATAATGATGCCTTGGTAGTAGCAATAAAGATTGGAACTGTGAATGTCTATCGGGTTTTTGTAGATAATGAAAGCTCAGCAAACATCTTATATTACAACACATACCAGAAGATGGGGCTCCTCGACAAAGACATGACCGTTGAAAGCATCTTCCTATATGGCTTCGAAGGGGAGTCCATCCCTGTTAAGGGAACCATCCACCTTCTTGTTACTCTCGGATAGGGGGGATTATCATCAACCCAGATCATTGATTTCTTGGTAATGGATCAGGAGTCAACTCATAATGCCTTGATTGGAAGGTCACTTTTGAAAGAGATGAGAGTCATCACCTCTGTCTATCACTTGTCCATAAAGTTTCCTACACCTACCAGGGTTGGATGTGTTAGGGGATATCAGTTTGATTCTAGGGAATGCTACGACAAGTTAGTGAGGGTTTTCGAGAAGACAAGAGGTCAAAAACAACCACAGTAACATAATATGGTTGAAAGCCAAGGGGAAGCCATAGTCAATGTCCTATATACAGTAGAACTCTCAGAAGAAGAAGAGCCGGTGGAAGAGGTCATATGTCTTGAGAACAACCCCTGTCCTCAAATTTTGATGTTGGAAACACCTCCCAAGGAGGAGTTCGTGGAAGGAATTATGGAGGATGCTAGTGATAAAGAAATTGAAGAACAAGCCTTGGCTAGAAAAAGGAAGGGCAAAGTGGTTATACCTGAATCTCTCCCCATCATTGAACTGGAAGGAAGCTTCAATCCCTTGCCCGAGATCATGGAGGGCGCGCCTTCCTCCCCTACCAGGAAGGAACACGACTTCGACTTTTATCTGGACCCCCGAATGCCCCTTGCAATAGAAAAAACAGGACCAGCGGAAGACACATTTTCTATCCACATAGATCTGGAAGATCCTACGAAAGTTCAAAAAATTGGCTCACGCCTGGAACCGGCCTTACGAGAGGAATTGGTCAAATTCGTCAAATCCAACCTAGATGTGTTCGCATAGAGTCATGCCGATATGATAGGAATTGATCCTGAGGTAATGTGCCACCGCCTTAATTTTGATCCAAAGAAGAAAGGAACGTGGTAGAAGCGCCGCCCTATTAGTGGGGAAAGAACTCAAGCATTGCAAGAAGAGGTGGAAAGGCTCTTAGATGTTGGTCTTATTAAAGAATATTTCTATCTTGAATGGTTGGCGAACCCCGTCTTGGTGAAGAATCCTAATGGGAAGTGGAGGACATGTATTGACTTCACTGATCTAAACATGGCATGTTCTAAAGATAGCTTTTCTCTTCCAAGAATCGATCAGCTAGTAGATGCCACGGCTGGTAATGCTCTTCTCAGTTTCATGGATGCATACACGGGGTATAATCAAATTCTAATGTATGAGCCAGATCAGGAACACACCTCCTTCATCACAGACAGAGGATTATATTGTTACATTGGCATGCCCTTCGGCCTTATCAATGCTGAGGCAACTTATCAAAGGTTAGTGAACATGATGTTCAAAGATTAAATTGGGAAGATAATGGAGGTATATATGGATGACATGTTGGTAAAATCCAAGGAGGCTAGTGACCACGTAAGGCATTTGGGGGAAATGTTCAACATTTTAAGGAAATACAGAATGAAGCTTAATCCTCAGAAGTGTGTTTTTGGGGTAGAGTCAGGAAAATTCTTTGGGTTCATAGTCAATCACAAGGGAATTGAAGCAAACCCTGCCAAAATCCTGGCTCTTCTCGATATGAAATCACCAACTACCGTGAAACAAGTTCAAAGCCTAACTAGAAGAATAGCCACTCTCAACAGGTTTGTATCAAAGTCATCAAACAAATGCAAAGATTTCTTCCAAGCCATCGAGGGGGTAGCCATAGATTTTATATGGACTCCAGAATGTGAAGAAGCCTTCCAAAAGATAAAGGAACATTTGGGTAAGCCTCCTCTACTAGCCAAGCCGTCTGAAGGGGAAACATTAATCTTATACTTGACAGTTTCAGAATATTCAGTTAGCACCGTCTTGGTGAAGGAAGAGGTCGACTTACAGTCACCCGTCTACTATGTGAGTAAGAGACTTCTAGATGCCGAGACAAGGTACTCCAACATGGAAAAGTTGGTCTATGCCCTAATATTGGCAACAAAGAAGTTAAGGCCTTACTTTTAAGCACACAAAATCGAGGTAAGGATGGCTTATCCACTCAAACAGGTCATGCAACGGCAAGAGACATCAGGGAGAATGTTAAAGTGGGCAGTTGAATTAGGGCAATTTGACATCGAGTACAAGCCAAGGAATTCTATCAAAGGGCAAGCCCTAACAGATTTCATCTTAGAATTTCCTCCAGATTTTGAAGATTATGAACGGGCCTTGATTCCAGTAGAAGTAGCATACACCTCTTTAAGGAGAGAAAGAGAAATGTCTGAGCTATGGTGGACATTGCATGTATACGGAGTGGTGAATATTGAGGGATCCAGAGCCAGCATAGTCCTTATTAGCCGCGAAGGGCATCATCTTATGAGTGTTATTCACTTTACTTTCCGAGCCACTAACAATGATGCAGAGTATGAATCCCTCATTGCTCGACTAAGGCTTGCCTTGGAAATGAAAGCAACCCACTTGATTGTTCAGAGTGATTCAATGTTGGTGGTATATCAAGTGACCGGGGGTACCAAGCAAGGGGTCCTAAAACAGAGATGTATCTTGAGTGCTCCAACCATTTGGTTGGGAAATTCAAGGAGGTCTGCATAGAGCAAGTACCTAGAGATCAAAATTTAAAAGCTGATGTCTTGTCCAAGTCAGTGTCGTAAAATGATGCTACAATGTTAGGGGTCATTCCTTTGGAAATTCAAGTGAAGTCAAGTGTCCTAGAGGTAGAAATTATGGTGATTGATGAAGAAGTTTAGGAGAAAGTCACATGGAAAACACCCATTTGGAAATTTTTGAAGGAATGGAAACTTCCTAAAGATAAGGGAGAAGCCAAGAGGCTTCGTTACAAAGCAACGAGGTATGTGGAGTATGATGGGGTCTTATATAGGACAGGGTTCAACCAACCTCTACTCAAGTGTATAGATGGAGATAAATGCACTTACATCATGAGGGAAGTGTATGAAGGCATCTGCGGCAATCACTCGGGGGTAATTCTCTAGCTACGAAAATTCTCAGGAAGGGGTATTATTGACCTACTATGAAGAAGGACGCTTATGAATTTACTAGGGCATGTGACAAATGCCAAAGGTTTGCAAACTACGTCAGTAGCCCGGTAGCTTCTCTCACCCCTATGACAAGCCCATGGCCATTCGCCATGTGGGGGATCGACTTGATAGGAGAATTGCCTAAAGGCAAAGGAGGAGTCAAATATGCAGTGGTAGCTGTTGATTACTTCACGAAGTGGGCGGAAGCTGTTCCCCTAGGAACCATAACGGCCAAGAAGATAACAGACTTTGTGTTCAACGCTATTTTTACAGGTTTGGTATCTTATATAAGTTGTTGATTTCTAATAAGGGGAAACAGTCCGACGAGAATGGTAGCTTTATGTTCAATGCCATTGATTGCAGGTTTGGTATCTCATATAAATTAATCCCTGAAAATGGTAAGCAGTTCGACAGCAAAGAGCTCAGGAGTTTATGTGAAAACTTGGTCATAAAGAGAGACTTTGCGGCAGTGTATCATCCTCAGAGCAATGGGCAAACTGAGGCCATCAATAAAATCATCAAGCACACCTTGAAGGCCAAGTTAGAGGAAAGCAAGGGGAATTGGCCGGAAGAATTTCCTCAGGTATATCAAAATTTCAGCATGCATTATTTGTGATAGGTTAAATGTTTATTGAACAACATTCATACTCCAGATGTTATGGTCCTACAACACTACTCCTAGGAGTACTACAGGGGAATCACCCTTTGTATTGACATATGGGTGTGAAGCCATGGTACCGGTTGAAATTGGAGCCAGATCTTTCAGAAGTGATAATTTTCAGGTAAGAGACATCGTCTTATATCAGAGTTCCGTTAAAAGAGCCCAAGCCTCATCATTATCAAATCCCTTAATTTTTTAGGAAGAAGTCCAGGAGGTGAATCACAGGCTTTATCTAGATTTGCTTGAAGAAATGAGAGCAAATGCTCAGGTGAGGTTAGCAGCCTATCAGCAAACGACTGCGATGTACTACAACTCAAAGGTTAAGGAGAGGCCGATTCAATTTGGTGACTTAGTGTTGAGAAAGGTGATGCCACATGCCAAAATAGTAAGCCACGGAGTATTTGGACCAAACTGGGAAGGACCATATAAAATCAGAGCGACGCTATGGGAATGAACTTACTACTTGGCAGATTTTGAGGGCAAGCCCATCCCAAGGGCATGGAACGCGAAACATTTGGAAAAGTATTATCAATAAGGCAAGCCCTATATATTTTATGTTATGTTTTCAAGACAATTTCTGGTAGCAGTCGAAGTAAAATTAATTTCACTCCCACTCTAGGGGGTACTAGGCATATGATACGCGGTTTTAAAACTTTACGACTATACGGTTTTTGGCCAGTACAAATATTGGTACTGAGATTTTTATATGTGTATTAGTATGTGTTGTATGCTACAGGATGCGCAAGTATTTTAAGACATACAAAATAGGGCGCGCCTTCCTCCGTATGAAGATGACTCCCCCATTTTTGGGTATAGAGTGCGCCCAAATATACACAAATGAATCTAGGGTAAATATATTGACAGTATCATTGAAAACTAATAAAGGAAAAGTAGGGCGCACCCTAAAATTAAACTGATACTCACACAGTAATGACCTTGTGTTGTGTAGCCCTGACTTGTGCAAAATTGGTTTTAACCAAAGCCTAAGGAAGCAAATTTTACATCCTAGGCGCGCCCCGAGGATAATAGGAGCGGTACTTGTACAGTAAAAGGTTGGCAAAGTGATAACAGATAGAATAGCATAAAAGAAATTCAGAGCAAAACTAAAATATATATTAGGCAGTAGAGCGTGCCCCACTACCCATAGCATCCAAAATATTCATCAAGTCAAATATTGTTTACAACTTGTAGGGTTTTACAGAGGGTGGACACCTCAAAATGTATTTGTAAAATCACTCTTTGGGAGAAGGAGGAGCAAATGAGTTGAGGGGAGAAACATGGAGAGCATTGGCATTTTCAGTGAGGGCGTCGCCTTCATTAGGGCGCGGCTAGACCTCCTTGGCAAGCTGGGCCTTCACGTCTTCTTTTAACTCTAGCTTCTTAGCAAGGATGGCATCGACCTCTTCCACCTTAAATTTCTCAATAAATGTCTTAGTAGATGACCCCCACCTGCTCCAGTCAAAGTCAGGCTCAAAGGCAAGGAGTCCACGTAGAAAGTCATGGAAACCTATCTTCTTGCCTTCATCTTTGGCAGCCTCTTTCTTCTCCTCCCAAGCACTTTTCTCAATATGAAAGCTTTCCTATTGGCCGTGTCCGCTTTGTCTTTCCTGAGCTTCTCCAATTCAGAATTGGCAAGAGAAAGGTTGGTTTCAGTCGTTGAAAGCTTAGTGTTTGCAGTGGTCAACTCTTTCTCCAGGCGCCCCTTAGCCTGATTCACAGCTGTCAGTTCAGTTTGACGAAGCTCTTCATCCTGCTCTAACTTCTTCAGGCACGCCTTGTCCTTAGTCCAAGAATGCGATCTAGTCATCACATGAAAGTACAGCTCCCTAGCTGAACGAACAAGAGCATTATCCTGTTCATCCTCCGTCATGGAAGACCAGAAAGTGAGATCGTCTTCCACGATCAAAGGATGAGCAACTTCTCCAATGACGGCAGCACCAAAGAACTAGAAGTAGAGCTTTCAATCACTTTTTGTTTCTTCTGCGGAGGCGCGCCTTGGAGAGGTGGCGCCCTGTTAATCATTTGGACCTTCAGAGGAGATTTGTCTTTGGTCACGGTAGGAGGAAGAGGATCAGGTTTTTTCTTTGAGGCATCCGCCTTCTTGGGTTTTGAGCCCCAACCTCTTGGAATTCTTGGCATGTCTGCAAACAAATAGCAATCCTGTTAGTAAGAAGCAAGTAAAAAAATGGGCATATGGTGGCAGACGCGCCTCAACAGACAAAGGTATAAACATACGACAAGTTATAATAAAAAGCAGGAAAGAACATCTTAATCATGCATGTCTTGGTCAAGGGCGCGTCCCAGTTGGCTTTCATTATGCATCATATAAGGTAGTACAGTTTCATAGAAAAAAGCTAAATAAGCAAGTACGATGTTTTTCATCACTATCGTCTGAGGACTCGCCAAGAGAACCCTCTTCGTCGGAGGACGCGCCCTCGCTATCTGAGCGAGAGACGGGTATAATGGTTCTAACTTTCTCAAAGAGAAAACCAACCTCCTTCAATTTTTCAACAGTAATAAGATTTTTGAGGTCTTTCTGGTCTTGAGGGTGATTTAGGACGGCCTCCGCCCTTATTAAGGTCGCCCTAGTCATATGGCTCTGAGTCCTAGTTACTAAAGAAATAAACATGTTAGATGCAGGATAGGAATAAAGGGGGAGAGTTAACATAAGTTGGGCGCGCCTAAGTGCTTACTTGGAGTTTTGTTGAAGTGAACTCGGACCGTCTCCGTACCATAAACATAAAAATAGGGGTCTTTTCATTTTTTGACATTAGAGGTTTTTCCCTCAGAGAAACCCCTTTTGTTGTGCTTCTTCCACACGACGAGGAAAAAATATCCAATGCTACTCTGCCTTAGAGAGAAAAAATGACGGAACTCTGCCAAAGTGGGCGCACCATAATTAAGGGAATGATACATAATATATAAAGCTATGGCAAATTTCCAGCCATTTAGAGAAAGTTAGATGGGCGCTATGTCAAACCACTCGCAGATTGCCCTGAAGTAGGGGTGCAAGGGCGCGCCCACGCCCAATTCAACTAACTTCGGTGTAATCACCATCCTTGGAATTCTGATAGGCCTTATGTCGAACTTGTGAGGGCGCATTCTCCTTGAAGGAACAACCCACATGCCTTCTTGATCATAATACCTCATTGTTCAATCTACCTCGATATTGGTGACCGAGGACCTCAGACCTACGCACGCTAACTTCCCTTGGCGCGCCCTCATCTGGTCCTTCTCCTTCTTAGTGACTTCTTTCCCGTCCCAGTCGATGTCAATCTCGTGCTCTACTAACTTCCAATGAATAAATGGAACATGGGAAGGAGGTGGAGACGAAAGAGTGTCATCTCCTTTGGGCGCGTCCTCAATCTCTATGCCGGAGGTTTTAGCTGGGTCTTGAATCTTGTTTTTTCCTTTCCTTTTCCTTTCTAACTTGGCTACGTCCGCCTCCTCAAAATCGGTTTCGGGATCTATATTAACCGATATTGGGCGCGCCTCAGAACCTGGTGCTACCTCTTCAGGAATAGTTACGGGAAGAACAGACAGGAAAGACGCCTTTTCACCAAAACTCAATTCATGTCTATTCCTACTAAGGTGGATCTAGTGCTGACCTCCAGTCAAAGTATTCAAGGAAATAACTGTAGTGGGCCAGCTAGAACCCACGGTTTCCGGGTCAATGTCGGATCAATGAAGTCCTTGGGCTTTATACTGGGTTTTGACTTATCCAAACAAGCTCGAATGTAGAGTCCTCTTCCAAAAAAGTTCCACTTGTCTTTTCTGTATTTAATTCAGAAAAGGAAAGTCTTTTTTCCTAACGGACCTCTGCTTTGCCAAGAATTACGTGGGTTTGATCCTCTATTTCCCCTATAAATAGAGGTACGTAAACACATTGTTGGGGGTCGAAAAACCTAGAGCTCGCAGCCGCCAGAGAACACAAAACTCTAGTTATTCTGAAACCATCAGCTCCCAATCTCATATAAACCACCACGCTCCGGCAATATTCAGTCTCGCTAAATCTTTTTCTGATAAAGAACCGCGATCTTTGTTGATTACAAGATTTCTCCATCAACATAACATAATTTACTTTATTATTAATTCAATATAATTCTTATATTACCTACTTTGTTACAAAATAAATTATATAACTTATATACATGCCGGGTATTTTGAGGACATAAATATTCACGATACAGTCGTAATGAAATATTGCGGAGCTATCTTCCAGCCTTCGGGTCTGATCACCATCGACTGAGATTTGTTGCTGTGAATGGCCAGTTTCCTATAAAATTTGGTTAGGTGGCGAGTGATATTTATTTTAAAAATCTAAACTATATTATTATAACAAAATAATTGAACTTTTTTTTCATCTTACTTAGGTGAATCATAAAAAAGATCTTAATGGTTCAATTTTAGGTGAATCATAAAAACGATTCTAACTATTTAATTTTAATAAAATCTTATTTTATAAAAGATATATCATACATACAACTCTATCTCCAATACTCCTCCTTTTATACAACTGTTCACGAATAATATTATATTATATTTAAATTATATTCTATATTTTCTATTTTAAGAATACTACTTATTCTATTTTAAAAATACTACTTGTTCTATAATTTTTATTTATTATAGTTTACTCACAATCAACTCAATTTTATCACCATTCAAACTCTTTTATTTATTTAAAATTATTACTTGTCATTAAATTTTATGAATATTAATATATAAACATCATTGTATAGAAAAATGTAAAAAAATATTAATAATAAAATAAATTATCATATTAAATAAAATATTTAAATTATATATAATTGAATTTTACCCGGACTTTTTAACTAAAAAAAGCGATGGTGGCAGAAGATGGAGTACTCAAAGTTAGCCCTCACCTAGTTTTGCAAATAGGCTAGCCACGTTAAATTGGTAACATGCAAAAAAAAAAATGATTGAGGCTTCGCTTATGGAAATTTAAGTAGAGGAAAAAAGAAGGCAAACCAAACAATGAATGGTCCATCATCTACTAGATTCCATGAATTTGTTTATTAACTTCGCTGTCATTCCAGCCACATAGGAGTTGTTTTTTTCTCTTTCATACTTAAAAGCCAAGACTTTTTCTTCTCTGTATCACATTCTTTCATCATCATCCTTACTTTACAACTACAATCATTCTTTCTATTCTATTCATTCCCCTCCTCTCTAAATTGTTCAAGTTTCAATCTTTTTCTTTTACCAGATCTACTTCAACTTGTTTTCTGCTGGTTAAGGTTTGTTCAACAACCCATGATTCCTTTATCTTTGCAATTGTCAAGTTTTCATTTTTATTGTCAACCCATATCTATATTTGTGAGATCCAATAGTTTCATCATTCTTGTTATTGTAATTTATTTAGGATTGCTAGAATTTATCATGTAATGTGGTTTACTTGTTTAGTTTCCTTACTTCATTAGTTTTTATCTTAAAATGCTTCCAATATAGTATATAATTGAACCCTTTGAGTATAATTAGCTGTGCATAGATGCATGTTAATTATTTTTGTTGAGCTGCATTGTTCCGGTTGTTATTCTGAATTAATTTGATTTTTGTATGCAACTGTCCGATTAGGTTGTATAAAGGTCGAAATAGATGTAACTCGTTATATAGCAATCAAAGAAGCAAATAAGTAATCTACAGCTCTATAATGACTACTTGCAATGTTTTATTCCGAAGAATATTAGGGAGTTAGTGTTTCAAGAGTATCTTCAAATGCTTCCAACATAGTAAATAACTGAACCCTTTAATTGGTTGTTTATACTATATACATGTTAATGTTTTTTTTTGTTGAGCTGCATTGTTCTGGTTATTATTCAAAATATTCAGTTTACTAGTTTATTATTGGTTGTTGAATATGCGACTGTCAGATTCAGTTGTACGAAGGTCAAAATAGATATAACTCATTAGAATGTTAGAATGTTAGTGTTTCGAGAGCAACTTTTTACACAAGGCAACAATTGGCAAGTTTGAGCAAATTCACAAGTTAAATGAAGACTGAAATATGTTGAGGATGTAGTTTTTAGTATTGAAAATGTCATAGAGACGGATAGGTTTCTTTAAACTAGATAATTAGAATTTTAGCAAGGTAAATATTAATGGCACAGTTATATGGTATGGCCATTAATAATATGCTTTGAATTATTTGTTAAATATTTTTGTTAAGAGCATCATTTTGTGCTCACTTTTGCTTAATGTGGTCATAGAGCATGCCATTCTAATATTTTCATGTATGCGCAGTATCAGATCATATCTTCTCATTGTTGCAAGGTTGCTGGCTTCTCGGGGTGCGTGAATCACACTAATGTTTGTGGATGACATACAATATATTTAGGTCTCATGGGGCCAAGAGAGAGTTGTGCTGATAACATCTTCAATAATTTTGAGTGGTATTTCTGCTGCAATGGGAGACTGGTTACAGACATTTGACCAAAATCAGGAGAGGATGGCTAGAAAATACTTTACACAAAAGATTCATGTTGGCGGTAAGTAAATTCTATCTCCAGGGGCATCAACGTCACAATAAAGAATGATATAGCATTTGGTCCTTTTCTACTACATGATAAAGAGTAAAGACATTTTCATCAATGCTTTTCAATAGAAGAACTGAACCTCGCTAAAAATACTGACTCAACTAGCCTGTTTGGAAATTTGGAATTCATTTGAAATTCTGGATTTGATACAAATGACACGTTTGGATAAGAAAAAGATTTTGGATTTGGAATTTATTCAAATCCAAGACATTCAAATATTAGCATGAAATTTAAAATTTGAAATGATAGCTCAATTTATGTCATTAGATGATTTCTTTGTTCCCATATCTGAAACTGTTTTTTTTCAAATTCCCATCGCAAATTTAGAGAAACTACTTGTTAATGTGATTCTTTTGGTTCTACTTTTATCTGATTGCGTGCCCTTTTAAATATTATATTGGGAAGAGAAACTAGATTATTGGCTGTTCAGAATTCCATGGTCCAATATACGAGCTAGAAAATATACAGTTCTAATTTGTTATATAGTGATGATCTCGTGATAGAGTTGCTTCCCTTTTGCATCTGAGTACATGCCAATTTTTTAGTAGATCAAGTTATATCTTCTAAATATAGATTATTGTGAGTTGAGTAGCTTATAAATCTTGATTCTCTCCATACCACTAAAGTACAACCAACCATACAGCTGGCATGGAGGCTCCTCGGAACAGCTTGGAGTTTCCAGCAGAAATTTGTCAGAGCTACAGTGGTGCTGGAGGAGACAATATCATGGTAATGTCATCACTATCACCCTATACGAGACTTGTAGCATGTATTTTGGTATTCTTTACTATTGTTGTTTATGATCATAATTAAGGACCTATCGATTTCCCTGGCATTGTTTAATAAACTGGGGAGGCATGGGAGTTTGCTTTAATATATTTGTAATCGTTGAACCCTGGAGGGTATTCTCCTTTAGAAGTTGTAAGTTCAGATTTCTGCAAGTAAATAAATGACCTACCTCCTTCTGTTAACATTTTAACTGGGTATGTACTAGATATATTAGAGTTTCAGGCTGGCAATTTCATTGATGTACCTTTCTTATGATCTAATAAAGTTAGTGAAGCACAGTTGAACTACATACTTTTGTATCAATCACTTTTAAATATTATAAGTGTCTGACAGATGAACTCTTGGTTAAATATCCCCTTCTTTAGGAAAGTAATACACAGTTCACAAAGGTTTCCCATACCTTTACTACTCAATGCCTTGTACAGCATCTATTGAGTCCCACTTTCATGACTTTGTAGTTATGCTATTTAAAATATGCTTGTATATACCTATGGCTAGCATGTGTTTTGCTATTTTGACACATAATCACTTTGATAACAGTATGCATATCAAGAAGCTGAGTTATGGTCCGAGAAGAACTCTTTTCCAATTGAAGCTCCGATGAAGAAGTTGATAAATGAAGATATAACAAAAAGGACAAAGAGCAAAGTCAGTGCACTAAGTGTTGTGGCACGTTTAATGGGAGTGGATATGCTGCCATTAGATGGAAATTCAGTAGGTCAGCAGGTCGATAAAATGAAAGAAAACCCTAAAATTAGTTTTCTAAAACAAAAACTGAAGAAAAGTGGGTCATCTTCCGGCGAGGAGCTCTTCCCCTCAAAAACTTCTTCACTGACAACATTTGATACCTATCAATATGAGAGCAGTAGAGATAATGATGAGTGGAATGACAATATGAAATTAAATGAATATAGACGCCGTGAGCATCCTCAAGAGGAGGAATTGCAGAAATTTAAAAGAGATTTTTCAGCATGGCAGTCAACAAGGTTTAAAGAATGTGCCGAGGTTGTTGAAACCGGAAACATAACTAGCCAGTGCATGGTTCAAGTAAATCTCACTAATAAAAAGGTGACACCATATACAAATTCCAAGAGGATGATCAGAACAAGTGAGAATCCAATGGAACTTGAGAACTGTGTTGTAAAAGGAAGACAACTTGCGTCAGGTGATTTGCAAAATCATGCAGGGAAAACAAATCTTTCTGGGAGAAGGGATCCACTTTCTTCGAAGAACAGAAGGCCAAGTGGGGCATGTGAATGGTCATCCATAGCAGTTCCGAACCTAAAATCAGATAATTCTTCTGTTCCCATGAATATTGTGATCCTGAGGCCTGGCGTTGATAGTATCAATGATTGTGAGGAGTACTGGGACAGATCTTCAAGAAACACAGAGGAGAGGGATAATATGGAAGATTTTCTTGAGGAGGTAAAAGAAAGGCTAAAGCATGAGTTGCAAGGAAAAACTAGTAATAGGGGTACTACAGATGGCGGTGGTTGGATTGAAGCTCCAAACAGCAAAAAACCATCGGATCCCAAAAAAATAGCTCAAAGTATTGCGAAGCAGGTTAGAGAAAGTGTTGCAAGAGATCTTGAAGTAAATTTTACCCGATCAGAATCTACAAAATCTTATAAAAGTGAGCTTCAGTTCAACAGAATTGGTTCCCCTGAGTTCATTAGCAGAGATACCAGAAATATTTTGTCAGAGAGGCTGAGGAATGTTCTGAAGGGAGAAACACATCCAAATATCTCCATGGTTGATCACAACAGCTCGAGCTTATCCATGCTAAGTTATGAAAGAGATGGACTCCAGAACTCACAGGACACATTGAATTCTGGAAACCAGATGACCTACTGGGGCAGAATGAAAATTGAACAAGATCAGCAAAGCAGATCATTCAGACATGAGCCTGATGATGACGTAGTGATCCACAAGGACCTATCCCCTAGGAATCTCATTAGATCATTGTCAGCCCCTGTATCAGGAACATCATTTGGAAAGCTTTTACTTGAGGACCGCCATATATTAACTGGGGCCCAGATCAGGAGGAAGCATGAAGTTTTTGATCGTTCAGAGGTGAAGGTGAAAAAACAGAAGAAAGAGAAGTTCAACCTTAAGGATAAAGTTTCCAGCTTTAAATATGGTTTCTCCATGAGAGGGAAACTGTTCAGCAGAAAGATTCAATATCCAGAGAAATACACAAATGTGCCTTCTTTTCTGAATGATATTACAAGTGGACCAACAGTCATAATGAATTTTTGTGACCAGCATGTAAGCTTATTATCCTTTCATTATCACAAGAAATATAATATACCGTATATAGTGTTGGTTTTTGATGATGATTTCCCTTGTAAATGAAGGAGAACTCTACCGAGGTTCCGCCAAGCCCTGCATCAATTTGCAGCAGTGGCTTTGAGGAATCTTGGAGGCCATCTGAAGAATACTGCAGCCCAACACCATCGGATCTACATCCATCAGAGGAAAATATGATGCCACTCGCCTTTAGAGAAATCACCTCTAACCTAAATGGTAAGTATTGAAGATAATCTACAATTCCCTTCATGTTACTGATCTTTGAAAGAATTCATAAAATTATTAACATGATTTTACTCCTATGTTTACTTATTTAGAAACGCATCCTGTTGTTTCCTCTTTGTACACTCAGCGATTGTTGTCATACATAAATACAGTAGGAACATTGAGATCAACCATTAATAAAAAGGTTCCTCTTTTTTTTAGACAGAAGATGTTATCAACTTTTATATTGTTTCCTCTTCTTTGATAGAAGATCTTCTGTATATTATTAAGTTACTCATAGTGCTGGCTTTCTTAAGATTAGAATATAGTCACTCATGGAGATGCTTTCATTTGCCAAATTTTGACACCGATTTTACTTAATTTTGATCAGCATTGAACAGGTTTCCTTATTTTAATCGGACAAGTTCATTATCGCATCCTTACACTAGTTCATGAAACCCATACAGCTGTCCATACTAGTTTAGATAGCTTAAAAGTTGTTTCTAAACAATTGATTGTAATTTTGGTAATTGATCATGCAGAGCTTCGGAGGAAACTCAATGAACTTGATGCCTCTGATTCTGATGAGGTGGTGATCGAAGAACAACGATCGGAGGATGTGATGTTAGAGTTGGATGACCAATCAGAAGCATATGTAAGAGATCTACTTGTTGCTTCTGGTTTATATAATGGTTCAGCTGACAAATCATTATCAAGATGGGACTCATTTGCAAAGCCTATTACCGACAGTATATACGAAGAAGTAGAAGATGCTTACACAAAAAGAACCAAAGACAATGAAGAAGCTATGCATCAGCTCAACAAGAAGGTGGATCACAGATTGTTACTTGACTTGTTGAACGAAACACTTTCAAGTATACTGGGACCACCTTTGACAACAACCAGATTTAGAAAAAATGCAATTGGTTCCAATCTGCGATCTCTACATGGAAGGAAGTTACTGAGTCATGTATGGGATATCATGTGTGTGCATATCTACCCCCCAGCAGACAGGTCATATTATTCTCTTGAAGGTATGGTGGCTCGAGATTTACAGTTAACTCCATGGTCAGTATTGGTAAACGATAATGTTGATGTTTTGGGAAAGGAAATAGAATGTTGGGTTGTTGGAAATCTCATCGAAGAAATAGTAATAGATATAAAGCCAGCATGAGCCCACTCTCAAATAAATGTAATTGGGGGACTGTGATGGTGCGTAAAGTTGCATGCTTTCACCAGTGGCATTGAAATTGCATGTACATAGGTGTGAGGTATATGAATTCATTCATACCCATAATTGGGTAGTGCCTAATAATTTGGGTAGTGTAGGCAATGTTTTGACATGGAGATTTTGTTTGTATTGGCTGGTGTGATATGCAATAGAGGAACTTGGCCGGTGTGATATAATTTGGCTAATGATTAGGATGTAGTGAATTGAGGTGGTTTGAAAGTAAATTACTGCATGTATTTAGTTATACTTTGAGGGAAATATTTGTGTCATTTATTGTACATGCACTGGACATTGTTTGAATATATAGAAGCTTGAGATGGAATTTTTTCATGGAACTAGGAGTTCTCGGTGATTATAGGCCAAATTTGTTGGGGAAATTTTTGACAATTCAAATATAAGGCTTGAATCTAAGTTATATCTATCTTTACATTATGCTTTTCATCCTTTGGCATTAGAGATCTCGGAAAAAATATATTCTTAAAAAACTTTCTTATAACACAATGATCATTAATGGAGATACAATAGCTTCAAACCATTTTAAAGCATAGTGAACAAATCCTAAAATGTATCTAGTTATAAAAAAAATGAAGGGAATGATCCCATAAAATCTACTTTCCAAACATAGAATGGTCCCACTTCAAGTATGCTGTTGATAGGCAACTCGTTTCTTTTCGAGATATTTCTAGTTCTTTGAACAATTAAAATAATTAACATCTTTAAAAAAAGTTTTCCAAAAAAAGTCACCTTCAAGAATTTTTGCATTACTTGCATCAATATCACATGGTAAATTATTCATAAAGCCAATCTCTCATTTTATGTAATACATCTTTTAATGACTTCATCCACACAATAATTATAGACGAAGAGATTATCCCAAAACTTTTTTCTCAAATTATTCTTTTTTAGTTGCGATGAATAACTATGAGGAGTAGTACCACTTAGTGATGTTAAAAATCTGAAGCCCGAAATCAGAACCGGTCCGGCCCGAAAAAAAGCCCGAAAAATCCGGCCCGAAAAAAAGCCCGGTCCGATCCGAAGCCCGAAAAATCCGGTTTTAAACCCGGATTTTTAAAAATCTGGATAAAAGCCCGGATTATGTAAAGCCCGATTTTGGCCTGGATAAAGCCCGATTTTGGCCCGGATAAAACCCTATTTTTATATAGCCCGAGTTGCATGACTTGATATTTTCTCTCATAAAATGATTTTTAACTCTTAATTAACAAAAAACAAAAGGTGTTAACAACTTATCATGGTCATCTCGTGTAGGCCTTATTCGGCTCTAACCACCCAAACCCAAAATCATTATCCAGGATGACATTTTAAAAATTGTAATTTTTATTTTCAATTCAAGGTTTTTATTTATAATTTAAATGATTAGTACAATTTTGTTAAGTCGTAAGTCAGAGTTCATACTAGTACTTTATATTGTTAAAATTTTCAAATTTCATATATTTATAAAGTTTCAGGAAAGATTTTTATACAAAATAATAAAATATGGGTTTTTTTCAAATTCAGGCCTGGATAAAGCCCGGCCCGGCCCGGCCCGCGGGCTGCAAACAGGCCGCATATTTTCATGACCGGCCCGGCCCGATTATCAGGAAAGCCCGGCCCGGTTTTTCTAGAAAAAAGCCCGGGCTTTTTAGAGCCCGGATAAAGCCCGGCCCGTCAGGCTTTTTGTGCATCACTGGTACCACTAGTTAAGTAAGTAGTTACTAGCTTAAATCTCTATGATACATATGACACTTTTTAAATAATTAAAATATATTTATTATAATTAATATATTATAATTTTTTTAATATATTTACTTTTCATAATATTAAATATAAAAATATTACTTTATTGTTAACTACATTTATTAATTACTTGTATGGTTGTAATAAATATTGCATATCTATATAAATATTAAAATGCTAATATAATATAATATTTTTAGTTATATATTTTATTATTATTTTATATATTATATAAAATTAATGTTTATATAATATTTTTTATCATGTTTAAGTATGTTATATATTTTTAATTATATTAATTGTTTACTTATAATTTACTTTAAAATATGTACATATTTATAAAAATATTATAATATTATCATTAAATATATTTTTTTGAAAGCATCATTAAATATTTTTATTATTTTCATTTGTATTGAATAAATAAAATTAAATAAATTATAATTTAAATTATAAATTTTATAATGATTTTATAGTTTGTAGAAATTATTTGATATAGAGCTTTAATTTTAGATCCGGTATATGTTTAGTGAATTATGTGTTTTAATTTTAAGTAACTACTTTTTAGTCTATCTCAACAACCATGACGACCACGACTAAAATAAGTGTTTTAGTCTGAATTATATATAGGTATATAATTTGTATTAACAAACCTTGGAACTTCTATACGTTCCAAAGAAAATAATTAAATCATTAGAAAATGAATCATTAATTGGAAGGTATTACTATCATCGACATTAAGAAGAAGGCGTGAAAGGTAATCAAGAATCACGTTCGGGTCCTTTTTTTACCTTTAATTTCCAAGTCAAATTTTCGAGAGTTTTGAGCCTAATTATCACAACTCAATAGGAAGGCCCTTACTATCACAGAGGAACGCATGTTTAAGTGGCGTTTTCGAAAATGTAACGTTACTTGTTTCATGATTAATTTTCTGTGTATAAAAAACTACAGAAATGCAAGTTAATATTGCTTTGGGTAATAACGTCAGTTTATGCTATGTGTATGGTTCATTGATAATTTCTAAAAAAAAGTATAAACGCAAGTAAATCTTGTGTGTACCATAGAAACGTATTTTGAAATTACGATCCGCCAACGCAAGCTAAAGACTCGTTAATTGACAGAAATCAAGGGCTAAAGTTTCTTGCATTAGATATGCATGTTTATATTAAGAGCAAAACTTGAAATAAATCCATTTTGGTTCACCTCTTTTACTGATTGCTGATTTTGTCTAGTTTTTTTCTTCTGATTTCTCAGATGAATTGGATTGGATTGTGTGTTTATAGGGTTAGGTTATACTCCCTCCGCTCCCTATTTCTTTACATTTCAGAGAGAGTGTCTGTCACGTATTTTAAAGTGCATATAAAGTATACTTCCATGACTTATTTTTAAATTTTTTTTTGTTTAAATAAAAGTTTAAACATTCAATTTTTATTCAGGAATTTTTTTTAAAAAAATAAGTTATAGAACTATACTTTATATGCATCTTAAAATGCGTGCCGGATGGGACGCCCAGCCGATAATAGGCCGTGACCCCCCCTCAAATTTTTAACAATGTTTCTGTTGTAGTTTGCAGGTATGTTTTTATGGCACAATAAGTTTAAAATTTTATATTTTAATTGTTTTTAAGTATAAATTATATAGCCTTTAACATATAATAAGCTTATTAACTATAAAAATGTGATACAAATATTTATAATATTATATTTATTTTTATAATTTTATTCTGACAATATAATCTTAATTTAAAAAAAATTCTGAGTAAACTTTATTTTTACTCACACAAATATATTATAGATATGAGATATCTAACATAACGCATAACGCATATATTTAATAAATTAAATTATAAATATTATTAATATAATGTTAAGTTTATATTATAATTATTAATTTTGAAGGAATTTTTTTTGAAGGAAAATTAGTTTAGCCCATCCTGATTTTAATAGCTGGCTCCGCCCGTGGATGGATGGAATATATAGCATCAAATAACAATGATATGTGGAATGATTGATTTAACTCAACTCTGAATGTCTAGTGTTATTAAAAAAAGATTATAGTTAATTAATATAGAAACGAGGATTAAAAGCTCGATATTTTGTGACTAAAATGGCCAATATTTTAATTTGTGATGTTTAGGGTCATTTAGTTGTAATTTGTGATATTTTGACCCATAATTCAATTCTTGAAGACTTAAACGTGGTTTAGAATCCATCTTGTTCATCAAATATTTAGAACGGCATGGTCTGTGTGAATAATAAGTTTTGAACCGAGTTAGGATCGAAATTTCTCGGCAACATACACCACCTCCAACAATTATCTCTCCTTTGTTGCTTAATTAATCTGACTTCATCCAAGGTCTTACTTGTATAACATATAATATGATAATTTCCATCTTTCCTCTTACCTAACACTATACCAACAGTTTGATCACTTGCATAACATATGAACTCGAAGGACAAACTCCAGTCCGGTGGTTGTATGATTGAAGCAGAGATATAAGAATTTTATTTAACATGTTAAAATCCTCAATGCAAGCATCATTAACCTCCTTTCTGCCTCCTTTCCATATCGGTCTTTAAATTATTTCATATTAATTATTCATCTCTTTACATGATATAAATTTCCGACTATTTTTCAATAATACGTCTTACAACTCCCCTGTCCATTTTCGATTATCCCTTTTACTTCTTACGCGTATAAAAAATATAGTTCGATAAATTATTTTTCAAATTTTTTCTAAATAATAAATTAAATATTAAATCTTTATTTGGAAAAAAATTTAAAAAATAATTTATTAAACTATATTTTTATTCACGTTAAAATACACGTACAAAAAAAATAAAAAATACAACTAAAAGAGAAAGGAGAAAATAATTATCATGTTCTTCATTTCACGTATAGAGTTCATGCAAATTTTTTGAATAAAAATAGAAAAAAAAATTAAAATTTTTTAATATAGTAAAATTTTAAAAAGAGACTTAGATTTCATAGCTTGCGTTTCAAAATCAGTATAATTTAAGTAAATAAAAGCAACTCCAATAAATTAGCTATTAAACTTTTAAGTTATAATTTAAGTAATAGGAAAAAAAACCATTCAATAATGTATTAAAGTTTTTTTAAATTATTAGAAAATCTCATTCCTTCCTTATTTTTAGACAACCTCAATGTTATTCTAAAATTATCTTAACTTATATTCCCTCCGTCCCAATAGATTGTTAACATTTTCTAATTTGGGATGTCTCAATAGATTGTTAACATTTCCTAAAATAGCATATTTTCTTTATTAATTTTAGTAGGTCCCATCAACTTACCCACCTTTTCTTCTTTTTTCTTTACCTTTCTTAATCTCCGTGCACAAACTAAATGTTAACAATCTATTGGGACAGGGCCAGAGGGAGTAGTATATAATAAATTATTATAGGCATTCTATTTTTTCTATATTATATATTGGAATGATAAAATATGAAATAAAAATATTATTGGTATTTAAAATAGTTATTTATATTTTAAATTATTAAAATTTAATATATTATATTAAATTTAAAGAATGAGTTAGGAATGTATTGTGATTGCTCTAATTAATTAATCGCACTATCGTACCATATTGCTTGTAAGTGTGTGTAATTGTGTACGTAAATACGTCGTGTGTCGCAGTATGATACTACAATAACAATGCAATGGCTAAAAATGGATTGTCTAGACACCTTGTAGGTGACCTATATTTAATCACCTCATCACCCCTGGCTGATCTTTTACAACAAAGTCTTCAATCCAATTCTATACGCCACACACAGCGAGTTCATGCCCTCATTATCAAATCCCACTTCCGTTCCGAGATTTTTATCCAAAATAAACTCATTGATGTATATGGGAAGCTCTTTTGTTTGGATTATGCACACAAGCTGTTTGATAGAATGCCTCACAGGAATACCTTCACTTGGAATTCGATTATATGTGCTTTGCTTAATTCGGGTTGCGTTGATCATGCTTACAGGGTTTTGGGGTCAATGCCTTACCCTGATCAGTGTTCTTGGAATTCTTTAGTATCGGGTTTTGCTCAGCATGAACGTTTTCATGAGTCAATCGAGTGTCTTGTTAAGATGCAGGGTGCGGGTTTTGCACTCAATGAGTATACTTATGGAAGTGCATTGAGTGCTTGTGCAAATTTGAGGAATGTATACGTAGGTTCCCAGATTCATACATGTATAGTCAAATCTCCGTATTCTTTATATGTTTATATGGGCTCTGCTCTTATTGATATGTATTCTAAATGCGGCTTTGTTGATTGCTCGAGGAAAGTTTTCGATGGGATGTCTGAGCGCAATGTAGTATCTTGGAATAGTTTGATTACTTGTTACGATCAAAATGGTCCAGCTCTGGAAGCCCTTAACATTTTTGTGAGAATGATGAATTGTGGGGTGAAACCAGATGAAGTCACTTTAGCTAGTGTTGTTAGTGCATGTGCATGCTTATCCATAATTAGAGAAGGTAAGCAAATTCATGCACAAATCATTAAATTTGACAGGTTAAGGAGTGATTTAGTTATATGTAATGCTTTAGTTGATATGTATGCAAAATGTAGCAAGATTAGAGAGGCGCGACAGATATTTGATAATATGCCATTAAAGAATGTTGTGTCTGAGACATCCATGGTTAGCGGGTATGCAAAAATATTAAGCGTGAGAACAGCAAGGTCAATATTTACGAAAATGATTGAGAAAAATATTGTATCTTGGAATGCTCTTATTGCGGGTTACACACAGAATGGAGACAATGTAGAGGCGTTGGAACTATTTCGCCAGTTAAAGAGGGAATCCGTTTATCCAACACACTATACGTTTGGGAATCTCCTTAATGCTTGTGCAAATTTGGCTGATTTGAGAGTAGGGAGGCAAGCCCACACACATGTCTTGAAGCATGGTTTTCGTTTCCATGCTGGACCAGACTGCAATATTTTCGTGGGGAATTCTCTCATAGATATGTATATGAAATGTGGGTCGGTGGACGATGGGATCCAGGTGTTTGATAATATGGAAGAAAGAGATCGAGTTTCATGGAATGCGTTGATAATAGGATATGCCCAAAATGGGCATGGATTGGAAGCTATTCAAATGTTTAAGGAGATGACTGTATCCCGAGAAAAAGCTGACCATGTTACGATGATTGGAGTTCTATGTGCCTGTAGTCATGCCGGTCTAGTCAATGAAGGGCGTCAGTATTTTTATTCAATGAGTAAAGAGTATGGTGTGGAACCGATGAAAGACCATTATACATGCATGGTTGATATGCTTGGTCGAGCTGGTTGCCTTGCGGAAGCTAAGAATTTGATAGGATTAATGCCGATGCCAGCTGATAGTGTTGTATGGGGGTCTTTACTCGCTGCTTGTAAAGCATATCGAGACATTGAACTAGGCAAGTTTGTTGCTGAAAAGCTATTGGAGCTTGATCCTGACAACTCTGCTCCGTACGTTCTTCTCTCAAACATGTATGCTGAGCTTGGAAAATGGAAGGAAGTGATAAGAGTCAGAACACTTATGAGGAAGCGAGGAGTTATTAAGCTGCCCGGTTGCAGTTGGATTGAGATCCAGAGCGCAGTTCATACTTTCATGGTAAAAGATAAAAGGCATTCCAGAAAGAAGGAAATTTATTTACTCCTTAATGTTCTTACGAAAATGATGAGGATGTCTGGATACATCCCTGATACTGGTGAATTAGAAGCTGATAACGAGGAAGACCAAGCATACTTCAGTTTGTCAGAGGCATAGTTGCTGCAATGCATAGCAGTTTGAGAGTAATAACAATATACATATTTTATTTTGTATTACATAGTCCTTGCAGTTTTATATTTTCACAATTGGGAGAAACAATATAATTTTTATTAATTATCTGATATGTCAAAATCTGTGCATTTCCAGGTGTTTGATACTTCGTTATAATTCTTCTTTGTTCTAATTGTTTTATCTTAAAACTCTGATAGCATTTCTGTTTAGCCTGTCATATAATTATAAGACCTCTACGCAATATCCCACATCGAATTGATAAAGTGTTTTTATTAGCCAACATAGTTATAAATTTAGCCAAAAAAAAGAGGTTGTGAGATTACATATCCTTGTATCTTGTACAATTAAATCAAAATTATCTTGAACAATTTTGTTTCTTGTACGATTATGTTAAAAGTATAGAGTACAATTATACTAAAATTATAAATGAATTTAGTGTAACCCAACTCTTAAGTGTTCAGTTCAGTTTGTTAAAATTCGTGGAAACTCAAACTCTAACTTAAATCGAGCCTAAAAAGTTTGAGTTTGAATCGTTAAAAAAATGTTGCAACTCGTGAAAGTGTCTTGCAAGTTTATTTACAAATTTATATAAGCAAATATAACTCGGAAATTTACTCATGATTCGTGAATATAGATAAAAAAAATTTGAAAATAAAATGAAATTTTCATTTGCAAACTAATAATATAAGTTTTACTTCAAATATTATACAAATTGAATTTATATATTTATATTTTACGCTATATTATTTCTATTATAGTACTTAAATTCAAGAACTATGGTCACGAACCTATTTATGAATTTTGTTCACAAATCTTATTATTGAATTTGTTTACGAATTATTGACTATTGAGTTGAAACATTTATGATCTAGTTCGGCTCGTTGGTGAGACTAACCTTAAAATTATACTCAAGTTCGGTTTATGAACCAAACTGAGTTTGAATCAATTTTTATCAGACGCAAATAACGAACATTTCTAGTTATTTAGTTGAATTTAAGAACTATGCTTACAAACTACTAATTGAATTTGTTCACAAACCTCATTGTCAAGTCTGTTTTTTCATTTTTTGGACAAAAAAATGAGAACATTTTTGTCAAATTATGTATCTACGTATCATAAATTCTAATTACAATTCTACTGGGTTCACCACGTAGTTTATTGCATTGGAATCTTCATGAGCTCGCTGTCGAAAGAAAGCTGAAAAGGATGGTAAATACAAAATGCATGTTGAATTGTACCTAAACTTCACAGAGACTCATACTTCATACCGAAAGATGATTTCAGCAGTCCATTGAATTCAGAACAAGGTTGTTTGATATGCTCTGATGTTCTTTTTGTTGAACACAAACTTGAATTTGAAGTAGCTTACTTTCCGTTGAAACAGGATACTCTTGGTTCAACGGTTCAAATTTGGTTGTAAAAGTAAACGATACAACAGGAAGAATAATCCAGTCTTTCTGATAATTCAAATGCACAGTATTATTTTTCTAAAGAGATTATTCGGGTCAGACTCAGAGTAAGATCAAAAGAAGTATTTATATTGAACAAAACACAAGAGATGTGTATTAATTTTCATCATGTAAATATTTAATATAGAAAAATAAGCAACGTAAAACATATTGAACACACAGTTGAAATTTAGCTACACAATTGAAAAAATACATCATACAAACAGAAAGTTTAAGATGGAAATGCAGTGCTGAGCCAGGCAGGGAGCATATAGTTCAAGAATCATGTAAAGTAAATCATCACCATATATATCAATTTAAGCAGTCTTGGTTGAAAATACCCCCCATCTTATATATGAAAAGCAGCTTTGGCTGAAAATGATGTCGATTGACATCATATATATGATTCTAAGACCAAGTCCCAAACAATGCAATAACATAGCCAATGACAACCACCTAACCATCCAAGAGCCATCCTTTCCAACCCATATCTTCCTTATGAGCCATCCAACAGGCAACACAAATACTAATACAACGCAAACACTACTCCCAGAGAATGATGTCGCTCTACATCATATATATGAATCTAAGCAGTCTTGGATGAGAAAATCTCTACTAATGAAGACCAAGTCCCAAACAATGCAATAACAAAGCCAATGACAACAACCATACCATCCAAGAGCCATCCTTTCCAACCCATATCTTCCTTATGAACCATCCAATGAAACAAAGCAGGCAGCACAAATCCTAATACGACACAAACACTACTCCCAACTAATGACAAAAAATCAGCAAAATTAGGCACAGAAAGGGCAATCAAACTCAACAACAAAACCATCAACCATCTCAACCACAATGTATACCTTCCTTCACAAACTCTCCTCTCCACAACCTCGTAAACTGGATTCATCATCAACGGAAACGAGAAAAACAGATTCACACATAACCCAAACTGAACCAAGCTACTCAACAATCCTGCACCCATGTTGGTAGTAATTATATCTTTAGTATTCTCCCCAAATGCAAAATACCCCAAAATCCCAAACAAACCAAACATCAAAGAAATGAAAGCCATCGCCAAAGCCAAAGTCCTCCCAAACTTGTCTTTCTCCCGTATCTCCGATTCCAATGGTAGCACCATTCCAATTCCCTCAAATGCATAAACCGAAACACCTAATCCATAAAAGAAATTCGAAAACCCTGCAAACGCTCGAGTCACAGGCATTGCATTCATAAACACCATTACATCCTCAACCATAACAACCCCCATTGCTCCAAGATCAACAGCACCTGCAAAAATACTCAAAGGTGCAAGATGGGTCAACGTAGGAATCGAATTCAACCCCAGTTGAAAAGGAAAACAACCCCATACATAAATCGCTTTGGCAGAAACACCCAACACTTTCGTATCCTCCTCATTAAAAATATAAGCCAAAGTATTCGCAACAAAAATCAGGTAACTAACACAGAACCCGGCTTGTGACAACACAATCATAACATCCACAGCAAGCCTACCAGAAGCACCACAAACAACAAACCCAAGATCACCAAATGAATTAATCTTAGAAAACCCAGACAGGGTTTCGAGACGACGACGAGTATAAACAAGAGACATCATACAATGGTAAGTAAGAAGAGCAACAGAGAAGAGCATGAGTGAACCAGTGACCCAACCTGTTCTTTTAAAAGTGTAAGGAAGACCAAGAACACCAGCACCCACGATGGCCATGAAAACATTGGCAAAGGTCTTTGATTGAGAGGAGCGTAAATGGGGTTTGTCTAAAAGGGTTGAATTTTCAGTGGGTAAGGAAGAGTCTATGGAGTATGTAGATGAGCTTGCATCATCTTTGGCGAGCACCATATTTCCTGATCAATTGATTAAGAGGGAGAGATTCAAGATCTTGGAAATGAATAGAATTGTGTTTGTGTTTGTGTTTGTGTGTGTTTGTGTTTTTTGGGTTTCGGAAGAAAACAAAGAAACACGGAGAAAGGAGATGTAAGAAGATATTTGTATTGTAGGATGATTGAGAGAGAACGGAAGAGCACAAGTGCACAAGAGTGTTTACTAGTCAAATATAGATTAAATTATTAATTATAGTTATTAAATTTATAACACGTGGGAAGTATGAATTATTATTTTAATATTAATATATAACTTTCTATTACATTTTTAAAATTACTTATTACATAATATTTGTTTTATATATTTATATAAATTATATATAATATAATTCTTAGATATTAAATATATTATTTTTATTAAAGAATAAATACTAATTTTTAGGTATTTACTTTAAAATATTTTATTTTTTATTAGTGATTTTAGAATTAATAAATTCAATTATTGATTTTAATATATTAATGATAAAATTTGAATTTTTATTTTTTTTAGTATTTTTAGAGTTAATATTATATATTATAATTTAATATTTTATTATTATGATTAAAGAAATTTCTTTTGAAAATTTTGTTAGTAAAGTTCGAGTTAGTAATATTAATTTTAATTTACAATATATTATTGATAAAATTCTAGTGTGAAGTTTTATTATCATTTTTAGAACTTTTAATATCAATTTTAAATATTTTATTAATATTGATATTAAATTCTTAATTTTTTTGTTAGTATTCTAAATAAAATCTTTCTTACACTTGTTACATATAAAAGAAAATAACGTAGCTAATTATTATCAAATTAAATTCTTTTATTTTATAAAAAATTAATATTAATATAAATGTTATGGAATAAAATCTAGGGTGTAATTAATAGTAGGGTTGAGTTACATAGCTTTAATGATTATTCTTGTGTTTCGTGATTCAATCGGTACTCACAAGATGCCTACGTACCTTTACAGTTGCAAAATATCAAGTCAAAAAATATAATTCTAAAAATGAGTGGTTAGGTCCTATATGAATGTTGAGAGTCTTGGAATTAGATTAAGTTTAGGATAATTGGTGATTGGTAGGAAAGTCACCTCCTTAGACGAGGTCCTAGAACCTTATTTACATAAAACACTTACCTTGTAGGATTTTGTACCTTGGAGGCTACTTCTCAACGTAGTTGCCTTCTATATGATTGTTGTGTCTCAATTTTAGTTATGGGTATAATTTGGGCCCATAATGACTAGGCTAGAACCTTGGTAAAAGGAGGTTCGTTGACAGGTAGAGGTTCTGCCTAAGAAGCTCTATGAATGCTGGAAGCGCGAGGTCTGTGCATGGATGAGGTTCATTCATGGTTGAGGTATAAAAATATTGAGGTTCATCTGTGTCAGAGTTCCGAGTTTCGAGGGTTTGAGGTTCGATTTTTGTGGTTCAGACATTGAACATGAGGCAGTTTAATAGATAAAGATCATCTCCTAAACTTTAGGATGTTAGGAATAAACACTGATGGCTGTCAGAGAATGCAAGGTCAGAGTTTATGTTGCTGACGTCATCAGAGAATAAAAGTAGCTGTCGGTCAGAGTTTACTCTATCAGAGTTTACTCTAACAGAGAATACTCTATCAGAGAATATCAAACCGACAGATTTTATCACATCAGAGTTTGTCAGATAAGGAAACAGACAAATCAGAATATGATTTGGATAAGCGAAGAAGGAAATTAAATACAAGTCTATTGCCTTATGGAAGCTATTTTTTTCATAATCTATTTTGTATTTGTCTTGTAGCTGTGTCTATATAAACACATGATAGGTTAACATTATTTGTAACATTCGAGTATTATCTTTCTCATAACCTAGCAGCTCTTAAGAACATTGTTTTTCTTGAGAGAGTTTTGTATTCCATTCAATATTAATACAAAGCTGTTTATTCTTTTTACATACTTGTGTTTTTGATCGATTTATTGGTGCTATTACATTCAACCCCCCTTCTGTAATAGATTATTCTCTGGGCAACAATTGGTATCAGAACAGACAGTTAAATTCAACTGAAAAGATCATAATAAACATGTCTGGAAACAAGTATGAAAGCATCATAATCCCAATCTTGAAGAAAGCTGAAAACCCAACATGGAGGGTAAAGATGATGATGTTCTTGGAAGCAACTGATCCTGAATATTTAGACAGAATCAATGAAGGTCAGTATCTACCAACCAAACTGGTGCCATCCACAATTATGGAAGGAAGACAAATTCTTGAGTTTTACACCTTGAAGGACAAGAAGGAATGGACCAATGAAGAAAAACAGCAAGTCTTGAAAGATGCAAAGGTAAGGAATATTTTACATAATAGTCTTGACTCTGTGATGTCCAACAGGGTAATTGCATGTAAAACTGTAAAAGAAATCTGGGATGCACTAGAGGTTCAATGCCAAGGAACCAAGGAGATAAAGAAAAATAGAAGATCTGTTCTAATCCAAGAGTATGAATTCTTTGACGCAAAACAGAATGAGTCCCTCACTGATATCTATGATAGATTTCTTACTCTGTTAAACAATTTGGCTTTGGTGGATAAAGTGTATGACAATGAAGATTCAAACACCAAGTTCCTTAGAGCTCTTCCTGAAGAATGGGATCTACAAACATCCTTAATAAGAGACGGGGCTGATCTAGATGAGATGTCTCTTGATGAAGTCTATGGAAGGCTGAAGACTCATGATCTGGAGTTACAACAAAGAAAGAACAGGAAAAGTAGCAAGGCAAAGTCTGTTGCCTTGAAAGTTGAGGCCAAGGTTGAAGAACCAAAAGAAAAAGTCCTAAAAGCCTCAACAAGAAAAGGAAAAGCTGTAATGATTAAGGAAAGCAATGAATCAGAGTTTGAGGCAAACTCTGATGCAAATTCTGATGTAAACTCTGATGACTCCACAGACTCTGACATGATAGAGATGTTTGCTATGTTTGTTAAAAACTTCAAGAAGATGAAATACAGAAAGTTCAGAAAGCAAGGAAACTTTAAGAAGAAGCATGGAGAATCAGAGAATAAAGAAAGATTCAGAAAAAGGGAAGACAGAGATGGAAAAACAAAAACTCTTGATAAATCAAAGATCAAGTGTTACAAATATAACAAGATGGGGCACTTTGCTATAGAGTGCAGAAGCAAAGAATCTGGGAAAGCTCTCATCACATCAAAGAAAGATTGGATGGATTCCTCAGACTCTGAAGAGGAAACTAACTATGCTCTCATGGCAAACTCTGATACTCCCATCTTAAACTCTGACAAGGTACCAAACTCTGTTTTCAATATTGATACTGAAGATATTCATGAATTAAAGTCTTTCCTTAGAAATTTGCATGTTACCTTTAAATCACAGTCTCTTGAGAATGAAAGATTAAAATCTGAAATACAAACTCTGAATGCTAGGAATAATTTTCTTGAATCTGAACTAGTTCACATGCTTAGCACTAAGAAAGACTGTGAAAATGCCATTCACATGCAAACTCAGCTAGAAATTCAAGTCACATATTTAAAAGATGAGATAGCTAAAGAAAATGAGACTTTCAGAGTTTGGACAAACTCTGGCAAGAAAGCCCAAGGAATTCTTTCTAACAAGAATTGGACATCTGGCTTAGGTTATGAATCTGATAAAGAAAAACACACTAAAGCACACACAAAAGAAACATTGAGTGAACCTGTGAAATTTGTTAGAGCTAGCAATGACAAGAAAAATACATCCAGTGAATGCTCTAATAATAACAAAGGTAAAAAGAATAGCGTGTCAGAGAATAAGCCTGTTAACATAGGATTACTCTCCTAGAAGCAACTTAAAGAAAATTTGAAGGCAGTCTCTAATAAGAATAAACCTAAAAAGGTGAAAAGAAATAGGAATGGCAAAGTAGGAATTACTAAGGAGAATGATTACAAGAATATCCCTGATGCTCCTAGGAAAACATGCTTTACTTGTGGTAATTCAAATCACCTTGCTATTGATTGCAAACAGAAGAAAAAGAAAGAGAAAGAAAAATCTAATGTTGAGGCTAGAAAACAAACTAGATATAGACCACAAAATCCCTGTTTTCATTGTGGTAGCTTATGGCATTCAATTTACACATGTAAAGAATATCATAGTTTGTATTTCAATTATTATGAACCATTGCCTTATGTGAACAAATCTCCTGTCTTTTCTAATTATACTGTCAAACAAAAATATGTGATAAAATGTGACAGGAGAAAGATAAACTCTGTGAATGCAAACTCTGATCATGTAAACTCTGTTAACATAAACTCTGATGAGAAGACTTCTGCTGCAAAAGTTAACAAGTTTCACAAGAAAGGATCCAAACTTGTTTGGATCCTAAAATCTACTAATTAATTTACATTTACTGATTGCAGGGAAACAGGAAAAACATCCTAGTGATTGATAGTGGATGTTCTGCACATATGACTGGAAATAAATCCCTGCTTTCAGAGTTTGAGGAGAAGGCTGGCCCAGCAGTATCTTATGGAGATGGCAACATAGGAAGAACACTGGGATATGGCAATATTGTTATTGGAAATGTCATCATTGAAGATGTAGCTCTGGTTGAAGGACTCAAACATAATCTGCTAAGTGTGAGTCAAATGACAGACAGAGGTTATTCTGTGAAATTTCATGAAACACATTGTGAAGTCAAAAGCAAAAAGGCTGGCAAAGTGATTCTCATTGGGCACAGACATAACAATTTATTTGAAGCTAGCTTGGAGGAAAACTCTAATGGTCCCTTAACTTGTTTACTTGGAAAGGCATCATCTTTGGAAAGCTGGAATTGGCACAAAAAGCTGTGTCACTTGAACTTTGGAAACATAAATGAATTGGTGAAAAAGGATCTAGTTAGAGGTCTTCCAAAGGTTCAATTTCATCCTGATGGACTCTGTGATTCATGTCAAAAGGCCAAACAAAAGAAGACATCTTTCAAGAGCAAAACTGAAAATTCTATTGATCAACCTTTTCATCTATTGCATCTTGATTTATTTGGTCCTGTTAACATAATGTCCATTGGAAAGAAGAAATATGCTCTGGTGATTATAGATGATTACACAAGATTTACCTGGGTGTACTTTCTGCATAAAAAGGATGAAACAGCTGAGGTAATTTTTGATCATATTGCTATGATTGAGAATGGATCACCACACAAGGTAAAGAATCTAAGAAGTGACAATGGAACAGAGTTTAAGAATTCTGCAATGGAGGAGTTCTGCTCAACAAGAGGAATCATTCAATAATTCTCAGCACCTGGCACACCACAACAAAATGGTGTAGTGGAGAGAAAGAACAGGACACTCATTGAAGCTGCCAGAACAATGCTAGAAGGAGCAAAGCTACCTACTTATTTTTGGGCAGAAGCTGTGAATACTGCATGCATAACTCAGAATTGTTCTTTAATAAACAAACATGGAATAACTCCATATGAATCTTTGAAGGGAAGAAAGCCAAATGTTAAATACTTTCATATCTTTGGAAGCAAGTGCTTTATTCTCAAAACACATCCAGAACAATTGAAGAAGTTTGAACTTAAAGCAGATGAAAGAATTTTTGTTGGATATGCAACAACTTCTAAAACTTCTTCAAGGGCATTCAAAGTATTCAACCTAAGAACAAGAACAGTCATGGAATCAATAAATGTCTCTTTTGATGAAGGAAAAATAGCTGGTTTACATGATGAAGATGCTCAGGAATCTCTGAGTTTTGAAAATGAATTGCAGAACACAAACTCTGTTAACCTAAACTCTGATGAGGTAAACACTGATTCATTAAACTCTGATACAGATATGATTGAAACAGTAAATGAAGATACTGCACATGTTGAGGGGGAGCAACATCAATTATTTACTAATACTGGAGAGCAAACCTCAATTATTGAAATCTCAGAGTCTGACCAAACTCTGACAAATACAAACTCTGAAACCCTAAACTCTGATCCATCAAACTCTGTAACCACAAATACTGATTACTCAAACTCTGATCACTTAAACTTTGAGTACATAAACTCTGAGTCATCAAACACTGATGGAAGCACAACTTCAGGGGGAGGATCAGCATTTACTGAGGAATCATACTATGAAGGCACAAATCATGGGGGAGCATCCAGTTCAAGAAATCTTCCACATCCAAGAAAATGGACCAAAGATCACACACCAGATTTGATTATTGGTGATCTAGAAAGTGGAGTAAAGACAAGGAAAGCTACTCAAAATGAATGTCTGTTCCATAGTTTTCTTTCTCAAAAAGAACCAAAGAAGGTTGAAGATGCTTTGAAGGATGCAGATTGGGTTACTACAGCTGAAGCACCTCAAGATTTTGAGGTGATTCAGGATTTCTTACAACACAGCTCGATTGGGTATGCTCTTCAAGAACCCAGTCACATCTCTGCTCAAACACTGATCAAAATCTGGTCAACTGCTAAGTTCAACAATGCTGATAATGATAAAGAACCAATCATTACATTCCAATGCAATGGCCAACACTCCATCACTCCTGAGGTCGTTCGTCAAGCCCTTCACCTTCCTGAAGTGGCTAACTATGATGCTTATGTGGATGATGAACAAATCAAGGAATTCTTTAAAGCTATAGGCTATGGAGGCAGCTTGTCCAAGTTGGGAAGCCTCACAAGACCTCATTTACGAAGAGAATGGAGTTTCTTCTTCGATTGCATTACAAGGGCTTTCACTGCCAAATGCACAAACTTTGATGCAATTCCACAGCTTTCACAACAAATTGGGTATTCTCTGACCCATAACTTGCACTTTAATTTTCCATCTTTAATTATTAGGCAAGTAGCTAGCAAAATCAGTGATGATGTGCATACAATATACTTTGCTAGATTTTTACAGCTAATTTTCTCTTATCTTTTGCCTGATGTAAATTTTGATAATGATAAGAGTTTAGCTAGTTTCTGTATGAACAAAAGAATATTTGCTGATTTACTAAGGAAAGATGCCAAGAAAGAGGCTGCAGGTAATTTCTGTAATCTATTTTATCCCACATGGGTCAGGCTTCTCTTAAATCAGAAAATGCCTACTGTGTATGGGAGGGAGTTTCTATCAGTGACTGAGAGTCAGAGTTTAACAATCTCTGATTCTAACCCAAGTCAACCACCAAACACTGATTCCCAAACACTGCAGCCAACCTCTACAGTCTCCCAAAAGGCTGTAGTTGTAAAACAAACCTCTCAACACCAAGGCACAAGCAAAGGAAAAGGAAAATCAGTAAAAGTGTCATCTCCACAGAAGAGAAAATTGATTGATGAAGCTACTGATTCTGATGATAGTGATGAAGGTTTGGTCTTTTCTGTGAAGAAACCTGTAAAGAAAGCTACTGAGGCTACTCCTGCCCCTTTCATGAAGCCTTTCACAGTGAATCCCATGCCTGAACCTCACAAGAAGAGGAGAAGATTGGTAAAGGCCACATTTATTGAAGATCTGACAATCTCCGCAGACACAAACTCTGATCAACCACCAGTCATAAACTCCGAAGATCCTTTAAACTCTGAGCCCATAAACTCTGATGCTTTGCTAAACACTGATGGGCCAGTACAACCTGAGTTAGTTGTTGCTGCTGATGATGCTGCAAATATTGATGCAAATGCTGCCAAAGAAACTATTCCTGTGCTAGTCTCTGATTCTCCTGCCAAATCTCCAAAGCACATCATAAAGGAAGTTTCTTATGAAAGGGTAAAAGAACTATTTGCAAAAGTAGACAAAGAAATAGCTGCAAAGAAAAGCCAACCATCCCCAACACCAAGTGGACCTAAATTATTTTCCAGAAAAAAGTTGAAGAAGGTTATTGTTCCAGCAAATGAAGCCAGTATGGATCAGGGGTACAACACACAAGAACCTTCAACTCAAAGGGTTGAAGAAGTTGTCAAGGCCCCAGCTACACAAGAACCATCCAATCAAAGTTTGGATGCAGGCAATCAAACTCTGAAAGAAGATTCTACTGTTGCTGATGCTGAAGGCCAATCAATGGCAGAGTCCAGCCCACAAGAACCTCCATCTCAAAGTGATGGAGCAGCTGCTGATAAGACTCAGGTCACACAAGAACCAATCATCCATTCTATGATTGCAGACCAGGACAAGGAGGTGCAGCTAAACTCTGATTCTACTGCTGCACACATAGACAGTATAAATTCTGATACAACTCCAGTGGTTATCTCTGATGCAATACTGGTGCAACCAATCTCTGCACAGCCAATGGACACAACATTCACATCCACTTCTACTTCCACTCAAGGTATAAACTCTGACTTTTCTTCAGAATTTACATTCTCTGATTGTTTAAGTTCAGATTTTATACTTCCTGCTAGAATGATCATGAATAGTCCTATAATAGGTACCCCTACTCATGTAACTACAGGCAACCTTTCTCAGCCACCTCTTATTTCTGTAGGACATTGTGTGTTGAACCTTTCTAGTGAGTCTGAGGTAAAATGTGTGAAAAACAGAATTCATGAGAGGCAGACACTAGATCTGGAAAAAGGAGAGGTAGAATTGAGAAAGAAGTTAGTTACTTCTAGTGAGAAAAATCTAACTCTTAACAGTTATGATATGTGTGATGTGAGAAGCAATGAGATTGCTTTAAAAGAAAAGAGAGATTTAGGCTGTTCTGTTACTCTTGCAGGTACTCAGAGTTTACTTGTTCCTGATGATGCCACAAACTCTGAGGTGCCAAATTCTGATAAAGCCCCAAACTCTGATCAAGCTGTAAACTCTGATGCAGAGGATACAAACTCTGAGGGGCCACTTTTTACAGATGATGAGATAACTGACCTCTCTATTCCATTTACTCAAAGATACAACTCAAAGAGATGGCCAGTCGATTCTTATGATGCTCTTGACAGATTGAAAATTCAATATCCTGATTATATGGTTGTTGAACAACTCAAGGGAGAAATTGAAGCTGCCTTAGACTCTGAAGGTGCAAGGAGGGATTTCTCTTCAACTGCTGTTGGTTCTCAAGATGCCAAGCTGGATTCTCGAAGCCAAGAAATCTGGGACATGACATGGAAGTTTGCCAATGAGGAGATTTTCTAGCCCCATGTTCATGACTTAATTAGGAAGGCTAATAAAGAAATTAACTCTGGGGAAATGAAGACAGTATTGAAGGCTACTACAGTGTTGACCAAGGGTCTTAAACATGAAGTCTGTAACTTACAGGACTCTGTCAACAAAACTACTATCTCTGTGCAAGCTTCTCATAATGCCTTGGAATCCAAGTTGAAGACTGTCTCTGCCAAGCAGGATGCTCTAGAAGTCAAAGTTGATAGTCTCTCTGCTTCTGTTGCTTCTCTGTCCACAATGCTGAGCACAATTGTAGACATCATGACAGTCAGACAAGGAAATGATGTCAGAAAGGGGGAGAAGGTATCTCAGGACAAATGCAAGGAGGATGAACACAAATCCAACAAACCTGATGATAAAGATCCAGGGAGTAATAAGGATGGCAAACAAACTCTGAGTATGTCCAGACAAACTCTGATAGGACAAACTCTGTCATCCTCTCAAACTCTGATTGCATCAACATCAAAGACAAATTCTGACAAACAGCAAACTCTGATGGATGCTGATATGGAATTGCCAAAGAAACTTGAAGAAGCAGAGTTGCCTGAAAAGATTGAAGAACAAACTCTGAAAGATGCAGAACTGGCAAGAAAATTATTTGAAGAAGAAAATCTAGGAATGGATCCAGTTGCTGCAGTAGAAGAATTAAAGAAATCTGGTACTGACAATGCTCAAGTCCAGAAGAAAAGAAATACAAGAACAAAAAGAGCTCCAGTGCAAAGGAAGAAGAAAGCATCTCAAGAAAAATCTATTAAAATTCATGAACCAGTTATTCAAGAAAAATCTACTCCAGCAATCCAAACAAGATCTACTTCAAATCTAAAGAAAACTCCAGCTCAGGGCAAAATATTTCCTTCTGTGTCAAAAACAATTTTTCTTCCAGGTGGTTTCAGCTTTGAAGATGAAGAAGAGGAACAGCAAACTCTGACAAGAAAGAAAAATCCTGATCTTCTGTGGACCAAGACTCAAACTCTGACTCTCAATGCCAGGCTTGGAAAAGATAAGGGTGGTATTGGTGATTTACATGCCAAGGTCTACAGGGGTGAAGCAAATATCTTCAGAGATCCTTATTCACTTAAAGATAAACCTGAGGAAGAGTTGTCACAAAAACATCTGGACAAGCTAATTTCTGTTAATATAGCACTAGATGTCTTTGCTGGTGCTCAAGCCAAAGAAAAGCTCTTATATTTCTTAGAAGATGGGAGAGTTTTGAAGATTGCTGAAGGAGATTTAATTCATAAAGCATCTAAAGAACTTGAACATGTTCTATATCTCTTAAGTGGTGAAAGTGAAGCAATCTCCAAATGGGTCAGGGTTATCGAAGGAGTTATAGCTGAGAAAAAGAAGAGTGAAAGGCTGATGATGATAGAATCTGCTGAATATGAGCCTGGATATCTTCTTGAAGATGGAACTGTGAAAGCAATGAGAAAAGGAGATGCACAAGTCAAAATGGTGTTAGAAATTCCTACACTAATCTTAAATCCAAATGGCTTGAAGGCTTGTTGTATTGTCCTAGATAAAAGAATGCAAAGATCATCCATCTATGCTCTAAGGGCTGCACTATGTCAAATTGATGATTCATCCGAGCAGATGAAGGAGTTAAAAGAGGAGCTGAGCAAACTGCTGAAGAATGCTGAAGAAGAGTTGCTGAAGAAATTTCTTAAGGAAGACTTTTCCTACAAGAGGATCTAAGTCAAATATGAAGATTCAAACTCTAATGCATTTGTCTCAAGATTTCTGACATCATAAGTGAAATTTATGTTTTAAATTATAAAGCATAAATTGGGGGAGATTGTTAGGAATAAACACTGATGGTTGTCAGAGAATGCAAGGTCAGAGTTTATGTTACTGACGTCATCAGAGAATAAAAGAAGCTGTCGGTCTGTTCGCACTTTATTCACGCAAGAGAACGTGGTCACAAGTAATACAGTAATAAGTAGGATTCATTCCCACAGAGACTCGACTTGCTTACGTTTAGTTCACTTATACACCAGAGTATGATTAAGTTTCACTGCTAAGAAAATAACAATTGGAATTTTGATTACACTACTAATTAAAACTTAACGAATTATTTATATAAAATAAACATGGGATTTTAACTTCATAATCTACCTCATCTAGAATCTTATGCCTTTTCAACCTAGCATGTGAAAGTGATGATAACTGATCAGACCCTCTAAACTGATAAACGCCAACTTTCGCTGTACGCATACCATCCTAATGAACATCCACAATTGATAGAAGTCAAATAGTCAACCACTACGATTAGTCCCTATATGTCTATAGAGATTGAAAACATAATGGCTTAAGCACAAGAATCCATAAAATCACATAGTCAGTGCAAGACGGTTAGAATTACACCACAAATTAATACATGCTCTTAACACGCAAAAACCTATGCTAGCATGGTATGTTCTAAACCCTAGATCCACTTTCGCATTCACGAGGATTTAACAAACAATCATAAATGTTCGCGACTCATTTACAACGAATAAGCTTAACCATACTAGGATATCCATAACAATCACACACTTAGGCATAAAAACAATCAATATCTAGACTTGATAGAAAAATCCATTAAAATCCCATGACAACTATTAGCCCATAATTGGACTAGCCGACATAATGGGTTTATATGAAAACATAGTAGATAAACAATTAAACATAAAAGACTGATATTAAATTGCAATAGTAAAAGAAACAACCGATAATCCACGTGATGAAAATTACAAAAGAAAAATAGCTTGACGGCTCACAAAGTACTCTGTCCTCTTGTACGATAATAAAAACCCTACTTGCTTACTTAATTTTCTAGATAATGACAATAATAATAATCCTTCTGTCTTATACTGGGTTACATAATAACAAAAATATTCATGGGCCTGCTTCTAACAGGGCCTTAAAAGCTAAACAACTGCAAAATAAAAATTCTGATTTCGACAGGGCGCGGGCGCGCTTGAGGAAGGGCGGGCGCCCTTGAGCTTTCCTTGCTGCAGCGCGGGCGCGCTTGGCGGAGCGTGGGCGCCCCTGAAGCTTCTGTCCAGCAACTGCTTTTCGTGTGCGTATGCTCTTTCAATCGACTCGTCTTGCCCTCTCTTGATCTCAACTCAAGTCCTGATCTTCCTCCTTTGAAATCCCAGCTCATATTCCACCAAATTATGCAATTATTCAATAACTCTGCTACGAACGGCAATCTGCACACCAAAGACACAAAACACATCAAAAGACACTACATACTTGGGCACAAACGATCAATTTAAGTCAAATTGGAACGTATATAGTGGACCAAAAAGTCCACTAACACGGTCAGAGTTTACTCTATCAGAGAATACTCAATCAGAGTTTACTCTAACAGAGAATGCTCTATCAGAGAATATCAAACCGATAGAGTTTATCACATCAGAGTTTGTCAGATAAGGAAACAGACAAATCAGAATATGATTTGGATAAGCGAAGAAGGAAATTAAATACAAGTCTATTGCCTTATGGAAGCTATTCTTTTCATAATCTTTTTTGTATTTGTCTTGTAGCTGTGTCTATATAAACACAGGATAGGTTAACATTATTTGTAACATTCGAGTATTATCTTTCTCATAACCTAGCAGCTCTTAAGAACATTGTTTTTCTTGAGAGAGTTTTGTATTCCATTCAATATTAATACAAAGCTGTTTATTCTTTTTATATACTTGTGTTCTTGATCAATTTATTGGTGCTATTACATTCAACCCCCCTTCTGTAATAGATTATTCTCTGGGCAACATAGGAGCACGTAATTGAAGATATATATGGACTCTATGAGGATAAATACGACCTAATTATCAAATATATATCATATTGTTATGGGTTAAAAATGAGCCCTAAAGACATAATTAATGTCACATTAATTAAATCTGAATCTGGTCCAAAAGCCTAAGACCGGCCCGGTCTAAAAACCTTGGCATAAGGTCCGAAACTAAGATAAGGTCAATATTGGGCCTGAAATGTGCCTGTATCAAGGATGCTTGATGCAGGCCCAAGTCGGTCAACCCACGTGATCCTCAGCCCGGGATTGTCACGGTCCTGAATCTTGACGATCTAGAACCTTCCTGGAAGGCAACTCATAGAGTAGCCCCCAAGGCACCTTGGTCAACAAGGAAACCGAGTCCTAAACAGAAATTGAGTCATAAACAGAAACGTCCGAGAAATCAGCATGATCATCTAATTAGGAGACTTGCCCGCCAAATCTCCAAATCTTGATCGAATACCTAGACTCTCAGTCATCTATATAAAAAGATAGTTCCGACAAGCAAGTGCAGCCATTAAAGCTCGAAACTCACAATCCCTAGCATTTAATACGCATTAACTACGACCTAGTTTCTAATCCATAACATTTGGCACCGTCTATGCGAAGAAGACATCAACCATGGTAAGAACACGACGTACTAACAGAGACATCATCCCCACCACAGGAGACTCAACTGATGTAATTCCACCAAATGGAACTCAACCCACCGAGGTCGTCCCTGCTACGACAACGCTCCCAACTGAGACTCAAGGAACGAGTAGGTTTGGCCCCCTGAGCATAATCGTTCATCCCTCCCATCCTGTCGGGACACATCATGGAGTTGATCCTCCTCTTCAAGTAACTCAAACTCCTTTTATTGCTACTGCTCACCCCAATATACAGATCTCAACTACGGTGATCACGGCCGAACATCCTAACAACCTTGTTTACGGGCTCCCTTCAGGCTACCAGCCTTCTTACATACAAGGGTCGGAGCCCTACCAAGCCCTCAATTATCAAAGGAGAGTCTATGATTATTCAGGACCTTACCCTACGGATGAGGACACGACTGATGATGATGTCAACCCAAAAAGAAGAAGGGCAGGAAAAGAGCCCGTGAGTGAGACTCGCCCTAAGTCCCGTGAGACCATAAAGGAGCGAATAGCGACTCATGAAGCTAGCTTGAAAGTATTGAAGAAAGACCTGGAATGGGCAGAGGTAAGGTTGCCCCCAAGGCGTGAGGCCCCTAGTGTGATAAACCTAGATGGAGCACTGCAGAAGACCAGAAAAGAAGGTTCGAGGACCATTCCTACCAGGGTTGAAACCTCTATGGTTGATCCTACACATCTCATGACACTCGGAGATCCTGATGATCCAACTCCTCAGTTCACGGATGAGACCATGAATGCTCACATAACCAGGAAGTTCAAGATGCCAACCATCAAAGTCTATGATAGAGCAAGAGATTTTGCATATCATGTGAGGACGTTCTTCAATGCACTGCTGTTGTAGCGAAAGAAGCACTGAAGGTGCCAGACCTAGATGACAAAAGTGGCCATGATAGCCCTGCATCAAGGAATCAGAGATGTGTACTTCAAAAGATCTTTGGCCAAGCATACGCCGGAGGACATAAATTTGCTCCAAGTCAGAGCTGGGAAGTACATCAAGGCTGAGGAGAGCATGAGGAAGGCGAACACCAACCCCGATAATGGGGGAGGAAAGAGAAGAAGAACATATGACGAGTACGATGTCAAGGACAAGTATCCTCGTATTGACAAAGACTCAGACTCAAAGAAGACCAAGAAAGGACCCAAGTTTACAGAGTATGCAAGGCTAAATGCCCCATGAAGCCAAATCTTGATGGAGATTGAGAAGAGTAGAGAGGTTCGATGGCCTAAGCCATTAAGGACTGATCCTGAAAAGAGAAACAAGGATATGTTCTATAGGTTCCACAAAGATACGGGACACGATATAACTGTAGACAACTCAAGGATGAAATTGAGTACCTGATCAAATGAGGCAAGCTGAGCAAATTCACCAAGGATAGCGGGAACGATGATCGAATGAGAGACCACGATGATAGGAAGCCCCAACCAAAAGGGTCGGTAATCAATGTCATCTCTGGAGGGCCGACTGCCGCCGACACCTCACGAAACTCTAGAAAGGCTTACGCTCATGAAGTAATGCACATAGTAGGGGAAACCCCGAAGAGGGCTAGGACTGAAGTGTCCCTAACGTTCAATGACTCCGACTTAGAAGGGGTAAAGTTCCCCCATGATGACTCTTTGGTCATCACGCCCGTGATTGGAAACTCTCCTGGTGGACAATGAATGGTTTGTCGACATCCTATTTTATGATGTGCTCATTAAGATGGGTTACAATGATTCAGAACTCACACCCTCTGACATGCCCATGTACGGGTTCAATGGAGTTGAATCCAGGATTGAAGGGACCATACAACTGCCCAAGACATTGGGACAAGAGCCAAGAGAAGTCGTTCAAATGTTGAAATTCCTTGTCATTAAGGCCACGATAACCTACAACGCGATCTTGGGACGGACTGGCTTGCACGCCTTCAAGGCCATAGCCTCAACGTATCACCTAAAAGTCAAGTTCCCTAAAAGGAACGGTGTTAGTGAAGAGAGGGGAGATCAGAAGCTAGCCCGGAGTTGCTATGTGGCGGCCTTTAGGAGTGACTGTACTGTGGGCAGGCCTTGCCCATTGAGGACATGGACGTCCGTGAAAATGATGAGCAAAGGGGGAAACCCGCGGAGGAGTTGATTCTCATATCCCTTGTTCCAAACGAACCTGACAAGGTTACTTACATAGGAGCTTTGCTCCCAGAACCCCTAAAGGGAGAGTTGACAAAATTTTTACAAGAGAATAGCGACGTTTTTGCCTGGACGGCAGCTGATATGCTGGGAGTTGATCCTGAATACATGACTCACAAGTTGAATGTGGATCTAGAAAGGAAGACTGTGAAACAGAAGAATATGACCTTTGCTCCTGACAGGCAAGAGGCTATAAGGGAAGAGGTGAACAAGTTGTTGGAAGTTGGGTTCATAGAGGAGATCCAATTCCCCGAATGGCTGGCCAACCTCGTGATGGTGAAAAAATCCAATGGGAAGTGGAGAATGTGTGTGGACTTCACCGACTTAAACGATGCTTGTCCAAAAGACTGCTTTTCTCTACCAAGGATAGACACCTTGATCGACACCACCATTGGCCATGATATACTGAGTTTCATGGATGGATTCAGTGGCTATAACGAAATCAGAATGCACAAGGATGACATTCCTAAGCTATCATTCATAACTGATTTCGGCGTGTTTTGTTATCTCGTTATGGATTTTGGTCTTAAGAATGAAGGAGAAACCTATCAAAGGTTGGTGAACAAGATGTTCATGTTAGTATTGGTGTCCTAGAGACAATACTTTTATGTTTTATTGAAAAACAATTGAGGATTATGTTTTATTTGATTATTTAATTAATATTTATTATGTCTTTATTTACTGCGTTATAAATTGAAAGCATAATAAATATCCTTGGAATATTAATACGCATTATATACCTTTAAGTATGTGTCTTAAAAATGAGATTATATTAATAGTATTTTATTCTTAAAATTCCCTAGTCGAGTATTATTATTTAAGGATAATAATAATGCAAGAAGACTAGTATGTTTGTTGACAGATGACCGCATCTCATTGGTCATAGGAATGGTGATACTAAAGTCAAGAACATAAGTGCATGTCTCAATGCATGACACTGGAAAGACCCGCCATGAGATTCTACATGGTAATAAGTGTCATAAGGAATTCTCACTGTGATAATGATGTAATGATCCTTTGACTTGAAATCATTATATTTCTATACGAGAATTAATATACTTTGATTACATTCAAAGTTACCTTTAACCGGGTAATGATAAAGGTGGACATTGGGTATGCTATGAATTGTATGAGAAATATGAATGATAGATATAGGATTTAACCCTCCGATTTTAGGAGTGATATTATTGTCCTCTTGATTGAGTGAGACTATGAAATGCATGGCCGTGCTCAAATATTGATTTATTTAATAGTCTACTCATTGATCAAGGAAACCAAGGTTAAACGTTGAAGAGGATGACACAATACATGCCTCGAGTTTGATCTATAATATAAGGTTAAAGGGATTATATTACATTGCACATTATTCATGAAAGGTTTAATTGAATTCCTAATTATTATTGTTACTTGGGTAACAATGATGTATTATTAGATGCCTCTCATTGTTTATAATTTTATTATTAGAAAATAAAATTATTGCCAACGTAATAATAACCTGAAGGGTCACACACAAAGAACGTCTAAACGGAGCTTTATTTAAATTACGAATTTAAATATTTTATTATTATTTCAAATTTAATTATTGAAGTAATTAAGTGGGACTTGATTAATTATATTATAATTCGAATTTAATAATAACCCAAAAATCAGAATGGTTTTTTTTTAAAAGGAGACCTCATGGATTAGGGTTTGGCCCAATTATCTTAAGCTCGTATAAATACATAAGGATTTGTTTAGGAGTCGAAGACTTGACATCTCGTTTTTATCAGAAAAATCCTAGCAGCTCTACACAAGAGAGAGCCTAGCAAGTGAGAGAGAAAGAAGAGATAAATCAGGGTTGTTCTTGGCCAGTACCATCTCCGCTGATCGTTAGAGGGTAGTTCTTGAAGAATGGGCTGCTATGATTCGTTAAGCAAGGACCTCCTATTAACAGCAATTCATAAAGCTTCTAAGGTACAGACTTCCTTCACCATAATCATTCGTATGTTATACATGGATCCTGCGATTGAATTTTGATATTTTTTTATTTTTACGTTACTTTCGCTTCATTTTCATGCCCGAAACCCATCAATGGCATCAGAGCTACGTGTATAATGAGATGATTCAGTTATGTGTTTAACAGTTTTTCAATGTATGTAAATATATATATGATATGCCATGGCTATATGTTGATATATATGTTTTATATGATTTTGAATATATGATATTCATGTGTTGTATAATCATGGGATGATTGTGTGTATTGCTGTATGTATATGATACATGTTTGTTCTTGTTATGGGAATCGTATTCGATACGAATTCTGAAACGGCTTTTGTAGATTTTCTGAAATCTGTGTACAATGTCCGATTTTCGCAGACTGGAATCGTGTCACTGAGCAATACTGACAAAGTTAGATTGGCGTCTGTAAGCCATTCGATGTCGTTATAGGCCCCAAAACAGCGATTTATTATTTTATGAAATTTATTTGATTTTCTGAAATTTTGAAATTTGTTATATATGATTATATGATATGTTTGTATAATCTGAGATATATTACATGTGTTATGTGATAGAATGGCGGATGGTTATGGCCTAAAGACCCGTAGGATAGTGGTTTTGATTTATGGTTTTGGTTTCTAAATACGACTTGCATGTCGTTTATTCATTGTAATTGTTAATCTCGAATGTAACTTGAGTTCTTCTTGTAATTTCATTAGAATATATTTATTTATTATTCAATGTAATTGTCAATGAAGACTTGGAAGCAGGGAAGCTGGGAGGCAATCCAGATGATGAAGCAATGAAGAAGATAAAGACATGTAATAGTGTAGTATTTGAAACCATCATAGATTGACCTTGATATTTCCATTAGCTTGGAAATATCATATAGGATGGGGCCATAACCAAACACATTTAATTTACGCACAATACATATATGCATATGAATGCATGTGTAGATATGTATGCGTTGGAATGATGTATGTATTAGATACGACACCCATGCCATGTCTGCTTAAGAAAGATAAAATCTGTAACGATTCAAGATTTTAAAATTAAACAAATGATCTTGAGATTCTTGTGTTTATGAAACACAGTATTGAATATGAATTTTCTTTTTTCTGATATGGGGAGATTTTGTCAAAAGCGAATTATTATTCGTAAGAAAGTTGGGTTTTAAGTGAAACCGCTTGTGACTTCTCCGACGATCTGGAAATCAAACCATTGACGAACATTGAAATGGATTATTTGATCAAGGAAAAATTGAGAATCTCTTTATGATGGGATCATGATCGTTATACAATAAATCTCTAAATAAATATTAAGTTAATAAAGATGCCTTCCAATGTTAATACACATCAAGATCTAGATTGAGAAGGAGTGGGTTTGCCAAAGTAAAGTGCTCTTATCAATAATGGGAAAAAGTGATAAGTAAATGTACTTAGTTTATTGAAATGTTAGGTCTAACTTAACTAAATCATGACAATAGGATTGTGGGTTTAGAGGCATAGAGTTTGGTGAGATTTATTAGATAAATGTGTACAATGGGTTGTTCCACCAAACTTTCCAAGAGTTATATTTGATATAATCGAGAAATGTTGTCTACCTAAATAGTCATTTTTTGGGTGTATTAGCCAACGCTATCTTAAAACATGGATGAAATATGGATCTTGGCTCACTAGAAAGATTTAAAGAAATGCTTTATGAATTAATAGTTAGGGCTATTAATTTGATGAAAAATAGTGGGAGATATATATTATAAATGAATATGATAATCACTTAAACATAAATAAACTTCTGTAAACTAACCAATATGCATTTTAAATATTGTAGATATTTAATGACAAACAACACAAATAACTTTTCTTTGCGAGCAACCCTTGAGAAGGACAAGCTGACAGGAACCAACTTCCTTGATTGGTATAGGAATTTGAGGATTGTCCTCAGGCAGGAGCGAAAGCTCCACGTCATTGAAATTCCTTCACCTGCTCCTCCTGCTGAGAATGCAACTCGCGTTCAGCAAAATGCTTATCAGAAGCATATTAATGATGCGAATGATGTTACATGTCTCATGCTGGCAACCATAAGTGCTGAGCTTCAAAAAAAACATGAGCATATGGATGCTTATGAGATGATTGAACACCTTCAAAGATGTTTGAGGGACAGGCTCGTCAAGAAAGGTTCGACACGAGTAAAGCACTGTATGCTTGCAAACAGGGAGAGCGTGAACCTGTTCAACCACATGTTCTAAAGATGATAGGTTATATTGAGTATCTTGATACTTTGGGTTTCCCGATTGGTCCAGAAGCTCAGATTGACTTGATCTTTCAATCTTTGAACAACAACTATACTCATTTTGCTATGAACTACAATATGAATGAGATAGACAAAACACCCACTGAATTGTTGGCTATGTTACGAACTGCTGAAACCAACATGAAAAAGGCTGAACCTGCTCCCATATTAATGGTAGACAACAAAGGTAAGGCTAAAAGGAAAGGCAAATGGAAGGGAAAGATGAAGATTAGATCTGCTTCTGGTCCTAAGCCAAAAGCTAATCCTAAACAGGCTTTAAAGCCTAAGGTGCTGTTGCAAAGGGTGATTGTCACTACTATGGTAAACCAGGTCATTGGAAGAGAAACTGTCATGCTTATTTGGAGGATCTGAAGAAGAAGAAGGCTGGTCAAGCTTCTAATTCAGGTATTTATGTTATAGAGGTCAATTTGTCTACTTCTACATCATGGGTATTGGATACTGGATGTGGTTCTCACATTTGTATAAATGTGCAGGAGCTGCAAAGGAGTAGGACTTTGGCAAAGGGAGAGATCGACCTACGAGTTGGAAATGGAGCAAAGGTTGTTGCCTTGGCTATAGGGACTTATTATTTATCATTGCCCACTGGGCTTATTTTAGAACTTGAGAACTGTTTTTACGTGCCTGCAATTTGCAGAAACATTATTTCGGTTTCTTGTTTGGACAAGAAAGGTTTTGCATTTTCAATTCAGAACAAGAGTTGTTCCTTTTCTTTGAATAATGTTACCTATGCGGTTGCACGTTTATTTAATGGTTTATATGTTCTTTATTTAGACACTCCTATCTATAATGTGAATAACAAACGTCTTAAAACTAATGACTCAAATCAAACATACGTCTGGCACTGTCGTTTAGGCCATATGAATGAGAAGCGCATTTCCAAGTTACACAAGGATGGATACTTGGATAAGTTTGACTTTGAATCATACGAAGCATGCGAACCTTGTCTCATTGGCAAAATAACTAAAGCTCCTTTTACTGGACAAGGTAAAAGAGCCACTGAACAATTAGAACTTATACATAGTGATGTATGTGGTGATGGGTTTCGGGCATGAAAACGTAGCGAAAGTAACGTAAAAATAAAACAATATCGAAACCCAATCGCATGATCCATGTATAACGTACGAATGATTATGGTGAATGAAATATGTACCTTAGAAGCTTTACGAATCACTGTTAATAGGAGGTCCTTACTTAACGAATCACAGCAGCCCCTTCTTCAAGAACTAGTCTGTAACGGTATCCACACGAACGTCGATTCGTCTAACGATCAGCGGAGATGGTACTAGCCAAGAACAGCCTCGATTTATCTCTTCTTTCTCTCTCACTTGGTAGCCTCTCTCTTGTGTAGAGCTGCTAGGGTTTTTCTGATAAAAATGATATGTCAAGTATGAGGCTCCTAAACACATCCTTATGTATTTATATGAGCTTGAGATAATTGGGCCAAACCCTAATCCATGAGGTCTCCTTTAAAAAAAAAAGAACCCATTCTGCTTTTTGGGTTATTATTAAATTCGAATTATAATATAATTAATCAAGTCCCACTTAATTAATTCAATAATTAAATTCGAAATAATAATAAAATATTTAAATTTGTAATTTAAATAAAGCTCCGTTTAAACGTTCTTTGTGTGTGACCCTTTAGGTTATTATTACGTTGGCAATAATTTTATTTTCTAATAATAAAATTATAAACAATGAGCGGCATCTAGTAATACATCATTTTTACCCAACTAACAATAATAATTTGTGATTTAATTAAACCTTTCGTGAATAATGTGCAATGTAATATAATCTCTTTAACCTTATATTATAGATCAAACTCGAGGCATGTATTGTGTCATCCTCTTCAACGTTTAACCTTGGTTTCCTTGATCAATGAGTAGACTATTAAACAAATCAATATTTTAGCACGGCCATGCATTTCATAGTCTCACTCAATCAAGATGCCAATAATATCACTCCTAAAATCGGAGGGTTAAATCCTATATCTATCATTCATATTCCTCATACGATTCATATCATACCCAATGTCCACCTTTATCATTACCCAGTTAAAGGTAACTTTAAGTGTCATCAAAGTATATTAATTCTCGTATAGAAATATAATGATTTTAAGTCAGAGGATCATTACATCATTATCACAGTGAGAATTCCTTATGACACTTATTAACATGTAGAATCTCATGGCGGGTCTTTCCAATGTCATGCATTGTTACATGCACTTATGTTCTTGACTTTAGTATCACCATACCTATAACCAATGAGATGCGGTCATCTGCCAACAAACATACTAGTCTTATTACATTATTATTGTCCTTAAATAATAATACTCGACTAGGGAATTTTAGGAATAAAATACTATTAATATAATCTCATTTTTAAGTCACATACTTAAAGATATATAATGCGTATTAATATTCCAAGGATATTTATTATGCTTTCAATTTACAACGCAGTAAATAAAGACATAATAAATATTAATCAAATAATCAAATAAAACATAATCCTCAATTGTTTTCAATAAAACATAAAAGTATTGTCCCTAGGACACCAATACTAACATGTGGTCCTATGCATACTATGGCAAGAGGTGGCTTTTACTATTTTATCACGTTTACTGATGATTTCAGTAGATACGGATATGTGTATCTTATGAAGAAAAAATCCGACTATTTTGAAAAGTTCAAAGAATACAAAACTGAAGTAGAAAAGCAAACTAGCGAAAGTATTAAGACTCTACGATCTGATCGTGGAGGTGAATACTTAAGCCATGAATTTAAGAGTTTCTTAAAAGAGTGTGGTATTGTATCACAACTCACTCCTCCCGGAACACCACAATGGAATGGAGTTTCTGAGAGGAGGAATCATTCCTTGTTGGACATGGTGCGATCAATGATGAGTCATGCAGATCTTCCAATTAGTTTCTGGGGCTACACCTTGGAGACCGCTTCTTATACACTTAACCGAGTTCCTACTAAAACGGTTCAGAAGACTCCGTATGAGATATGAGGCATTTGTGAAAATTTGGGGATGTGAGGCTTTTGTGAAACGTCTAACTTCTGACAAGCTAGACCTAAATCAGAAAAATGTAACTTTGTGGGATACCCAATTGAAACAAAGGGTTATTCTTTCTATAATCCTTCCGAGAACAAAGTGTTTGTTGCTCGAACTGCAGTGTTCCTTGAAAGAGAAATGCTTTCGAAGAAAGATAGTGGGAGGCTAATAGATCTCCATGAAATTCGAGACCCATATGATAAAATTGAACCAATGGAGGAACCTGAGCAGAATGTACAAGAAAACAATACTGCTGAAGAAACACAGGTTGTTCGTAGGTCTGGTAGGATTCTCCATGCGCCCGAGAGATATTATGGATTTCTCTTGACTCAAGATGGTGATGTGATGCTTGTGGAAGAAGATGAGCCTCTCACATACCAAGACGCTATGAACACTTCAGAATCTAAGAGATGGCTGGATGCCATAAAATCTGAGATGGATTCCATGTATACTAATTAAGTGTGGACTTTGGTTGATCCACCTTAAGGGGTAAAACCTATGGGGTGCAAGTGGGTTTTCAAAAAGAAGACCGACATGGATGGTAACGTACAGACCTATAAGGCACGATTGGTGGCAAAAGGTTTCAAGCAAATTCATGGTATTGACTATGATGAAACCTTTTCACCAGTGGCTATGGTCAAGTCCATCAGGATTTTGCTTGCTATAACTGCTTACCATGACTATGAAATCTGGCAAATGGATGTCAAAACCGCTTTCTTAAATGGGAGCCTTGAAGAAGATGTGGATGTGTACATGACACAGCCTGAAGGTTTTGTTGGTCCAAAGGATGCTGGAAAGGTATGTAAGTTGCGTCGATCCATTTATGGATTGAGACAAGCCTCGAGGAGATGAAACATTCATTTTGATGAAACTGTCAAAGAGTTTGGGTTTATTCAAAATGAAGATGAACCATGTGTTTATAAGAAGGTTAGTGGGAGTAATGTGGCATTTCAAGTACTATATGTGGATGATATATTATTAATAGGGAATGACATTCCTTCTTTACAGGTTGTTAAGACTTGGTTGAGTAAGAATTTCTCAATGAAATACTTAGGCGATGCGACCTATATTTTTGGAATCAGGATCTATAGAGATAGATCAAGAAAAATGATCGGTCTAAGTCAGAGTACCTACATTGAAAAAGTTTTGCATCGATTTGGGATGCAAGAGGCTAAAAGGGGATATGTCCCAATGTCTCATGGGATATCGATCTCGAAAGAAAACAGTCCTAAATCATTGGATGATAAGGACCGTATGAGCAAAGTTCCATATGCTTCAGCAATTGGTTCTATAATGTATGCAATGATATGTACTCGTCCTAATGTCTCGTATTCTTTGAGCATGACGAGTAGATGCTAGTCTAATCCAGGTGAAGGTCACTGGACGGCAGTCAAGAATATTCCTAAGTACCTGAAGAGGACTAAAGACCAATTCTTGGTATATGGAGGAGAAGAAAAGCTGGTTGTAAAAGGTTACACCGACGCTAGTTTCTAGACTGACAAGGATGATTCGATTTCTCAGTCTGGATTTGTGTTTTGTCTAAATGGAGGTGCTGTAAGCTAGAAAAGTTCGAAGCAAGAGACGGTTGCCGATTCTACAATGGAGGCTGAGTATATAGCTGCATGTGAAGCAACCAAGGAGGCTGTTTGGATTCGGAAATTTATGGCAGGTCCTGGTGTGGTTCCTTCAGTCGCAGATCTGATAGATTTATACTGCGATAATAATGGAGCCATTACGCAGGCTAAGGAACCAAGGTCTTATTCCCGAACAAAGCATATACTCAGACGATATCATCTTCTTCGAGAGATTAATAATCGAGGGGATATACATATATGTAAAGTGCATACAAATGATAACATTGCAGATCCACTGACCAAGACTTTGTCGCAGCAGAAGCACGAAGGTCATATTAGTTCCATGGGTATTAGATACATGAGAGATTGGCTCTAGTACAAGTGGGAGATTATTAGCATTGGTGTCCTAGAGACAATACTTTTATGTTTTATTGAAAAATAATTAAGGATTATGTTTTATTTGATTATTTAATTAATATTTATTATGTCTTTATTTACTGCGTTATAAATTGAAAGCATAATAAATGTCCTTGAAATATTAATACGCATTATATACCTTTAAGTATGTGTCTTAAAAATGAGATTATATTAATAGTATTTTATTCCTAAAATTCCCTAGTCGAGTATTATTATTTAAGGACAATAATAATGCAAGAAGACTAGTATGTTTGTTGACAGATGACCGCATCTCATTGGTCATATGTATGGTGATACTAGAGTCAAGAACATAAGTGCATGTATCAATGCATGACATTGGAAAAACCAGCCATGAGATTCTACATGTTAATAAGTGTCATAAGGAATTCTCACTGTGATAATGATGTAATGATCCTCTGACTTAAAATCATTATATTTCTATACGAGAATTAATATACTTTGATGACACTCAAAGTTACCTTTAACCGGGTAATGATAAAGGTGGACATTAGGTATGCTATGAATCGTATGAGGAATATGAATGATAGATATAGGATTTAACCCTTCGATTTTAGGAGTGATATTATTGGCATCTTGATTGAGTGAGACTATGAAATGCATGGCTGTGCTCAAATATTGATTTGTTTAATAGTCTACTCATTGATCAAGGAACCAAGGTTAAACGTTGAAGAGGATGACACTGAAAGTGTTTGTCCTAAATCCAATCATGTATGATGAGTTAGGAAGAACTTTCTTGTATTCTTATTTGATTTCATTAATATTAATAAAAGACTTATTTGTTTTATTACGGGCTTTATCTGTTTAAAGTGTCTTAAATAAGATGTTCCATAGTTTAGAGTGAAGCTTCTAGAATTATAATGAGATTATAATAGTGAGATCTAGAAGATGATGACTCTTGACTTAAACAGTTCCTGATCATAGGATAACTAATTGGAAGTTAGTGAATCCGCAAAGATTGGTACATACTAGGCTTGCTCCTTTAAGGAGGATGTCTGTTCTCATAGGCATTTGTGTGGTGACACTATAGCTAGTATGTAGGTGCTTATTAAGGAATAAGTTCACTGAACGTGACTCGATAAATTGAACAACTAATGGAGTTTACTCATGTGTCAATAGTTGTTCACTAAGTGATAGTTGTGCAAGTATCCTTAGACTTGAGATCGTTAAAGTTATCTTGTATATAATGAACTATGTTTTGGTTTAGTCCTTAGTCTCAAGGACATCCATTAGGTCTATTCCGGGCATAGGAATTTGTGTATGAAGATAGTTAACGTCAATAGAGGATCCACCCCTTCCAGTATGGGAAGAGAATATCCTATGTTATTCTTAGTATGCGAGTTTTGGAATCTCTGGCCAGAGTGAATGAAATTAGAAAGGAGTTTCTAATTTATATTAATATGAACGTTGCACTATGAATAAGAAAACATATGATTAAATTTAATAGGCTTGACACGAGTTCCATGCCTTGTATTTAATCGGGATATTGTAGGGTGGAAGGAATTGATTGTGCGGTAACTAGTCACTGACAGGTTCTTGGCAGTGAATTCATATTATCCGGATAGTCGCGATATGTTGAGAAGCATCACTCACGATGTAGAATAAATATAATTAATCAGTTAATTATATTTACTGAATTATTAGAATTCATATAAATAATAAATAAAAAGTTTATTATTATTTATTTCTACTACCGGCTTAATATTGAACCTACATGGTCACACCATAAAAGAATATTTTCTTTGATGAAAAGATTTAAATTATGAGAGAGAGAATTATTTTCTAAATAGTTTAGAAATAATTATTAAAATAGTTTTAATTATTATTAAAGCATTTTATTAAAATATGGGGTTTAATATAATAATATATATTGATATATTATTTATGGAAAAACCCTAGGATAGTCCTATAAATAGAATGAGATGCATCATTCTAAAAACACTTCTTCTTTTGGAGAAAACACTAGCCTCCATCTCTCTCTCTCTTTTCTCTCTAAAATAAGTTTTAGAAATTATTTGAAGATCTTCATCAAAGGAAGAATTCTTGGTGGATACAGGTAGAGTACTTCACACTCTGAGAAGTAGCTGCTAGGATCTCTTGTTCACACACTTGGATCGCTTTAAAGGTAAGGTTTCGACTCCATCTCGGTTTTATATGATTATATGCGATCATATATATGGGTTTACGGAAAAAATTGTAATATCACGCTTCCGTACCTCCGTAAATTTCCTTCAATGGCATCAGAGTGAGGTTATGCATATAGAGATTCATGTAAAAAATTTCAGATTTTTTGGAGCATGTATGGATTTATTATGATTTTTGCAAGTTTATTTAGATTTAATTATGAATTAAATTCGAAATATTTTTGCATGAGATTTTGACCACTGATCTGGATTCTACAAGTGTTGTGGATCATCTGGGTATTTTTTTCATAATTTTCTGATGTATAGATTATTTGTTATGAATTTTTTAAAATTGTTTTTATTAAAATTCATGTAATAATTATGCATGTTGAAATATATGGATTAATATTTGTACTAGGACCCTTGGCTGATCTGGTTATTTTAATCTGCTGTTGGATATCAAAAATGATGTTTTTATGTTTTTTTATTAATTTATTAATTAATAGTTAATTAATTTATTAATATTAAAATATAGAGATATTAATAATAGTTATTATAATAGTTAATATATGTATAAACGTTTATATATATATAGAAACGGCTGACTGAGTAACTGCAGGATCAAATTTTTCCCTTTCCCAGCCGCGGTCACGCGCGCGTGGCTAACAGACAAGGATATGGGTTGTTGCGCATTAAAGGAATGCGCGACAGTGTCTATTACGCATTTATGAAATGCGTTACAGCTTGTAACGCATAACACGCGTTACACCGGAAAATTGGCTTTAATGGCTGTAACGCGTGTGATAAATGCGTTACGCCCCTCCTGTCCACATTAAATTTGATTTTTTGGGAGTTCCGTAACTCCGATTTGGGCGTGCAATATATCGTTGGATTCGTTTTTCCGAGACGGATTTAATGGAGTGGTCAAATAATTTTAATATAAAAGTTTTGAACTGTCCATATTCCCTAAAGTGTTTTAAAGCATGTATTAATTGTTTTAATTGTTTTTTTTACTATAATAAATCCATACATCATTATATCATTGTATGACATGATATTTCTTGCATGCTTACTTGTTTATTTAATTTTATATATGAGATATATGCCTAGATTTACCATGCGATGATAGATTTAGGAGAACCTAAATCAACATAAGTCGTGCTCTAGAAAATCTAGAATAGGAATCGTTTCTTGCCCTAACAATAATATTATATATATATATACAATCATGAGATTCTTGTGTTTGCGAAACACGTAATTAAATATGAATTTTCAATATTGAGAGAAAGGATGATTCTGTCTTAGAAAGGGGTATTAAGTGACGCCTCTTGACAATGCTCCCCCCGATCTGGGAATTATCCGATTATCGATTATTGGTTTGAAATATTTAATTTAAAAGGAAGAATCTCTTTATAATATGATTATGATTGTTAAATAATATTGTTTAATTAATAATAGTTGATGATTATTTATTTATGAAATAAATAATCAGTTAACAAATTTTATTAATTGATTAAATAAGATTTATTCGATTATAAAATAGTTAGGATGTGATCTTAATATTATTAATTATTGATTTAATTTAAGAAATTAAATTAAGGGAGATATTTATTTTCTAAAAGGGTTTAGAAATAGTATTAATAATTAAAAGAGTTTTGATTATTAATTAATTATTTGGTTAGTAATTGTAATACTTTATAGAAAACATTTAATTGAAATTTGTGTCTATAAAATATGTGTAATTATAAACCTCATAATAAAAATCCCTCTTAATTAAAAATAATATCAAGTAGGAATTGATCAATGACACAACGGGCTTGTGTCGGTCATAGCCTTCCAACATGATAGAAAGTAGTTCTTATTTTTGAATCATTGTCGTTTCGTGCTACAGTCGAGGGCTTTGATTTCGAAATAAGAAATACTTGTCTATTACATAGAGATGTATACAATGAGTTAGAATCTAATAGTCGTTACGTGCCACAGCCGTGGGCAGTTGGAGACTGATTCAGTTGTATGAAATGTTGGGTTAGACTTGACTTAGAATATTGAGTTTGTCGTGCCACAACCGTGACTCAATTATTCAAGAGGCTAAAGTTTTAATTAGGGAATGACATGAGATGTTATTGACAAGAGTTGTCTGCCTACTGAACATCACATGGCGTTTCGTGCTACAGCCGAGGTTGTGTGATGGAATGTAGGATCCCTATTCCCACTAGCATTATGAATGCTTAATTTTTCACTTAGAGGGTTGTATAAATTAGATAAACTAGTGGGAGCCACTTATGAATAAAGACCCGATTCATATAGTGTTTTAATAATGAAATTGATTATTTGCTAAGTGTTGTTATGTGTTTGTCATTTACAGATTTTAGATATACATCATGTCTTCTGCACTATCACTACGAAGCATACTAGATGCTCACAAGTTGACTGGTCCAAACTTTGCTGATTGGCTTCGAAACCTGAGAATTGTTCTTAGGGCTGAGAAGTTGGACTATGTGCTGAACTCACCAGTACCCGATGCTCCTGCCGAAGATGCTCATGATGATGAGCATGTAACTTACAGGAAGTGGATGGATGAAGCAAATGTTGCTCAGTGCATCATGCTGGCATCTATGAACTCTGAGCTGCAAAAACAGCATGAAAACATGGATGCTCATACCATTCTAGTACGCCTACAAGAGTTGTATGATGTACAAAGCAGGACTGCTCGATATTAGATATCGAGGGAGCTATTCCGTTGTAGAATGGCGGAGGGATCATCTGTGAATGATCATGTGCTTAAGATAATCAATCTGATTGAGCGTCTTGGGCAACTTGGTTTTGTCATGGATGGGGAGTTGAGCCAAGACTTGGTCTTGCAATCACTCCCAGATTCGTTCTCGCAGTTTGTTGTGAACTTTCACATGAACAAATTGGATGTCAGCCTGCCTGAACTCCATAACATGTTGAAGACTGCTGAGTCGAACTTTCCCTCTAAGAAAGGTTCTGTTTTTCTGATTGGTGGAAGATCCACTTCCAAGAAAAGGAAGTGGAATCCTCCCAAGAAGAAGAAAGTAGGTGAGAAGAAGCCAGTTCCACCAAAAGCTGAAGACCCCAAAAGCAAAGCTGTTTGCTTTCACTGTAACAAGGTGGGGCACTGGAAGAGGAACTGTAAGGTTTACCTTGCAGAACTGAAGAAGAAGAAGGGTAGTAAGACTGCCGCTTCTGGCTCAGGTATGTTTATGATTGAAGTAAACATGTCACTAAATCAAATTTCTACTTGGGTAATAGATACCGCCTGTGGTTCTCACATTTGCAATTCATTGCAGGGACTAAGGGATAGTAGGACTTTTGAGGAAGAGGAGGTTATTCTGCGGATGGGCAATGGAGCAAGAGTTGCTACTGTATCTGTAGGATTATTTGATTTACATATGCCTACGGGCAAGACTATTGTTTTAAATAATTGTTATTTTGTTCCCTCGATTGTGAGGAATATTATTTCTATTCCCATGTTAGACAAGGCTGGATTTTCGTTTATTATTAAGAATAATGAATGTTCAATTCTTAGAGATAATGTTCTTTATGGTAGTGGTATTTTGAATAATGGTCTGTATGTATGTGACGTAGAGCATAGTTTACTACAAGTTGAACATACTAATAAAAGGAAAAGGGATGATGAAAATCTCACATATTTATGGCACTGCAGACTTGGTCATATTAGTGAAAATAGACTACGGACATTGCACAAGGAAGGGTTACTTGAACCTTTTGATTTTGAATCATATCCTACATGTGAGTCTTGTCTATTGGGAAAAATGACCAAATCTCCATTTAGTGGACATGGAGAAAGGGCTGCAGATTTGCTAGGATTGGTACACACAGATGTATGTGGACCGATGTCTACGCAAGCCATGGGTGGTTTTTCGTACTTCATTACTTTCACAGATGATCGATCTAGATTCGGATATGTGTATTTGATGAAACACAAATCTGAAGCCTTTGAAAAGTTCAAAGAATATAAGTATGAAGTAGAGAAACAAACCAAACATAGTATTAAAACCCTTCGATCAGATCGAGGTGGTGAATACTTGAATGGAGAGTTTCTAGATTATCTCAAAGAAAATGGTATAGTCTCTCAATGGACTCCTCCATATACTCCACAGTTAAATGGAGTATCAGAAAGGAGAAATCGAACTTTGTTAGACATGGTTCGATCCATAATGAGCTATGCAGATCTTCCAGTATTCCTATGGGGTTATGCATTGGAAACCTCAGCATATTTACTGAATAAGGTGCCTTCCAAATCTGTTCCTCAAACTCCGTATGAGATATGGAAAGAAAGGAAACCGAGTCTTAAACACGTTAAGATATGGGGATGTCCAGCTTATGTCAAGAAAGTTGACCCTGATAAACTGGAATCTCGATCTGTAAAATGTAGATTTGTGGGATATCCTAAAGAGACTTTAGGGTATTACTTTTACACCGATCATAGGGTGTTTGTCTCCAGACATGCTACCTTCTTGGAAAAACAGTTTATCCTTGAAGGAAACAGTGGGAGCAAAATAGAACTTAATGAAGTTCAAGAAACACAAACTACTACAGTTCAAGAGGAAACACCTGTTCAGACTGAACAACCTTCTGTGGAACAGCCCATTCGTAGGTCAGAGAGAGTGTCTCGCCAACCTGAGAGGTATTATGGCCTTGTCATTGAGAATGACAATGAGTTAACAATCGTTAATGATGACGACCCAATGACCTATAATGAGGCTATAAGTAGTATTGACTAAGAGAAATGGCTAAGTGCCATGAAATCCGAAATGGATTCTATGTATACCAACCAAGTATGGACTTTGGTTGAAGCACCCAAGGATGTGAAACCTGTAGGGTGCAAATGGATATAAAAAAGAAAGATTGGAGCAGAAGGCCAGGTGGAGACCTATAAGGCCAGGCTCGTGGCAAAAGGATTCAAACAAAGGCAAGGGATTGACTTTGATGAAACCTTTTCGCCTGTAGCCCTGCTTAAATCAATTCGGATTTTGCTTGCGATTGCAGCTTACTATGACTATGAGATCTGGCAAATGGACGAGAAAACGGCCTTCCTCAATGGGAAACTTGAAGAGGAAGTGTATATGACACAGCCAGAGGGTTTTGTTTCCAAAGGGAATGAACACCTAGTGTGCAAGCTGCTACGAACCATATATGGATTGAGGCAAGCTTCTCGTAGATGGAACATCCGTTTTGATGAGACAATCAAAGAGTTTGGTTTTATCAAAAACATAGATGAACCATGTATCTACAAGAAGGTTAGTGGGAGCGCGGTAACATTTCTTGTGTTGTATGTGGATGACATACTTCTTATAGGAAATGATATACCGATGCTTCAATCAGTCAAAGTGTGGCTATCAAAGAACTTCATTATGAAGGACTTGGGAGAAGCATCCTACATTCTCGGTATAAAGATCTATAGAGATAGATCTAGAAGAATGATAGGTCTTACCCAGGGTACATACATCGAGAAAGTGCTAAAAAGATTTAGCATGGAAAACTCCAAGAGAGGTCTCATGCCGATGAGCCATGGAGTTTCCCTTTCCGAGAAGATGTCTCCTAAGACAGCTGAGGAAAGACAACGTATGAGTAAGATTCCTTATGCTTCAGCAATAGGATCTATCATGTACGCGATGATATGTACTAGGCCTGATGTTGCTCATTCAATCAGTGTGACGAGCAGATATCAGTCCGATCCAGGTGAAGAACACTGGAAAGCAGTAAAGAACATCCTTAAGTACTTGCGAAGGACTAAGGATAATTTTCTTGTTTTTGGTGGTGGTTCTGAGTTGATAATAGAAGGTTATACCGACTCTAGTTTTCAATCAAAATGTGATGATAGCAAATCTATGTCAGGGTACGTGTTTACTCTGAATGGTGGTGCGATTAGTTGGAAGAGTTCCAAACAGTCTACAACGGCTGACTCCACAGCGGAAGCAGAGTATATAGCTGCAAGTGAGGCTGCAAAAGAAGCCGTTTGGATGAGGAAATTTGTTTCTGAGTTGGGAGTTGTTCCTAGTGTTGAGGAGCCTATTGTATTGTATTGTGATAACAATGCAGCAATAGCACAAGCCAAGGAACCTAGGTCTCATAAAAATTCCAAACATGTTTTGCGGCGCTTTCATTTGATTAGGGAGATCATAGAAAGGGGAGATGTCAAAATAGAGAGAGTTGACACACATAACAACATAGCAGACCCACTTACAAAGCCGTTATCTCAGATTCTTTTTGATCGTCATAAAAGGAAGATGGGTATTACATACCAGGGTAATTGGCTTTAGTCCAAGTGGGAGATTGAAAGTGTTTGTCCTAAATCCAATCATGTATGATGAGTTAGGAAGAACTTTCTTGTATTCTTATTTGATTTCATTAATATTAATAAAAGACTTATTTGTTTTATTACGGGCTTTATCTGTTTAAAGTGTCTTAAATAAGATGTTCCATAGTTTAGAGTGAAGCTTCTAGAATTATAATGAGATTATAATAGTGAGATCTAGAAGATGATGACTCTTGACTTAAACAGTTCCTGATCATAGGATAACTAATTGGAAGTTAGTGAATCCGCAAAGATTGGTACATACTATGCTTGCTCCTTTAAGGAGGATGTCTGTTCTCATAGGCATTTGTGTGGTGACACTATAGCTAGTATGTAGGTGCTTATTAAGGAATAAGTTCACTGAACGTGACTCGATAAATTGAACAACTAATGGAGTTTACTCATGTGTCAATAGTTGTTCACTAAGTGATAGTTGTGCAAGTATCCTTAGACTTGAGATCGTTAAAGTTATCTTGTATATAATGAACTATGTTTTGGTTTAGTCCTTAGTCTCAAGGACATCCATTAGGTCTATTCCGGGCATAGGAATTTGTGTATGAAGATAGTTAACGTCAATAGAGGATCCACCCCTTCCAGTATGGGAAGAGAATATCCTATGTTATTCTTAGTATGCGAGTTTTGGAATCTCTGGCCAGAGTGAATGAAATTAGAAAGGAGTTTCTAATTTATATTAATATGAACGTTGCACTATGAATAAGAAAACATATGATTAAATTTAATAGGCTTGACACGAGTTCCATGCCTTGTATTTAATCGGGATATTGTAGGGTGGAAGGAATTGATTGTGCGGTAACTAGTCACTGACAGGTTCTTGGCAGTGAATTCATATTATCCGGATAGTCGCGATATGTTGAGAAGCATCACTCACGATGTAGAATAAATATAATTAATCAGTTAATTATATTTACTGAATTATTAGAATTCATATAAATAATAAATAAAAAGTTTATTATTATTTATTTCTACTACCGGCTTAATATTGAACCTACATGGTCACACCATAAAAGAATATTTTCTTTGATGAAAAGATTTAAATTATGAGAGAGAGAATTATTTTCTAAATAGTTTAGAAATAATTATTAAAATAGTTTTAATTATTATTAAAGCATTTTATTAAAATATGGGGTTTAATATAATAATATATATTGATATATTATTTATGGAAAAACCCTAGGATAGTCCTATAAATAGAATGAGATGCATCATTCTAAAAACACTTCTTCTTTTGGAGAAATCACTAGCCTCCATCTCTCTCTCTCTCTTTTCTCTCTAAAATAAGTTTTAGAAATTATTTGAAGATCTTCATCAAAGGAAGAATTCTTGGTGGATACAGGTAGAGTACTTCACACTCTGAGAAGTAGCTGCTAGGATCTCTTGTTCACACACTTGGATCGCTTTAAAGGTAAGGTTTCGACTCCATCTCGGTTTTATATGATTATATGCGATCATATATATGGGTTTACGGAAAAAATTGTAATATCACGCTTCCGTACCTCCGTAAATTTCCTTCAGACACAATACATGCCTCGAGTTTGATCTATAATATAAGGTTAAAGGGATTATATTACATTGCACATTATTCACGAAAGGTTTAATTGAATCACCAATTATTGTTGTTACTTGGGTAACAATGATGTATTACTAGATGCCGCTCATTATTTATTATTTTATTATTAGAAAATATAATTATTGCCAACGTAATAATAACCTAAAGGGTCACACACAAAGAACGTTTAAACGGAGCTTTATTTAAATTACGAATTTAAATATTTTATTATTATTTCAAATTTAATTATTGAAGTAATTAAGTGGGACTTGATTAATTATATTATAATTCGAATTTAATAATAACCCAAAAATCAGAATGGGTTCTTTTTAAAGGAGACCTCATGGATTAGGGTTTGGCCCAATTATCTCAAGCTCATATAAATACATAAGGATGTGTTTAGAAGCCGAAGACTTGACATCTCGTTTTTATTAGAAAAACCCTAGCAGCTCTACACAAGAGAGAGGCTAGCAAGTGAGAGAGAAAGAAGAGATAAATCGGGGCTGTTCTTGGCGAGTACCATCTCCGCTGATCGTTAGACGAATCGACGTTCGTGTGAATATCGTTAGAGAGTAGTTCTTGAAGAAGGGGCTGCTGTGATTCGTTAAGCAAGGACCTCCTATTAACAACAATTCGTAAAGCTTCTAAGGTACAGACTTCCTTCACCATAATCATTCGTACGTTATACAACGATCCTGCGATTGGGTTTCAATATTTTTTTTGTTTTTACGTTACTTTCACTGCGTTTTCATGCTCGAAACCCATCAGTTCAAACATCTCATTGGAAAGACCATGGAAGTCTATGTGGATGACATGTTAGTCAAAAAACCTCGGTAAGGCCGATCATATCAAGCATTTGAGCGAAGCATTTGAAGTTCTGAGGAACCACAAGATGATGTTAAACCTGACCAAGTGCGCCTTTGGAGTTGGGTCTGGAAAATTTTTAGGCCTGATGGTCTCAAAGCGCGGGATTGAAGCCAACCTCGACAAGATAAAGGCTATCCTCGATATGGAACCGCCAAAGTCTATCAAGGATGTTCAAAAGTTAACTGGAAGAGTGGCAGCCCTAGGGCGATTCATCTCCAAATTAGGAGACAAGTGCCTCTCACTCTTCAAGGCACTGAAGAAAATGAAAGATTTCATCTGGAACGAAGAAAGCCAAGAGGCCTTTCAAGGTCTCAAGACGTACATAGCCGAGCCACCACTTCTAGCCAAGCCAGTTGACAGTGAGACTCTCTACCTATACATGGTTGTGTTTGAGCAAGCTTTGAGTGTTGTGTTGATAAAGGAGGAGAACAAGATACAGACGCCAGTTTACTATGTGAGCAAAGTGCTACACGGGGCCGAGTTGAATTATTCTGCCATCGATAAATTTGATCTTGCCTTAATCACAGCTGCGAGAAAGCTAAGGCCAAACTTCCAAGCACACAAGATAGAAGTCCTGACGGACCAGCCACTAAGGAGCATCATGCATAGCCCCAAGGAAAATGGGAGATTGATCAAATGGGTAATTGAGCTCGGAGAATTTGATATTCGATACAAGCCCCGTGCGGCCATCAAAGCCCAGGCCTTGGCTGATTTCATAGTTGAATGCACCATTAATAACCAAGAAATCGGGGGCAGGAGGATAGGAAGAAGAGCCCAATGGAGGCACCATTAATAACCAAGAAATCAGGGGGCAGGAGGATAGAAAGAAGAGCCTAAGGGAGGTGAAGAAAAGAAGGATGAAGAGATAGTGGTGCCCAATGAGTATTGGAAGCTCTATTTTAATGGGCATCAAAAAAAAATTCAAGCGGAGCAGGATTGCTCTTACAAAGCCCTGAAGGGTTCAATGTGGAATACGCAATCAAGTTGGGTTTTTCAACCACAAACAACGAATCTCAGTATGAGGCCCTTATTGTCGGTCTAGGACTAGCCAAGGCTCTGAGAGCCCAGAACTTAAAGATTTATGGAAACTCATGATTGATTATCTTGTAGGTGAATGGTGAATTTGAGGCCCGGGATGAAAAGATGGCCAGGTACTTAAGGATTGTAAAAGCTCAGATGACTCAATTTGAAGAGTGTTTGGTAGAGCATGTCCCAAGGGAGGAAAACACGAAGGCTGATGCCTTATCTCAATTCGCATCCTCAGATACCAAAAGCTATTCGCGAAATGCCTACTTTAAAGTGTTGAACACACCAAGCATAGAAGCCAAACTGGTGGCGCCTATAAGCCAAGGAAGTTGTTGGATGGATCCAATAAAGGCTCCTCTTAAAAATGGTTGGACTCTGACCAACCCGATAGAAGCTAGGAAGCTCTTCATGAGGGCCCTGAGGTATGCCTTGATTGAAGGGATCCTATACAAGATATCGTTTGTCATCCCATACCTAAAGTGCTTAAGGCCTCAAGAAGCCGAGTTGGCTCTGAAGGAAATCCATGAATGCATATGCAGACAACACTTGGGGGGCATGGCCCTTACTCATAAGATCGTCCGTCTAGGCTTTTACTGGCCTGAAATGCTAAGTGATGCAAAAGCCTATGTGAAGAAGTGTGATCCCTGTCAAAAGTTTGCACCTGTGGTTAGACAACCACCTGAGATGTTGACATCCATTAACTCCCCAATCCCATTTGCTATGTGAGAGATGGACATGAAGGGTTTCGTGACACAAACGCAGCAGAATAAACGCGAAAAATAAATCAAAATAGCGAAACCCTCCGCAGGATCCATGCGAAAACAAAAGATTTAATTCGGAGGTAAAGAATAAATACCTTTAGAAGCTTTAACAGTTCATTAATGGAAGATTAATGGAGGTCCAAAGCTTGTTTAATCACCACGTATCCCGCTCTCACGATCTACGCTCTACGGTATCCACACGAACACTTTTCATGAAGGATTGATGTGTACTAGCACCCGAAAACTTCTTCTCTCTCTATCTTCCTCCTCTCTCAGAGCGGCTAGGGTTTTTGTAAAATCTCTTTTTTATTAAATCAGCCCATAAAGAGATTATATAGAGAGAGGAATAAGTTTTCTAATTATAATCCAATTATAATTAATACTAATCCAAAATTCTAAATTATTTAATTAAGTCTCACTTAATTAATTAATTATTAATTTTGGAATTAGTTTAAGTAATTCATTTATTCTATTTATATAATTAATTAAGTCATACTTAATTAATATCATAAATAAATTACTTATTTAATTTAAATTCATAATTTAAATTATTTCTCCTTCAAGCGTTCTTTGTGTGTGACCCTGTAGGTTATTATTACGTTGGCAACAATTTTAATATCTAATTAAAATTGTAAACAATGAGCGGCATCTAGTAATACATCATTGCTACCCAAGTAATAATAATAAATCGGTGATTCGATTAAGCCTTTCGTGAATAATGTTCCATGTAATATAATCCCTTTAATCTTGATATTATAGATTAAACTCAAGGCATGTCTCGTGTCATCCTCTTCATAATTTAATCTTTATTTTCTTGATCGATGAGTAGACTATTAAAATCAAATCAACATTTGAGCACGGCCGTGCATTTCATAGTCTCACTCAAACAAGAGGCCAATAATATCACTCCTAAAATTAGGAGGATTAAATCTCATCTAGATCATTTATATTTCTCATACGATTCATAATATACCCAATGTCCACTTTTATCATCACCCGGTCAAAGGTAACTTTTAATGTAATCAAAGTATATTAATTCTCGTATAGAAATATAATGATTTCAGGTCTAAGGATCATTACACCATTATCACAGTGAGAATTACTTATGACACTTACTTAACATGTAGAATCTCACAGCGGGTCATTCCAGTGCCATGCATTGAGACATGCACTTATGTTCTTGACTTTAGTATCCCCATACCTATGACCAATGAGATGTGGTCATCTGTCAAGAAACATACTAGTCTTTGTGCATTATTATTGTCCTTAAATAATAATACTCGACTAGGGAATTTTAGGAATAAGATACTATTCATATAATCTCATTTTTAAGTCACATACTTAAAGATATAGAATACGTATCAAAATTCCAAGGACATTTACTATGCTTTCAATTTATTACGCAGTAAACAAAACATAATAAATAAATAATAATCAATAAAACATAATCCTTAATAATAAATATTTTCCTTAAAATATAAAAAGTATTGTCTCTAGAGCACAATTACTAACAATCTCCCACTTGCACTAGAGCCAATTACCCAAGTATCCAATACTCATGAAACTAGTGTGACTTTCATGCTTCTGCTGCGACAAAGCCTTAGTCAGTGGGTCTGCAATATTATTATTAGTATGCACTTTACATATATGTATATCTCCTTAATCATTAATCTCATTAATTAGGTGATATCTCCTAAGTACATGCCCAAACAGCCTCCTTGGCTGCTTCGCAAGCATCAATATACTCAGGCTCTATTGTAGAATCAACTATTGTCTCTGCTGTGAACCATTCCAGCATACAACATCTCAATAAAATTAGATAAAACACAAAGACAGACAGAAACATTAAATTATCGTTATCTGTCTAGAAACCAGTATCACTGAAACCTCTTACAACTAGCTTCACATCTCCTCCATATAACAAGAATGAATCTTTAGTCCTCTTTAAGTACTTAAGAATATTCTTGACTGTCGTCCAGTGACCTTCACCTGGATTAGATCGGTATCTACTCATCATGGTTAAAGCATACGAGACATCAGGACAAGTACATATCATTGCATACATTATAAAACCAATTGCTGACGCATATGGAATTTTACTCATGCAGTCCCTATCATCCAATGATTTAGGACAAATTTTATTTTGAGATCACTATCCCATGAGATATTGGGACATATCCATTTTAGTCTCTTTGCATTTGAAATCGATGCAAAACTTTGTCAATGTATGTACTCTAAATTAGGCCGATCAATCACCTTGATCTATCTCTATAGATCTCGATCCCTAATATATATGTCACATCGCCTAAGTCTTTCATTGAGAAATTATTTCTCAACCAAGTCTTCACAGTCTGTAGAGAAGGAATGTCATTCCCTATTAGTAATATATCATCAACATATAATACTAGGAATGCTACATGGCTCCCACTAAACTTCTTGTAAACACAAGTTTCATCTTCATTCTGAATAAAGTCAAACTCTTTTTGACTGTTTCATGAAAACAAATGTTCCATCTCCTCGAGGCCTGCTTTAATCCATAAATGGATCGACGCAACTTACATACATTTCCAGCATCCTTTAGATCAACAAAACCCTTAGGGTGTGTCATGTACACATCCATATCTTCTTCAAGGCTCTCATTTAAGAAAGCGGTTTTGACATCCATTTGCCAGATTTCATAGTCATAGTAAGCAGCTATAGCAAGTAAAATCCTGATGGACATGACCATAACAACTGGTGAAAAGGTCTCATCATAGTCAATACCATAAATTTTCTTGAAACCTTTTGCCACCAATCGTGCCTTATAGGTCTGTACATTAGCATCCATGTCGGTCTTCTTCTTGAAAACCCACTTGCACCCTATAGGTTTTACCCCTTCAGGTGGATCAACCAAAGTCCATACTTGATTAGTATACATGGATTCCATCTCAGATTTAATGGCATCCAGCCATCTCTTAGAATCTGGAGTGTTCATAGCGTCTTGGTAGGTGAGAGGCTCATCTTCATCCATAAGCATCACATCACCATCTTGAGTCAAGAGAAATCCATATTATCTCTCGAGCTCATGGCGAATCCTACTAGACCTACGAATACCTGTGTTTCTTGAGCAGTATTATTTTTCTTGTATATTCTGCTCAGGTTCCTCCATTGGTTCAACATTATCATGTGGGTCTCAAACTTCATTGAGATCTATTATCCTCCCACTGTCTCTCAGCAGTTCGAGCAACAAACACTTTATTCTCGGAAGGATTATAGAAAGAATAACCCCTTGTTTCAGTTGGGTATTCCACAAAATTACATTTATCTGATTTTGGTCCTAGCTTGTCATAGATTAGACATTTCACAAATGCTTCACATCCCTAAATTTTCATAAATGACATGCTGTGACGTTTCTCAGTCCATATCTCATAAGGATTCTTTTGAACCATTTTAGTAGGAACAATGTTAAGTGTATGTGGAGCCGTTTCTAGAGTGCAACCCCAGAAACTAATTGGAAGATTTATTGACTCAACATTGATCGCACCATGTCCAACAAGGTGTGATCCCTCCTATCAAAAACCTTTCTTTGATATTTTCTACTTCATCTTTATAGTCTTTGAACTTTTCAAATGATTTGGATTAGTTCTTCAAAAGATACATATATCTGTATCTACTAAAATAATTAGTAAATTTTATGAAGTTAATAAAATCTACCTTTTATCATCGTACACATATGACCACATACATCACTATGTATAAGTCATACCCATTCAATGATCCCTTCACCATGTCCGGTAAAAGGAGCTTTAGTCATTTTGCCAAATAAGCCAAGATTCGCATCCTTTTGTATAATTCATAATCAAACTTTTCCATGAATGCATCCTTATGTATTCTGAAAATGCGTTTCTCATTAATATGGCATCAACAACAGTGCCAAAGGTAATATTTTATTTGAGTCACTTTAGAACATATAAATTGTTAATTAGTTGTGCAACATTATAAGGCTCATCATCAAAATAGAATAAACAACTATTGTTATTTAATTAAAATGAAAAAGCCTTTCTTGTCCAAACAAGAAACTGAAATAATGTCCCTGCCAATTGCAAGCACGTTATAACAATTATCAAGTTCTAAATTTTCCTTATAGGCCAAAAATTAAGTAACGAGTTCCTCGAACCAGAGAAACTATCTTTACTCCAATTCCAACCCGATACCTTAAGCTTGACCCTTATTGATCATCATCTTTCGATCTTCCAATTAAGCATGACAGTTTAATTTCCAGTCTCCCAACTTTCCACAGAAGTGACATTCGTCTTCTTTATCAACACCCCATTCAGACTTTAGAGTCTGCTTTAGGGATTGGACTTTGGTTTGACAACGGAACTAGATCAAATCTTCTCCTTGCCTTTCCATTTTCCTTTCCCTTTTGCATTCCCTATGTTTACCATCAATATAGTAGTAGTTCATGCATTTATCATATTACTTTCAGCAGTTCTCAACATGCTTAGCAACTCAATGGGTGTTTTACCAATCTTATTCACTTTATTGTTCATAACAAAATAAGAATAATATTTGTCCAGAGATTGTAAGATCAAATCTAACTGTCTCCAGACCAATCTGGAAACCCAAAATATCAATGGTATTCATTATACCCTATAATCTTTAGAACATGTGGTGTAACTGGGTCTCACTCTCCCTACTTGTAAGTGTATAGTGCCCTTTCAAATATATCTTGTGTTCAATCGTTTCATAAGCATCTATATGCTTGTATTGCTTCTTAAGCTCAGCACATATATTTGCGAGCATGAGACATGAAACATCAGTCGCAACATCAATTTGCTTCCAATAAGTACTATGATTTGCACATGTTACATTCTCAACTTTAAGAGCAGGGGAAGAGATTTGACTAATATCGTGGTGCCCGAGGACGATCCTCAAGCTCCTATGTCAGTCAAGGAAATATATTCTCGTCAACTTGTTCTTCTCAAGAACTGATCGCATAGAGAAGTTGTTTGTGTTTATCATTTGATATCTACAATATTAAAGTGCATAAAATAAACTAGGTTGCAAATTTAATATTAATTATGTTTAAGTGATTATGGTATATCATCATATACCTCCCACTATTTTTATCAAACTAATAGCCCTTACTATTAATTTGGAAAGTATATCCCATAATTCTTTCTAGTGAGCCAATATCCATATTTCGTCATGTCCTAAGTCAACCACTGGAAGTCCTTAGAAAATAATTATTTAGGTAGACAACAGTTGTCAATTATATCATATATAATTCTTGGATAGTTTGGTGAACAACGATTGATCTTATCTATCTAATAGACTTTTAACCAAACTCTATGCTTCTAAGTTCATAATAGTTGAATATAACCGTTTATTTTCACTTATTATGACGACTCAGTTAAGTTAGACCCAATGATACAACGGCCGAATATAACCGTTTATATTCGTCGCATCTCACCACGATAGATAGGAGTCCCCTGCCACTGACAGTCCTTCCCCTTATCGATCTAGGATTCGATGAGTGTTCATTTATTGGAAAGCATCCGAGTAAAACTTAATATTTTGTTAAGGGGTTTTAGAAAATTTATAACGATCATGATCACATCATAAAGAGATCCTCAATTTTTCCTTGAACCAAATATTTCAAATCGACATCTTAAATTGTTCATTTCCCAGGTAGATGGAGGATACCAATGGTCACACTTAAAACCCATCAGCCTTACGAATACGCATATCCGCTTTTGTCAGAAAATCCCAATTATAGATATCAAAAATCCATATTTAATTCCGTGTTTTAAAAATCCATATTTCATAAACACAAGAATCTCATGATCGTTTGTTAATTTTAAAATCTTGAATCGTTACAGATTTTATCTTGTTTAAGCAAACATGGCATGAGTGTCGTATCTAATACATACATGATTAATCAATATTAAGCATGCATCTCAATTATATCTACGCATACATACCAATACATGCAATCATATACATATATGTAATGTGCGTAAATTAAACGTGTTTGGTTATGGCCCCATCCTATATGATATTTCCAAGCTAATAGAAATATCAAGGTCAGTCTATGGTGGTTTTAAAAATACTATCTATTACATGTCTTCTTTCTTCATTGCTCCATCATCCCCTTTTGGATCGCCTCCTTGCTTGCAAGTCTTCATTGATAATTACATTGAATAATAAAAATAAAACTATTCTAATGAAATTACAAGAAGAACTCGAGTTACATTCGAGATAATTAAATTACAATGAATAAACGACATGCAAGTCGTATTTAGAAACCAAAATCATAAATCAAAACCACTATCCTATGGGTCTTTAGGCCATAACCATCCACCATGCTATCATATAACACATATAATATATCTCATATTATATAATCATATCATATAATCATATATAACAAATTTCGAAATTTCAGAAAATTAAAACAGATTTCTGAAGACAATAAATCGCTATTTCGAGGCCCTTAACGACGTCAAACGCCTTACAGACCCGTCGATGATAGCATAGCTATCAGTTTTGTTCATTAGCCCGATTCCAGTCAGAAAACACATATCGTTTATGAAAATCGGATACAGCAGTCAGATTTCTCCAAATCTGACGGTGTTTCAGAAATCGTATCATATACAATTCTCATAACAAAAACAAGCATATATCATATATATATATATACAGAGATACATACAATCATCATATGATTATACATTACATGAATATCATATATTCATAATATATACATACATATACTCAAAATTGTAGAAAATCAAATAATTTTCAGAAAATCATAAATCACCGTTTTGGAGGCTGTAACGACATCTAATGGCTTACACACGCAGAGCTGACAACGTCAGTATTGCTCAGTGACCCGATTCCAATCAGAAAACACATATCGTTTGCGAAAATCGGACAACGGACATAGATTTCAGAAAATCAACGGCAGCCGTTTCAGAATTCGTATCGAATACGATTCCCATAATAAGAACAAACATGTATCATATACATACATCAACACACATAATCATCACATGATTATATATCATAAAATATCATATATTCAAAAACTGTTAAGCACATAACCGAATTAAAACGTTTCGCAAGTAGCTCTGATGCCATTGAAGGGTTTCGTGACACAAACGCAGCAGAATAAACGCGAAAAATAAATCAAAATAGCGAAACCCTCCGCAGGATCCATGCGAAAACAAAAGATTTAATTCGGAGGTAAAGAATAAATACCTTTAGAAGGTTTAACAGTTCATTAATGGAAGATTAATGGAGGTCCAAAGCTTGTTTAATCACCACGTATCCCGCTCTCACGATCTACGCTCTACGGTATCCACACGAACACTTTTCATGAAGGATTGATGTGTACTAGCACCCGAAAACTTCTTCTCTCTCTATCTTCCTCCTCTCTCAGAGCGGCTAGGGTTTTTGTAAAATCTCTTTTTTATTAAATCAGCCCATAAAGAGATTATATAGAGAGAGGAATAAGTTTTCTAATTATAATCCAATTATAATTAATACTAATCCAAAATTCTAAATTATTTAATTAAGTCTCACTTAATTAATTAATTATTAATTTTGGAATTAGTTTAAGTAATTCATTTATTCTATTTATATAATTAATTAAGTCATACTTAATTAATATCATAAATAAATTACTTATTTAATTTAAATTCATAATTTAAATTATTTCTCCTTCAAGCGTTCTTTGTGTGTGACCCTGTAGGTTATTATTACGTTGGCAAAAATTTTAATATCTAATTAAAATTGTAAACAATGAGCGGCATCTAGTAATACATCATTGCTACCCAAGTAATAATAATAAATCGGTGATTCGATTAAGCCTTTCGTGAATAATGTTCCATGTAATATAATCCCTTTAATCTTGATATTATAGATTAAACTCAAGGCATGTCTCGTGTCATCCTCTTCATAATTTAATCTTTATTTTCTTGATCGATGAGTAGACTATTAAAATCAAATCAACATTTGAGCACGGCCGTGCATTTCATAGTCTCACTCAAACAAGAGGCCAATAATATCACTCCTAAAATTAGGAGGATTAAATCCCATCTAGATCATTCATATTTCTCATACGATTCATAATATACCCAATGTCCACTTTTATCATCACCCGGTCAAAGGTAACTTTTAATGTAATCAAAGTATATTAATTCTCGTATAGAAATATAATGATTTCAGGTCTAAGGATCATTACACCATTATCACAGTGAGAATTACTTATGACACTTACTTAACATGTAGAATCTCACAGCGGGTCATTCCAGTGCCATGCATTGAGACATGCACTTATGTTCTTGACTTTAGTATCCCCATACCTATGACCAATGAGATGTGGTCATCTGTCAAGAAACATACTAGTCTTTGTGCATTATTATTGTCCTTAAATAATAATACTCGACTAGGGAATTTTAGGAATAAGATACTATTCATATAATCTCATTTTTAAGTCACATACTTAAAGATATAGAATACGTATCAAAATTCCAAGGACATTTACTATGCTTTCAATTTATTACGCAGTAAACAAAACATAATAAATAAATAATAATCAATAAAACATAATCCTTAATAATAAATATTTTCCTTAAAATATAAAAAGTATTGTCTCTAGAGCACAATTACTAACAGGACATCCTAGGCCCGTTTCCAATGGCCAGCGCTCAAAGAAAGTTTCTCATAGTAGTGATTAACTACTTCACAAAGTAGATTGAGGCCAAATCCTTAGCCCAGATCACCACCAAGCAAGTCAGGCAACTCTTTTCGGAGAATGTCATATGTAGATACGAGCTCCCATTTATCCTTGTTACTGATAACAGGACATAGTTTAACAATGATGAGTTCAGAAAGTATTGCAAAGAATACGACATCGAACTACGGTTCACTTCTGTAGCCCACCCTCAGGCTAATGGCCAAGAAGAAGTTGCAAATCGAATTATCTTGGATAGACTCAATAAGGGGTTAAACGCTCCAAGAGAAGTTGGGTTGATGAGATACTCTCAGTGCTCTGGGCTTACCGTACCACAAGCAAGGTAAGTACCGGGAATACCCCATTTATGTTGGCATACGGGACTGAAGCAGTGGTACCCGTAGAGGTAAGTCACGTATCCCCGAGAGTAAAGGCATTTGAGCCAGAAGCTAACACCTAAGGCATGAATTTAGCTCTGGATCAAATTGATGAGGTGCGTGATGAGGCCAATGCGAGGATAGTCGAGAATCAGAAGTGAGCTTCCTTCCACTACAACCTTAGAGTCAAAGAATGGTTTTCCAGACAAGGAGACTTAGTTCTCAGAAAGGCAGAGGCATCCGGTGTTGGACCAAAAGGAAAGATGGCTCCCAACTGAGAAGGGCCATACCAAGTAAATGAAGTCTCTGGGCAAGGCTCCTACCGTCTCCAGGCATGCCTCAAACCTCAAGTCTTATTTCATTTGAGTAGCTCTTGCATGAGCATATCTAGTAAGACTATGTAGCAATAAGGTTCATGTGAAGCCATTAGTGCAGTAGTAAAATTTATCATTCTCCAAGGAGAAATTTATGTAAGGGTCGAGCCCATTTTAAGAATATTAATGCAAGTTCAATTCTTTGTTTCTTGTTATGTGATCTTGTTTATGTGCCAAGCACCTGTTATGTGCAAGTGTCTAAAGATGACCAAGTATGGAAAAAATAAGATACCAAGAAAAGAAAACATGGATAAATAAAGGCACCGAAGGGCCAAATGTCATACAAACAATAGATAAAGACCTTTGTTTCCCAGATAAGTAATCTATTACAGAAGGGGGGTTGAATGTAATAGTACCAAATAATCGATTTAAAGAACACAAGTATGTAATGGATGAACAACTTTGTATTAATGAATGAATAGAATACAAAACCTTCTCAAGAAAAACAAAGTTCTTAAGAGCTGCTAGGTTATGAAAAAGATATTTCTCGAATGTTACAATAATGTTAACCTATCTCTGTGTTTATATAGACACAGTTACAATACAATTATAAAATAGATTATGAAAAGAATAGCTTCCATAAGGCAATAGACTTGAATTCAATTTCCTTCTTTACTATCCAAATCATATTCTGATTTATCTGTTTCCTTTTTGACAAACTCTGATGTAAACTCTGTCGGTTGAACATTCTCTGACTGTGCATTTAGAGTAAACTCTGATTGAGTAAACTCTGACCGACAGCTTCTATATTCTCTGATGACGTCAGCAACATAAACTCTGATCTTGCATTCTCTGACAGCCATTAGTGTTTACTCCCAACAATCTCCCCCAATTTATGCTTTATAAGTAAAACATAAATTTTATTGAATGATGTCAGAAATCTTGAAACAAATGCATTAGAGTTTGAATCTTTATACTTGACTTAGATCCTCTTGTAGGAAAAGTCTTCTTTAAGAAATTTATTCAACAACTCTTTTTCAGCATTATTCAACAGCTGACTCAGCTCCTCCTTCAAATCTTTCATCTGTTTAGAGGAATCATCAATCTGATTTATAGCAGCCCTTAAAGCATAGATAGATGATCTCTTCATTCTTTCATCCAGGACAATGCAACAGGCCTTCAAGCCATTTGGATTTAAGATTAGTGTAGGGATTCCTAACACCATTTTGACTTGTGCATCTCCTTTTCTCATTGCTCTTGTTGTTCCATCTTCGAGTAGATATCCACGCTCATACTCCTCAGAGTTTATCATCATTTGCCTTTCATTCTTCTTTTTCTCAGCTATAACTCCTTCAAGAATCTTGATCCACCTGGAAGTAGCTTCACTGTCACCACTTAAGAGATGTAGAACATGTTCAAGTTCTTTAGATGCTTTCAGAATCAAATCTTCTTCAGCAATCTTCAAAACTCTCCCATCTTCTAGGAAATATAAGAGCTTCTCCTTAGCTTGAACACTAACAAAGACATCTCGAGCTATATTAACAGAGATTAGCTTGTCCAGATGCTTTTGAGACAACTCTTCCTCAGGCTTATCTTTCAAAGAGTAAGGATCTCTGAAGATAGTTGCTTCACCCCTATAGACTTCTGCTTTTGAGTCACCAATACCACCTTTGTTTTTACCAAGTCTGGCATTGAGAGTCAGAGTTTGAGTCTTGGTCCATAGGAGATCAGGATTTTTCTTTCTTATCAGAGTTTGTTGTTCTTCTTCCTTATCTTCAAAACAAACACTACCTGGGAGAAAAGTTGTTCCTGTCATGATGAGTGGAGTTGTTGATTTAGCTGGAGCTTTCTTCAGACTTGAGGTTGATCTTGTTTGGATTGTAGGAGTGGATTTTTCTTGAGAAGTTTGCTTTTCAACTTGCTTGGCTTGGACTGTCTTAGACACATTTTTCTTCTGTTTAGCAAGTGCCTTCCTTTGTACTAGAGTTCTTCTTGTCCTTGCAGATCTTTTCTTCTGGACTTGAGCATTGTTAGTACCAGATTTTTTCAGTTCTTCCTCTGCAGCAACTGGATCCATTCCTGGATTTTCTTCTTCAAATAATTTTCTTGCCAGTTCTGCATCTTTCAGAGTTTGTTCTTCAATCTTTTCAGGCATTTCTGCTTCTTCAAGTTTCTTTACCAACTCCATATCAGCATCCATCAGAGTTTGCTGTTTATCAGAGTTTGTCTTTGATGGAGTCAGAGTTTGAGAGGTTTTCAGAGTTTGAGCAGACATCAGAGTTTGCTTCAGAGTTTGCTTTCCATCCTTATGAATCCCTTGATCATCCTTGTCAGGTGTGTCAGATTTTTGGATAGCATCCTGCTTGCATTTGTCTTGTACCTTCTCCCCCTTTCTGACATCATAACCCTTTCTGACTGTCATGATTTCAACAATTGTGCTCAGCATTGTGGACATAGAAGCAACAGAAGCAGAGAGACTATCAACTTTGACTTCTAGAGCATTCTGCTTGGCAGAGACAGTCTTCAACTTGGATTCCAAAGCATTATGAGAAGCTTGCACAGAGGTAGAAGTTTTGCTGACAGAGTCCTTTAAAGCACAGACTTCATGTTGAAGACCCTTGGTCAACACTGTAGTAGCCTTTAATACTGTCTTCATTTCCCCAGAGTTGATTTCCTTATCAGCTTTTCTGATTAAGTCATGAACATGTGGCCAGAAGATGTCCTCATTGGAAAACTTCCAGGTCATGTCCCAGATTTCTTGGTTGTGAGAATCCAGCTTGGCATCTTGAGAACAGGTAGCAGGTGAGGGGAAATCCCTCCTGGCACCTTCAGAGTCTATGGAAGCTTCAATTTCTCTCTTGAGTTGTTCAACAACCATATAATCAGGATATTGAATTTTCAATCTGTCAAGATCATCATAAGCATTGACAGGCCATCTCTTTGAGTTGTATATTTGAGTAAATGGAATAGATAGATCAGTTACTTCTTCATCTACAAAGATTGGCCCATCAGAGTTTGTATCCTCTTCATCAGAGTTTGCAGCTTTGCCAGAGTTTGCAATATTTTCAGGAACTGGTAAACTCTGAGTACCTGCAATAGCAATAGAACATCCTAAATCATTCTTTTCTTTTAAAGTAATCTCATTACTTCTCACATCACACAGATCATAACTTTGAAGAGTTAGATTTTCCTCACTAGAAGTAACTAACTTCTTTCTCAATTTTACATCTCCTTTTGCCAGATCTAGAGTCTGCCTCTCATTAATTCTATTTTTCACACATTTTACCTCAGACTCACTAGAAAGGTTCAACACATAATGTCCTACAGAAATAAGAGGTGGCTGAGAAAGGTTGCCTGTAGTTACATGAGTAGGGGTACCTATTACAGGACTATTCATGATCATTCTAGCAGGAAGTATAAAATCTGAACTTAAAGAATCAGATAATGTAAATTCTGAAGAAAAGTCAGAGTTTATACCTTGTGTGGAAGTAGAAGTTGAGGTGAATGTGGAGTCCATTGCCTGTGCAGAAAGAGGCTGCACCAAGATAACATCAGAGATAACCAATGGAACTGCATCAGAGATAACCAATGGAACTGCATCAGAGATTGTCCCTTCATTTTGAGCAGCAAAAGAGTCAGAGTTTAGCTGCACCTCCTTGTCCTGGTCTGCAATCATAAAATGGATGATTGGTTCTTGTGTGACCTAAGTCTTAGCAGCAGCTGCTCCACCACTTTGAGGTGGAGGTTCTTATGGGCTGGACTCTGCCATGGACTGGCCTTCAGCATCAGCAACAGTAGAATCTTCCTTCAGATTTTGATTGCCTGCATCCAAACTTTGATTGGATGGTTCTTGTGTAGCTGAGGCCTTAACAACTTCTTCAACCCTTTGAGTTGAAGGTTCTTGTGTGTTGTACCCCTGATTCTTACTGGCCTCATTTGCTGGAACAATGACCTTCTTCAACTTTTTCCTTGAAAATAACCTAGGGCCACTAGGAGCAGGAGATGTTTGGCTTGTCTTTGCTGCCATTTCCTTGGTTACCTTTTCATGAAGCTCCCTCACCCTTTCATAAGAAATCTCCTTAATGATATGTTTTGGAGAGGGGACAGGAGAATCAGGTACCATTACTGGAGTATCTTCATTTGCAACATGGGCTGCATCATTTACATTGTCCTCATCACCAACTAGTGCAGGTTGGACTGGCTCAGGGTTTAGCAGAGCTTCAGAGTTTGGAGGCTCAGAGTTTAATACTGGAGTTTGATCAGAGATTGGTTGTTCAGAGTTTGAGCCTTCAGGGATTGTCTAATCTTCAATAATAGTAGCCTTGATTAATCTTCTTCTCTTCTTTTTAACCTCAGGCATAGGATTGACAGAGAATGGTTTCATGAATGGTGCAGGAGGAATTTCAGCAGCTTTCTTGACTGGCTTCTTTTCTGGAAAGACTAGTCCCTCGGCACTGTCATCAGATTCAGTATGTTCATCAACCAATTTTCTCTTCTTTGGAGAAGATACATAAACTGATTTCCGTTTTCTTTTCTTGCTTGGCCCTTGATGTTGAGTGGTGTGTTTTACAACCACAACCTTTTGGGAGACTGTAGAGGGTGGCTGATGTGTTTGGGAATCAGTGTTTGGATCTTTACTTGGGTTAGAATCAGAGATTGTTAAACTCTGATCCATAGTCACTGACAAAAAGTCCCTCCCATACATGGTAGGCATTCTCTGATTTAAGAGAAGCCTGACCCATATGGGATAAAAGAGAGAAGAAATATTACCTTTCTTTGCATCCTTCCTAGCTAGATCAGTAAAGATTCTTTTATTCATACAAAAACTAGCCATTTTCTAATCATTCTCAAAACTTAAATCAGGTAGTAAATGGCTAAAAATTAACTGTAAAAACCTAGCAAAATATATAGTGTGTGCATCATCATCAATTTTGCTAGCTAATTTCCTAATTATCAAACAGGGAAAATTAAAGTTTAAGTTATGGGTCAGAGAATACCCAATCTGTTGTGATAATTGAGGAATTACATCAAAGTTGGTACATTTAGTTGTGAAGGCCCTTGTGATGCAATCAAAAAAGAAGCTCCACTCTCTTCGTAGATTTGGCCTTGTGAGACTTCCCAATTTGGACAGGCTGCCTCCATATCCTATTGAATTGAAAAATTCCTTGATTTGTTCATCATTCACAGTAGCATCATATGCAGCCACTTCAGGAAGGTGAAGAGCTTGACGAACAGCCTCAGGAGTTATGGAGTGACTGCCATTGCAGTTGAATGTAATGATGGGTTCCTCATCATCACCAGCATTGTTAAACATTGCTGTGGTCCATATCTTTATCAGCGATTGAGCAGAAAAAACTGAGGGTTCCTGAAGAGCATATCCAATGTAGCTTTGTTATAGAAAGTTCTGAATAACATGAAAATCTTCAGGAGCTTCAGATGTAGTTAGGAGAGATATGTAGTTTGTGGCGGCGTATGAGTAGTTTTGGAAAGAGAGTCCCTTGGAAGCCATGGAAACAAAGATTTGCAGTGTGAAAAATTAGGGTTTATAGAACGAGAGAGAAAGAGAAGAATAATAGTATGCAGGTGAGTAATTCAAAATGAAATTAAGAATTAATCTATTCCCTCTCAGTTGCATATACGCTGTAGTGGGACACGTGGCAAGAAATAATTGGAAAAGTAATGAGTAGTGCAATTCTCAACATACAGTAAGAGTGTGTGTATCTGTGTCTTAAAACTGAATCGATTTTCGTGAGAAACACGCGCCCTTATGATTAGTCTAAACAGAGAATAATAATTATGATGAAACAAAATCAAATATGATGTCATAAATAATAACTCAGAGTTTAGAATACAGACTTATATCAGAGTTTAGTAATCAGAGTTTGCATTTACTGTCAGAGTTTACCACATACTCTGACAGAGTTTATCTGAAACTCTGATTATCTGCTACTTGCTATCTGGAGTTGAGCCACTTGTCACCATTCCTAATTCAGAAACCAATCTTGTAAATGTTGTTTCAGGCAAAGGCTTGGTGAATATATCTGCTAACTGTTGATCTGTGGGAACAAAATGCATTTCAATTGTTCCTTCCTCCACATGTTCCCTTATGAAGTGATATCTGATACTGATGTGCTTTGTTAGAGAATACTAAACTGGATTCCCTGTCATTGCAATAGCACTTTGGTTATCACAATAAATAAGAATTTTTGAAAAGTGCAAACCATAGTCTAGCAATTGATTCCTCATCCATAGAATCTGTGCACAGCAGCTTCCTGCAGCTATATATTCAGCCTCTGCTGTTGATGTTGAAATTGATTTCTATTTCTTGCTTTGCCATGAGACAATCCTTCCACCTAAAAATTGACAACCACCACTTGTACTTTTTCTATCAATTTTACATCCTGCAAAGTCAGCATCTGAATAACCTATTAATTTAAAGTCAGACTCTCTAGGATACCATAAGCCAAGATTGACAGTGCCCTTGAGATATCTGAAAATTCTTTTAACAACAATCAAATGAGGTTCTCTTGGATTTGCCTGAAATCTAGCACATAGACAGGTGGCAAACATGATATCAGGCCTACTTGCAGTTAAATAGAGAAGAGCTCCAATCATTCCTCTGTATACTGTATTGTCTATAGGCTCTCTAGTGTCTTGATCAAGCTTGGTTGCAGTAGCCATTGGAGTTGTAGCAGATGCAGAGTCTTGCATTTGAAACTTTGTGAGTAGATTCTTTGTGTATTTTGACTGACTAATAAAGATGCCTTCATCAGTCTGTTTCACTTGTAAGCCTAGAAAATAACTCATTTCTCCCATCATGCTCATTTGATACCTGGACTGCATTAGCTTTGAAAATCTTTCACAGAGTTTTTCATTAGTGGAACCAAATATGATATCATCAACATATATTTGAACCAACAATAAATCTTTACCTTGAGTCCTATAAAACAAGGTTTTATCAATTGTACCTCTTGTGAAACCACTTTCAAGTAGAAATAGAGCCAAGATTTCATACCAAGCTCTTGGTGCTTGCTTCAGTCCATATAAAGCTTTATCCAGTCTGTAGACATGATTTGGATATTTTGGATTGACAAAACTAGGTGGTTGTTCAACATATACCTCTTCTTCAAGTTCTCCATTTAAAAATGCACTTTTAACATCCATCTGGCAGACCTTGAATTTCTTGTGAGCAGCATAGGCAAGAAAGATTCTTATTGCTTCAAGTCTAGCTATAGTTGCAAAGGTTTCATCATAATCAATCCCTTCCTATTGAGAATAACCTTTGGCAACTAGTCTTGCTTTATTCCTTGTTATAATTCCATCAGAGTCTGTCTTGTTTCTGAACACCCACTTTGTGCCAACAACTGATCTATTCTTTGGCCTTGGAACTAGGGTCCAGACTTCATTTCTTTCAAATTCATTCAATTCTTCCTGCATTGCAGTAACCCAATCTGCATCCTTCAAAGCATGTTCAACCTTCTTTGGTTCTGTTTGAGAAAGAAAACTATGAAATAGATATTCATTTTGAGTAGCTTTCCTTGTCTTCACTCCACTTTCTAGATCACCAATAATCAAATCAGGTGTGTGATCTTTGGTCCATTTTCTTGGACGTGGAAGATTTCTTGAAATAGATGCTCCCCCATGATTTATGCCTTCATAGTATGATTCCTCAGTAAATGCTGATCCTCCCCCTGAAGTTGTGCTTCTATCAGTGTTTGATGACTCAGAGTTTATGTACTCAGAGTTTGAGTGACCAGTGTTTGAGATTTCAGAGTTTGATGGATCAGAGTTTAGGGTTTCAGAGTTTGTATTTGTCAAAGTTTGGTCAGACTTTGAGATTTCAATAATAGAGGTTTGTTCTCCCATTTCAGTAAATGATTGATGTTGCTCCCCCTCAACATGTGCAGTATCTTTATTTACTGTTTCAATCATATCTGAATCAGAGTTTAATGAATCAGTGTTTACCTCATCAGAGTTTAGGTCAATAGAGTTTGAGTTCTGCAATTCATTTTCAAAACTCAGAGATTCCTGAGCATCTTCGTCATGGAATCCAGCTATTTTTCCTTCATCAAAAGAGACATTAATTGATTCCATGACTGTGCTTTTTCTTAGGTTGAATACTTTGAATTCCCTTGAAGAAGTTTTAGAAGTTGTTGTATATCTAACAAAAATTCCTTCATCTGCTTTAAGTTCAAACTTCTTCAATTATTCAGGATGTGTTTTGAGAATAAAACATTTGCTTCCAAAGATATGAAAATACTTAATATTTGGCTTTCTTCTCTTCAAAGATTCATATGGAGTCATTCCATGTTTGTTTATTAAAGAACAATTCTGAGTTATGCATGCAGTGTTCACAACTTCTGCCCAAAAATAAGTAGGTAGCTTTGCTCCTTCTAGCATTGTTCTGGCAGCTTCAATTAGAGTTCTGTTCTTTCTCTCAACTACACCATTTTGTTGAGGTGTACCTGGTGCTGAGAATTGTTGAATTATTCCTTTTGTTGAGCAGAACTCCTCCATTGCAGAATTCTTAAACTCTGTTCCATTGTCACTCCTTAGATTCTTTACCTTGTGTGGTGATCCATTCTCAATCATAGCAATATGATTAAAAATTATCTCAGCTGTTTCATCCTTTTTATGCAAAAAGTACATCTAGGTAAATCTTGTGTAATCATCTACAATCACCAGAATATATTTCTTCTTTCCAATGGACATTATGTTGACAGGACCAAATAAATCAAGATGCAATAGATGAAAATGTTGATCAATGGAATTTTCAGTTTTGCTCTTGAAAGATGTCTTCTTTTGTTTGGCCTTTTGACATGAATCAAAGAGTCCATCAGGATGAAATTGAACTTTTAGAAGACCTCTCACTAGATCCTTTTTCACCAATTCATTTATGTTTCCAAAGTTCAAATGACACAGCTTTTTGTGCCAATTCCAGCTTTCCAAAGATGATGCCTTTCCAAGTAAACAAGTTAAGGGACCATCAGAGTTTACCTCCAAGTTGACTTAAAATAAATTGTTATGTTTGTGACCAATGAGAACCACTTTGCCAGCCTTTTTGCTTTTGACTTCACAATGTGTTTCATGAAATTCCAAAGAATAACCTCTGTCTGTCATTTGACTCACACTTAACAGATTATGCTTGAGTCCTTCAACCAGAGCTACATTCTCAATGATGACATTTCCAATAATAATATTGCCATATCCCAGTGTTCTTCCTATGTTGCCATCTCCATAAGATACTGCTGGCCAAGCCTTCTCCTCAAACTCTGAAAGCAGGGATTTATTTCCAGTCATATGAGCAGAACATCCACTATCAATTACTAGGATGTTTTTCATGTTTCCCTGCAATCAGTAAATGCAACTTAATTAGTAGGTTTAGGGACCCAAACTAGTTTGGATCCTTTCCTTGAAAACTTGTTAACTTTTGCAGCAGAAGTCTTTTTATCAGAGTTTGTGTTAACAGAGTTTACATGATCAGAGTTTGCATTCACAGAGTTTGTACTGTCAGAGTTTACATTTCTTTTATCAGACTTTATCACATATATTTGCTTGACAGTATGTTTTGGAGAGACATTTGTTTGAGGGCCTGGTTTATAAAAGCTATAATACAAACTATGATATTCTTTGCATGAATAAATGGAATGCCACAAACTACCACAGTGAAAACAGGGATTTTGTGATCTATATCTAGTTTGTTTTCTAGCCTCTGACCTAGGTCTCTCAGTTTTCTTCTTTTTGTTTTGTTTGCAGTCAATAGCTAGGTGATTAGAATTACCACATGTGAAACAGGTTTTCCTAGGAGCATCAAGAATATTCTTATAGTTATTCTCATTGGAAATTCCTAATTTGCCATTCCTATTTCTTTTCACCTTTTTATGTTTGTTTTTATTAGTGGTTGCCTTCAACTTTTCTTTAAGTTGCTTCTGTGAAAGTAATCCTATATTGACAGGTTATTCTCTGACACACTATTCTTTTTACCTTATTCATTATTAGAGCATTCACTAGATGTAATTTTCTTGTTATTGCTGGCTCTAACAAATTTCACAGGTTTACTTAACTTATCTTTTGTTTGTGCTTTAGTGTGTGTTTCTTTATCAGATTCATAACTTAAACCAGATATCCAATTCTTGTCAGAAAGAATTTCTTGGACTTTCTTGTCAGAGTTTGTCCAAACTCTGAAAGTCTCCTGTTCTTTAGCTATCTCAGCTTTAAATAGGTGACTTGGATTTCTAGCTGAGTTTTCATGTGTATAGCATTCTCACAGTCTTTCTTAGTGCTAAGCATGTGAACTAGTTCAGATTCAAGAAAATTATTCCTAGCATTCAGAGTTTGTATTTCAGATTTTAATCTTTCATTCTCAAGAGACTGTGATTTAAAACTAACATGCAAATTCCTAAGGAAAGACTTTAGTTCACAGATATCTTCAGTATCAAGGTTAAAGACAGTGTTTGGTACCTTGTCAGAGTTTAGGATGGGAGCATCAGAGTTTTCCATAAGAGCATAGTTAGTTTCTTCTTCAGAGTCTGAGGAATCCATCCAATCTTTCTTTGATGTGATGAAAGCTTTCCCAGATTCCTTGCTTCTGCACTCAGTAGCAAAGTGCCCCATCTTGTTACACTTGTAACACTTGACCTTTGATTTGTCAAGAGTTTTTGATTTGCCATCTCTGTCTTCTCTTTTTTTGAATCTGTCTCTATTCTCTAATTCTCCTTGCTTCTTCTGAAAGTTTCCTTGCTTTCTAAACTTCCTATATTTCATCTTTTTGAAGTCTTTGACAATCATAGCAACCATCTCAATCATGTCAGAGTCTGTAGAGTCATCAGAGTTTACATCAGAGTTTGCCTCAAACTCTAATTCACTGCTTTCCTTAATTGTCACAGTTATTCCTTTTCTTGTTGAGACTTTTAATACTTTTTCTTTTGGTTCTTCAATCTCTGTCTTAACATTCAAGGCAACAAATTTTGCCTTGTTACTTTTCCTGTTCTTTCTTTGCTGTAACTCTAAATCATGAGTCTTTAGCCTTACATAAACTTCATCCAAGGACATTTCTTCCAAATCAGCCCTGTCTCTTATCAAGGATGTTTGTAAATCCCATTCTTCAGGTAGTGCTCTTAGAAAATTGGTGTTTGAATCCTCATTATCATACACCTTATCCACCAAAGCCAAATTATTCAATAGAGTAAGAAATCTGTCATAGATATCAGTGATAGATTCATTCTATTTTGCCTCAAAGTATTCATACTCTTGAATAAGCACTGATCTTCTGTTCTTCTTGATTTCCTTGGTTCCTTGGCATTGAACCTCTAGTTCATCCCAGATTTCTTTGGCAGTTTTGCATGCAATTACCTTGTTAGACATCACAGAGTCAAGACTATTATGCAGAATATTCCATACCTTTGCATCTTTCAAGACTTCCTGTTTTTCTTCATTGGTCCATTCTTTCTTGTCCTTCAAGGTGTAAAACTCAGGGATTTGTCTTCTTTCCACAATTGTAGATGGCACTAGTTTGGTTGGTAGATACTGACCTGTATGGATTCTGTCTAAATACTCAGGATCAGTTGCTTCTAAGAACATCAACATCTTCACCCTCTATGTAGGGTATTCAGCCTTCTTCAATATAGGAATCCTGATGCTCTCATACTTGTTTCCAAACATGTTTATTAAGATCTTTCAGTTGTAATTAACTGTCTGCTCTGATACCAATTGTTTCCCAGATAAGTAATCTATTACAGAAGGGGGGTTGAATGTAATAGTACCAAATAATCGATTTAAAGAACACAAGTATGTAATGGATGAAGAACTTTGTATTAATGAATGAATAGAATACAAAACTCTCTCAAGAAAAACAAAGTTCTTAAGAGCTGCTAGGTTATGAAAAAGATATTGCTCGAATGTTACAATAATGTTAACCTATCTCTGTGTTTATATAGACACAGTTACAATACAATTACAAAACAGATTATGAAAAGAATAGCTTCCATAAGGCAATAGACTTGAATTCAATTTCCTTCTTTACTATCCAAATCATATTCTGATTTGTCTGTTTCCTTTTTGACAAACTCTGATGTAAACTCTGTCGGTTGAACATTCTCTGACTGTGCATTTAGAGTAAACTCTGATTGAGTAAACTTTGACCGACAGCTTCTATATTCTCTGATGACGTCAGCAACATAAACTCTGATCTTGCATTCTCTGACAGCCATTAGTATTTACTCCCAACAACCTCGAAGGGCCTAGAGTCATACGATAATCAAATAAAATATTAAGTCTTCAAGAGACCCCAAATAAAAGCTAAGATAAGGCCACATGAGGCAAACAAGGCCATGCAAGGACGGAGCTTTACTCCTCCTTTTCGGCGTTGCTGTCTGACTCTTCGTCGTCAGTATCCTCTAAAACTCTGTCCTTTTCTTCTTACCCAATGATGTATACTGACCCTTAGAAGAGTTTGCCTCCCCTTGGGCGACCTGGGCTTAGACTGTCATTCCTGGGATTTCTTCATGAACTTGTCTCTCTCCTTGCACAAGTCCTGGTTTGACTTCCTTAAGACTTTTCCCTGTATGGCAGACGATTGAAGGTAGGCATTGGCCTGGAACAACGAACAAACTCTGAATGAGTAAAATGGCAAAGTAAGGAAGGAGTAGAAGCCAAGGAAAGGATATCGACCTGATACAAGGCCAGAGCTCCAAATTGCTCAGTCTCCCCTAAACGATCCCCTGTCGTCACGGCAATAAGGTCAGCAGGAGTAATGGTGCACTTGGACCAGTCCAAGGTAAGCACAGAGTCAACCAAGACTGAGTCCTGGACAGAGATTCCCCAATCTAGCTCAAAAGGGGTCTTGATGCCACCATCGGCCTCTCAAGCCCTCTTTCTAGAGTTCGAACTGTGCTGCAGAAAATCCAGGACTTTCACAATAGGGGGATTTGTCATATTCGCAACCCTTTTTAGCATCCTCCGAGTGGGCACTTCGCCCTTGTCCATACTCTGATCCATGCAATCGGCAACTGAAACAAGACAAGAAAAACATCAGAATAAGAACAAACATGTTCAAAGTATATAACTAGTGAAAAACAATTACCCTCCAATGAAAGGCCATGAAGGCCCACTTCGACCAAATTTCTTTCGGTCAAGATTGCTTGAAAATGAGTTTGGCCGTTGTTTGAAATGAGCTTGTCATGATCCTCCAACTCATAAGGGTTAAGATCATGGATGAAGTGTGAACTAAGAGCATATGATTGAAGTCCCTTCTAAAGAAATGACCCCAATCTCCCCCTTCCACTTAAGAATGACAAAATTCTTGTTCCAAAAGTGGTGAGAATCAGGGAGAGAAAATGCATTCACTATGTGACGAACGTCCACGCTATGTTAGATGCTCACCCAACCAGCTCTACTAAGAGGGGAATTCTTGAAAGTGAAAATGCTTCTGAACATTGAAGTACTTAACGAGATGCCTAATTGATGGAATATGATCATAAAAATACTTATGAACCTGCAAAAACCCACGTGATCCTCAGCCCGCGATCATCACGGTCCAGAATCCTGACCATCCAGAACCTTCCTGCAAGGCAACTCAAAGAGTAGCCCCCAAGGCACTTTGGTCAACAAGGAAACTGAGTCGTAAACAGTAATTGAGTCAAAAACAGCATCGTCTGATAAATCAACATGATCATCTAAGTAGGAGACTTGCCCGCCAAGTCTCCAAACCTTAATCGAATACCTAGACTCTCAGTCGTCTATATAAAGGGCATCACCCCTCATTCTTAGAACTACGTCTGGCTTGATTCTCAATACGCTTGAGATACGTAGACACCTTGCTAGGACAGAGATAGTTCCAACAAGCAAGTGTAGCCATTAAAGCTCGAAGCTCACAAATCCCAGCATTCAATACACATTAACTACGACCTAGTTTCTGATCCATAACACATATATATGATGTATATGATTATATACGCATATATATATGCATTCTGCTGCCCAGAATAGAGGTTTAGTGACGTTGTGACTCTATGGGAACGTCCTGACAGTATTCTAATCATATTCTACCGCTACAAATACGCATGTAGATGACAAAAATCCACTCGAAACGTGGATGATAACTAGAAATCGTAAGCACACAACCCATAGAACTGCTTTTCCTTGAGCTCCACTTCTGTCCAAATCAATTTGAGGATCAGCTAGCCTGGCAAGCTCATGATCAAACTGCTTTTCCTTGAGCTCCACTTGCTTCTCAAGAAAAACAGCCTTATCCTGCATCATCTTCATTTTAAAGAATTGAGCTTGTTCCAGAGCTAACTGTTGAGCTTTCAGGGTCTCTTCATCAACAGGAATCTCTTCAGCAAACGCCCTAGCACCTCTGTAATAACCCGTATTTTTGACGCTTGGGGTTATTAAGATTTTTGGGTAAAATTTTTCATTTTATGGAGAAATGACTTATGGAGTTATTTTCTTCATAAGGTACGGGAAATGTGAGATCGTATTGTTAATATACGGGGTAGTTGAAAATATGCCTATCGGTGTTACGGTAGCATATGCAAACAATATGGGACTTATAATTATTTTTGGTCTAACAAAAATGAATTCGAAGTCCGGATGGAAGTCGTAACAGAATTTGAGAGACGGTGTAAGTAATTAGTGTTTATTCGGAGAATTGTTTCGTAAATTCTCGAAACAATTAAAGAGTATTAAATTAATGATTCTAAATTATATTAGAATCATAATATGAGATTTTAAGTTTTAAAACTTAGGTGGGACGAAAGAAAAGAGAACGGGAACGAGAGATTAAAACGAACGTTGGCGGGAAATTACGCGACTACCGCACGAACCCTTTTAAAACACTCGCTCCACCACACACTTTTCACAAAATAAAAAGAATCGGTCAACTCTCCCACCCTACCCCTTGAAGCTTCAGCTGATAGCATGGAGAAATGGAGGAGAAAATCACTTAGCTTGCTCATTTCTTCACCGTTTCTTGCGCTTAATGGCTTGATTCGAAGGTAATCATCTCACCTTGCTTTGTCTTGATTCTTGTAATCATTCCTCCACTAAATCTTCACTTATGATCCATGGAAGATGACTGTGAACAGTAATTCCGAAAATTCATAATTTTGTTTCTTTGATTTAAGGTTTCCTTTAGCTTGGTTGATGATGGTTAAGAGCTATTTAGGCTATGAGTAACATTGTTTAAGTCATTTTATCCATACTTATCCAAACAAAGCAAGCACTTCCCCATTCCAAGAGAAGCTCTCAGCAGCTAGGAAGAGAAAGAGGAGAAGAAATTTTCATGGCCACTAGCTTGTTCATGGGTGCTTAGCTTAAAATCATCACTTCATCATGCCTTTCCATTAGCCACAATCCTGACCCAGCTTCTGCACAGGTTTTGGCCAGGTAATTCGGAAATCTTAGATACGGATTTTGCTAATGGTTTCTTAATGAAAGTTGTTCTATATGATCTCTAGATTATGCATACAAAAATTCAGGTCCTTTGAATATATGAGCAGAGAGTTATGGCTATTTTAGTGGAAGGGTGCAGAGCAGGAAATAGAAATCTGTTTTGTTGAACTTTAAGCCTATGAATTGTTGGTAATAATTGGAGTATGGGATGATTGTGATTGGGCTTGGGATGTCTTGAGTACATTCCCAAGTAGTAGTGTAAAATGTATGGAAGTTGTTTGGTTGATTTGGCGTAGAATAAAAATGGAAAACGATGAGTTTACAAACGTTACCATGCCATTTTTTTTCGTGAACTAACTGCTGCAACTGTCCAGCAAATTCTGGGAACATTAAGTCACTGTTCTTGGCTTATGGTTGAGAGGGTTAGATAGTAGATAGTCTCTAGATCGTTTGAGCGCTAATTTTGCGTCATTCGGAGTTACGAGGCAAAAGTTATGAACGTTTTAGTAACGGTAGCGCAGGAAATAAAAATCCTGTTTTTGTCCAACTTTGAGGCTATGATTGGAATAGCTACGGAGCTTAATAAAATCCGAAACTTTTATGGGAGATTCCTTGACAGTCATATAAGATCCCAGAGAAGAAATTGTGTCAAATTGATTAATTTCCAATTTATTAAAAATGATAGAAAACAGGGTGTTAAGTGAGATGAACATAAGAAAAGGTTGAACAACCGTTTTGGGGAACGATTTCGAGCAAGATAGAGAACTTGTCTCGAGTCGGCCAAGTAACGGAAGTTGTTGAGGAATATCATGACTACATGTAGATGTAAGGAGCATAATTAAAAAGCGTTGTCAAGATAACTTTTCGAATAGCTAAAGTAGGCCCGAGGAGGTGATGTACCGGGCAAAATGTGGTGTAAATTGTATAAATTACAATTAGCCTCATACATACATATGTATACTAAGAGTGGGTTCTTATATGATTATAGAGTACCCGGAGCGTGGAGAAGTTGGAATGACATTCCTTGGACTCCAGACAAGTTTCCAATTCTATTATTTTACTCCATATCAGAATATTATTTATTCATGGTGATGCCAAAATTCTTAAATTCTTTGACTTGATAATAAGTTCTTCGATTATACATTTTTGTTGTGCTTGGAACTACTTAGTTCATTGTTGTCATTGGAAATGCACGTCGGCATTTCACGTTGAACTGTTTTATTCATTTATAACTTAATTCTTCTACTACTCTGAACTTCTTGAAAAGTTAGAGTATGTATAGATTGTTAAGATTGCTTATCGTGAGTCATTTCGAATCTCTTTCAACCTAATTCTGAGACGACTCTGAACTTCTTGAAAAGTCAGAGTTCGTATAGCAGCTTTCTAAACTCTAGACTTTATAACAGTTTATTGGTTATAAAGCTCTGTAATGTTTGAAGTTCCATTCAGATGGAACTATATACTGTGTGTTCGTGCCTCTGAACTTCTCAAAAAGTTAGAGGACGCCTTTTATCAGTTTTGTATAACTGAATCTGGTGTCAAGTACATCTTTTTGGTGCTCGATAGTCGACCGGGAGTAGTCTAGCGTGTCTCGACGGTTAGTCGAGGTTTACTGTTTTAAATAATATTTAGTTTATTAAATATTATTTAAAGAGTATAGAAAGTATTTAAAGTTTAAGTAAATACTTTCAGGGCATTTGAAATTATTTAAATATTTTGGGACATTTAAAAGTATTTAACTACTGATTAAATACTTCCAACTCGTTTTGGTTTATTTAAATATTATTTAATATTGATTAAATATTATTTAAATATGTTGAATCATTTAAGATTATTTAAATATTAAATAATCTTGATTATATTGGGATTAAATATTTTAATTATTTTAAATCCTTTTAATATTTTTCGAGGACTATTCTGGGCCTCCTAAATATTAATAAAATATTTATTTGCCCTTTAAAAATATTCTGGAGTTGTCTAAGCGTCTTTGATTATTCTTTTTTCATTAAATAATAAATGGCGAGCGATGACTCGGATATTTTGGATTTATTCTGAGTCGATAACTCCAGGTTTGGGAGGTAACGTCCGACTCCGATATTCCTCCCAGTTGTATTGGTGCCTCATGGCCCATGGTTTCACTCCAAAACGGTAATATTTTGTGGAGTCTATTTTAACTAGTATTAGCGGCTCCCCGGTCGCGTTCTTGAGTCTCCTTGATTCAAGGGTTTCTGTCTTGTTAAATTCGCTATTGTCAGATATTGAAATCTACAATAGGTCGTTGTTGTTCTGGAAGGTTGTATTAAATTCCCTTCCTTATCTGTTGATTGAAATCCTGTGCTGGATTGTCATTGTTGTTCTGGAAGGTTGTATTGAATTCCCTTCCTTATCTATTGATTGAAATCCTGTGATGGATTGTTGTTGTTCTGGAAGGTTGTATTGAATTCCCTTCCTTATCTATTGATTGAAATCCTGTGATGGATTGTCGTGGTTGTTCTAGAAGGTTGTATTAAATTCCCTTCTTTATCTATTGATTGAAATCTTGTGATGGATTGTTGTTGTTCTGGAAGGTTGTATTGAATTCCCTTCCTTATCTATTGATTGAAATCCTGTGATGGATTGTCGTGGTTGTTCTGGAAGGTTGTATTAAATTCCCTTCCTTATCTATTGATTGAAATCCTGTGATGGATTGCTGTTGTTCTAGAAGGTTGTATTAAATTCCCTTCCTTATCTATTGATTGAAATCCTGTGATGGATTGTCGTGGTTGTTCTGGAAGGTTGTATTAAATTCCCTTCCTTATCTATTGATTGAAATCCTGTGATGGATTGTTGTTGTTCTGGAAGGTTGTATTAAATTCCCTTCCTTATCAGTTGATTGAAATCTTAGAGTGGATTGTTGTTGTTCTAGAAGGTTCAATTAAATCTCCTTCTAGGGTTTGATGAATGTTTAAGTATTCATCAGGGACTGGAGTAAGGTTGCGTAAGAGGTCGGTGACGCACGACCCAGCCGTAAATTAAAGGCCCATGTGTTGCCTAGGGTGACGTCCCGATAAGGGGTTGTCCTTCTACTAGTAGAGAAAGTGACTAGTTTTTCTATTGTACAAGGAGACTGATCATCGCGTACAATAGGGCGTTGCAAAATCTCCAGATTAAGCCCGTTTCTTCCAATTGGAATTTGACGTTGCACTGTAACGAAAGCCTAGGTGCTGAGTTATCGATAGTGTCAACGGGAATGTAATCCACTCTGAGTTGGTTGGTTGTTTGAGTACTGTTTTATTCGCATATATCAGTTTCACTGTTCCTACACTATAACGAAAGCCATGGTGCTTATTTACTGATAGTGTTAACGGGAATTGGTGAACTTTCATTCATTCTTTTCGCGGTATATTGAACTGCTTGCTTATTGGTACTCAAACTAATGGCACTCGGTGATTGAGGCCATTGTGTTAAGTTATTGATATTGTCAATCTCAAAAATTATGAACTTAGATTGTGGTATTGCAGTAACTTGAACTGCGCTCTTATCATGTACATCTTCTTGTCTCGTGAACTTTGCTTCAGTTATTGTCGAGATATAATTGGTTATACATCTTCACTCATATTGTAAGTTGTATACTGTTATTGTTGAATATCCAGTTGGGATAATTATGGCTATCACCTTTTTCTTGAAATATTCTGATAAATAACTTGCTGAGCATTCTTTGGCTCATTCTTGCTTTTTATAAATCTTATATCTTGCAGAAAGAGATGGCTATGAATTGCCTACCGCGATTATTATGTTAAGGAACAGGAAGATTCGAGCTTGAGCTAGTCAGGTTCAGGACTTCGATAAATGGTGCAAGAAAGACGGGATTCCAGATTAGAATCCTAGACTTGTTGAAAAATATGTAAGGTGATAATAGATCTTGGATTAATGTTTACTTCTAATGTAACATCATGTGGAAGTTATATTAGTAGTGTGAGATCCTGAGGTTACATTGGTTTGTAATAACTTTTACTATTTTAAGTTCGTTTACTGAGACTATAACCCGAGTTTTGTATTTGGTTTGGAGTCACTGCTTTTATGTTTGGTTATTATATTGATTAAAGCAGGTGGGTGTTATTATTGTGGAAATTGGATAGTGACAACCTGGATTTCTGACCCCGGATCTGGGGGCGTCACAGAGATGGTATCAGAGCTCTAGGTTATAGTACTCAGGAACGAGAGAGTTAAGGGTTGTGTTTGGATAAGATTGATAGAGAGTGAGCTCAGATCGAGTTCATAATCGGGCTACCGGATGTAGCAGTGATTTATATTATGAGGCTAATATACTCATATAAAGATAGTTAGGAAAGATAATAAGAACTTTCCTTACAAAGATGTCGAACACTGGCCGAGGAGACTCATCGGAGTAAGAGGATTTATGATTGAGAATGAGAGTTTGAGAATTATGGAGCACTTATAAAGGAGTCCAGGTATGCTATAGGTGTAGCACTAAGTATGCTAGTACCCCAGGACTGAGGGGAGCATTACTAAGAGAAGAAAAACCACTTCATTCTTGGCACAATCATTAAGATGACCATGTTCAAATTGATGGCGTGTCAAATCTTCACCAGTCTTTCATCTATTGGTGATAAGCCGAAGAGATAGTCTACATTTCAGTAAACTCTTATTAATGTGATGGAGCGAATGTGATTGATGGTCCATGATATTGACCATTAATATTGTTGTTGACTGACTTGTGGATACTCGAGAGTAGGTATATAGATATAGTGACTCATAGTTGTTTCCCTTTTTGGGTATACATTATGTTATAAGTGATTGATGAGATGTTGATATTTGGGAACTGTGCATGTTTTGGGATTATAATTGAGGTGTTTTTACACCGGGCATAGTCCGACATATGAATAGGTCATGCCCAATTTTCTGTGGAAAATATGTTCCCATTAGTTTAATGAAGTTTAGAAATAAGAGGACGTGTAAATGGAATGTTTCAGGGTAAAATGGAGTAGTATGGCTTAAAGATTATAGCCATCTATATATGAGTAATATTGAGTATTCTGTTGAAGATTCTCTGAGAGTAAAAAGTAAAGCCTTAATTTAAATGGTGTATGGCATGCCTACAATGTAGAGTCGCAACAAAGAGATGAGATACACACTTGATATAATTTTTGAATATATTAAGGATGTTGGATTAAAGTAAGCCTTGAGATAGAGATGACCGCCACATTGCAAATATGGTGGTTGGATTAACCTGTATAAATGAGTTATGGCATAAAGGCTTATATGAAGTTACTTGTTTTAATAGTAGAATTCCGGACTAGAGAGCGGTCCGAGTAGTCATTGATAATCCTAAATTTCTGAAAAGTATTTGGTGGAGGCCTAATAAGGTCGTTGATTCAGCAAGGATTCTTATGAACTTTGTTGAACAAAGAATTCTTTAGCCATAGCTATTTCTTGCATTATGCAACTGTTTCCTAAGTATCTGGAAATTCAGATGTAATTAAAGTTCTAGACCTGAAACAAGAGTGTGTCAGATCATGAATCAAAGTCTATGGGAATTGCCAAGATTGTCCCAAAAGAAGTGAATTGAGAATAAAGTTACAGTGTTGGGAAGAATCAACTATGACTGAATATGAAAAATAAAGTGGCTACATATATGGAAATACCATGAACTTTTAACAAGGAACCAGAGTTCTACTTCTGGAAGAACAGTGGATTAAGAAATATGAGCGGGTGGGCGTACTGTTAATTATGGATCGCCCTAACCAATCGAGACCTCACTTACTAAACAGTGAGCCTGATATGGGAGAATATGTAAAATGGACAGCAATAAGCTATAATTGTAAAGTCCAGATGTTATGTTAATGATTGCCCTAAAAGAAGGGATGACATGTTTAAATATGGAAATAGGGAAAGGTAATATGGTATGAAGATTGACTGGTGTACCAGTTTGACATAGATTTAAGTCCCTTCCTGATTGAAGAATTGATGTGATGTTGAGAATGGATGATTGTCCAAATAAGAATGTTTAAACTGATGGTAACAGTAAAACAGTGAAGTTATGATTTCCAGACGTTAGACAAAGTGGGGGGTTTTGAAAGATAGAGATAAATTGAGAAGGTTTAAATTAAGACTCGAATAAAAAGTGTATTACCCGTTGGATGTTAAGTTATGGGGCACCAGTAAGGGATATGAAAAAAAAGGAACTATTCAATAAAGAGAGTAGTTAAAGAATTGGGAAAAGTAACCCTTAGTGATATTTTAGGGTTACCACCAATGGAGATCACGTCATTCATTATTGACCTAGTGTTATGAACAACTTCAGCATTGGAGGCATCTTAGAAGATGGCACCTGGCAGCATAAGGGGGTTAGTCCCTCAGTTATAAAGACTATTATATATAAAGGTATCATAAGATTGAAAGTGTTACTATGAGGTGCACATGGTTTGTTTGTAAAGGAAACGGATAGCGGCATGAGACTGCGCATACATTGGTGAGAATGGATTAAGTGAATTGGTTAATTTAACAATCAATATTGGTTATCCATAATATGGATAGACCACTCGAAGAAATTAGTCTACTGGAGAAAATATACATATCATTCGAAAATCTTAAGAGAAAAGAGGTTGGATGACAAATCCCATAAGAATGAGTTTGGGTAAAATGACTTTAAATTGGAAGACATATAGTAAGTGGTGAAGAAAGTGAAGGACAAATATGAGTAATTGTCCTAATGTGGTAAGTACTGGATGATGAAAGGTAAATCTGTAATTAATAATTACATGTCTTTTGAGGGATGGCTTGTGCACGAAGCAGCATAGTGGAAATAATTCTTTATACGTCGGAGTAATGGGAGAAACATGAATTAAGGTATCCTAATCATGAGTTGGAGGAAATAGCCATAACGGTTGCACTTAACCGGTGGAAACATCACTTGGATGGGTAGAAGCGGAGAAAGTACAAAGACCATAAAAGTCTTAAGGATTTATTCATTCGGAAAGAATAGAAATGAGAAATAAGAAATTTGGGGATTTTGTCAATAAGTTCCTAAATGAGTAGGGACTGTTGTATATTGAGTTCGTAATGCATTGAGGAATGAAAATTTCAAAATATATTTTCTCTCCCTTTCAAAATCATTTTCTTCTAAATGTTAACTATTTTTCATCCGATTGAGATGAACAATGCATATGGTATGACTTCTTGTCTGTGTGACAAAAGTCTGGTGGGCAACCACTCGATTATGTATTATAAGCCAGAAAGTACTAAAGACTGGCCATCTTGAGTACAAATATGGTTGCTCTCAGTCATATCCAAATTAATTTCTTCCTTATCTCTCATATACATTCGAAAATGAGCTTAGTGATCTACAAATCACTCTGGTTGTTTTGTTACAATGATCTTCATTGAAAAGATCTCTATTAAAATTTTGAACAAGGTTATCTTTCTATAGAAAGTTTGTACCTTGGATTTCAAAAAGGAGTGGTGGTAGTTGCTTACTACGGTTAGAGCTTTTATACAACTCTGGTTACCACACATATATAGTCATGTCACCTACGAAGTTTAGTATTGAATCTTTCAAGGTCTAGGAGTATATAAAGAAGGGTTGAGAAGTGAAGTAATAATACTGAGGAGGTTGTACGAAACCAAAAAGGTTGGAGTCTCAACCTAGAAATTAGAAAGCGAGGTGTGAAAATAGTAACCTCGGTTGTTCTCGTATGAATTCCGAGGATGGAATCCTTTTTAGGATGGGAGACTGTAATAACCCGTATTTTTGACGCTTGGGGTTATTAAGATTTTTGGGTAAAATTTTTCATTTTATGGAGAAATGACTTATGGAGTTATTTTCTTCATAAGGTACGGGAAATGTTAGACCGTATTGTTAATATATGGGGTAGTTGAAAATATGCGTATCGGTGTTACGGTAGCATATGCAAACAATATGGGACTTATAATTATATTTGGTCTAACAAAAATGAATTCGAAGTCCGGATGAAAGTCGTAACAGAATTTGAGAGACGGTGTAAGTAATTAGTGTTTATTCGGAGAATTGTTTCGTAAATTCTCGAAACAATTAAAGAGTATTAAATTAATGATTCTAAATTATATTAGAATCATAATATGAGATTTTAAGTTTTAAAACTTAGGTGGGACGAAAGAAAAGAGAACGGGAACGAGAGATTAAAACGTTGGCGGGAAATTACGCGACTACCGCACGAACCCTTTTAAAACACTCGCTCCACCACACACTTCTCACAAAATAAAAACAATCGGTCAACTCTCCCACCCTACCCCTTGAAGCTTCAGCTGATAGCATGGAGAAATGGAGGAGAAAATCACTTAGCTTGCTCATTTCTTCACCGTTTCTTGCACTTAATGGCTTGATTCGAAGGTAATCATCTCACCTTGCTTTGTCTTGATTCTTGTAATCATTCCTCCACTAAATCTTCACTTATGATCCATGGAAGATGACTGTGAACAGTAATTCCGAAAATTCATAATTTTGTTTCTTTGATTTAAGGTTTCCTTTAGCTTGGTTGATGATGGTTAAGAGCTATTTAGGCTATGGGTAACATTGTTTAAGTCATTTTATCCATACTTATCCAAACAAAACAAGCACTTCCCCATTCCAAGAGAAGCTCTCAGAAGCTAGGAAGAGAAAGAGGAGAAGAAATTTTCATGGCCACTAGCTTGTTCATGGGTGCTTAGCTTAAAATCATCACTTCATCATGCCTTTCCATTAGCCACAATCCTGACCCAGCTTCTGCACAGGTTTTGGCCAGGTAATTCGGAAATCTTAGATATGGATTTTGCTAATGGTTTCTTAATGAAAGTTGTTCTATATGATCTCTAGATTATGCATACAAAAATTCAGGTCCTTTGAATATATGAGCAGAGAGTTATGGCTATTTTAGTGGAAGGGTGCAGAGCAGGAAATAGAAATCTGTTTTGTTGAACTTTAAGCCTATGAATTGTTGGTAATAATTGGAGTATGGGATAATTGTGATTGAGCTTGGGATGTCTTGAGTACATTCCCAAGTAGTAGTGTAAAATGTATGGAAGTTGTTTGGTTGATTTGGCGTAGAATAAAAATGGAAAACGATGAGTTTACAAGCGTTACCATACCATTTTTTTTCGTGAACTAACTGCTGCAACTGTCCAGCAAATTCTGGGAACATTCAGTCAGTGTTCTTGGCTTATGGTTGATATGGTTAGATAGTAGATAGTCTCTAGATCGTTTGAGCGCTAATTTTGCGTCATTCGGAGTTACGAGGCAAAAGTTATGAACGTGAGATGAACATAAGAAAAGGTTGAACAACCGTTTTGGGGAACGATTTCGAGCAAGATAGAGAACTTGTCTCGAGTCGGCCAAGTAATGGAAGTTGTTGAGGAATATCATGACTACATGTAGATGTAAGGAGCATGATTAAAAAGCGTTGTCAAGATAACTTTTTGAATAGCTAAAGTAGGCCCGAGGAGGTGATGTACCGGGCAAAATGTGGTGTAAATTGTATAAATTACAATTAGCCTCATACATACATATGTATACTAAGAGTGAGTTCTTATATGATTATAGAGTACTCGGAGCATGGAGAAGTTGGAATGGCATTCCTTGAACTCCAGGCAAGTTTCCAACTCTATTATTTTACTCCATATCAGAATATTATTTATTCATGGTGATGCCAAAATTCTTAAATTCTTTGACTTGATGATAAGTTCTTCGATTATACATTTTTGTTGTGCTTGGAACTACTTAGTTCATTGTTGTCATTGGAAATGCACGTCGGCATTTCACGTTGAACTGTTTTATTCATTTATAACTTAATTCTTTTGCTACTCTGAACTTCTCGAAAAGTTAGAGTATGTATAGGTTGTTAAGATTGCTTATCGTGAGTCATTTCGAATTTCTTTCAACCTAATTCTGAGACGACTCTGAACTTCTTGAAAAGTCAGAGTTCGTATAGCAGCTTTCTAAACTCTAGACTTTATAACGGTTTATTGGTTATAAAGCTCTGTAATGTTTGAAGTTCCATTCAGATGGAACAATATACTGTGTGTTCGTGCCTCTGAACTTCTCAAAAAGTTAGAGGACGCCTTTTATCAGTTTTGTATAACTGAATCTGGTGTCGAGTACATCTTTTTGGTGCTCGATAGTCGACCGGGAGTAGTCTAGCGTGTCTCGACGGTTAGTCGAGGTTTACTGTTTTAAATAATACTTAGTTTATTAAATATTATTTAAAGAGTATATAAAGTATTTAAAGGTTAAGTAAATACTTTCAGAGCATTTGAAATTATTTAAATATTATTTAATATTGATTAAATATTATTTAAATATTTTGGGACATTTAAAAGTATTTAACTACTGATTAAATACTTCCAACTCGTTTTGGTTTATTTAAATATTATTTAATATTGATTAAATATTATTTAAATATGTTGAATCATTTAAGATTATTTAAATATTAAATAATCTTGATTATATTGGGATTAAATATTTTAATTCTTTTAAATCCTTTTAATATTTTTCGAGAACTATTTTGGGCCTCCTAAATATTAATAAAATATTTATTTGCCCTTTAAAAATATTATGGAGTTGTCTAAGCGTCTTTGATTATTCTTTTTTCATTAAATAATAAATGGCGAGCGATGACTCGGATATTTTGGATTTATTCTGAGTCGATAACTCCAGGTTCGGGAGGTAACGTCCGACTCCGATATTCCTCCCAGTTGTATTGGTGCCTCATGGCCCATGGTTTCACTCCAAAACGGTAATGTTTTGTGGAGTCTATTTTAACTAGTATTAGCGGCTCCCCGGTCGCGTTCTTGAGTCTCCTTGATTCAAGGGTTTCTGTCTTGTTAAATTCGCTATTGTCAGATATTGAAATCTACAATAGGTCGTTGTTGTTCTGGAAGGTTGTATTAAATTCCCTTCCTTATCTGTTGATTGAAATCCTGTGCTGGATTGTCATTTTTGTTCTTGAAGGTTGTATTGAATTCCCTTCCTTATCTATTTATTGAAATCCTGTGATGGATTGTTGTTGTTCTGGAAGGGTGTATTGAATTCCCTTCCTTATCTATTGATTGAAATCCTGTGATGGATTGTCGTGGTTGTTCTGGAAGGTTGTATTAAATTCCCTTCCTTATCTATTGATTGAAATCCTGTGATGGATTGTTGTTGTTCTGGAAGGTTGTATTGAATTCCCTTCCTAATCTATTGATTGAAATCCTGTGATGGATTGTCGTGGTTGTTCTGGAAGGTTGTATTAAATTCCATTCCTTATCTATTGATTGAAATCATGTGATGGATTGCTGTTGTTCTGGAAGGTTGTATTAAATTCTCTTCCTTATCTATTGATTGAAATCCTGTGATGGATTGTTGTTGTTCTGGAAGGTTGTATTAAATTCCCTTCCTTATCTATTGATTGAAATCCTGTGATGGATTGTTGTTGTTCTGGAAGGTTGTATTAAATTCCCTTCCTTATCAGTTGATTGAAATCTTAGAGTGGATTGTTGTTGTTCTAGAAGGTTCAATTAAATCTCCTTCTAGGGTTTGATGAATGTTTAAGTATTCATCAGGGACTGGAGTAAGGTTGCGTAAGAGGTCGGTGACGCACGACCCAGCCGTAAATTAAAGGCCCATGTGTTGCCTAGGGTGACGTCCCGATAAGGGGTTGTCCTTCTACTAGTAGAGAAAGTGACTAGTTTTTCTATTGTACAAGGCGACTGATCATCGCGTACAATAGGGCATTGCAAAATCTCCAGATTAAGCCCGTTTCTTCCAATTGGAATTTGACGTTGCACTGTAACGAAAGCCTAGGTGCTGAGTTATCGATAGTGTCAACGGGAATGTAATCCACTCTGAGTTGGTTGGTTGTTTGAGTACTGTTTTATTCGCATATATCAGTTTCACTGTTCCTACACTATAACGAAAGCCATGGTGCTAAGTTACTGATAGTGTTAACGGGAATTGGTGAACTTTCATTCATTCTTTTCGCGGTATATTGAACTGCTTGCTTATTGGTACTCAAACTAATGGCACTCGGTGATTGAGGCCATTGTGTTAAGTTATTGATATTGTCAATCTCAAAAATTATGAACTTAGATTGTGGTATTGCAGTAACTTGAACTGCGCTCTTATCATGTACATCTTCTTGTCTCGTGAACTTTGCTTCAGTTATTGTCGAGATATAATTGGTTATACATCTTCACTCATATTGTAAGTTGTATACTGTTATTGTTGAATATCCAGTTGGGATAATTATGGCTATCACCTTTTTCTTGAAATATTCTGATAAATAACTTGCTGAGCATTCTTTGGCTCATTCTTGCTTTTTGTAAATCTTATATCTTGCAGAAAGAGATGGCTATGAATTGCCTACCGCGATTATTATGTTAAGGAACAGGAAGATTCGAGCTTGAGCTAGTCAGGTTCAGGACTTCGATAAATGGTGCAAGAAAGACGGGATTCCAGATTAGAATCCTAGACTTGTTGAAAAATATGTAAGGTGATAATAGATCTTGGATTAATGTTTACTTCTAATGTAACATCATGTGGAAGTTATATTAGTAGTGTGAGATCCTGAGGTTACATTGGTTTGTAATAACTTTTACTATTTTAAGTTCGTTTACTGAGACTATAACCCGAGTTTTGTATTTGGTTTGGAGTCACTGCTTTTATGTTTGGTTATTATATTGATTAAAGCAGGTGGTTATTATATTGGTTATTATATGGAGTCACTGCCCCATAGACTGCCCAAACTGCTTTATCTGATTTTCCACTGCTGACATACGCGAATCAAGAGTTTGAAGAACCAGGGACTGTGTTTGGCTTAGGTTTTCTCGCTCTAAAAATCGTTCTGTTTGTGTTTGTCGCTTAATTTCGGGCCTTAAAAATGAAGGTCCCTCACTCCCTAAACGCTCACACTCACTCCTTGTCTCACGCTCGTGTATGTCTTCAATAATATAACTCAGATCCAAAGCAGTACCTGCAGAAACTAGATAAGAAAAATTAGCGGCAGTTATGGGATCTATGTATTCTGTCTTGTCCTGAGTTGGAATCTCAGGCTGAGAGGCTGTAGTGTGTTCATGTACAACATGAGAACCGATCCTCTCTGCAGCATCAGGATGTACCGGTGAAGGTACTTTCGAAGCACTTAAAACTTCCGGCCTATCTGAAGCAACAGGTACTTCAGGAGGCACTGAATCCTCACCAATCATCCTAGGTGTTGAACGTGCAAAGGGAGAACCACTCTCGTCAGGTGGAGTGGTTGTGAGAGACACGCTAGGGTTGGACTGGGCTTTTGATGTAGCAGCTTGTGAAATTTTGGCTTGCTTCCGTAAAACTGGCTGCACTTCGGGGTCACTCTCATCAGAACTCTCACCTAATTCTATGGATGCCGGCCTTTTAACTCCCGTTAACAGGGGTGATAGGGAATCAGACGCAGAAATTTGGCTATCACCCTGGGATAGATCCTGCGGGCTAGCAGAATCTTGGGCCACGGAATCAGAATTAGAGGAAGAAGGAGTGTTAGGTTCGAAGAAAGTACCTCCTTCATTACCTGTGCCAGCAAAGGGATCAGAATCAGCATGTGATGTCCTAGGAGACGGTTGTTGTTCCCTTTGCCCGGCTGTGAAGTGACTGAGAGATTGGCCCTCATCTTGTTCGTCATCAATATGCTCGTCAGGAATCCCTTGAAATGCGTCAGTATGTGCAGATGGATTCTGAGCATGTGATGAGAGTTGAGAAGTCCCCGCTAAAGTAGTTACACCTGCATAATAAGAAAGCCACACTTGAATGTTCTCAGGAATAGACATAGGTTTACCCTGATGTTTATCCTGGTTAGCAATAGTGGTTAGTGACTTAGTGCCCATGCCTAGAGGTGCAGAGGTGGAACTTCGAACAAATGCCTGCCTAAGAGATAAAGCATTAGATGGTACAAGATGATTAATAAGCATTTGTAAGAAACGAGGATACCGGCAGACAACATCATTAGTTGCAATGTCCCTGCTGGCAAGTGATCCCATTATAGCCACCAACTCAGAAAGAACTAGCCTTCTATAATTAATGTTTAGTTCACGGGCTAGGGAAACACCAAAAATCTGCATGGGAATGGAAATTTGATGAAAATCTCTTTCGCGTGCCTGAAAGCATCTAGTAATGGCCTCAAAAAAGTAATTCCATTCCACATGAAAAAATTGTTTTTGAATATTTGAAGTGGATAGTCGTCCAGGGGGAGGATAACATCCTATTTCCTCAAAAAATTGTTGGCGCTCGGCTGCTGTAGGTTCAGGGTCATAAGAATCCTTGACTGGGAAATCAAGAACTCTATTAAAAATGGCCTCTGCAACCTCAAAATTTTGACCCCTCCAAGGTAAAAGTAAAACCGTAGGGGGTCGATTTACTCCCAAAAGTAACTGCACTAGTCCATAACTGCTGCAAAGCATCATGGACCAGTGTAGGTTTTGCCGTAAATGCAGTACTAGCTTTGGAGTACAAATTAAGAAATCGTACCCAAAACTTGAACCGCGGGAGTTGATCACCAATTTCCATAGGAATATTATAAAAAATATGTTTGGCAAGTGAAAATTGGTGAGACATTTTTTTTGTTGTAAAAAAATTGTTTTAATCCCTTTTAATATAGAAAACAACTATGATGTTGTACTGATAATTAAACTACAGAATTAAACAATACTGACCAACAAACTACTGGATAAATAAAGCCTGCAATGAAAATATGTATGTGAAAAAGTGTGTGTGTAAGTGTGTGTATGTATCGATATGGAAGATGAACAGTCACGGCTTATGAACACAAACAACGCACAATATGATCGTATATATATGATGCAGACTGTGAAATCAAGAAAAAAATGGGCAATAGTTCGTTATATGTAAGAGATTCAACACAAAGTATGAACAGTCGTGGGAGGGAGGGAGGGAGGGAGGGCTGCTGTAAAAACTAGGTTTTGAAACAATTGGGTAAAAGTGAAAGTAAAATCGGGTTAGTTTTGTATATATAGGCAATAGAGTGAAATGACAAAAATACCCCTATGAAAATGAAAAAAATCTCAAGTACATACAGGGAAATTTAAGTCGAACTCTATGTCAAACTTCTATGTCGAACTCTATCTCGAACTCTAAGTCGAAATTCGAGATAAGTTTCGACATAGAGGCTAACTCGAATTAAAATCACTTAAACAAATTAAACAGCATAAAACCTCTAGGGAAAAACCCATCTCGAACTTCAAGTCGAAATTCGAGATAGACCCTAACTCGAACTTCAAGTCGAATTTCGAGATAGACACTAACTCGAACTTCAAGTCGAATTTCGAGATGAATTTCGAGATAGACTCTAACTCGAACTTCAAGTCAAATTTCGAGATGAATTTCGAGATAGTCGAACTTTTTCCCAGACATAGAAAATTCAAATCACTTACACCTAGAGCTCTATCTCGAACTTTAAGTCAATTTTCGAGATAAGGTTCGAGATAGACACTAAGTCAAAAGTTTGACCAGACTTAGAATTTTCAAAACTTCACTCCTAGAAGCTCAAAGTCAAAATTCAAGTCGAATTTCGAGATGAGTTTCGAGATAGACCCTATCTCGAAATTTTGAAGGTACTTAGTAAAATTTGGCAATTTTTTTTTATAAGAAAAACAATAATTAACTTTTGCCAAATTACAATAAATACCAGTCAAGGATTTTTTTTTTAATCAAAACCATTAATAGAAACATTCCTTGACAATTCTAAGGCTTTTCATGGCATAACAATTACATGATAAACATAGAAAAATTCATCTAAAAATCATGGTAAATTTAGAGATTCATGAATTTAACTCCCCCTATGTTCATGCAATTACATGAGCATAAATTCAAAGTTTTTACCAATAATCCCAATAAATGCCAGTGAATTTATGAAAAATAACACAACATACACTATACAATAATCATTAATTAAACATTTTAAAGTCTAAGTTCATAATGATTAAATAGCATGCAGAAGTGATATTTTGAGCAATTTTAAAGATTATTTACATATGTTTTCAACTAGGCATATAACAAGGAACACAAACATATGTAAATGATCAAAACCTGGATGATACAGATAGGAGGATTTACTAATTTGTGTTAAGCATCCCCAATTCACCAACCAACCTATTGAATGTGACTTCATCAAGAGGTTTGGTGAATATATCTGCAATTTGTTGCATTGTGGGTACAAAATGTAACTCCACAATTCCCTCCTCGACATGTTCCCTAATGAAATGATACCTGATGTCTACGTGCTTGGTTCTGGAGTGATCTATAGGATTGTTGGTCATGGCAATGGCACTAGTGTTGTCACACATGATTGGGATCTTTGTATGTTCCATGCCATAATCTTTTAATTGGTTCCTCATCCACAGTATTTGAGCTACACAGCTTCCAACAGCAATGTACTCAGCTTCAGCAGTAGAAGAAGATACTGTATGTTTCTTTTTACTTTGCCAGGACACCAATCTTCTGCCTAGGAATTGACAAGCACCAGATGTGCTTTTCCTATCAATCCTGCAACCTGCATAGTCTGAATCCGAATAGCCTATTAGATTAAAACCTGTATCTCTTGGGTACCAAATCCCTAGATTTGGTGTGCCCTTGATATACCTAAAAATTCGTTTGACGGCTATGAGATGTGACTCTCTAGGATCCGTTTGGAACCTTGCACACAAACAAGTTGCAAACATTATATCGGGTCTACTTGCAGTTAAATAGAGAAGTGAGCCAATCATACCTCGATAGCTTGTGATGTCAACTGGTTTACCTGATTTGTCTTCATCAAGCTTCGTCGCTGTTGCCATGGGAGTCTTAGCTGCTGATGCATCTTCTAGATTGTACTTCTTGAGTAAATCTTTGATGTACTTGGATTGACAGATAAAGATTCCTTCTTTTCTTTGATTGATCTGTAATCCAAGGACGAAAGATAGCTCCCCCATCATGCTCATCTCATATTTTGTAGGGTTTCGTGACACAAACGCAACGGAATAAACGCGAAAAATAAATCAAAATAGTGAAACCCTCCGCAGGATCCATGCGAAAACAAAAGATTTAATTCGGAGATAAAGAATAAATACCTTTAGAAGCTTTAACAGTTCATTAATGGAAGATTAATGGAGGTCCAAAGCTTGTTTAATCACCACGTATCCCGCTCTCGCGATCTACGCTCTACGGTATCCACACGAACACTTTTCATGAAGGATTGATGTGTACTAGCACCCGAAAACTTCTTCTCTCTCTATCTTCCTCCTCTCTCAGAGCGGCTAGGGTTTTTGTAAAATCTCTCTTTTATTAAATCAGCCCATAAAGAGATTATATAGAGAGAGGAATAAGTTTTCTAATTATAATCCAATTATAATTAATACTAATCCAAAATTCTAAATTATTTAATTAAGTCTCACTTAATTAATTAATTATTAATTTTAGAATTAGTTTAAGTAATTCATTTATTCTATTTATATAATTAATTAAGTCATACTTAATTAATATCATAAATAAAATAAATTACTTATTTAATTTAAATTCATAATCTAAATTATTTCTCCTTCAAGCGTTCTTTGTGTGTGACCCTGTAGGTTATTATTACGTTGGCAACAATTTTAATATCTAATTAAAATTATAAACAATGAGCGGCATCTAGTAATACATCATTGCTACCCAAGTAATAATAATAAATCGGTGATTCGATTAAGCCTTTCGTGAATAATGTTCCATGTAATATAATCCCTTTAATCTTGATATTATAGATTAAACTCAAGGCATGTCTCGTGTCATCCTCTTCATAATTTAATCTTTATTTTCTTGATCGATGTGTAGACTATTAAAATCAAATCAACATTTGAGCACGGCCGTGCATTTCATAGTCTCACTCAAACAAGAGGCCAATAATATCACTCCTAAAATTAGGAGGATTAAATCCCATCTAGATCATTCATATTTCTCATACGATTCATAATATACCCAATGTCCACTTTTATCATCACCCGGTCAAAGGTAACTTTTAATGCAATCAAAGTATATTAATTCTCGTATAGAAATATAATGATTTCAGGTCTAAGGATCATTACACCATTATCACAGTGAGAATTACTTATGACACTTACTTAACATGTAGAATCTCACGGCGGGTCATTCCAGTGCCATGCATTGATACATGCACTTATGTTCTTGACTTTAGTATCCCCATACCTATGACCAATGAGATGTGGTCATCTGTCAAGAAACATACTAGTCTTTGTGCATTATTATTGTCCTTAAATAATAATACTCGACTAGGGAATTTTAGGAATAAGATACTATTCATATAATCTCATTTTTTAAGTCACATACTTAAAGATATATAATACGTATCAAAATTCCAAGGACATTTATTATGCTTTCAATTTATTACGCAGTAAATAAAACATAATAAATAAATAATAATCAATAAAACATAATCCTTAATAATAAATATTTTCCTTAAAATATAAAAAGTATTGTCTCTAGAGCACAATTACTAACAATCTCCCACTTGCACTAGAGCCAATTACCCAAGTATCCAATACTCATGGAACTAGTGTGACTTTCGTGCTTCTGCTGCGACAAAGCCTTAGTCAGTGGGTCTGCAAAATTATTATTAGTATGCACTTTACATATATGTATGTCTCCTTGATCATTAATCTCATTAATTAGGTGATATCTCCTAAGTACATGCCCAAACAGCCTCCTTGGCTGCTTCGCAAGCATCAATATACTCAGGCTCTATTGTAGAATCAACTATTGTCTCTGCTGTGAACCATTCCAGCATACAACATCTCAATAAAACACAAAGCCAGATAGAAACATTAAATTATCGTTATCTGTCTAGAAACCAGTATCACTGAAACCTCTTACAACTAGCTTCACATCTCCTTCATATAACAAGAATGAATCTTTAGTCCTCTTTAAGTACTTAAGAATATTCTTCACTGTCGTCCAGTGACCTTCACCTGGATTAGATCGGTATCTACTCATCATGGTTAAAGCATATGAGACATCAGGACAAGTACATATCATTGCATACATTATAAAACCAATTGCTGACGCATATGGAATTTTACTCATGCAGTCCCTATCATCCAATGATTTAGGACAAATTTTATTTTGAGATCACTATCCCATGAGACATTGGGACATATCCATTTTAGTCTCTTTGCATTTGAAATCGATGCAAAACTTTGTCAATGTATGTACTCTAAATTAGGCCGATCAATCACCTTGATCTATCTCTATAGATCTCGATCCCTAATATATATGTCACATCGCCTAAGTCTTTCATTGAGAAATTATTTCTCAACCAAGTCTTCACAGTCTGTAGAGAAGGAATGTCATTCCCTATTAGTAATATATCATCAACATATAATACTATGAATGCCACATGGCTCCCACTAAACTTCTTGTAAACACAAGTTTCATCTTCATTCTGAATAAAGTCAAACTCTTTTTGACTGTTTCATGAAAACAAATGTTCCATCTCCTCGAGGCCTGCTTTAATCCATAAATGGATCGACGCAACTTACATACATTTCCAGCATCCTTTAGATCAACAAAACCCTTAGGGTGTGTCATGTACACATCCATATCTTCTTTAAGGCTCTCATTTAAGAAAGCGGTTTTGACATCCATTTGCCAGATTTCATAGTCATAGTAAGCAGCTATAGCAAGCAAAATCCTGATGGACATGACCATAACAACTGGTGAAAAGGTCTCATCATAGTCAATATCATGAATTTTCTTGAAACCTTTTGCCACCAATCGTGCCTTATAGGTCTGTACATTAGTATCCATGTCGGTCTTCTTCTTGAAAACCCACTTGCACCCTATAGGTTTTACCCCTTCAGGTGGATCAACCAAAGTCCATACTTGATTAGTATACATGGATTCCATCTCAGATTTAATAGCATCCAGCCATCTCTTAGAATCTGGAGTGTTCATAGCGTCTTGGTAGGTGAGAGGTTCATCTTCATCCATAAACATCACATCACCATCTTGAGTCAAGAGAAATCCATATTATCTCTCGAGCTCATGGCGAATCCTATTAGACCTACGAATACCTGTGTTTCTTGAGCAGTATTATTTTTCTTGTACATTCTACTCAGGTTCCTCCACTGGTTCAACGTTATCATGTGGGTCTCAAACTTCATTGAGATCTATTATCCTCCCACTGTCTCTCAGCAGTTCGAGCAACAAACACTTTGTTCTCGGAAGGATTATAGAAAGAATAACCCCTTGTTTCAGTTGGGTATTCCACAAAATTACATCTGTCTGATTTTGGTCCTAGCTTGTCAGAGATTAGACGTTTCACAAACGCTTCACATCCCCAAAATTTTATAAATGACATGCTGTGACGTTGATCAGTCCATATCTCATAAGGAGTCTTTTGAACCAATTTAGTAGGAACACAGTTAAGTGTATGTGGAGCCGTTTCTAGGGTGCAACCCCAGAAACTAATTGGAAGATTCATTGACTCAACATTGATCGCACCATGTCCAATAAGGTGTGATCACTCCTATCAAAAAAAAACTTTTCATTGATATTTTCTACTTCATCTTTATAGTCTTTGAACTTTTCAAATGATTCGGATTAGTTCTTCAAAAGATACATATATCCGTATCTACTAAAATAATTAGTAAATTTTATGAAGTTAATAAAATCTACCTTTTGTCATCGTACACATATGACCACATACATCACTATGTATAAGTCATACCCATTCAATGATCCCTTCACCATATCCGGTAAAAGGAGCTTTAGTCATTTTACCAAATAAACCAAGATTCGCATCCTTTTGTATGATTCATAATCAAACTTATCCATGAATGCATCCTTATGTATTCTGAAAATGCGTTTCTTATTAATACGGCCTCAACAACAGTGCCAAAGGTAATATTTGATTTGAGTCACTTTAGAACATATAAATTGTTAATTAGATGTGCAACATTATAAGGCTCATCATCAAAATAGAATAAACAACTATTGTTATAAAATGAAAAAGCCTTTCTTGTCCAAACAAGAAACTGAAATAATGTCTCTGCCAATTGCAAGCACGCTATAACAATTATTAAGTTCTAAATTTTCCTTATAGGCCAAAAATTAAGTAACGAGTTCCTCGAACCAGAGCAACTATCTTTACTCCAATTCCAACCCGATACCTTAAGCTTGACCCTTATTGATCATCATCTTCCGATCTTCCAATTAAGCATGACAGTTTAATTTCCAGTCTCCCAACTTTCCACAGAAGTGACAATCGTCTTCTTTATCAACACCTCATTCAGACTTTAGAGTCTGCTTTAGGGATTGGACTTTGGTTTGACAACGGAACTAGATCAAATCTACTCCTTGCCTTTCCATTTTCCTTTCCCTTTTGCATTCCCTATGTTTACCATCAATATAGTAGTAGTTCATGCATTTATCATATTACTTTCAACAGTTCTCAACATGCTTAGCAACTCAATGGGTGTTTTACCAATCTTATTCACTTTATTGTTCATAACAAAATAAGAATAATATTTGTCCAAAGATTGTAAGATCAAATCTAACTGTCTCCAGACCAATCTGGAAACCCAAAATATCAATGGTATTCATTATATAATCTTTAGAACATGTGGTGTAACCGGGTCTCACTCTCCCTACTTGTAAATGTATAGTGCCCTTTCAAATATATCTTGTGCTCAATCGTTTCATAAGCATCTATATGCTTGTATTGCTTCTTAAGCTCAGCACATATATTTGCGAGCATGAGACATGAAACATCAGTCGTAACATCAATTTGCTTCCAATAAGCACTATGATTTGCATATATTACATTCTCAACTTTAAGAGCAGGTGAAGAGATTTGACTAATATCGTGGTGCCCGAGGACGATCCTCAAGCTCCTATGTCAGTCAAGGAAATATATTCTCGTCAACTTGTCCTTCTCAAGAACTGATCGCATAGAGAAGTTGTTTGTGTTTATCATTTGATATCTACAATATTAAAGTGCATAAAATAAACTAGATTGCAAATTTAATATTAATTATGTTTAAGTGATTATGGTATATCATCATATACCTCCCACTATTTTTATCAAACTAATAGCCCTTACTATTAATTTGGAAAGTATATCCCATAATTCTTTCTAGTGAGCCAAGATCCATATTTCGTCATGTCTAAAGTCAACCACTGGAAGTCCTTAAAATGATTATTTAGGTAGACAACAGTTGTCAATTATATCATATATAATTCTTGGATAGTTTGGTGAACAACGATTGATCTTATCTATCTAATAGACTTTTATCCAAACTCCATGCTTCTAAGTTCATAATAGTTGAATATAACCGTTTATTTTCGCCTTATCATGACGACTTAGTTAAGTTAGACCCAATGATACAACGGCCGAATATAACCGTTTATATTCGTCGCATCTCACCACGATAGATAGGAGTCCCCTGCCACTGACAGTCTTTCCCCTAACCGATCTAGGATTCGATGAGTGTTCATTCATTGGAAAGCATCCGATTAAAACTTAATATTTTGTTAAGGGTTTTAGAAAATTTACGACGATCATGATCACATCATAAAGAGATCCTCAATTTTTCCTTGAACCAAATATTTCAAATCGACATCTTAAATTGTTTATTTCCCAGGTAGATGGAGGATACCAGTGGTCACACTTAAAACCCATCAGCCTTACGAATACGCATATCCGCTTTTGTCAGAAAATCCCAATTATAGATATCAAAAATCCATATTTAATTCCGTGTTTTAAAAATCCATATTTCATAAACACAAGAATCTCATGATCGTTTGTTAATTTTAAAATCTTGAATCGTTACAGATTTTATCTTGTTTAAGCAAACATGGCATGTGTGTCGTATCTAATACATACATAATTAATCAATATTAAGCATGCATTTCAATTATATCTACGCATACATACCAATACATGCAATCATATACATATATGTAATGTGCGTAAATTAAACGTGTTTGGTTATGGCCCCATCCTATATGATATTTCCAAGCTAATGGAAATATCAAGGTCAGTCTATGGTGGTTTTAAAAATACTATCTATTACATGTCTTCTTTCTTCATTGCTCCATCATCCCCTTTTGGATCGCCTCCTTGCTTGCAAGTCTTCATCGATAATTACATTGAATAATAAAAATAAAACTATTCTAATGAAATTACAAGAAGAACTCGAGTTACATTCGAGATAATTAAATTACAATGAATAAACGACATGCAAGTCGTATTTAGAAACCAAAACCATAAATCAAAACCACTATCCTATGGGTCTTTAGGCCATAACCATCCACCATGCTATCATATAACACATATAATATATCTCATATTATATAATCATATCATATAATCATATATAACAAATTTCGAAATTTCAGAAAATTAAAAACAGATTTCTGAAGACAATAAATCGCTATTTCGAAGCCCTTAACGACGTCAAACGCCTTACAGACCCGTCGATGATAGCATAGCTATCAGTTTTGTTCATTGGCCCGATTCCAGTCAGAAAACACATATCGTTTGTGAAAATCGGATACGGCAGTCAGATTTCTCCAAATCTGACGGTGTTTCAGAAATCGTATCATATACAATTCTCATAGCAAAAACAAGCATATATCATATATACATATACAGAGATACATACAATCATCATATGATTATACATTACATGAATATCATATATTCATAATATATACATACATATACTCAAAATTTTAGAAAATCAAATAATTTTCAGAAAATCATAAATCACCGTTTTGGAGGTTGTAACGACATCTAATCGCTTACAGACGCAGAGCTGACTATGTCAGTATTGCTCAGTGACCCGATTCCAGTCAGAAAACACATATCGTTTGCGAAAATCGGATAACGGACACAGATTTCAGAAAATCAACGGCAGCCGTTTCAGAATTCGTATCGAATACGATTCCCATAATAAGAACAAACATGTATCATATACATACATCAACACACATAATCATCACATGATTATATATCATAAAATATCATATATTCATAATATATATAAACATATACATATTGTATCAATATAAAATCATGATAGATCGCATACATGCTTATATATCAAAAAGTGTTAAGCACATAACCGAATTAAAACGTTTCGCAAGTAGCTCTGATGCCATTGTAGGGTTTCGTGACACAAACGCAACGGAATAAACGCGAAAAATAAATCAAAATAGCGAAACCCTCCGCAGGATCCATGCGAAAACAAAAGATTTAATTCGGAGATAAAGAATAAATACCTTTAGAAGCTTTAACAGTTCATTAATGGAAGATTAATGGAGGTCCAAAGCTTGTTTAATCACCACGTATCCCGCTCTCGCGATCTACGCTCTACGGTATCCACACGAACACTTTTCATGAAGGATTGATGTGTACTAGCACCCGAAAACTTCTTCTCTCTCTATCTTCCTCCTCTCTCAGAGCGGCTAGGGTTTTTGTAAAATCTCTCTTTTATTAAATCAGCCCATAAAGAGATTATATAGAGAGAGGAATAAGTTTTCTAATTATAATCCAATTATAATTAATACTAATCCAAAATTCTAAATTATTTAATTAAGTCTCACTTAATTAATTAATTATTAATTTTAGAATTAGTTTAAGTAATTCATTTATTCTATTTATATAATTAATTAAGTCATACTTAATTAATATCATAAATAAAATAAATTACTTATTTAATTTAAATTCATAATCTAAATTATTTCTCCTTCAAGCGTTCTTTGTGTGTGACCCTGTAGGTTATTATTACGTTGGCAACAATTTTAATATCTAATTAAAATTATAAACAATGAGCGGCATCTACTAATACATCATTGCTACCCAAGTAATAATAATAAATCGGTGATTCGATTAAGCCTTTCGTGAATAATGTTCCATGTAATATAATCCCTTTAATCTTGATATTATAGATTAAACTCAAGGCATGTCTCGTGTCATCCTCTTCATAATTTAATCTTTATTTTCTTGATCGATGAGTAGACTATTAAAATCAAATCAACATTTGAGTACGGCCGTGCATTTCATAGTCTCACTCAAACAAGAGGCCAATAATATCACTCCTAAAATTAGGAGGATTAAATCCCATCTAGATCATTCATATTTCTCATACGATTCATAATATACCCAATGTCCACTTTTATCATCACCCGGTCAAAGGTAACTTTTAATGCAATCAAAGTATATTAATTCTCGTATAGAAATATAATGATTTCAGGTCTAAGGATCATTACACCATTATCACAGTGAGAATTACTTATGACACTTACTTAACATGTAGAATCTCACGGCGGGTCATTCCAGTGCCATGCATTGATACATGCACTTATGTTCTTGACTTTAGTATCCCCATACCTATGACCAATGAGATGTGGTCATCTGTCAAGAAACATACTAGTCTTTGTGCATTATTATTGTCCTTAAATAATAATACTCGACTAGGGAATTTTAGGAATAAGATACTATTCATATAATCTCATTTTTTTAAGTCACATACTTAAAGATATATAATACGTATCAAAATTCCAAGGACATTTATTATGCTTTCAATTTATTACGCAGTAAATAAAACATAATAAATAAATAATAATCAATAAAACATAATCCTTAATAATAAATATTTTCCTTAAAATATAAAAAGTATTGTCTCTAGAGCACAATTACTAACATATTTGTCCTGCATTAAATTGGCAAATTTCTCGCACAAGCGCTCATTAGATGACCCAAAAATAATATCGTCCACATACACTTGAACAAGTATCAAATCACCTTTTACATTTTTATAGAACAATGTTTTATCAATTACTCCCCTAGTAAAACCACTTTCAATTAAGAACAAAGATAGGGTTTCATACCATCGTCTTGGGGATTGCCTGAGGCCATAGACAGCTTTGAAGAGAAGATACACAAAATCTTCAAGTTCTGGATCAATGAAGCCAGGTGGCTGTTCTAGATACACTTCTTCTTCTAACTCTCCATTCAGGAAGGCACTTTTCACATCCATCTGAAAAACCTTGAAGTTCTTGTGTGCTGTAAAGGCCAAGGACATCCTGACTGCCTCAAGTCTTGCAACTGGAGCGTAGGTTTCATCATAATCTATTCCCTCTCGTTGAGAGTAACCTTTCGCTACCAAACGAGCCTTGTTTCGTGTTACAAGTCCGTTTTCATCCAGTTTATTTCTGTATACCCACTTAGTTCCAATTACTGATCTGTTCTTTGGTCGGGGGTACCAGCTTCCAAACTTTCTGCCTTTCAAATTGATTGAGCTCCTCTTGCATAGCAATCACCCAATCAGCATCACCAAGAGCTTCTTCTATTTCTTTAGGTTCCAGTTTGGACAAGAACCCAGAGTACAAGCAGATATTAGCCAGGTCAGCTCTTGTAGATCTTCTTGTAGTCACACCAGTATCTGGATCACTAATAATTAATTCAAACGGATGGTCTCTACTCCATACCCGTTCTCTTGGTAATTATCTTGATGATTCAGCTTGATTTTCTGAATTGTTGTGCTGACTACTTGTGTTATTTCTACTAACTCCCCCTGAGTTAGTGCCAGCTCCTACAGAACTAGTGTCATTTCTCCTCGAGTCTTGATCACTTGTCCTTGAGCTGCTATTTACTCCCCCTGAGTTATTGCTAGTACGTGCGGAAGAAGTATCTTCTGATCTTGTAGAATTCGATTGTTCACTAGACTCAGCAGGTATTTCTTCACGAACACTTGGTATATTTGAAGTAACAACTAACTCAGGTTCATCCTCAACTTCATCCAAGTCCAGATTCTGAAATTTTAGGGACTCAGGTTCACTATTATCTTTAGAAATTGATGGGAGTTTGGTATCGTCGAATATGACATTGTAGCTTTCAATAACTTTCCGATCATTCACTAAGAATACCCGATAAGCTGCCACCGTATTTGTTGAATAACCAACAAATATCCCTTCACGTGCTTTTGCTTCAAACTTGCCTAGATTTGCATCATCTATAAGTACATAGCATTTAGCTCCAAAGACATGAAAGTATTTGATTGTTGGTCTTCTGTTATTCATTAGTTCACATGGTGTCTTTTCTTTATCTTTTATTATCAAGGTTCTATTCTGAGTGTAACACACTGTACTCACTGCTTCAACCCAAAAGTATAGAGGAAGTTTCAATTCATACAACAAAGTTTTTGTTGCTTCAACCAATGTTCTATTCTTCCTTTCAACTACTTCATTCTGCTGTGGAGTTCTCGGGGCTGAGTACTGATGACGTATTCCCTTAGACACACAGAAATCATTCAGAATTGCATTTTTAAATTCTGTGCCGTTGTCTGATCTAATCGTCTTCACAGTGAGTGTTGAAACATTCTCAATCTTAGTGATGTGATCAATGATTTGGAAAGGTACTTCATCTTTTGTCATTACGAACAATACCCATGTATACTTGGAGAAGTCATCCACGATTACCAATGCATATCTTTTCCTAGATAATGATATGACATTCACTGGGCCAAATAAATCCATATGAAGGAGTTGCAGAGGCTCAGTGATACTAGAAATTTCTTTGCTCTTATGCGACACTCGCTTTGACTTTCCCATTTCACAGGCTTCACAGAGTCCTTTAGGAGCAAACTCCATTTGAGGTAGATCTCTCACCAATTCTCGCCTTGCGAGAGCATTCATCGTTTTGAAGTTTAAGTGAGACAGCTTCTTATGCCATAGCCAGCTTTCATCATCTGATGCTTTGCTGTAGAAACAGGTCACTTTATTCTGGTTTGCCGAATCCATATCAGCAACGAACAGATCTGCCTTTCAAACTCCTCTCAAAGCCAATGAACCTTCCTTAATGTGAGTGATTGATACCCCTTTCTTGTTGAATACAATTTCATATCCTTTGTCACAAAATTGACTGATACTCAACAGATTATGATTCAATCCCTCAACATAGGAAACACTTCAATGATGACATTACCATATTTCAGTTTGCCATATCCCTTTGTCACACCAATGCTGTCATCTCCAAAGGTGACATAAGGGCCAACCTTCATAACCAACTCTGTAAGCAGGGACTTGCTTCCTGTCATATGCCTCGATGCTCCACTGTCTAGCACCCATATAACCTTATTTCTATTTCGCTTAATGCCCTGCAATGACAGATTGATTAGACGTTCTTCGGAACCCAAGTTTGATTGGGCCCAACTTTTCTATAAGATCGAGAATTATCAGATTTAACAATAGGAGATGCACCTACTTTAACATTACTCGAGCTTTCGACGTTGTCTTTTCCTTTTTCAGACTTGACAGATTTGTCAGTCTTAGGAGAAGACTTGTCACTCCTAATTTTAGGAGGACTGACAGTCTTAGCTCTTACATGCTTCTTTTTGACATTAGAACTAGCAGAAGAGTTTTGACATGTTTGTCTAGTTGCATTGATCAAATTCATAAACGTTTGCATGACGTTAAAAGTGCATGGCATACAATTAGGTTGACCACATTGTGCATGATTCATATGCATGTTATTCATTGTGTTTAGTACAGGCATGGCATGTGTAACAGAAATATTCATGTTAGATTTGCATGCATAAGAAAGATGTTCAGTAGATTTACAGTGATAACACTCTTTCTTTACACGTTCTACCTTAACCTCTTTTATGCCTTTTTCCTTTTTACTCTGTTGTTTAACAGCCTTAGCTCCTAATCCTTGTCTAGATTCTTCTCTAGGGGATTTGATTTTAACTGATTTGATAGGAGTTACAGGTTGTTCTTTCTTTCGATCTTCCATCTCTATTTCATATCTAACTAACAATTCAGTCTCTTCTTCTTCTTGAGGAACGAAATGTTTAAAGATGGGTTTGACAGCTGATTTAAGAAATGTTGGTATTTTAGTTTTGGTCTTATTGGAACTAGTGTCTACAGGTCTTTTTCCTTCTTTCTTAGATAAGTTAGAATAGTCAAGTCCTACACCAACTCCAGTTATCTTCTTAAATGTGTCACTATCAACATTCACCTTACTAGCAGATAGTTTATAAGCTTCGCATTTAGTTTCTAACTCAGCTAGTTTATTCCTAAGACATGCTTCTATTTCATCTTTTAGGTTGAGCTTGTGTTCGAAAGATTTAATAGAGTCTCTTAGGGAAGTATCTACAGTGCAAGCAGCCTCTAACTCTTCCACTTTTGCCTCTAGCATTCTGTATTTGGCAACAAGTGTTTTCTGTTCCTTTTGAGAAGTGTTTAGGCTTTTGCACAACATATAGATCTCTTCGCTAAGAGCCCCGTTATGCACCTTATAATCATCAATAGACATTTCTTCCTTAAGGGTTAGAACTGGTACCTCTGGTTCTTCTGATGTCTCAGCCATGAGGGCAAAGTTTGCATGAATAACTTCTTCCTCATCTGAATCATCCCAAGCTCTTCCTTCAGTAACAACTAAAGCTTTCTTTCCATGTCTTTCCTTCACCAGGGCTTCATACTTGCTTTTGAGGGCTTCATAAGTCTCTTTTGGATAACTCTGTTTCGGCTTCTTGCAGTCCGTAGCAAAATGTCCAGCTTCACCACAGTTATAGCATTTGAACTTCATTTTGAAATCCAAAGGAGATTTGTAGCTGGTACTCTTGCCTTTCCCTTTGTAACCTGAAGAACTACCACCACCCCTAGTAACCCGATAGAAAGATGAAGATTTTCTCTGCGGTCGGTTACTCTTTCTGAATCTTATATTGCTGAACTTCCTTGCCATGTATGCCACGACACTATCATCCATGTTGTTCAGCTCTTCTTGGGTGATGTAGTCATCATCACTATTGGAGGTGCACTCATCATCATTTTCAACTTGATGTGGTGCAGGTGATGATCTAGGTTTTTCTGCAACTATTGCCTTCTTAGACTCTTCCTCATCAGAAACTAATCCTGATGCAACTTCTTTTCCTCTTGAATCATTGTCCCATGCTTGATCTTGAAGGGTCTCCAGCTCATAGGTCTTTAGAATTCTATAATATTCTTCCAGAGAAGTTGTATGCAAATCTCTGGTTTCTCTTACAGCGTAGACTCTATGCTCAATGCTTTTCGGCTGGTTCCTTAGATATCTCATGTTGACTTCAACTATGGGGAGAGTTATACCTCTCTGATTTAAATCCAACACCAACTGACTGAATCTTAGATATACATCTGTTATGCTTTCTCCTTTTCTTATTCTGAAAGTGTCATACTCCATCTTGAGTATGAGTGTCTTGTTACTTCTAACCTCAGCATTACCTTCCATGACGACCTCTATCTTATCCCATATCTTCTTGGTTGTAGTTAGTCCTTTAACTACATTAAACATTTCATGGTCTAGGGATTCCACCAAGGTTTGTCGAACGGACGTATCAAAGGCTATCTGCTCTTTATCAGCATCTGAAAAGTCCGCTGCCTTTTTAGGCTCAGACCGTTGTGGTACTACCACATCTCCTTCCATATGCTCAGGAACAACAACCATCGGAACAAATTTACCCTTGTTCAGGACTTCCAAATATTCAGGATTAATGGACTCAAGGTATAATTTCATTCTCAACACCCATTCTTCGTAGTGATCTCGGTCGAACAATGGAATCTTGAATTGATTTTTAGGTGCCATCTTAATGTAGATTTATAGTAGAGATAACAAACTTTTCTTATTACTTGAATAGTAATTAAAAGAAAATTGAATTATCTCAAAATAAATCAAAGTTCAAATTCTGGTCACAAAAAAAAATCTAAGTACCCAAGACTAGGCTAAGTAGAAAAACTATGTAGAACTTTTGCCTAAGTCGAAATTTCACCAAGTCGAAATTCTGTCAAGTCGAAATTTCTAAGTAGAAATTCTGTTGAAGTCGAAATTTCTAAGTAAAAATTCTCAAGTAGATATTCTATGTAGAACTTTTGTACTTGGAGAAAAAAATTGCTGCAGGTCACTCTCACACTTTTTGACTTTTGTGCCTTATCTCACCTAACTCACCTAACACCCACGTGAAAGGTACAGAGTCTTCTGTTAATTCTTTTTGTGCTGTGAGTATATTGTCCAATCAAAAGCCAATAACACCTTTTTCACTTTTTGTCTTTTTGAAAAGGAGATCAAAAGTTACTGGTTTTGTGTTCTCTATTAAGAACAGTGATGAACACGTGAAGAACACCACAAACCAAAGTACCCAGATTAATTCACAAAAATGATCTAAAATCCACCCAAGCTAAATAATCACACCTGGAGTATTTAAATAATTTTTGGGATGAGTTTTCACTGAGAAACGAATTATTGCACACTTTTCAAGAAAAGCTTGAAAAGTAGATCTGGAAATGAAAACTCACTAATCTTCTACCAAACACAAGGATCTATGTTTTGTTTGTCAAACATTAGGCTCTGTTACCAATTGTTAGGTCCAAATGTGTTGTAGAGGGGAGGGGGGGGTGAATACAACTTTTTAGATTTAATGAAGCAATAAATACTATCTAATAAATGAACACAATGATTCAAGGAATATATGTCTTATATATAACTTGAAAGGGTTGCTACAACATTCATTACAATAGTACAACAGAAGTAAAGAGGGTAGTAAATGATACTAAACTCTGTGAATATACTCTCTCTCTTTTACAAGTATTTCTCTTAATTTTGCTCACTCCGAAAAGTTACACAAGTACTTCTATTTATACTACTTTGTAATCTATGACTTGTAGTCTTCAAAAGATAAGATATGGGTGGCCCATTGTTGTTCACGTGAATCTTATCTTGTCTTGAAAGCTTGGATATCTGCCAACCAGATGATGCCATGTGTCATGTTGAAACTGTCCTCTATGTAGAATTTCTACATAGGAAATTGGACTTGGCTCTATCTCGAATTCTAAGTAGAATTTCTACAAAGGAAATTCGACTTGGGAATTTCTACATAGAAAATTCGACTTGAGAATTTGTACATAGGAAATTCGAGATAGCTTCCTGCCTGAGTACTTAGAAAATATTTTCACCTCCAGAATTTCTACTTGGCTCTAAGTATAAACTTATCCAGAATTTCTAGATAGGAATTTCTACATAGGTTCCCTTGTAAGTACTTAGAGAAATTCTGGGCTTCAACTTGAAACTTCAATGCAACATCTTAAACTTGTGATTTCTTCTTGTCTTCTATTTTCTTCAACAAGCTCTTGAACATGGATCTCTACTACTGACATAAACTTGCTATCAATGTCCTGACACTTGATGCACTGGTCTGGTTCATAAGTGACTAGTCTTGATAGGGTTCTTGCTTCTGAATAGATTACCATGTTCAATTAGAAATGTGGCTTTCCAACAATTGCTTTCCTTCTTCTTCACTTGAAATCAATTAGTCTTATTGATACTGATGGTTATGATCTTGATTCTTTGAGTAACAAATCACTAGGGCATGAACAACTTTGACTTGAACTTCTTCCAATGATTTCTTCTTTGTTTGATCATATTTAACAAGTTGAATTGTATCAATTATTTTGTCTTCATTTGTATTGATTTCTTTGTGACTTCTCGTTCATGATTGTCTTCGGATTAAGTATCTTTTCTTTAGTTGAGTTACTTAAGTTATAGTGTTACAAGTTTAGACACTCTGCCTTTCAAAACTGCCCTATGGACATGCATCAAACTTTAGAAATTATGTATCAATGCCTGATTTGAAGTTGCATGGGCTGAAGTCCCATGATTGCCACACTGTTCTTCAACAATTACTCCTTATAGCAATTCGTTTTGTGCTTCCAAAAAATGTCAGGGTTAGTATAATAAGATTGTGCTTTTTGTTCAATGCATTGTGCACCAAAGTTATTGATGTGTCGAAATTGAATAAGCTGCAATCAGATGTGGTATTAACCTTGTGTGAGCTAGAAAAAATTTCCCTGCTTCTTTTCTTGATGTAATGATACATCTAACAGTCCACTTGGTTTGTGAATTACGTTTATGTAGCCCGGTATTTTATAGATGGATGTTTCCATTTGAAAGGTTCAACAAAGTGTTCACGAGTTATGTGCGCAATCGTTTTTATCCAGAAGGTTGTATTGCAGAAAGCTATTTAGGGGAACAATCGATAGAATTTTGCAGCGAGTATGTAAAACAAAGTTATAAAACTACCGGTCTTCCGAATGAAGACAAGCTTTCCAGTCCTTTATCTGCGGTGACAATAAAATCAGGTGAAGAAACATAGCGAGATGAGGCGCATTTACATGTGCTTCTTAACAATCCTGAAGTAGAACCATATATTAAGCAAGTATTTTTTGGTTCTGGTTTAGTTCTTTTTCTAATAATTTTTTTGTTATTGTAATTAATGTTGGGTTCCGAGGCATAAAACGCAGCGGATAAACGTAAATATAACAATAAAATTCGGAACCCAAACTCAGGATCATGTATAAGATTGGACAGATTATGGTGAAACATAATTATACCTATTAAGATCTTGACTTTCACGAACTCAACAGAGATCCTAGCTTTCACGACTTGTGTCTTCCTCTCGAAAAACACCTCTATGGTATTTACACGAGCACCTTCAAGAGAATCTCACGATCTTGATTGCGGAATGGACGTACTAGCCAGCCTCCCTCTTGATGATTCGAGTTGCCTCTTTTCTGCCTCTTTGCTGCTGCCTCCTTTAGGGTTTTTATCAAAAACGTAATTCACCTCTTAACCTTACATTATCTATTTATAATGTTCAATTAACAGGCCCATAGCAGCAAAACCTAACCCATGTATGTATAGGATTAAATAATAAATCGAATTTCTATTATTTAATTAATAACTAAGTCATACTTAATTATTATGGGCAGAAATACTCCTCTAATTTGAATTTATTTTATCTCAATTAATTAAGTCTCACTTAATTAATATAATAAAATTTAAATAATCATCAATTAATTTAAATTAACTATTCCTCTAAGTGCGCCATGCGTGTGACCCTATAGGCTATTATTTAATTGACAATAATTTAATTCTCCAATAAAATTATAAACAATGAGCGGTATCTAGTAATACATCATTGCTACCCAATTAAAAAATAATTAAATCGTGATTCGATAAAACCTTTCATGATTAATGTTTTCATGTAATATAATCCCTTTAACCATATATATTATAGATTAAACTCGAGGCACGTATTTAGTCATCCTCTACAATATTTAATCCGGGTTTACTTGATCCATGAGTAGACTATGAAAAATAAATCATTATTTGAGCACGGCCATGCATTTTATAGTCTCACTCAATCAAGAGGCCAATAATATCTCTCTTAATTATAGGAGGGTTAAATCTTTTATCTATCATTCATATTTCTCATACGACTCATGATATACCCGATGTCCACTTTTATCATCACCCGGTCAAAGGTAACTTTTAATGTAGTCAAAGTATATTAGTCCTCGTATAGAAATATAATGATCTCAAGTCAGTGGATCATTACACCATTATCACTGTGAGTCTTTCTTATGACTTTATTAAACATGAAGAATCTCACTGTGGATCTGTCATGTACCATTGTTGGTCCCTGATATTGTAGAAGGGGGGGGTTGAATACAATATCTAAATTTAATCGCGGAATAATTGGATTTAAAATATTATTTTAATTACTCGCGAAATATTAATTGTGATGAAATACTGTTCAAGTGAAAGATATAATTTTAACTTGATTAGTATTACAAAATTAATATTTAGAAAACTATTATATAATTGATAAAAAAATCTAGAACAAATTTGACATGAACTGTTCGTGTTTAATCAATCATATTCAAACTCAGCATAGAAATCTGTGAATATTACAATGCAGATAAATTACTGAATTTGATCTGATTTTTCTAACTTCTTAACAATTGAACAACTGAAAAAGTGAAGGGATCATCTCATATTTATAGAGATATCAAAAGGCTGCTATGACCTTTATGAGTATGACTTAATTTGAAGAAATTAACCCTTATATGACTTCTGAAATCGCTGGGCATGACTTTCTGAGCTCGGTATGACTTTCTAAAATTCGGTATGACTTATTTTAAAGTCATATTCGGATTATAGTTAATCTTCTATAGAAGTACTACCACAATATTATTTTCACTGACGCTTGATCATAACAATGAACTTCTTCCAGTGTTGAGTAGCAATCCCATAAAATTCTTCTGATACTTAGATCCTTTGTGATTAGTTGACTGTCTTTGATTTGATTCCATCCTCAGTATTTATTACTTACTACATTTTCTTACAGGAGTTAAGTTGTCATCTATTTATTACAAATAGGCCTAGTCATATGTCTTTCAATCTCCCCCTATTTGTTGTTAAACAATTAACACACAAATTCCTAGAGGATAACTCAACTAACAACTAAGAAAATAATATTACATTTAAAAACTGTAAGTAAATAAATTGTTCTCTGGCTCATATAATACATTTCCAGATTTCTTTGAGTATCTGAAATGAAAGATGTTTGTTCCTCTAGTACTGAACATATTATACAAGTAGTATTATCTTCATTTCTCTTCTTACCACTTTTCCTATGATTCTCTAACTTCTGTCTTCACTTCTCTCCCAAGGTTGAATCAATTTCTTCTTTCGTGAATAACTCAACTTTTGAGTAATCCTCTTCTGACAAAAGTAAAAGTCTTCAACACTTCTCCCTTAGTTGAACACTTCGAATTTAATACTTCTCCCCTATGGATACTTTTCCCAAATAGGATACTTCTCCCCCTTATTGAGTAATCCTCATCATTCTAGTCCTTATGATTCAAAATTTTCTCTTCCTTAGATAAGTAACATTAGAAATCTTTAACACTGTGTTAGTGTGTGATTTTACTTTGTGTTCCTCACAAGTGTTTCGCTCATATACTCTCTAAGTGTTTCACTCATAGAATATATATATTTTCACTCGTCCTCACTTGTGTTTCACTCTTGTCTCACATCACTATATCTCTCTCAGTACATATGTCACCGTCTTTTTGTACCTGCAAGAAAGATCATCATAGCCCCTTCAAGAGAGGTCACTGGTGGTGCAATGGGGTTTCGCAAATCCCCGTCCTCAATTGAATCTATAAAAACATTTTGACTTTGAGAAACTGAATTGCTTCAGAAATAGATTCAGTGAGTTGCTGATCTTCTAAGATGATCTATTCCGTTAGGAATCCAGATTTGTTCCATCTGGGGAGGGAGACAAGGATCTTTAATGTAGCACATGATCCAAGTTTCCTCCTGACGCCTGTGAAGGCATGTTGATTCAGTCAGAATCATCAATTATTCTTCCTTCCTTGATATGGAAGTTTAGAAAAATTGCTTCCGTCAATTCATCCCTACACGACACTCTAGTTGCTCCCTCTTAGTCATTGTTGGTCCCTTTGAAAAGAAGACACTTTATGTGAGGTGAAAGAAATGTCAGATGAAATTGACTCTTTGTAAGTAGCCTTGGCTGACAGGCTGAATTCAATAGACTCACTCTGTTGAGAGAATGAACTTAGTAACAGTTTTGCCTTTTCCAAGTCTGTATCCTTTTGAGAGAACACAGATGAGCTAACAGTTGTCTCAGTTTATATATGAATCACCTTTCTGGAGACAAAGCTGTTGGATCACTCACATCACCAACCTTATCAAATGCAATCAATGCATTGACTCCCTCATAATGAACAAATAGGTATTCTGTTTAATGGTTAGAGAGACGGAAGTTATAGTGTTTGTGTGTTTGGTTCTAAGATCTTGGTTAGAGATTGACGCCAATGATTAGGATCTAACTTTTAGAATCGATTGGATTATCAAGCTCATAGATCTTTCCTACTTCTCAAAAGAGACTGAGAATAATCAGCTTATATTTAGATATAAATAAAAATAAAAATAAAATAGATAAAAATTAAAATTAAAATAAATATGCCAAAATGTAAAACAAATAATACTATACATACTTATATATATATAACTGATACCAATTGTTATATAACTTATATATATATAACTGATACCAATTGTTATAAACTAAAGATAATATTAAATATATTTACAGTAGTGATGCCAATAAAATAACAACTGTACAAAAAAAAGGAAAATCTTTTTTAGTTTTCTTTTTCAATTTGTTTGTTTGTTTTTGAAATATTTTAAGGAATATATACAATGTATTTACAGTGCTTGAAAATAAATATGCAATTTAAAACAACATGCAATAATTTGTTCATGTTTAACATCCCTAACTCACTAACCAACTTAGAGAAAGTGGATTCATCAAGTGGTTTCGTGAAGATGTCGGCAATTTGATCTTCTGTGGGTACAAAATGTAATATCACAGTTCCGTTCATGACATGCTCTCGGATAAAATGATACCTTATGTCTATGTGCTTGGTCCTTGAATGTTGTACAGGATTATTGGAAATTGCTATGGCACTTGTGTTATCGCAAAGGATTGGAATTTTAGATAACGCAAGTCCATAATCATTCTGCTGATTCCTTATCCACAAGATCTGTGCACAACTACCTGCCGCAATATATTCTGCTTCGGCTGTCGAGGTAGATACTGAGTGCTGTTTCTTGTTGTACCAGGAAATCAACTGTTGTCCTAGAAACTGACAGCTTCCAGATGTACTTTTCATGTCCATCCTGCATCCTGCATAATCAGAATCTGTATAGCCTATTAGTTCAAAATCTGTATCTTTAGGGTACCAAATTCCAAGATTCGGTGTACCCTTCAGATATCTAAAAATTCTTTTAACAGATATAAGATGAGATTCTCTAGGGTCAGTTTGAAACCTTGCACATAAGCATGTTGCAAACATTATATCAGGTCTCCTAGCAGTTAGATATAATAATGAGCCTATCATACCTCTGTAGCTTGTGATGTCAACCTTCTTACCAGTTTCATCTTTGTCAAGCTTTGTGGCTGTTGGCATAGGGGTTTTTGCCCGTGTAGAATCTTCTAGATTGTATTTCCTAAGAAGATCCCTTATGTACTTTGATTGGCAAATAAAAATCCCATCTTCCTTTTGCTTCACTTGCAATCCAAGGAAGAATGACAGCTCACCCATCATGCTCATCTCATATCTACTCTGCATTAACTTAGCAAATTTCTTGCACAAGATTTCGGTAGTAGAACCAAATATAATATCGTCAACATAAACTTGGACGAATATCATATCTTTATTATGTAATTTGTAAAAGAGAGTTTTGTCTATGACACCTCTAGTAAAACCGTTTTCAAGTAAAAATATAGAGAGAGTGTCATACCATGTCCTCGGTGCTTGCTTGAGTCCATAGAGAGCTTTTAATAGAAAATACACAAAATCAGCAAACTCTGGATTTTCAAAGCCAGGGGGCTGCTCCACATATACTTCCTCTTCTAACTCTCCATTCAGAAATGCACTCTTCACATCCATTTGATAAACTTTGAAATTGGAATGTGCTGCGAATGCCAGAAATATCCTGATGGCTTCAAGTCTTGAAACTGGTGCGTAGGTCTCGTCATAATCAATTCCCTCTTCTTGAGAGTAACCCTTTGCAACCAGTCTGGCTTTGTTCCTTGTAACAATGCCATCACCGTCTAACTTGTTCCTGTATACCCATTTCGTGCCAATAACAGATCTATCTTTAGGCCTGGGTACCAGTGTCCATACTTCTTGCCTTTCGAACTGATTGAGTTCTTCTTGCATGGCAAGAACCCAATCTGGATCAGTTAGAGCATCTTCAATTTTCTTTGGTTCTTTTTGAGATAGAAAGACCGAAAATAAACATTCATTTGAAGTTGCACTTCTGGTTCTAACACCAACATCTGGATCACCTATGATCAATTCAAAAGGATGATCTTTGCTCCATATCCTTTCCCTTGATAGGTTTGATCTTGATGATTCGCCTTGAATTACATTGTGATGTTGTGTTGTGCCAGTTGATCCATCTGCTCCCCCTGAGTTGCTGCCAGGTTGACTTGTTGATCCACCACTGGTATTAGTAGTATCTCCAGTGTTTCCATTATTCCCACCACTATTACCTGGATCATTACCATCATTGTTGTCATTATCATTTCCTGTTGCAACCTCAGGCTCTTCTTCATTATCCGAATCTGAGTCTGGATTATTGTCAAACTTTAGTGACTCAGAAGGATCTTCAGTTTGGATGCTTGGGAGTTTAGTGTCATCAAATGTAACGTTGACACTTTCTTTTACTTGGTGTTAATCAATTATGTACACCCTATATGCTCTTTTTGAGTAGCCGACAAAAATTGCTTCATGTGCTTTGGCCTCGAATTTGCCATGATGTTCATCTCCATCTTTTAGCACAAAACATTTGGCTCCAAATACATGAAAGTATTTGAGTGTTGGTTTCTTGCCAGCCATTAATTCATAAGGTGTCTTCATATGATCCTTGTTAATTAAAGTTCGATTCTGGGTATAACAAGCTATGTTCACTGCTTCAGCCCAGAAGTAGATAGGCAACCTTGATTCACTTAACATTGTTCTTGCAGCTTCAATCAAGGTGCGATTCTTCCTTTCTACTACTCCATTCTGTTGCGGAGTTCTTGGCGCTGAGAATTGTCTTGTTATCCCTTTGTCTGAGCAGAAGCTATTTAGAATTTCATTCTTGAATTCTGTTCCATTATCTGATCTGATTGCCCGGACAGGTAGCTTTGAATCTAACTCAATCAATTTTACATGATCAATCACCAACTGTGGAGTTTCATCCTTAGAGTTCAAGAATAAAACCCACGTGTACTTTGTGAAGTCATCTACAATCACTAAGGCATATCTCTTCCTTGACATAGACAGAATATTTACTGGACCAAATAAATCCATATGAAGCAGCTGCAGTGGTTCAATAATATATGTAGTGTCTGTGCCTTTGTGAGTTGCTCTTTTTGACTTCCCTTTTTGACATGCCTCGCATAAACCTTCTTGTGAGAATTCCATCGGAGGCAGTCCTCTCACTAAATCCCTCTTGACTAGAGAGTTCATTGTTTTGAAATTCAGGTGTGAGAGCTTCTTGTGCCATAGCCAACTTTCTTCTGTTGAAGCTTTTGAATAAAAACAGTTTGCTTTAGCTTCAGTTCCCGAGTTGAAATCAGCTACGTACAAGTTTCCTTTCCTTACTCCACGCAAGGCTAGTCTGTCTTCTTTAGAATGAGCTATTAAGCACTTCTCCTTGATAAAGTTTACTTTGTAACCTCTATCACAGAATTGACTGATGCTGAGTAGATTGTGCTTAAGTCCTTCCACTAAAGAGACGTTTTCAATGATAACATTTCCAGTATTTAACTTGCCATATCCCGTAGTCATTCCTTTGTTGTTATCTCCAAAGGTCACGACTGGGCCAACTCTCTCAACCACGTCTGATAGCAGGGCTCTATCTCCGGTCATATGCCTTGACGATCCGCTGTCCAGGATCCATACAACCTGGTTTACCTGTTTAACTCCCTGCAAATATCAAACGGATTAGATCATCTTCGGAGCCCAAAATTGATTGGGCCCGGCGTACTTAAAGAATTGACCTTTGGTCAGCTTTGACAACAGATCCTCTTCGAACAACAGCTGCATCCTCCTTGACTGTACTTACTTTCCTATAAATAGTCTTAACAACTTTTTGTTTAGACTTAGGAATATATTTTTCCTTCTTGACAGGTGAAGGAATAGCAGTCTTGGATTTAGCAAATTTATTATTGATGTATTGTCTCGGTGTCATGTTCTTTTTATTAGCAGTCATGCGTTTGAAATAAGCAGTCATAGCATTAAAAGCACATAACATACAATTTAACATACCACAAGGTTTATGGCATACATCAATAGCAGGCATGTTATTCACAGCAGTAGGAGTTTTAACAATTTCTACTTTAACTTTTTCAGCAGTTTTAAAGTTTTCAGTAGAATGACATCTATTGTTACTATCCCTACTTCTAACAAACTTATTGCTAGGTCTGTTCAAATTATTCTTTAAGTTTTAGCACGTACACCAGGTTTGTGGAAATCAGAAGTTCCCACAACTTTCACTGGTGTCTTGGGTGTAGCTTTCTCTTTTTGGACATTTACTCCTTTTATGTCCCTTTCTTGTTCTCCTCTTTTCTTCTCTTCCTCTTGATCCTCTAACTGCATCTCATAAGCGATCAGTATAGAGCTCTCGAGGATGGGTTCAGCTACAGGTGTAATGAAAAGGGGTTTGCGTGTGTCTTTAACAACATGAGGAATACCCCTTTCTTCAGCGCTTTGCTTGAATGGGGTAATGTTGCTTGGCTTTCCTACAGATTCATTGTACTCGAAGCCTATTCCAACTTTTCTGTTTATTACCTGTTGGTCAACTAGGTTCTTTACAATATACGAGGAATTTTTATATGCTAGACACCTTTTCTTTTCTTCCTCTATCTGGTTTCTGAGGTAGGTCTCAACTTCAACATAACAACTGACTCTATTGACTTGAAAAGCTAAGTCCTCTGTTAATTTCTTAGTCAACTTGTCACTGTTTCGTTTTAACTATTTTAAGACTTCAAGCTCATCAACTAGATCTTTATTTTCGAGTCTTAGTTGCTTAACCTTACTTCTTTCACCCTCTAGTTCTTTACCTATTAAATTAAACATTTTAGGGCAATAAGGATTTACCTCTATTCCTTTTTGACTATTAGGAGACCTTGATTCTTCAGATGAAGCCATAAGAGCAAGATTTCCCAGCTTTTCCTCATCACTATCATCTGAGTCATCCCAGCTTTTTCCCTTTTCCAGATAGGACTTTCCTTGATGCTTTTGCAAAAGTGCATCATACTTTTCCTTGAGCTCTTCGTAAGACTCTTTCTTCTTCCCTTGCTTAGGCTTCTTGCACTCCGTTGCAAAGTGGCCTAGCTCATTGCAGTTAAAGCAACGAAACGTGCTTCTATCCACTAAGCCGGTCTTATAGCCGCTCCTTGATTCAGCTGTTGAAGACCCTCCTCTTTGGAATCTCCTAAAATTTGATTTAACTTTATATGAGGGATTTCTCCGAAATCTCATGTTGCTAAACTTCCTGGCAACCAAAGCTAGAGACTCATCTTCAAGCTGATCTAGTTCTTCCAGAGAGTAGAATTCACCACCTTCTTGTTTATCTGAAGTATGTCCAATTTCTGGAACAACATACTCCAGTGAAGGTACAGCAGCCTTCATTTCCATCTTCTGTGGTGCTTCCACTAACAGTGCTTTGGAGGAACTCTGAACCTTGCATCTCCCATACATCTCTCTTGTCTGGATCTGTTCCAGCTCATATGTCTTCAATACTCGGTAGAGTCTTTCTAGGGTTACCTCCTTCATGTCCCTAGACTCACGGATTGCTGCGATCCTGTGCTCCAGATGCTCGGGTAAGGTCAGCAAAAACTTCCTGTTCACCTCCTGATTCTGATAAAACTTTTCATTCATATTGAGCTCATTTATCAGTTTGTTTAGTCTCTGAAACACCTCAGAGATACCCTCATCAGGGTTGGATCTAAACTGCTCATATTGGGAGATCAGGATTTCCAGTCTATTCTCTTTGACTTCCTCAGTCCCCTCGTTGATAATCTCTATTGTATCCCAAATCTGTTTTGCATTTTTACAATTGACTACTTGATTGTACATGACGTAGTCTAGAGATTCAATCAATATCAGTTTGAGATTGTTGTCTAGGGACACAGCTTCCATTTCTTCAATTGTATAGTCAGATAGACTTTTTGGAAACTGTCTGTGAAGAATTACGACCTCATCTACTATATGTTCGAGAATAACTGATATAGGGGGTTCAACACCATTGGCCAAAATATTTGCATACTTTGGATTTGCAATCCCGATAAACAATAGCATTTTATGTTTCCACAAATTGTAGTGTTCTCTGTCGAACTGTGAAATTTTGATACTGGTCACTTTCTGGGTACTCATCTTTAATAAGATTAAAAATTAAGTGTTTTAAAAAATATTTTAATTTTTGACTTAAAATAATTTTTGATCAAAAATAATTTTTCGAAAAAAAAATTATTTCGAATAAAAAATTATTTCGTATTTAAAATAATTTTTGAGATCTGTATGAGTTCGCGGAATTTGATTTGGATCTGATATGAAAATATATAAACCAGCTTTGATACCAATTGTTGGTCCCTAATATTGTAGAAGGGGGGGTTGAATACAATATCTAAATCTAATCGCGGAATAATTGGATTTAAAATATTATTTTAATTACTCGCGAAATATTAATTGTGATGAAATACTGTTCAAGTGAAAGATATAATTTTAACTTGATTAGTATTACAAAATTAATATTTTAGAAAACTGTTATATAATTGATAAAAAAATCTAGAACAAATTTGACATGAACTGTTCGTGTTTAATCAATTATATTCAAACTCAGCACAGAAATCTGTGAATATTACAATGCAGATAAATTACTGAATTTGATCTGATTTTTTTAACTTCTTAACAATTGAACAACTGAAAAAGTGAAGGGATCATCTCATATTTATAGAGATATCAAAAGGCTGCTATGACCTTTATGAGTATGACTTAATTTGAAGAAACTAACCCTTATATGACTTCTGAAATCGCTGGGCATGACTTTCTGAGCTCGGTATGACTTTCTAAAATTCGGTATGACTTATTTTAAAGTCATATTCGGATTTTAGTTAATTAAAAAAGTCGGTATGACTTATTTTAATTAAAAAAAATCAATCCAGCATGACCTTTTGAGCACAGGAATCTCGGTATGACTTGTCCCACTTGCTCCAGCATGACCTTTTCCTCAGATTTTCGGTATGACTTTTTTTTCTTTATTAATTAAAAAATCGGTATGACTTTTTAATATAATAAAAGAAATGTCCTGTATGACCTTTAATAAATCTGCTCGGTATGACCTTTTGCTTCAGCTCGGTATGACCTTTTGAAATAGGCTCGGTATGACTTATTTATATATATGTATATATAGAAAACTCGGTATGACTTATTAATAAGTCATACGAACAGTTTATATATATATAAGTCATTTTAATCCATTTCTTTTATAGTAAATTAATTCTACTTAATTTAATTAGTTAATTTATAAATTAAATTAAATTCAACTTGAATTAATTTAATTAGATAAATTAAATAATTAATTAACATTTGATAGTAGAATTAAATGCTATCTTTACTTGCATTAGCCGTGCTGTCGGTCTTGAAATCTTCCCGTCTTTTCTTTGTCTTCTGATCTTGAAACCTCTTGAATTAAATGAAGAATAAATATTATTTTAGTTGACACACAAATGTACTGTCTGGTTCATTTGTGTCATACTAATAAATATTCTCCATTTATTAACTTTTAACTTGAGGCCTTTTGTCATTTTCTTTTTACTTCACTGTCTTCAATCTTCTTCTAGAATCTTCTGTAGTAACCACTTGAAATCTTCTATATCTTCTGTCTTCTATAGAAGTACTACCACAATATTATTTTCACTGACGCTTGATCATAACAATAAACTTCTTCCAGTGTTGAGTAACAATCCCATAAAATTCTTCTGATACTTAGATCCTTTGTGATTAGTTGACTGTCTTTGATTTGATTCCATCCTCAGTATTTATTACTTACTACATTTTCTTACAGGAGTTGAGTTGTCATCTATTTATTACAAATAGGCCTAGTCATATGCCTTTCAACCATGTACTCCTACATGTACCTATGTATTGACTTTAGTATTCCCATACTTATAACCAATGAGATGTGGTTATCTGTCAAACAACATACTAGTCTATTTATGTATTATTATTGTCCTATAATAATAATACTCGACTAGGGACTTTTAAGAATATGATTTATTATATAATCTCAAGTTCAAGTCATGTACTTAAACTATACAATGTGTATCATGATTCTAAGGACATTTATTATGCTAACAAATATATCGCAGTAATTAAAGTCATAATAAATATGTTTATTGAATAATCAAATAACATAAAGGTTTATTAAAAGAAATATTGTATTGCCTCTAGGCCACCTACACCAACAATTAATACATGCATGTTTTTAGGATGCATAAAGAGTATCTTGAAAGGATTTATCACGGAAAAAAGAAGAGTGTTCAATGGTTGTTAGGAGAGCACAACAAAACATTTGTCGATTGGTTTGAAAAAAGTGGGTTTCATTCCTTTTGCTTTATTGTGTTTTTTAATTATGGATGTTTATAATACATTCTATGAAATTTCATACGAAAATGGATGCAGGTCAGTAGTGAAATGATGGAAAATAATAGTGGTGTTTTTGAAATGATAAGATGGCTAGCGGGAAAACTATCATTCTCAGTTTTGACATATGAAGGTTATTTAGTTGATGGTGTCTGATACTTCACAAAGGAGCGAGATGATGCGAGGGTTGTGCAAAATAGCACTATGTCTTTAGTTGCTAAGACAATCCAAATCTCTAGTGCTAAGGATTTAAATCCCGTACAGTGTGATATGACCTTTTACAAGATAATTGAAGAAATTTAAGAGTTTGACTACCAAGCATTTAAAGCTCCCTTATTCTTGTGCAAATGGGCAGCAAATGATTGGGTCATGAAGGTTGATGAGCTTGGCTTCACTCTTGTGGACTTTAGTCGACAAGGCCACAAGAAGGATAAATTTGTTTATGTTGACTAAGTCAAGCAGATTTTTTATGTTGAAGATCCAGTTGATAGTACCTGGTTAGTTGTGCTAACTTCTACCACTCGAGACTATCGTGAAGTGTACTATGATGATGATCTTGGCGACACCATCTAGGAACATCCCTCATTCTGCTACGAAATCTCGATATATGATGAAACTGATGATATAGAACCTAGTGTTAGCAATCAAAGACCTAATGTCGAAGGGATTTGGGTCAAACAGTGATAAATTTCTGCTTTATATTCTATGTCGCTTGTTTGACTTATTTATTTATGAAATCATATTTTATAATTTTTTGCTCTTGTACTTCTCTTTTTTATGACAATATTTTATAATTTGTTGTTTATTTTATTTGTTTTACTTCAGATAAATTCCTACTTTATATTCTACGTCACTTGTTTTACTTGTTTATTTATGACATCATATTTATAATTTGTTGTTCTTGTAGTTCTCTTTTTTATGACAACATTTTATAATTTGTTGTTTGTTTTATTTGTTTTACTTCAGATAAATTCCTGCTTTATATTCAATGTCACTTGTTTTACTTGTTTATTTATGACATCATATTTATAATTTGTTGTTCTTGTAGTTCTCCTTTTTCATGACAATATTTTATAATTTTTTGTTTGTTTTACTTCAGATAAATTCCTGCTTTATATTCTATGACGTTTGTTTGACTTGCTTACTTTTAATTTGATGTTCTTTTACTTTGAAAGAATATGCTAATATGCTAATATGTTAATATGCCAATATGCCAATATGAATTTTATAATTTATAGTTCATATGACCAGTTGACTAATTAATGTAGGTTGGATTTTTCAAATTTAATGGGGACGATTAAAATGGAAATTAAAAAGAAGAAAAGCCCTAAGAAAGCTCAATTTAAAGAGGTACCTGATTGCACCATTGACAGTACGAAACACTTTCCGAATGAGGTTAATACATCAAAACCTCTTATGCTAAACCCGCCAGTGCAAGCTTTAGAACCTCCACAGGCTGACTCAGCACAAGGCATAGTCACTACTACTGAATCTACAAAAAGGAAATCTGGAGGTCCGTAGAGTGTTTGTGCTATGTACAAGGTGGTAAAAAAGAAAACTCGTGACAAGAAATATAAATTTCGATACAATGATTGTGGAACTCCTGTTGGGTCGACTAGGACGACGTTGCAGTCTTATATAGGCATGTTGGCTAGAACTAAGGTTCCCATTGACATTCGAAGATGGCCAAAAGTTGATCCTGAATTTATGGGACGATATTCAAGTAAATTCTCAAGTATAAAATAATTTGTAAAATTTTCTCTGTTTAGGAAGTTTATGATTTTCATGTGAAGGAAGGAAAATTGGCCTTATTTAGAACGTGTGAAGTGACAGAGTGACATAATCTAGGACTAATGTACCATTACACTCATATACATTCAATATGATGAGCAGGCCTGACAATGTTGCAAAATAATGTCCAAAAACTGTCAAAACGCAGAACCAAATGCTTTGTGACATGACCATGTTGTTTGTTGTAGGTAAATTTTAGAAGTTGTCAATAAGATCTGCGCCAATATAAGACATCCTTTGACATGGGGCAAAATTATTCTCTAGTTATAAATTATGTTTAAGTAACTTACATTAAGCATCACCAGTTCTCTTACTTTTATAATTTTGAAAATTTTCCCCTTTCTTTTATATTTGCCTGACCCAATCAAATGAGTTTCTACAATTAATTAGAATAAATAGTTACTACGATTAATCTTCATATTTGTAGAACTTGCATTAAGTCTTTAATTTGTAATGAGGATATTAAATATGTGTATGTACTTGCATTTTGTCTAGGATACATTCAAAATTTCTGCAGAAAGTTAGGACTATGTACTAAAGTCTGCAGGCGTCAAGTGGAGACAATTCAAGGCTGATTTAAAGAGAAAGAATGTGCTTCCGTTTGCTGGACAAAAAAAGAAATTGAGTAAGCCTGTTAAACAATATGCTTTTATTGGTAGAAGGGCTTGGAGCAGGTTTGTTGCAGACAGGACTGCTGATAATTGACGGATATATAATATTTTCTTGATAATTTATAAGTAATATTTATGACAAGAAAAATTAATATTAATATAATTGGATATACATAAGTCAATAAAAGAAATGACTATGTAGACACTTCATAACGAACAAAGTGAGAAAGTCCATAAGCGGAAATATCTATACCGCCTATCAAGGAAGGGCTATATTGGATTAAAAGAAGAAGAGGTAATAACTGATCATTATTGTGAATTCATTTATTTTGTGATACAATTTTTTATGTAGGTTTTTTTTAACAGGTAAAGTTAGGGGGGTTGGAGCCTGGAGAAGAGCCTGATCGGGCCATTTTATGGAAGAAGGCTCGCATTCCAAAGGATAGTGTTATAGATGAAGAGCAAGCCAAGATAAATGAAAAAATTGTAATGTTCTGGTTATAAGTATTCTTTGATTAATCTTGTTAAATTTCCAAAATCATAAATGACCTAATTAATCTTGTTGAATATTTTATTATAATAGGATACTTTACTGAAAAAGAAGAAGAAGAGTGAGTTTAAGCCATGTGAAAGTGAAGATTTTTTTACTACAGTGTTGGAAACTCCTGAGCATTCAGGTAGGGTTCGTGCCGTTAGAGACTTTATCATGCCAAAGGCATTCTTTAGAATGCTAAGACAGAAAACAACTCGTATAACTAAGTCTGAATTGCAGAAAACAAAGTGAGTTCTGATGTTAGAGATCACTCAACTGAAGGCGCTGATTAATTCTCAATCTACTCATCACTCGCCAATATTTTCTGACAAGGCAAGTTTTCATCCCGAAAAAGAAAAAATAGCTGGAGAGAAATCAATGGATTTAAAACCAGACGTTATCGTTCAAGAGTTTTATAAACCTATCATACATCTCTATGATAGTTTCTCTAGTTTTTGCCTCAAAATATTCATACTCCTGAACTAGCAGAGACCTTGCATTCTTCTTGACATCCTTGGTTCCTTCACAGTGCACTTTAAGTTTTGTCCACATCTCCTTAGCAGTTTTGCATGATATTACAAAGTTTGTGAGAACAGAGTCCAAACTGTTAAAGATGATGTTTTTGACTTTTGATTCCTTAAGGACATTCTCCTTGTCCTCCTTTAACCACTCAACCTTTGGTTTGTCAAAAAAGTGCTCAGCAATGATCCTTCCTTCAACAGTGGTTTGAGGAACAAGCCTTGAGGGCATGTAAGGTCCATCATGTATCCTGTCAAGATAGTCAGGGTCTGTTGCTTCAAGATGGTGAAGCATCTTAACCTTCCAGTGGGTATACTCATTCCTTTTGAGCATAAGGATCTTAGAATTGCCATCTTTGTTTACCGACATAGTTGATCGATTTTAACTTTAGGCTCTCATATCAATTGTTTTCCCAGTTGCACAAGTAGAAGGAGGGGAGGTTGAATACTTCCGTTCTCTTTTTGCCTGTTTAAAATCAAACTCAATATATGTTTAAGCTTCGAATGAATAACAAGGATCAAACACAAAGTTGTGAAGAAATACTGTTTGTATTAATGATGAATAAATATAAACTCTCCTATGGTGTTCATAAACCCTAGCAGCTACTCTGTGTTTATCACAACAACTCTCTCTATCTCTATGCTCTCTCAATCATTCGACTTTTTCATTAGGTTACATAGAGTGTTTATATATAGAGCTGCCTATCACCTAATAATACAATTACAATAAATTAGGAATAAATTTCTATCTATTAGCTGATAGTTTTCTTCTGTAACTCTTCTTCATTCCCATAGCATATCTGCAATATCTTTCCCTTTAACTTCGATGACTTTCCTTTACTGTGATCAGCTTCTAAATTCAGCTTCAGCTTAATAGACGCTGAAAGACTTAAGACTCTGATGATCTCCAGTCTCTGACAGACTATAGACTCTAATAATCTCTAGACCCTAATTGACTTCCAAACTGATTTGCATCCAGACTCTAGTTTTGCTTCTCTTGAAAATCTTCTAAATATAAAAATCCTTGATACCTGTACAGGGACTAACTAGACTCTGTTTGGTCATTCTAGATCAGAGACTAGAAAAACTTATTCTTTTACAGATACAACTATGCTAGACTCTGTTCTAGTATTTTATACATCATCAACTGAATATACTCCTAACTTCGGTATAATGCAAGTCGGAGATATTAAATAAAAATGTGACTAGTGAAAAAGGAAAGAAAGTCTACAACATACCTCAAGAGTTAGTTAGGTAATCAAGCTTTCAAGCCAAGTTACATGAGAGCCTACAACTTGGTAGACCATCTCTGTCTTACTTGGTATCGGCACCGAAAGTAAGGCATTTGGTTTGATGGTACCATCCACTATTACATGAAGACATCCAGGCTCTAAATGCCTACCATGTAGCGTATTACTTAATATATCACCATGATGAAAATAAACACTGAATGCCCCCTTGTTATCGATGTTGTCCACGGCTAGCTCACATGATTGTGGAACCTGCAATTTTAATATATAAATCACATGAGTTATAATTTTTTAAGACTGCAAACTAGGATTTATCAAAGCCATTAGCTAAAATGAAATTGTTTTTACCTTCTTTTCAGGGGGTGAGATTCTTTAGGATTCACTTGAAAGCGGGCACACTTACATATAGTAGATTGTATGTTAGGCCTACTATCAGTGATATAAAGAAGAGTGACAATCAGTCTTCAATATTACTTGGAAACCACAAAAATATCTTTAGGATCTTCAGTCATCTTCAAGGCAGTTGACAGAGGGGTACTGTTGGTTTTACAGTTTTCCATCTCAAATTTCTTAAGCATTTCTGTATAATATTTCGTTTGCAACCCTAGAAAGAAATTTAAATCCCCCATCATGCTCATTTCAAATTCTTTGCTCATAATATATGAGAATTCTTTACATAGAGATTTCTTGCTTGAAACAAAGATAATATCATCTATGTAAATTTGAACGAGCAAGATATCATCACCTTCATACTTCGTAAAGAGAGTGGTATGAACAACTCCTATTTTAAAACTATTTTCAATTAGAAATTTGCTTAACATGTATAAATCTTTGTATAATTTATACACATACCAAGGATGTAAGTGACCTTCAAATCCCGGTGGTTATCTTACATACACTTATTCTTCTAAGACACCATTAAAGAAAACAAATTTAACATCCATTTGATAGACTTTGAAACCTCTATGACAACGTAGGCTAAGAACATTCGAATCGATTCAATTCGAGCCATGGGAGCATAGGTTTCATCAAAATCTATTACTTCCATTTGAGTATAGACTTGAGCAACTAAACGTGCTTTATTTCATACCATTGTTTCACTTTCGTCTAACTTATTATGAAAGACACACATTTTTCCAATAATGGAAATATCAGGGGGTTTTGGAACTAATTCCCAAATTTTATTATAGTGAATTGATTTAACTCTTCTTGCATAGCAAAAATCCAACCCTCATCTAATAAAACTTCTTTTACGGTTTTGGGTTCTATTGTCATAGAAATGTCATATGACTCACAATGTTTTGGACTTGAGCATGAGTTTGAATGCCTTTAGTTAGATCCCCTAAGACAGTGTCTATAGGAGATCTTTAAGCATAAATATTTCCGTAGGTAGTTCAAGTTCATTCTCAAATTTTTTAAGAGGATTCATTGGAATAATATTCCCAAGATATATGTTTCCAATTTGATGGATAACATTTTTAAAGTGGTTTAGAATATGACCACTTGAACCTTTTTCTTCGTCCATCAAATCTTTAAACTTTGTGTTTTGTTTAGATTCATCGAATGCGACATTCATTGATCTTCCACAACCATAGTATTAAGATTGAATACTCGATAAGCTTTGTTATTTCTAGAATATCCTAGATAATCCTTAGTATTTATAATATAGCATATACTTCAAAAGACTTTGAAGTAACTAAGCTTAGGAGGTTTACCAAAATATAGCATATATTTTAATAGGTCGTAGTAGTACTCGATTTAGAACATGGTATGCAGTAGACGTAGCTTCGACCCAAAAATATTTTAATCGACAATATTTATTAAGCATACTACTTGCCCTTTCTTGTAACGTTTTGTTCTTACTTTCAACTACCTCAATTGATTGAGGTGTACAATGAGCAGAAAAATTATGAGTAATACCATACACCTCACAAAAATCAACAAATTTTGAAATATCAAACTCTTTTCCATGATTAGTCCTAATATAGATGATCGAGTTGTTTTGTTGATTTTGTATACATTTTCAAAGAGCAACAAAAGGTTCAAATGCGTCATTCTTTGTTCTCAGGAACTCAGTCCACGTGTAGCGAGAGTAGTCATCAACTACCACAAAGGTATATTGACTTCCTCCAAGGCTTTGTACTGGAACAGGTCCGATGAGATCCATACGTAATAGCTCAAGTGGTCTAAAAGTAGACACCATGAATTTTTTATGAGATGCTCGAATTTATTTTCTAATTTCATAAGCTTCACATATATGATCTTTAACGAAATTGAGATTTAGTAATCCACGCACATGTTCTTTTGAACATATAGTCTTAATGAGTTATAAGTTTATAAGACCCAACCTTCGGTGCCATAACCATGGATCCACATTAACGGAAACCAAACATATATTTTGATATTTCGTAGTGTCACAAGTATATATATTATCACGCTCACAGTTTAAGGCTAGTCTTCCGTATACATCGTAAATAGAGCAATGTGACGAACGAATAACTACTTTGTAACAATTATCAATAGTTGACTTATTGAAAGCAATTTGTACTTTAGTCAAGTGACTAATTGTACATTTTTTATTTTAAAGGTTCCATTTCCAATATTCCCAATGCCAATGATGTTTCCTTTACTACTATTTCTAATATTCTCAAGGCTACCTTTCTAATGTTGTTCAACAATGACTTTTTACCGGTCATATGTCGTGAACATCCACTATCAATCTATTACACGTCTTTCTTATCAGTAAGGCATACCTACATAAAAGATTAGTTAAACCTTTTGGTTACCCTTTGTCATAAGGGTCCTTGGGTTAGTACATCATAAGGCATATGCGAAGTAGAAATAATAAATCTAGGCGTCAGATAATATTGCACATAATCATATATGTTTCTAGATGCTTGATTCTTAGTGGAGATATGATGGGTATTTATCCTAGGATTTTATTTATTATATCTATCATATTCATGATTATTGCTAGGGGAGAAAATAGTAACATTCGAATTTCTAGAATAAGAATTGGGATTGTAATTCGAATTATTAAAATCGAACATGAGCATTTGAAGTGCTAAGATAAGCATGATGACTCATAATAACATGATAACTCGATCTAGCATTATAACTCGTATACCTAGGCATAGTAGCATTTAAGTTACGAGTTTGACTATGATATATAGTTAGAATTATGAGTCATAGAACCATTTTTAGGACCTCTATATTTCTAGTTGAACTAGAGTTAGGAGTAGCATTGATCCCATATTCTTGGTCTATAGTTAATTGGTTCTTGATGATAGCAAAACTTTGGCTAGTTTTGAACATTCACTTTAGAATCATTCTTCTTTTGAGATATTTTCTTTTCATCTCTATTTTTAAGAAGTTGAACCTTTAGGAATCCATTTCCACTTCCCCTTAAGTTCATCCTCTTTAGCTTTGCAATATAGACGAATATGTCCACTTAAATTGCAATACGTACACTTAGGTTTATGTGACTTAGGTGGAGTACTAATCGGAGGACTAGGTTAACGATCTTCATTTTTAGAAGGATTTTTATATTCACAATCCAAGCCTTCATTGTTAGTGTAAAGCATAATGTAATGTAGTATGTAATAGTGATAACGATAACTCAACTAAGAAACAAAGACAGATAAATATTGTTAATATGCAGCACAGAAATCCAGAAGGACATAATCAAGAAGATAATACATTCATCATTGCTGAGCATTCAAGATGAAAGAATTACTGAACGTCATGGAGAGTAGTTCATTAATATGTTCAAGCCTCAGTGACAAATAAGAGTTCAGATGACTTCATTCTAAAGACAGAGCAGTGATCCATATATAATTATCAAAGGGTTTCAGTGATCAGAAGCAATGCAAAAGTCCAGGGTTAATCAGCTGAAACAGAACAGAGATTAAGAGAATTCATTCAAGTGTTAGTCGTTTGTGAACCAGACCAGTGCACTAAGCGTCAGCACAACAAGAAGAGAATTATCTTAATTAATCAGAAGGAAATCAGTTGATCAAGCCAAGCCAGGAGAGTAAAATTCAAGTGGTAATTAATTCAAGAATTCAAGATAAATATGCTAAGGAAGGAATTACTACAATTGGTGGTTATTACTCTTAAAGCATTGAAGAGGTGCAGTCAATATTTCAAGGTGCAACAAAATTGTCAAGTGAAGGCACAAGAAATAGTGCCCAAGTCATGAGTGGCGCCTATACAGGGAAACCACTGTATAGGCACAACTCAAAGAATAACAGGTACAAACCAAGGCTAACTTATTCTAAGGGATGAGTGGCGCCTGTACAGGGAACACACTGTACAGGCGCAACTCACCTCCAAGGCGCAACACAACTGTTAAATGTTCTAAGTGAAGACAGTCTGTGAGTGGCGCCTACACAGCGCAACAACTGTATAGGCGCAACTCACATTCTAAGGCGCAACATGCAATGGAAATTCTAAGACATGAGTGGCGCCTATACAGGGTAACCACTGTATAGGCGCAACTCATATATACAGGCGCAACTCAGGACAACAGATGGAACATGCTTTCAAGTGGCGCCCCTACACCACTACCACTGTGCAGGCGCCACTCGGGACTTAGCATTGTGGGAAGTCAATTTCCAAAGAAGTATACAAATATATATATGGGTTCAATTCAATTGATTTAAAGGGCGATCATCTTCAAGCAATCAACATTCACAGCCGGGAAGCTCCATTAAAGCCACACATTTATTTCTCCCAACTGTAATTGTTGTAATATTGTTTTGAACCCACTGCAGCTAATCATTTGATTAGATTTGTAGCACCACAGGGATTTAATAATAACTTGTTATTTCCCAACTTTGTGTTTTTGAGTACTGTCAAGTTTTATATCTACCTAAACACAAACTCCACCGAAAAAATAACTAAGATATCTATGACATCATATTCAACCCCCCCCCCCTTCTATGATGATATTGGACCTAACAATTGGTATCAGAGCTTGTTGATTGACTTTACAAATCAAGATCCAAAAATAGTTTTACTAAAAAGTGAATTTTTAGATATAGAAAAATTTATCTTGAATTTTCTTTTATTTTTAAAGGAAATTCAATTTCGATTTTTTTTTATTTTTAATTCACTAATTTTAAAAAGCTATCAATCATCAAGAATTCGAATTAAAATTAAATTCTCAATATTTAATTTTTATTTTATTTGATTTTAATTTTTGAAAAATTAATTATTTCTTAAGATTTAAAATTCTTAACAACCATGAGTACCCAAAAGCTCAGCAGTATCAAAATTCCCACCTTCGACAAAAATGAATACATTTTGTGGAAAAAGAAGATGACCATTTTCATCAAAACTTGTAATTCTCAATATCTTGGAATTCTTGAAAATGACCCCTATGTTCCTCAAAAGCTTACACCGGAGACAGTTTTAGAAGATGGCGAAAGGATTCCTCAAGGGTTTACCCCAAAGGAACATTCAGAGTTTACTGATACTGATAAAGAGAGAGTAGCATGGGACAATCATCTACAATGCATCTTAATGGATTCTTTGGACACAACAATGCTAAATCAGGTGATTAATTGCACCAGTGCCAAACAGATATGGGACACGATTGATCTGTTGATGGAGGGTACGGCTGAAGTGAAGGAAAACAGGCTAGACATTCTTACCTCTCAATATGAAGCATTCAAGTCATTACCTGGAGAAAGTATCACTCAGGTTTTCGAGAAATACAACAAATTGCTAAATGACTTGTCTCTACATGGGAAGACCTACACACGTAGGGAGATCAACAGAAAATTTATGTTGACACTGCCAGCACACCTAGAGCACAAAATCTCTGCCATCAGGGAGAGAAGTGATATAAATGAAATGTCCATTGAAATGCTATACGGAAAGCTCAAGACTCATGAGATGGAGCAAGAGCAGCGACAAATCATTTATGGCTCAGATACAGTGGACAGTAAGAATTCTGCACTGTTGAAGACGACAGCTCTTATAGCCAAGGACATTGCTGTTAAAGAGACCAACAAAGAAGAACTTGCAGTTGAGAAAGAAGAAATATTGGAAGCTGAATTTACAGAGAATTCTCAACCGGGTGATGAAGACGACTTCTATTCAATAGAAGAACTTGAACAACTTGAAAACAAGACAATGGCCTACATGGCGGGAAAGTTCAAGAACCTCAGATTCAGGAGGAACCCAAAGTTCAAATTTAAGAGTAATTCAAGTTACAGTGGTTCCAGGGACAAAAACAGCAATCGAGGTGGATCGTCCTCAGGGTCTCACAACAAAGGAGGCTATAAGACAGGGATGGTAGATAGAAGTAAGTTTAAATGCTACAATTGTGGAGAACCCGGTCATTTTGTAACAGAATGCCGGAAACCAAAATAAGGGAATGAAAGGAAGGAGTCCTACGATGAATTAAAGCAGAAATATGATGCGCTAGTGAAGAAGCATCAAGGAAGAGCTTATATAGCTGAAGGGAAGAGCTGGGATGATTTTGACAACGATAAAGAAGAGGTCTATGTAAATCTTGAAATAACTGCAGACTCTTCAGAGGCATCACCTCAATCATCTAAGGTATCATTTCTTTCCTCCGTTGACATGTCTAATTCTGAGTATAAGAAAACTGTGGAAGATCTGAGTATAGAAATGTTTAATATTCACACAAGCATGCTAGCATCTGAAGAAGAAAATGTTAAACTAGTTCTTAAGAATAAAATGCTAGAAGCTAAGAACGAAGAACTAGAGCTTGCATGTGTTAATTTAGAAGATCTAAAACAGAAAGTAAAATACTTGCAGAATAGAGATAAATGCAACCAGGAAGTAGAAGCAGCTCTTAGAAATAAAATTTCAGATCTAGAGTTAAAACTTCAAGCTTATAAGAAATCTACGAATCTTGTAAAGGAGGCTATAGACAAACAAGTCATAGGTCAGAAAACAGGAATAGGTTTTGACTATGATAAGAAAGTTGGAAAAATGCATGTAGAATCTATTGCTGAGGAAAGTCCTATGAAGCAAGACATTCCACATGTATTGAAAGATGTAGCTAAGCCCCTATATAAGAAGTTCGTCATAGAACCCCTTAATGAAGATGAACTCTTAATGAAAGAAGAACTCCTTGCTGAGGAGAAAAATGAAAAGGTTGTAGATAAGAAGAACATGCCTAAGAAATCTGTTAAGATTGAAGAACCAAAGAAACAGGTTAAAATTGATTTAGGCGACATAACTGAAAACAAGAAAGCGAACAGAAATGGTAAGGTAGGTGTTAACAAGAAAAATGCTAATGCTTATTCTTCTGGTACTGCTAGGAAAGTATGTAATAATTGCAATTCTGCTAATCATCTTACGCATGCATGCAATAAGATAAAAGTAGTAAAAACAGAAACTCCTAGTATGCCTACTATGCCTGCCATGCCTGCCATGTCTATTCCTCATCAACCATGAGGTAAAGTAGGATGCATGCCATGTGCTTTCAATATCATGTCTGCATACATTAACTTAATGAATACATCATCAAGTACTTGCATGAATACAGATGTGAACATGACTAGAAAGCATGTTAGGGCAAAGACTGCTAGTCCTCCTAAAGTTAGGAAGGAAACTCCTGTCCCTAAGCCTAAAGACACTCCTGTCAAGGCTAAACCAAAGGGCAAGGGTTCAGTCGATGAGAAAGACAAGGACCAGAAATCTTCTGTAGCTAAAAATGTTTACTTATCTAAGCCTCTTGGACCCAATCAAATTTGGGTGCCAAAGAAAAAGTAATCAATCTGTGGATGCAGGGCACAGCAAAGAACAAGCGTGTCATGTGGATTCTTGACAGCGGCTGTTCAAGGTACATGACTGGTGATAAAGCCCTGTTGACAGATGTGATTGAGAAAGCTGGCCCGATAGTGACCTTTGGAGATAACAGCAAGGGATTCACAACAGGATATGGCAATCTAGAGATCGGAAATGTTATCATTGAAAACATCTCTCTTGTGGATGGACTAAAGCACAACCTTCTGAGTATCAGTCAGTTCACTGACAAGGGATACAAGGTAACTTTTGAGAAAGAAAGATGTGCTATCCAAAGCAGGAAGGATTCGAAGCTTGCTCTTCAGGGAGTGAGAAAGGGGAACCTCTTCGTAGCTGATTTGTTCTCTGCAAGCAAAGGCGAATTGCAATGTTTTTATAGGAAAGCTTCAACAGAGGACAGTTGGTTGTGGCACAAGAAACTTTCACACCTCAACTTCAAAACAATGAACTCTTTAGTAAAGAGGGAATTGGTTAGAGGTCTGCCCGAGATGGAATTCTGTCAAGAAGGGTTATGCGAAGCATGTGAAAAGGGGAAGTCAAAGAAAGCATCTCACCGAAGCAAAGACTCAACTGACATTACTGAACCACTACAACTATTGCATATGGATTTATTTGGTCCAGTCAACGTCATGTCTATGTCAAGGAAGAGATATGCACTGGTAATTGTTGATGACTACTCCAAGTACACGTGGGTGTTGTTTCTAGCCACAAAGGATGAAGCCCCTCAAACTATCATCGATCACATAAAGAAAGTTGAGTTAGAATCTTAGGTCTAAAGTGTTGTAGAGGGGGGGGGGGTGAATACAACATTTTAGAATAATGAGAGAATGTATAAATATGCAGGTAATAAATTATGACACAGAATTTCAAGAATATATCATTATATTCATTGAAGGATTTGCTACAACATTCATAAAGGCATCATGATCAGTTGAACAATAAATACAGCAATTAAAGCTAGATTCAACTTATCCTCTCTCTCACTATTGTTTTACAGTAAATGCTCTCTCTTTTTAATATATCGTTGAAATACAGAGATAAAAGTCTGTCTACTAATAAAAACAAAGTGTTGCTTTTATAATGTCATGTAGTCTTGATCTTGTCCTTTTTGTGTACGTGGCCCAATCAGGACTTCGACAACAAAAAGTACTTTCCCAACAACTCTGGATCAACCGTTCACAATAAGCCACTTGTCCCTTGAACATTAAATGTTACATATCTACCCGCATCTCGATCTTCGCCTGGACCCATCTCGATCTCGATCTGTGAAAATCTCGATCTCGATCTGGGAGAATCTCGATCTCGATCTATGAAGATCTCGATCTCGATCTGGGAGAATCTCGATCTCGATCTATGAAGATCTCGATCTCGATCTCGATCTGCCGTGGATCGAGATTTGCCTTTGCAATGTTTATCTTTAATTTTCAATCTCGATCCGCATCTCGATCTGCTGTGGATCGACATTTGCCTTGGCAAATATGCACTCATCGAATGTTGACTTTCTTTAGTGACCCATTGTGGATTAACCTTTATGAGCAAGTTTCCCTAGCTTCTTCAATTTCTTTTCCTCACTCAATTCAAATGAGATCTTCTATTACTGACATGAACTTGCCTCCAATGTCCTGACACTTGATGCAAAGGTCTGGTTCATAAATGACTAGTCTTGTAGGGGTTCTTGCTTCTGAATGTCAGTTCTCATTTGTTGATTAATCTTTACATTATCCAGTTGTTGAGATTCATCACATGAAATCACTTTGGTCTTCTTGATACTTCTTTGTCATTAATTTGATTCTCCATTAGATAAGTTAGGGCATGAGCAATACTGAGATTGAACTTCTTCTCACTTATGCATCCTTGATTAACCAAATTAGTTACTTGTAGTTACCAAGTATCATTACCATTTCTTCAGTTGATTGATTCCATGTGCTTCTTCAGTTTCTCTTGTTTTGCTGTTGTTTTATCTTTTACTTAGTTGAGTTACATAGTAATTAAGTGTTACAAGTTAGTACACCTATGCCTTTCAATCTCCCCCTATTTGATTGTCTAACAATGACAACCAAATTCACAATGAGGATAACTCAACTAACCAGGGACTGAAAAAGATAAAATAACATTCATAAAAGATCATGTCAACTTGCATAATGCTTGGCTTGATTAATTAACTTCATGTCTATTACTGATACTTCAAGTGCCAAAATTGGACACCTGTTGGCTCGATTAAATGGCTTCATGCTCTTCTAGAGATTTTCTCTACGTACTTTAAGAGCACGGTCCACTCAATCTTCAATTATCCTTCTGAAGTCCTTTTAGCAGTATTACCACCGCCGAACTTCGCGAAATAATTGACGCCTAATATAAACCAGTTTCAAGACACTTAGCTAACTAACTTCTACCTTTCACTACACAAGAAAACAGATAATATATATTTACAATGCAGGAAAACAAGAAAACAAATTACAACGCAAAGAAACATTACAAGCATAATACATTAAAACTTTGATTTCTTGCGCTCCTCTTCCTCACGAGCTTTCTTCTTGGCTGCTTTTTCTTTCTTTAGGAACTCAGGGTTGCAGACTTCATCCATTCTTTTCTTGAGAAGATTAAGTCCTTCTTCTTCCACATGATTTCTGATCTTGTAATCTCGAAACAACCTCAACCACCTTTCAACCATGCTGCGAGTGGTAAGCTTCGTGGGAATGTCTTCAAACCTCAGCTTTGTGACTTTGTCAGGATACCCCTTTTCCCCTTTCTTCCTTATAACCAGCTGCTTAGGGTATCCAATGACAATAGCGGTGGTGCATTGCTGTAGCCTCTGAATGTCAAGCTGTTTTCTTCTCTTACAGAAATTATCAAATGTGACCCTTAAATAATCCTGATCAAGCTCGTCAACATCATCCATCTCATCAATCAATTCCCTTATGATACACAGTGTTTCATGACTGTGTTCTGCAAAGATGTCATACTTGATTTCAATGATGGTTTCCACCTGATGCTTGTCTGTATAGATCAGCAGATCATTCTCATTCTCAGCTTTGCTCTTGACAAACTTGACATTTGCACTAACCACTGCATTAGCTTCCTCCCTTATTTCCCCTTCTTCTGGAATATCTATTCTTGGATCTCCGTATCTCTGCACATGCTCCCTTATTGCCTCGTCTTGCTGCTCGAATGCATAGTCTTCAGGTTCCTTCTTAACCACTGGTAGTGTAGCTTCAGGCAACTTGTATCTAGCGTCTTGCCTTCTTATCAGCTTCTCCAAGTCCTTAGCCACCAGCTTCTTTTCCTTTGTTAGAAAACCCTTAGAGAGGACTAGCTTTGCAACTGCCTTCAGCACATTTCCGCTCGGAGTTAGTTTCGAATCATGCAGATTTACGATCCTCAAGACCTTGTCATGGACATATCTGATCTAGTAGGGATTTAGAATAATGTCAACCCCTCTGTCTTCAGCCATCTTCAACAATTTTTCCTTAAACAGCACTCCAGTCTTGACAGAGGTGTCTACCTTGTGAGCGAATTCTACCAGTTCACTTGCACCCCTTGCATGGAAGAAAGCTTCATCGACCATACACGGCCCGATTTTTGTTATGGGTGTCCAAGTGAACATCAGATTCCATGCCTTCTCCTTGAATATGACTTGTACGGAGGTGCATCCCTGTCTTATACAATTTAGATAATTCAGCAGCCCAGGGTTTAGATTTTCTAGCTTATGAAGAAGAAAGCTCAATCTTTCTGAGTTATGAGCATAGGCTCTTGGTCCAGCTAAGGCTTCTCTAGCCTTGTCCCACTCGGGACCTTCCCTCCTTATGTCAGCCTGGACCTTAAGATCTTTGATCTTTTTCATTTCATACTCATGCTGAGTTTTCTGAGCCGCTCTCTTCTCCTTTGCCATTAGTTCTTTTTCAACTATCCCTTGTAGCACTTCTTCATTTACTCTTTCTCTGGCTTCTCTGAAAATCTCTCCTTGCATCTCCGCTTCATCAACTTCTTCTTCTGGGACATGCTCGTCAGCAACCGAGTGGTCTCCTGCATCACCTACAACTCCTGCGCCAGATCCGCCAGGATTTAGACCTCTTTCTTGTTCCCATTCTCTTGCCCGTTGGTCGAGTCTCGACCTCCTTGCCACTAAGGCTTCTACATCCATCTCATCCTCATCAGAATCTTCAATAAAGTCTCTCATAAATGCATCGACGAGAGGTGTTTCTTTCTCAGCTTCTTCTTCAACTACCATCTTCTGTTTGCCTTTGTCCTTACGAGCCGGTTGAGCCTCCTCCACCTTTTCACCAGATTTGTTTGAGGACTCGATCACCGGACCCTTACTAGTCAGCTTTTTCAGACCCTGATCCTCCTTCTCCCCCTTAGGTGTGTTATTCTCATCAGGAGCATCATCATCATTATTATCGTCACCACCACCACCGGTTGAAGGACCAGGTCCAGCCCTGTTACGTCCAAAGACAGCATCAAGTAGTTCATTCAGCTTCGTCCAAACCTGAGACATGCCATGAGTGACATCATCTACTGACCTCCCAACCTCCACCTGTGCCAATCCAAGATTGTTTATCTTGTCAATCATTTGATTTTGGACGGCAATCAGGTTCTCCATGAACTGAGCTCCAACCTCCAATCTTCTAGAGTGAGAAGAGACAGCAGCAGTAACACCAGCAACTCCAGCCTCCAAAGCCTCCACTTTCTTCACTAGATCCTGCAATTTGGGGGACGGTGTTTGGCTTGGGTTAAACTGTTTACTCTCGCCGGGTTCTGTTTCACTCAAGATCCCTAAAAAGAAGGGATCTACTCTCCCTGTCTCTCCCTCGTGCTTAGAGCCTAACAGTACTAGAGCCTCATCCACTAATCGCTGGGGACTAGCGGTGAGTTGGTCGGTGATATCGGTCAGTGAGACTGAGCCTTTAAGCGCTGTGTCTACGATAGGAGATGGCGTTAGGACCATGTCATCCCCTTGTCCACCAAGAACCTTTTCTTGTTCGTTGGGCTGTTCTGGAGGCGTAGACCCACTAGTCACCAGATGTCGTTGCTCTGCGAGCAACTTGTTTTCTGATTTAGATGAGGAAGCGTCATCCGTACTGGATTCGACAGACTCTTCCGCATTAAAACTTCCTGAGATCCTAGCATCAGAATTGCTAGTCTCAGTTTGTCATTCCCCTTCCGAGAAATTGCTCAAAGAGCCCTGAGCGGACAACTCAGGGGAGGTAGGGCCAGCTCCTATTGGCTGTTGAGGTGGACCCCCTCCTTGACTCTCACCAACATGCCTAGGCGAGTGCGAATGTGTTGAAATGTTTTGGAGAGGAGAGCCACCAGCGTGAGGTGTGGTGGCTGTGAGAGATGAACTAGCCTTAACAGGTTGTGCAGTTGCCACTGGGTTTGAATCCACCTTTTGATTCTTTGGATGTGGCAGAGCTGCTGAAGTGACTACTCTCTCAACTCCTACACTCCCTCCACTCGAATCACTCGACTCAGATAAGCTTGCCTTCCTTTTATCACCAGTTTTAGGGCTGGCTGAACGTTTATGAACAGAAGGGCTTGCAGCCTGGGATAGAGCCTAGGGGTTTTCAGGCCCACGGCTATAGAAAACAGGTTGAATTGATGATTGATCAAGATCAGCAAGAATAGGTACCTGACTCAGAAGATCGTCATCCTTGTCAGCTCCAGCTTCTGCAACATTTGCCTCGGCCATGTCAGCATCCATACCTGCTTCTTCCAAATGTCTAGGCACTTGATCTCCACCTTCAGCTTCGTTACCGCTACTCTCAGCTTCTACTGCAGTAAACTGAGAAGCATGCCTCCTAGCATACTCATCTTGCAGATCCTGGAAGTACGGAGTCAGGCGCAACTCAAAAAGTCTTGACTTTTGCTGGGTTTCCATGGTGGAGATACTCTTTAGAGTCATATCAAAACATGCCATCCTTTCAGAGCCTTGAAATACTCTTCTGTGTTCCTCTGAAAGGACGTCATCCAGAACCATCTGAAGAAATCTTGGCATCCAGCATTTGACTAGACCATCTTCCGGATTCCTAGATGCATTCTTCTCCAATGCCCACCTCTCAAGCAACTGAATCAACAGATGTTTGCCCACATTCACCTTCCTGTTGTTTGCCACTCCATATAGTATTACCCGGCAGCTGTTGTTCATTGGCCTGTAGTCTTTGTCCTTTGGGAACATGCAGCGTTGAATTGCTTGAACTACATAATCCCACTCAGCTGGTAGCATACCGGTGTTAACCTTTGTTACCTTGATAGGACTCGTGGGAGGGCGACAACCTATCTCCGTGAATAATTGCAACATATCCTCCATAGTGGGTTCCAGAGCATAATCTTCTATAGGAAGCCCGAGTAACTCATTGAACTTCCGCAGACTGGCTTCATATTTGGCACCACCAATAGTAAAGGATAGGCCTGTTGGATTTGCTTTTCCACCCTGAATCTCTAGTGTTGAGTAAGCAGCTTGAAGGGCTTCGACATTCAGGATGGGAGAGGCGGTTAAAGCATGACTTATGATTGATGTGTTGTTGAGGGATTCAATCCAGAACTGGTAGTGAATAAATCTACCAGTTGCTCGATCAGCAGAGAGATTAACAAAGTTGGTCTTAGGAATTGTGAAATTTGGGTTGGCCATTTTAAATTTGTTTTCGAGAAAAGAGATGTTCGAAAAGATTTTGCAATGAATTTTAGAGAACAAGTTCTAAATTTAAACAACAAAAAAACGTACACTACCCCCACTAAATTACCACACGTAATTAGTGACACAATTTAAAACAAATTAACTGCCCACTAATGACCACTTAATTCCCCACTATTGATTGACGGTTGAGTTTTCGAAAGTTAAAGTGAACAGCTGTTTATGTTAAAAAAAAACTTATTTTTCGAAAAAACACAAAACGTGGCGGTTCAGTTGCACTTTAAGGATTAAACAATAGTACCCATAACTATTTCGCTCAAGAACACAAAAGAACTGAAGAACAAGAAAGCACGAGACTAAAAAGATAAACTCACTCGAATGAAAAGAAACTAAAGAACTAGTTTGCAAGAACACAAATGACGTTAAAAAACAACGCAAGAAGTTCAACAGTTTTAGACAAAATTTTAGCAGAGTTTCGTTTTAGTGATTAATGCTTTCACGTAACAGTTAGTGATTTTTGTTTAAGAAAATCACAAGAAAACTTGATGTAATGGCAGGGAAGGGAACTCTGTGAATGTATGTATACGCGTGTGTATATGAAGATCTTAAGCTTTTTGAAAGAGAGAGAAAGGTAATGGAAATAATGAACAGTCTTTTTAATGCTATAATATATATATATAGGCACGCTTGAAAAGAAACTGAAAAGACAAGTCACATCTCGATCTCGAGATCCGCATCTCGATCCTCATCTAGATGTCGATCTTGATGTCGATCTCGATCCGTATCTCGATCTACATATCGATGTCGATCTCGATGTCGATCTCGATCCGCATCTCGATCTACATCTCGATATCGATCTCGATGTCGATCTCGATGTGGATAGATCGAGATGTACCTTGACAGTTTTTTAAGCAATTTTCGCAAGTCGTTCTCGATCTCGATCCAGAAACAGATCGAGATTTACCTTAGAAAATTTTAATGAAATTATGTGAATTAAAAATTTATATGTAAAATTCACAAGATTTCACCACAAATTTTCACACCATTTTAGAAACTTACAATTTTGAAACGACGGGGAATTTAGCAAATAAATCATGCATTACAAAATTAAGTCTAGCATTAAATCCTATTACATTATTAGACATTAATCATTTAGATACACAGATCAGCACAAGATTAATTTCATGAAACTTTCTAACTTCCCCTTATGACATGCAATACATACATTTTTGAAGTTAAGTACACATTATTAATTATGAATATTCATGAACAACAATAATATGTACACAAACTGAATTATAACAGATAGGTAGCAAAACTAACAGGTGTTAAGCATCCCCAATTCACCAACCAATCTAGAAAATGTTGATTCGTCTAGAGGTTTAGTGAATATATCTGCTATTTAACGTTCAGTAGACACAAAATGCAACGCTACAGTTCCATTTTCTACATGCTCTCTAATAAAATGATACCTTATATCAATATGCTTAGTCCTTGAGTGATCCACAGGATTGTTGGTCATTGCAATAGCACTTGTGTTGTCACACATGATATGAATCTTAGATACTTCCACACCGTAGTCCTTGAGTTGGTTCTTCATCCACAGTATCTGGGCCACACAGCTTCCAGCAGCAATATATTCTGCTTCAGCTGTCGAGGTAGATACTGTGTGTTGTTTCTTGCTTTGCCAAGACACCAACCTTCTTCCAAGAAACTGACAGCTTCCTGAAGTGCTCTTCCTATCTATTCTACAACCTGCATAATCTGAATCCAAATAGCCAACAAGATTAAACCCTGTATCTCTTGGGTACCAAATCCCAAGATTTGATGTTCCCTTGAGATACCTAAAAATACGCTTTACGGCTATGAGATGTGACTCTCTAGGATCCGCTTGGAACCTTGTACATAAGCATGTAGAGAACATAATATCAGGTCTGCTAACAGTTAAATACAAAAGAGAGCCGATCATACCTCGATAGCTTGAGATGTCTACAGGTTTTCCCGCTTTATCCTCGTCAAGCTTCGTGGTTGTTGCCATAGGAGTCTTAGCTTGTGATACATCTTCGAGACCATACTTCTTTAATAGATCATGAATGTACTTGGTCTGGCAGATAAATATCCCGTCCTTCTTCTGACTAACTTGAATACCGAGAAAGAACGTCAGCTCTCCCATCATTGTTGGTCCCTGATATTGTAGAAGGGGGGTTGAATACAATATCTGAAAATTAATCGCGGAATAATTTGGATTAAAAATATTATTTTAATTATTCGCGAAATATTAATTAGAATGAAATACTGTTCAAGTGAAAGATATAATTTTAACTTGATTAGTATTACAAAATTAATATTTAGAAAACTGTTATATAATTGATAAAAAGTCTAGAACGAATTCGACATGAAGTGTTCGTGTTTAATCAATTATATTCAAACTCAGCACAGAAATCTGTGAATATTACAATGCAGATAAATTACTGAATTTGATCTGATTTTTCTAACTCTTAACAATTGAACTGCTGAAAAATGAAGAGCTGATCTCATATTTATAGAGAATGAAAAAGGCTGCTATGACCTTTTTCAGTATGACTTAATTTCAAGAAAATAAGTCTGTATGACTTATTTTAACCCTTGTATGACATTTAAAAACTGGGTATGACTTCTGAATGGTCGGTATGACTTACTGAATCTCGGTATGACTTATTTAAAGTCATATTCAGATTTTATCTAATTAAAATAAATCGGTATGACTTATTTTAATTAAACAAAATAGGTTCAGTATGACCTTTTGAGCACAGAAATCTCGGTATGACTTATCCACTGAGCTCGGTATGACTTATCAGTCGGCTGTTCCGGTATGACTTTTCTTTAACAGCTTCGGTATGACTTATCAGTCGGCTGCTCCGGTATGACTTTTCTTTAACAGCTTCGGTATGACTTATCAGTCGGCTGCTCCGGTATGACTTTTCTTTAACAGCTTCGGTATGACTTTTATTAATATAATTCGGTATGACTTATTAATAAACAGTCGGTATGACTTATTTATTAGTCATTTGAATTATATTAAAAGTCATATTAAGTCATATCTTTTATAATAAATTAATTCTACTTAAATTAATTAGTTAATTTACAAATTAAATTAAATTCAACTTGAATTAATTTAATTAGATAAATTAAATAATCAATTAACATTTGATAGTAGAATTAAAATACTATTTCGTATTGAATTACCGTGCTATCAGTCTTGAAGTCTTCTAGTCTTCGTTGTGTCTTTTGTCATAAAACCACTTGAGCTAGATGATGAATATTTATTATTTTAGTTGACACACAAATGTACTGTCTGGTTCATTTATGTCATACTATAATAAATATTCTTCATCTTTAACATTAAGCTGTGGTCTTCTGTTCTTCTTCTACTTCACTGTCTTCATTCTTCTTCTGGAATCTTCTGTAGTAGCCACTTAGAATCTTCTGAATCTTCTGAACAACTGCTTCTCTATTTTTCTCCGACGCTTGAACATATAAATGAACTTCTTCCGGTGTAGAGTAGCAACTTCATTATAATTCTTCTGACAAGTTGATTCTTTGTGTCTAGTTGACATTCTTCGATTTGATTCCATCCTCAGAATTTATTACTTACTTTAATTTCTTACATGAGTTGAGTTGTCATCTACTAATTACAAATAGGCCTTGACATATGCCTTTCAATCTCCCCCTATTTGTTGTTAAACATTTAACACACAAATTCCTAGAGGATAACTCAACTAACAACTAAGAAACTAATATGACATTTAAGAACTGTAAGTAAATAAATTGTTCTCTGGATCATATAATACATTTCCAGATTTTTTTGTGTAACTGAAATGAAAGATGTTTGTTCCTCTAGCACTGAACATATTATACATGTAGTATTATCTTCATTTCTCAGACTCATCACTACTCCCCCTTAGGATGTCAGAGATGATGTCTGTTCTCTTCTTACCACTTCTCCTCTATTTCTCCAACTCCTATCTTCCCTTCTCTTCCAAGGTGAATTCAATTTCCCCTTACTTGAATTATCCAACCATTTTAATAGAGGTAACAAACATGGCATACATACAGCATTAAACCATCGCAGATATAAAAAAATGCAAACTATGACATGTTATGCATTTTAGAAAATCCGGTTAATCATATTTACAAGAATCTTCTAAAATCAAATGGAATAGAATCCAAGCATGTTGTTATATACCCCTTTTTCTTGTTCAACAATTGAGTAATCCTCTTCTGGCAAAAGCCTTTGTTTACTTCTCCCCTTTTGATCTACTCCCCCTTAGTTGAACACTTTAACATTTTGGAGTAATCCTCTTAATAATTCTCCCCCTTAGTTGAGTAATCCTCTTAATAATTCTCCCCCAATTGTAGATAGGTAACAATTGTTGGTCCTTTTCTGAAGAAATTTCCACCTTGGTTAAGTAACATTTGAAATCTGTAACAGGGAATGGGGAAAGGGATTCGGTAAGTGTGCTAGTGTGTGATTTTACTTTGTGTTCCTCACAAGTGTTTCGCTCATATACTCTCTAAGTGTTTCACTCATAGAATATATATTTTCACTCTTCCTTACTTGTGTTTCACTCTTTTCTCACATCACTATATCTCTCTCAGTACGGATGACTCAGCCTTTGTACCTGCAAGAAAGATCACCATAGCCCCTTCAAGAGAGGTCACTGGTGGTGCAATGGGGTTTCGCAAATCCCCGTCCTCAATTGAATCTATAAAAACATTTTGACTTTGAAAAACTGAATTGCTTCAGAAATAGATTCAGTGAGTTGCTGATCATCTTAGATGATCTATTCCGTTAGGAATCCAGATATGTTCCATCTGGGGAGGGAGACAAGGATCTATAATGTAGAAAATGGTCCAAGTTTCCTCCTGACGCCTGTGAAGGCATGTTGACTCAGTCAGAATCATCAATCATTCTTCCTTCCTTGATATGGAAGTTTAGAAAAATTGCTACCGTCAATTCATCCTTCCTGTGACATTTCAATTGTTCTTTCTTGGTCCATTTTGGTCCCAAGTAAGTTCTTAAATTGTTGGTCCAAAATGCCAATTGAGTTGGTCCATTGTTGTCCCTAAAAATAAGACAATATTTGTGGTTTCTTGAAAAATGTCAGATGAAATTAACTCTTTGCTGATAGCCTTGGCTGACAGGCTGAATTCAATAGGCTCACTCTGTTGAGAGAATGAACCTAGTAACAGTTTTGCCTTTTCCAAGTCTGTATCCTTTTGAGAGAACACAGATGAGCTAACAGTTGTCTCAGTTTATTTGTATTTGAATCACCTTTCTGGAGACAGAGCTGTTGGTTCCCTCACATTACCAACCTTATCAAATGCACTCAAGGCATTGACTCCCTCATTCTTAGCAATTAGGTATTCTGTTTAATGGTTAGAGAGACGGATGTGATTGTGTTTGTGTGTTTGGTTCTAAGATCTTGGATAGAGATTGATGCCAATGTTTGGGATCTAACTATTAGAAACAATTGGATGATCAAGCTCATAGATCTTTCCTACTTCTCAAAAGAGACGCGAAATAATCAGCTTATATTTATGTATATATATAAAAACAATAAAGACAAGGATGTCAAAGTTGAAAAACAAATAACACTATACATACTTATATATATATATAAAATATATGCCAATTGTTGGAAAACAATTATAATAAACAATATTTACAGTAAAGATGCCAATGAAATAACAACTGTACAAAATAAGGAAAATCTTTTTGAGTTTTCTTTTTCAATTTGTTTGTTTGTTTTTGATAATTTTTTTAAGGAATATATACAGTGTTTTTACAGTGCTTCAAAATAAATATGCAATTTAAAACAACATGCAATAATTAGTTCATGTTTAACATCCCTAACTCACTAACCAACTTAGAGAAAGTGGATTCATCAAGTGGTTTCGTGAAGATGTCGGCAATTTGATCTTCTGTGGGTACAAAATGTAACACCACAGTTCCGTTCATGACATGTTCTCGGATAAAATGATACCTTATGTCTATGTGCTTGGTCCTTGAATGTTGTACAGGATTATTGGAAATAGCTATGGCACTTGTGTTGTCGCAAAGTATTGAAATTTTAGATAGCGCAAGTCCATAATCATTCAGCTGATTCCTTATCCACAAGATTTGTGCACAACAACTACCTGTCGCAATATATTCTGCTTCGGCTGTCGAGGTAGATACTGTGTGCTGTTTCTTACTGTACCAGGAAATCAACCGTCGTCCTAGAAACTGACAACTTCCAGATGTACTTTTCCTGTCCATCCTGCATCCTGCATAATCTGAATCTGTATAGCCTATTAGTTCAAAACCTGTACCTTTAGGGTACCAAATTCCAAGATTCGGTGTACCCTTCACATATCTAAAAATTCTTTTAACAACTATAAGATGAGATTCTCTAGGGTCAGTTTGAAACCTTGCACATAAGCATGTTGCAAACATTATATCGGGTCTACTAGCAGTTAGATATAATAATGAGCCTATCATACCTCTATAGCTTGTGATGTCAACCTTCTTACCAGTTTCATCTTTGTCAAGCTTTGTGGCTGTTGGCATAGGGGGTTTTGCCGGTGAAGAATCTTCTAGATTGTATTTCCTTAGAAGATCCCTTACGTACTTTGATTGGCAAATAAAAATCCCATCTTCCATCTGCTTCACTTGCAATCCAAGGAAGAATGACAGCTCACCCATCATGCTCATTTCATACCTACTCTGCATTAACTTAGCAAATCTCTTGCACAAGTTTTCATTAGTAGAACCAAATATAATATCGTCAACATAAACTTGGACAAATATCATATCTTTATCATGTAATTTGTAAAAAAGAGTTTTATTTATGACACCTCTAGTAAAACCGTTTTCAAGTAAAAACTGAGAGAGTGTGTCATACCATGTCCTCGGTGCTTGCTTGAGTCCATAGAGGGCTTTGAATAAGAAGTATACAAAATCAGCAAACTCTGGATTTTCAAAGCCAGGGGGCTGTTCTACATATACTTCCTCTTCTATCTTTCCATTCAGAAATGCACTCTTCACATCCATTTGATAGACTTTAAAATTGGAATGTGCTGCGAATGCCAGAAATATTCTGATGGCTTCAAGTCTTGCAACTGGTGCGTAGGTCTCATCATAATCAATTCCCTCTTTCTGGGAGTAACCCTTTGCCACCAGTCTGGCCTTGTTCCTTGTAACAATGCCATCACCGTCTAACTTGTTCCTGTATACCCATTTCGTGCCAATAACAGATCTATCTTTAGGCCTGGGTACCAGTGTCCATACTTCTTGCCTTTCGAAATGATTGAGTTCTTCTTGCATGGCAAGAACCCAATCTAGATCAGTTAGAGCATCTTCAATTTTCTTTGGTTCTTCTTGAGATAGAAAAACCGAAAATAAACATTCATTTGAAGTTGCACTTCTGGTTCTAACACCAACATCTGGATCACCTATGATCAATTCAAAGGGATGATCTTTGCTCCATTTCCTTTCCCTTGGTAGATTTGATCTTGATGATTCGCCTCTATATTCATTGTGATGTTGTGTTGTGCCAGTTGATCCTTTATCTCCCCCTGAGTTGCTGCCTGGATGACTTGTTGATCCACCACTGGTATTAGTAGTATCTCTAGTGTTGCCATTGTTTCCAACACTATTACCTAGATCATTACCATCATTGTTGTCATCATCATTTCCTGTTGCAACCTCAGGCTCTTCTTCATTATCCGAATCTGAGTCTGGATGATTGTCAAATTTTAATGACTCAGAAGGATCTTCAGTTTGGATGCTTGGGAGTTTAGTATCGTCAAATGATACGTTGACACTTTCTTTTACTTGGTGCTGATCAATTACGTACACCCTATATGCTCTTTTTGAGTAGCCGACAAAAATTGCTTCATATGCCTTGGCCTCGAATTTGCCACGATGTTCATCTCCATCTTTTAGCACAAAACATTTGGCTCCAAATACATGAAAGTATTTGAGTGATGGTTTCTTGCCAGCCATTAATTCGTAGGGTGTCTTCATATGATCCTTGTTGATTAAAGTTCGATTCTGGGTATAACAAGCCGTGTTCACTGCTTCAGCCCAGAAGTAGATAGGCAACCTTGATTCATTTAACATTGTTCTTGCAGCTTCAATCAAGGTTCGATTCTTCCTTTCTACTACTCCATTCTGTTGCGGAGTTCTTGGCGCTGAGAATTGTCTTGTTATCCCTTTGTCTGAGCAGAAGCTATTTAGAATTTCATTCTTGAATTCTGTTCCATTATCTGATCTGATTGCCCGGACAGGTAGCTTTGAATCTAACTCAATCAATTTTACATGATCAATCACCAACTGTGGAGTTTCATCCTTAGAGTTCAAGAATAAAACCCACGTCTACTTTGTGAAGTCATCTACAATCACTAAGGCATATCTCTTCCTTGACATAGACAGAATATTTACTGGACCAAATAAATCCATATGAAGCAGCTGCAGTGGTTCAATAATATATGTAGTGTCTGTGCCTTTGTGAGTTGCTCTTTTTGACTTCCCTTTCTGACATGCCTCACACAATCCTTCTTGTGTAAATTCCATCGGAGGCAGTCCTCTCACCAAATCCCTCTTGACCAGAGAGTTCATTGTTTTGAAATTCAGGTGTGAGAGTTTCTTGTGCCATATCCAACTTTCTTCTGTTGAAGCTTTTGAATAAAAACAGTTTGTTTCAGCTTCAGGTCCTGAGTTGAAATCAGCTACGTACAAGTTTCCTTTCCTTACTCCACGCAAGGCTAGTCTGTCTTCTTTAGAATGAGCTATTAAGCACTTCTCCTTGATAAAGTTTACTTTGTAACCTCTATCACAGAATTGACTGACGCTGAGTAGATTGTGCTTAAGTCCTTCTACCAAAGAGACGTTTTCAATGATAACATTTCCAGTATTTAACTTGCCATATCCCGTAGTCATTCCTTTGCTGTTATCTCCAAAGGTGACGATTGGGCCAGCTCTTTCAACCACGTCTGATAGCAGGGCTCTATCTCCGGTCATATGCCTTGACGATCCGCTGTCTAGGATCCAAACAACCCGGTTTTCCTGTTTAACTCCCTGCACATATCAAACGGATTAGATTATCTTCGGAGCCCAAAATTGATTGGGCCCGGCATACTTAAAGAATTGACCTTTGTCAGCTTTGACAACAGATCCTTTTCGAACAACAGCCGCATCCTCCTTGACTGTACTTACTTTCCTATAAATAGTCTTAACAATTTTTTGTTTAGACTTAGGAATATATTTTTCCTTCTTGACAGGTGAAGGAATAGCAGTCTTGGATTTAGCAAATTTATTATTGATGTATTGTCTCGGTGTCATGTTCTTTTTATTAGCAGTCATGCGTTTGAAATAAGCAGTCATAGCATTAAAAGCACATAACATACAATTTAACATACCACAAGGTTTATGGCATACATCAATAGCAGGCATGTTATTCACAGCAATAGGAGTTTTAACAATTTCTACTTTAACTTTTTCAGCAGATTTAAAGTTTTCAGTAGAATGGCATCTGTTGTTACTATCCCTACTTCTAACAAACTTATTGTTAGGTCTGTTCAAATTATTCTTTAAGTTCTTAGCACCTAAACCAGGAGTGGATGAACTAGCAGAGTTCACATTTTCGATTGGTCTTTTAGGTACATATTTAGCTTTCTGGACATTTATTCCTTTTATGTCCCTAGTCTGTTCTTCTCTTTTCTTCTCTTCAAGGTCTTCACATTTAATTTCATAATCCACTATTACACAACTATCAAGAACTGGTTCTGCAATAGGAGTTATGAACAGAGGTTTCTTGGTGTCCTTAATAACATGTGGAATACCCCTCTCTATAGCAGTCTTTTTAAAAGGGGTGATGTTACTAAGCTTTCCTACTGATTCATTATATTCAAAACCTATTCCAACTTTCCGATTGATCTCTTGTTGGTCAACTAGATCTTTCATAACAAATGAAGCAGTTCTATAGGCTTGACACCTGACCTTTTCTTTTTCAATTTTATCTTTCAAAAAAGCTTCAATTTCAACATAGCAGTTGACTCTATTAACTTGAAATGCAACATCTTCAGTTAATTTAACATTAATAAGTTTCAGCTTTTTCAATTCATAATTCTCCTCTGATAAAACTTTGTTTTCGAGAATTAAGACTTTTATTCGATCTCTAGCATCAGTTAAATTCTCACCTATCAATTTAAACATCTTAGGACAGCTAGGGTTTACCTCAATTCCTTGTCGAGGTGGAGATTGTGATCCTTCAGAAGAAGAGGCCATTAGAGCAAGATTTCCCATTTGATCTTCTTCATCATTGTCGGAATCATCCCAGTTTTTTCCTGCTGCTAAGTATGATTTTCCCCGATGCTTCTTCAGTAGAGCATCATATTTCTGTTTGAGCTCGTCATATGAATCCTTCTTTCTTTCCTGCTTGGGCTTTCTACAATCAGTTGCAAAGTGTCCCATTTCATTACAGTTGAAGCAACGGATCTTGCTTCTGTCTACCATCCCTGTCTTGTATCCACCTTTTGTGTTGGATGAGCTAGAAGAACCACCTGTCTGAAATCTGTTTGCTATAGGCTTGAATTTGAAACTAGGGTTCCTCCTGAATCTTGTATTTCCAAATTTTCTAGCAATCAGAGCCAGAGATTCATCCTCAAGTTGATCGAGTTCTTCCATTGAGTAGAATTCACTATCAGTTGAATTCATTAGAGTTGCACCAACTTCTGCAACAATACCCTGATCAATGATGTTGACTGAAGAAGATTCAGTCTTAGCTTTTCTGTACTCTGGTTCTTCTGCTACAAGAGCTGTAGACTTGCTGACCACCTTGCTTGTACCATATATTTCATTCTGTTGAATCTGCTCTAGCTCATAGGTCTTCAGAATGCCATAAAGTCTTTCCAAAGAAATTTCATTCATGTCCCTTGACTCTCTGATGGCTGTTATCCTGTGCTCTAGGTGTACTGGCATTGTCAGCAAAAACTTCCTACTGATCTCCTTCTTCGTATATTGTTTGCCATTGAGATTTAGATCATTTATCAGCTTGTTGTATCTCTCAAAAACTTCAGAGATACCTTCTCCAGGATTTGATCTAAAATGCTCATATTGAGACGTTAAGATTTCCAATCTGTTCTCCCTTACTTCTTCTGTTCCTTCATTTAGTATCTCTATCGTTTCCCAGATGTGTTTGGCATTTTTACAATTAACAACATGATTGTACATTCCGGGATCAAGAGATTCCACTAAAATTAACTGCAGGCTGGTGTCCAATGTATCCAGTTCCTTTTCTGTCTCAGTGTACTCAGAAATATCTTTTTCAAATTGTCTGTGCGGAATGAGTAAACCATCTTCCATATGCTCAGGAAAGATATTTATTGGAACAGCAACACCAGTTTTTAAAATATCCTTGTACATGGGATTTGCAGCTCGAAGAAACAAGGTCATCTTTCTCTTCCACAGATTATAATTGTCTTTATCAAATTGTGGAATTTTAATGCTACTAACTCTTTGAGTACTCATCTTTAAATAAGATTAAAAATTAATTGTTTCAAAAAATATTTTAATTTTTGACTTAAAATAATTTTTGATCAAAAATAATTTTTCGGAAAAAAAATTATTTCGAATAAAAAATTATTTCGAATTTAAAATAATTTTTGAGATCTGTATGAGTTCGCGGAATTTGATTTGGATCTGATATGAAAATATATCAACTGGCTCTGATACCAATTGTTGGTCCCTGATATTGTAGAAGGTGGGTTGAATACAATATCTGAAAATTAATCGCGGAATAATTTGGATTAAAAATATTATTTTAATTATTCGCGAAATATTAATTAGAATGAAATACTGTTCAAGTGAAAGATATAATTTTAACTTGATTAGTATTACAAAATTAATATTTAGAAAACTGTTATATAATTGATAAAAAGTCTAGAACGAATTCGACATGAAGTGTTCGTGTTTAATCAATTATATTCAAACTCAGCACAGAAATCTGTGAATATTACAATGCAGATAAATTACTGAATTTGATCTGATTTTTCTAACTCTTAACAACTGAACTGCTGAAAAATGAAGAGCTGATCTCATATTTATAGAGAATGAAAAAGGCTGCTATGACCTTTTTCAGTATGACTTAATTTCAAGAAAATAAGTCTGTATGACTTATTTTAACCCTTGTATGACATTTAAAAACTGGGTATGACTTCTGAATGGTCGGTATGACTTACTGAATCTCGGTATGACTTATTTAAAGTCATATTCAGATTTTATCTAATTAAAATAAATCGGTATGACTTATTTTAATTAAACAAAATAGGTTCAGTATGACCTTTTGAGCACAGAAATCTCGGTATGACTTATCCACTGAGCTCGGTATGACTTATCAGTCGGCTGTTCCGGTATGACTTTTCTTTAACAGCTTCGGTATGACTTATCAGTCGGCTGCTCCGGTATGACTTTTCTTTAACAGCTTCGGTATGACTTATCAGTCGGCTGCTCCGGTATGACTTTTCTTTAACAGCTTCGGTATGACTTTTATTAATATAATTCGGTATGACTTATTAATAAACAGTCGGTATGACTTATTTATTAGTCATTTGAATTATATTAAAAGTCATATTAAGTCATATCTTTTATAATAAATTAATTCTACTTAAATTAATTAGTTAATTTACAAATTAAATTAAATTCAACTTGAATTAATTTAATTAGATAAATTAAATAATCAATTAACATTTGATAGTAGAATTAAAATACTATTTCGTCTTGAATTACCGTGCTATCAGTCTTGAAGTCTTCCAGTCTTCGTTGTGTCTTTTGTCATAAAACCACTTGAGCTAGATGATGAATATTTATTATTTTAGTTGACACACAAATGTACTGTCTGGTTCATTTATGTCATACTATAATAAATATTCTTCATCTTTAACATTAAGTTGTGGTCTTCTGTTCTTCTTCTACTTCACTGTCTTCATTCTTCTTCTGGAATCTTCTGTAGTAGCCACTTAGAATCTTCTGAATCTTCTGAACAACTGCTTCTCTATTTTTCTCCGACGCTTGAACATATAAATGAACTTCTTCCGGTGTAGAGTAGCAACTTCATTATAATTCTTCTGACAAGTTGATTCTTTGTGTCTAGTTGACATTCTTCGATTTGATTCCATCCTCAGAATTTATTACTTACTTTAATTTCTTACTTGAGTTAAGTTGTCATCTACTAATTACAAATAGGCCTTGACATATGCCTTTCAATCATGCTCATCTCATACCTTGATTGCATTAACTTTGCGAATTTAGCACACAGCTTCTCATTTGCAGACCCATAGATAATGTCATCCACATATACTTGCACCATTATTAGATCATCTTTGCATTTCTTGTAGAAAAGCGTCTTGTCGATTACTCCTCTGGTGAAACCACTTTCTAATAAGAAGTCTGACAGAGTTTCATACCACTTTCGCGGAGACTGCTTAAGGCCATATACTGATTTGAAGAGTCGATAAACATAATCACAATATTTGCTGTCGATAAACCCGGGAGGTTGCTCGACATACACCTCTTCATCCAGTTCACCGTTTAAGAATGCACTCTTGACATCCATTTGATAGACTTTAAAACCATGATGTGCTGCGAATGCCAAGAACATCCTTACTGCTTCTAGCCTTGCTACTGGTGCATAGGTTTCAACATAATCAATTCCTTCTCTTTGAGTATAACCCTTAGCAACCAGGCGAGCTTTATTTCGTGTTACAAGTCCGTCTTCATCCAGCTTGTTTCTGAATACCCATTTTGTCCCAACAACAGATCTATTCTTTGGTCTAGGTACCAGCTTCCACACCTTCTGCCTTTCAAACTGATTGAGTTCCTCTTGCATAGCAATCACCCAATCAGCGTCATCTATAGCTTCTTCCACCACTTTAGGTTCAATCTGGGAAAGGAACACTGAGTATAGACATTCATTCTCAGTGGCAATTTCAGCTCTAGCTTTTCCTCTAGTAGTCACTCCGGCTTCTGGATCACCAATAATTAGCTCGAATGGATGGTCCTTGTTCCAAGTGCGATCCCTAGCAAATGTTCTTGATGATTCAGCTTGATCTTGTAAGTGAAGGTGACTTAGTCTAGAAGCACTTTCACTAGCTTCCCTTGAGCTAGTACTGGTTCCCCCTAAGTGAGCTGCTCCCCCTGAGTTAGTACCAGGTCTGACGGAAGGTGATCCCTCAGCCCTAGTGTTTTGAATTTGCGAAACACTAGACTCTTGATTAATTTCATTATTTATCGTTGGATCACTACCCTGCACTACAGACTCAGAAACTGTATCCACTTCATCAATATCCATATTTTCAAATCTTAGGGAAGTGGGCTCACTGTCTTCTTTTAGTATAGACGGGAGCTTTGAGTCGTCGAATGTGACATTAAGGCTTTCAACCACCTTGCGATCATTAAGTACAAACACCCTGTACGCTGCTATTGCTTCAAGAGAATATCCAATGAAAACCCCTTCATCTACTTTGGCATCAAACTTTCCAAGTTGTGCATTGTCTCTTAACACAAAGCATTTTGCACCAAACACGTGGAAGTAGTTGATAGAAGGTTTTCTTTTATTCATCAGATAATATGGCGTCTCATTATAGTCTTTTGTAATCAGGGTTCTATTCTGTGTATAACACGCCATGCTAACTGCTTCAGCCCAAAAATATAAAGGAAGTTTTGACTCATACAGCATTGTCCTAGCTGCTTCAACCAGTGTCATGTTCTTCCTTTCTACCACCCCATTCTGCTGCGGTGTTCTAGGTGCTGAATACTGTCATCTGATCCCTTTAGATATGCAGAAATCCATTAACACTGAGTTCTTGAATTCTGTCCCGTTGTCAGATTGGATAGTCTTCACAGTCAGACTTGCTACATTTTCAATTACCAGTACATGTCTAATGATCTCATGTGGCACTTCATCTTTCGATGTCACAAACTTCACCCATGTGTATTTGGAAAAGTCATCGACAATTACCAGCGCATATCTTTTCCTTGACATTGACATAACATTAACGGGTCCAAACAAATCCATGTGAAGTAGTTGTAGGGGCTCGGTAATGCTATTTACTTGCTTATCCTTATGCGAGGCTCTTTTCGATTTTCCCATCTCACATGCTTCGCAGAGTCCATCTGGGGTGAACTCCATCTGCGGCAGCCCTCTCACCAATTCTCTCCTTACGAGATTATTCATTGCTTTAAAGTTCAGGTGAGATAATCTTTTATGCCATAGCCAACTTTCATCAGCAGAAGCCTTGCTGTAGAAACACGTGACTTCAGACTGATCAGCAGAATTCATGTCAGCTATGAACAAATTTGACTTCCTTACTCCTTTGAGAGCAAGGCTTCCATCCTTTTTGCTTCGAATCGAACAATCATGCTTCCCAAAGTTGACGTCAAAACCCCTGTCGGTGAACTGACTAACGCTGAGGAGATTATGTCGCAATCCTTCCACAAAAGACACGTCCTCAATGATAACATTTCCACAAACAATCTTGCCATATCCCCGAGTGTAACCTTTGCTGTTATCTCCAAAAGTAACCACGGAGCCGGCTCTCAACACCAAATCTGTTAACAGGGACTTATTGTCGGTCATATGCCTCGATGCTCCACTGTCCAGCAACCATATGACTTTACTCTTTTCCTGTTCACTGCCCTGCAAATCCAGAAAGGTTTGGTGTTCTTCGGAACCCAATGATGTTTGGGCCCGGCATCAATAATTTCCTTTTTCTTTTCAGATACAGAAGGCTTTGCCTTGTTGCCATCAGGGGCATTCATCTTGACTTTGTCTTTTCCCTTGTCAACCTTGACTGGTTTGTCAGGTTTGGGAGTATACTGGTCACTCCTTGCTTTAGGAGGACTTGAAGTCTTAGCCTTTGACCCCGCATGCTTTTTCTTACTACTACTAGATGTATGTTCAACAGATGCACTAGCAGTATTCATTAAATTAAAATAAGCATGCATGATGTTTACAGCACATGGCATACAATTAGGATTATTGCATTTGGCATGATTTGCATACATGTTAGGCAAAGCAATAGTTGCAGGCATGGTATTACAACCAACAGATTTTTCTTCCTCTTCATAGAACGGGCAATAGTAAGACAAATGATCAGTTTGATTACAAATATAGCATGCCTTCCTAGCTCGTGTAGATGTAGATACAGATACAGGTTCAGTTTTAATTACCTCTACAGGTGTTTTCATTTGGTCTAACCCTGCTACCCATTGTTTATATGACACCGTCTTAGCCTCCTTGGTTCCTACACCTCTCTTAGCATAAGCAATCTTACTCGCTCTCTTAGAAGTTGTAGGTCCTACTACTTGTTCTTCCAAATCTTTTTCCATTTTAATCTCATGTTCAATTTTAACAGCAACAGGATCTATTGTCCTAGGCTCAAACTGCTTAAAGATAGGTTTTCTAACATCCCCTAAAACCTCAGGCACATTTTCTTTGACTAACACTGGCTCTAATAACTCAGCAGCCCTATTTTTCTTTTTCTGTGTGTAGTCAAGTCCTATGTTTACTTTTTCATTTTTACTCTTGCCTGCCAATTTCATGTACATGTCCCTTTCTACGAAAACTTTATTAGCGGCTTCTTTAAAAGATTGACATGTTATTTGAAGCTCAGCTAATTCATTTTTAAGTTCTTCGTTAAGGTCTTCCCTAATCTTAAGCTTGTGTTCTAAAACGTCTACCTGATTCATTAACTGCCTTTCTTTACTTTCTCCTGATTTTAATTCCTCTACCCTGGCCTCGAGAAGTCTATTCTTAAGGGAGAGTTTAGCATTTTCCTCATTAATAGCAATTAGAATTAGTTGGAGATTGTACATGTCTTTAGTCATGGCAGCTAATTCATTTTGGTACTCAGAAATAGACATTTCATTTACGGTTAGAATTGGTACCTCTGATTGTTCTGAAGATTTTGCCATTAAAGCGAAGTTGCATAGCTCCTGATCTTCATCTTCATCAGACTCGTCCCAACTCTTCCCTTCAGTCACAACATAAGCCCGGCTTCCCTTCTGTTGCTTGCTAACCAAGGCATCATATTTCTTTTTCAGATCAGCATAGGTTTCCTTGGGATGAACGTATTTGGGCTTCTTGCACTCTGTTGCGAAGTGCCCCAATTCATTGCAGTTGTAGCATCTGAACTTGTTTTTGTCTACCAGGTTAGGTCTATAGCCACTACTAGATGTGCTACCTCGACTGCTGTAACTTCCCCGACCACTTACACTACTGCCTCTGCTACTACTGCTGCCTCTTCGGCTGAAAGAACTACCAAATCGTCCTTTACCTCTTCTTTGCTTCCTGAAGCTGATATGAGCAAATTCTCGAGCAATACAAGCATATGACTTGTCTTCTAATTTGTCCAGCTCTTCAAGGGTATAGTATTCATCCTCACTTTCTTCGGATGGATCTTCAATGTCTAATACCACCCTTTCAGGATTAGCAATTTTCAATGAGACAGCTGCAAGTGCCTTTACAGCAGACTCTTCAGCTACAAGTCCAGACGCACTTACCGCTTTGTGTTCTCCACTATTGTAGGATCTTCTTCTGTCATTTTGTTCCTGCTCCAGCTCGTAGGTCTTCAAAACACCATACAGCTTTTCGAGAGAAGTATTTTTCAAGTCTCTTGACTCTCGAATGGCAGTGATCCTGTGTTCCAGATGTTTAGGCAAATTCAAGAGAAACTTGATATTTGAATCTGCTAGTGGATAGACTTTATCTCTTATACTCAGCTCGATAAGCAATTTACTGTAACGTTTGTAAACATCCGCTACGTTTTCTCCTCGTTCGCATCTGAACGATTCATATTCAGATATCAGAATGCGTTTGTGATTATCTCTAACTTCCTCGGTCCCCTCCATCACCACAGCCAGTTTATCCCACATGGCTTTAGCTGTTTTTAATCCCTTTATCTGAACATAGTACTCTGAGTTTAGGGATTCAATTATGACGTTGCGTAACGACGCATCCATACCAACCAATTCTTTATCTGCGTCTGAAAACTCCATTTCCTCTTTAGGAACAGACCGGGATGGTATTAGTATCCCTCCTTCCATTCGCTCTGGCTCAATTTTCATGGGTATGTATGGACCGTTTTCCAATATTCTCAAGTATACCTTGTTTATCGATTCAAGGTAAGCTCTCATCCTTCCGGTCCATTCGTCATAATGTTGTGCATCAAACGGAGGTATCTTAAATCTGTGTGCGGCGGCCATTTTAATAAAGTTTAAAATTAAGATAATACACTTTTCAAATTACAATAAATTGTATTTACTTGAAAAATTAATTATCTCACTTTAAATATCCAACACTTAATATCCAATGGATTTTGCACTTAAGATTCAAGCAAGTTAGTACTAATCACAGGAACAGTAGCAGGGTCCACCAGTCTTCCAAGTCCAAACAAAAAGCTGTCCACTATCTAGTTGACAGTAGTTCGAATTTGTTCTTTTTGTTCAACCAAACAGTTGATTCAAGTTCCCTAGTCAACCAATCAAATATTCTTTTATAACCAGATTTTTTTTTACCACAAGAAAACCCACAAAGCTCTAAAGTACAATGTTTTGGAATGTTGTACAAATATTCCTTACACCATTACTTAGAACTTTTTAGATCTATGACTTTTTCAGGAAGAAACAAATAAAAAATTTCGGCACAAACTTCAAGAAAAATTAGATCTGGGATTTTCAAGAACCAACTCAAACAACACAATAGGATCTCTGTTAGATGTGTTTAACAGGGGCTTTGATACCAATTGTTAGGTCCAAAGTGTTGTAGAGGGGGGGGGGTGAATACAACATTTTAGAATAATGAGAGAATGTATAAATATGCAGGTAATAAATTATGACACAGAATTTCAAGAATATATCATTATATTCAATGGAGGATTTGCTACAACATTCATAAAGGCATCATGATCAGTTGAACAATAAATACAGCAATTAAAGCTAGATTCAACTGATCATCTCTCTCACTATTGTTTTACAGTAAATGCTCTCTCTTTTTAATATATCGTTGAAATACAGAGATAAAAGTCTGTCTACTAATAAAAACAAAGTGCTGCTTTTATAATGTCATGTAGTCTTGATCTTGTCCTGTTTGTGTACGTGGCCCAATCAGGACTTCGACAACAAAAAGTACTTTCCCAACAACTCTGGATCAACCGTTCACAATAAGCCACTTGTCCCTTGAACATTAAATGTTACATATCTACCCGCATCTCGATCTTCGCCTGGACCCATCTCGATCTCGATCTGTGAAAATCTCGATCTCGATCTGGGAGAATCTCGATCTCGATCTATGAAGATCTCGATCTCGATCTGGGAGAATCTCGATCTCTATCTATGAAGATCTCGATCTCGATCTCGATCTGCCGTGGATCGAGATTTGCCTTTGCAATGTTTATCTTTAATTTTCAATCTCGATCCGCATCTCGATCTGCTGTGGATCGACATTTGCCTTGGCAAATATGCACTCATCGAATGTTGACTTTCTTTAGTGACCCATTGTGGATTAACCTTTATGAGCAAGTTTCCCTAGCTTCTTCAATTTCTTTTCCTCACTCAATTCAAATGAGATCTTCTATTACTGACATGAACTTGCCTCCAATGTCGTGACACTTGATGCAAAGGTCTGGTTCATAAGTGACTAGTCTTGTAGGGGTTCTTGCTTCTAAATGTCAGTTCTCATTTGTTGATTAATCTTTACATTATCCAGTTGTTGAGATTCATCACATGAAATCACTTTGGTCTTCTTGATACTTCTTTGTCATTAATTTGATTCTCCATTAGATAAGTTAGGGCATGAGCAATACTGAGATTGAACTTCTTCTCACTTATGCATCCTTGATTAACCAAATTAGTTACTTGTAGTTACCAAGTATCATTACCATTTCTTCAGTTGATTGATTCCATGTGCTTCTTCAGTTTCTCTTGTTTTGCTGTTGTTTTATCTTTTACTTAGTTGAGTTACATAGTAATTAAGTGTTACAAGTTAGTACACCTATGCCTTTCATAGAAGCTGGTCTGCTTGTCAGGAAAATTAGGTCTGACAATGGAACAGAATTCAAGAATTTAACTCTGAATGAATTCTGCGTTGAAAAAGGAATATCAAGACAATTCTCAGCGCCCAGGACTCCACAACAAAATGGAGTGGTAGAAAGAAAGAACAGGACCTTGGTTGAAGCAGCAAGAACAATGCTGAATGAAGCCTAGTTACCTCTCTACTTTTAGGCTGAAGCAGTCAACACAGCTTGCTACACTCAAAATCGTACCCTGATTAATAAAGAACATGACAAGACTCCGTATGAGATAATGGCAAACAAGAAACCAACACTGAAATACTTTCATGTGTTTGGAGTAAAGTGCTTTGTATTGAAAGATGATGAGCAACTAGGAAAATTCGAATCCAAGGCTCATGAAGGCATATTTCTTGGCTACTCTCTGGAATCTAAGACGTACAGGGTTTATGTGATTGAACATAAAAAGGTCATTGAAAGCATGAATGTAACTTTCGATGATCTCAAGCTCCCAAGTCTACAAAGAACAGACGACACTGAAACTCTCCAGTTTGAAAATTTGAACTCAGATGAAGGTAAAGTAGAACCTGAATCTGCAACCGGAAATCAAGTACCAATTGAGAACAACAATGATGATTCTGACCCTAGTAGTGGAAACAGTGGAAGATTCACAGAAACTACTAGAAGTGGCAGAGAATCTCATTCTCAACCAAGCAGCAGCTCAGGGGGAGTAACTGAAGGATCTACAAACAGGACTCAGCACAATAATGAAAATCAGGCTGAATCATCTAGGGCAAATCTGCCTAGATATAGGGTGTGGAGTAGAGATCACCCCTTTGAGTTGATTCTAGGAGATCCAGTTGCTGGAGTTCAAACAAGACGTGCTTCCCAAAATGAATGTTTATTCTCTGGTTTTCTCTCTGAAATAGAACCAAAGAAAGTGGAAGAAGCACTAGAAGATCCAGATTGGGTTCTAGCTATGCAAGAAGAACTCAATCAATTTGAGAGACAAAAGGTGTGTAAACTGGTACCCAGGCCAAAGAATAAGTCTATTATTGACACAAAGTGGGTATTCAGGAACAAGCTGGATGAAGATGGCATTGTTACGAGGAACAAAGCTAGACTGGTTGCTAAAGGTTATTCCCAGGAGGAAGGAATAGATTATGATGAAACATATGCACCAGTGGCAAGGCTTGAGGCTATCAGGATGTTCTTAGCATATGCAGCACATTCCAACTTTAAAGTATATCAAATGGATGTGAAGAGTGCATTCCTGAATGGAGAGCTGGAAGAAGAAGTGTATGTGGAACAAGCCCCAGGGTTTGAAGATCCAGAATTTGCAAATTTTGTATACTTCCTCTTCAAAGCACTCTATGGCCTGAAGCAAGCCCCTCGAACATGGTATGACACTCTATCTATATTCTTACTTGAAAACGGTTTTACTAGAGGTGTCATAGATAACACTCTATTCCATAAAATGCATAAAAATGATATGATATTAGTACAAGTATATGTAGATGACATTATATTTGGTTCTACTAACGATCAGTTGTGTAGTAGATTTGCTAAGCTAATGCAGAGTAGGTATGAAATGAGCATGATGGGAGAGCTGAACTACTTCCTTGGACTCCAAGTAAGTCAAAGGAAAGATGGAATCTTTATTTGCCAGACCAAGTACATCAAAGAACTTTTGAAGAAATATGGTCTTGAAGATGCATCTACAGCTAAAACTCCAATGGCAACTGCCACTAAGCTTGATAAAGATGAGCCTGGTAAGAGGGTAGACATCACAAGCTACAGAGGTATGATCGGCTCATTACTTTACCTTACTGCAAGTAGGCCAGATATTATGTTCTCTACATGCTTGTGTGCTAGGTTCCAATCAGATCCTAAAGAATCATATCTTATAGCTGTTAAACGAATTTTTATGTATCTTAAGGGAAGTCTGAATCTTGGAATTTGGTACCCTAAAGATACAGGTTTTGACCTTGTTGGCTATACAGATTCTGATTATGCAGGGTGTAGGATTGATAGAAAGAGTACATCAGGGAGTTGTCAATTCCTTGGTAGAAGACTGGTGTCCTGGTATAGCAAGAAGCAACACTCAGTTGCAATGTCGACAGCTGAAGCTGAATATGTTGCTGCTGGGAGTTGCTGTGCACAAATTCTGTGGATAAGGAACCAACTTCAGGACTATGGACTGTTGCTGAGCAAAATTCCAATATTCTGTGACAACACAAGTGCCATAGCCATCACAAACAATCCTGTTCAACATTCGAGGACCAAGCACATTGATATCAGGTATCATTTCATTCGAGAGCATGTCATGAATGGTACTGTAGAGTTACATTTTGTACCTACAGAGCAACAAATTGCAGACATCTTCACTAAACCACTGGATGAAATCTCTTTCACTAGACTGGTTTGTGAACTTGGGATGTTAAATACTACTGACTAATAAGTTAGTAATCAATAACTGCAATTTGAAACTGATAAATTCACTAGTTGATTAATTTCAATATTTTTAGGACTTGTGAATTTATCTACCAAATTATTTTCCAGTGAATAAGATTAAATTTAGATAAATACTTTGCGCATGCCTGCTTAATTTATTAATCTGGTATTTATTTAATTTTGATCTTAGAAAATATTTACGTGCTTCTATTTAATTGATAAATTCTTAGCACTTATTTATTTAAATATTATTTAAAATAAAAGTAAAATAATGAGAAGCATAATTTATTTATAATAATAATTTTAACAATTAATGTTATTATTTTTATTTATGAATATTTTGTGAAAATAATATTTGTGAGTAATTGATTATTAATCGATTAATCATTCGAATTATTCATGAATATTATTGTTGTTAGAAACAAAATTTGGAACCACTTGAAAAACTGTCTAAGTACTGAGTGGCGCCTATACAGCATACCCACTGTATAAGCGCAACTCATTCGCTAGTACTTAGAATTTTTCATGATAAATCTTAAGTGGCGCCTCAAGTGTTGAGTGGCGCCAATACAGTGCATTCACTGTATAAGCGCAACTCAGCACTTAAATTATTGTTGCTAAACAAACCTGTGTGGTGCCAATATAGTGCATTCACTGTATAGGCGCAACTCAAGTGTTTAACTGAGTAAAATTTTGCTAAGTTGTTTTTATCGCTAGTGGCGCCAATACAGTGTAACCACTGTACAGGCGCCACTCACAAATACTTAATAATTTTTATTCTCTCAAGTGGCGCTAGCTAGTTAAGTGGTGCCTACACAGTGCATCCACTGTGCAAGCGCCACTCAGCACTTAACATGTTTTTATTTTTTTTAAATGTTGCGCCTCTATATATAACTGAGTAATATGTTTTTGTTGTCTTTTTGTTACATACACGGTTATACACAGTATAGGCGCAACACGAACAATTCTCAGATCTACATTTTTAATCGAACATAACTTAACCATTTCCTGCCCGATTTTTAAACTAAAATCAGTTTTGTGATCACCTTGAACATATCTGTCATTTGCTAACAGTTTCACTCAATTTGGTTAAGGTTTTAAAATCCACATTTTTGCAAAATTCGAACTGTTTGGTCACTGTTCTATATTGTTTAATCGATTAAAAATTATAATAAAATCAGTAATGTGCTTAGAATTGCTAGAAGTTTTTCATATATTAATTTCAAGTCGAACCTAGTAATTTCATATTTAGGGTTTTAGTTCATTATTTGCTTTATTAATTCGACTTTAATTAGTACTTTTAATTAGTAAAAATTACTTTTCATTTTTAATTAAATGGCAGGTCATTTTGAGATTAAAAAGACTAATTATTTGTCTATTTTAGTAGATGACTGGACTGAAGCAGGGGAGTTAGGTAATTGGGCTAGGTTTTTAAATGAAGATTCAATAGTCCGTTACGCACTAACAACTTCTGTTCCTTTAAATAGAAATTTATTAAGACAGGTCTACAGGTCTGCCCTAGATACTTCTGCAGATGGGATTTTAAGCTTCTCTTTCAAAATTCAAAAGCAGAGCGTGCAGATCACAGAAGCTGACATCAACAGAGCGCTGCATCTGCCCACTGAAAACTTTGAGGAGGATCCATCCCAGGAAGATCTGGACAACTACTTTCTGTTCATTCACTGCACCAGGGAAAACTCAAATCTTCCAAGGAAGATCTACAAAAATCACTTTCCCAAGGAATGGAACCTGTTCTTCAATATTCTATCTCATGCCTTTGCACCCAAGACAGGTGGCTTTCATGGGATCACACAGTTCAATAAGGTGATAGGATATGCAGTGGCTACCGGCTCCAGAATTAACTTCGGAAAGTTGATCATGGCTGAGATCTTGAAGAACCAGGCCAAAATGGAAAACTTCTGCCTGTATCCAAGATTCTTGCAGCTGGTGCTGAATGAAGTTCTGGAAGCTGCTCAACTCCGAATGTTTCAGAACAGTCAAATGGATGAGTCACCCTCTCTACAGTTAAGAGCATTGGTGTTGCTCAACACTGAGACTGACTATCCAAATAGGTATGCTCCTGCTCCTATGACTGAACCTATAAGGGATTTTATTGCTCTTCTTAGACAGGAAAATGAAGAAGAAATAGAAGAAGAAGCATCAATCTCTGAAGAGGACAATGAAGCTGAAACTTCAAGTGATTCTGGAAGCTCAGCAGCAGTGGAAGAAGAAGAAGAACCAGGCACTGATAATGCAGATGAAACTATGGAAGAAGCTGGTTCTGAAGCTGAGCAAGATCAAATTCCTACAGATGAACAAAGGAATATCCCTGAAAATCCAACAGAGGAGATAGTGGTAGAGACAAAAGTAGAAGAACCTAAAGCTACAGATGTTTACATCCCTAGCATGTCTGATGATCATTTGGATGAAGGTTCACTTCTTTACTTTGATCTCTCTGCTTTTCTTTCAGATGAAAATGACACAATATCTCCCTCTGTGCCTCAAACGGTAATGCACACACAAGAGCCCTCAGTGGCCGTCGAAGTTGGCAATGAACTTGGCGACCCACCAGTTCTAACCACTGCCAGAGATCATCAAACAGTTCCTTCATCATCCCTAACCAGAAAAAGAACACACGAAATAGATGATAGGATTGTTTCTATACCGGATCAGGAAATTTTTCAAACATCCCCTACAGCTCTGCCTTCTCCAAAACGGCGTAAAATGAATTTTAGCCCTAAGGCAACTGTGAACCAGGAACCTGATTCTCCAATCTTTGAAACTTTTCTTTTTCTTCGTGACCTTAATTCTGAAATTGATAAAATCCTGAAAGGTCCGGAAAGAGAAACAGAGGTTGCAACAACATTCGCTACTTCAGTAGCTTGTACTATCTTGGTTGATCCAATTCAGAACCTGTCTTCACAGACAGTAGGGGGCATCACTGACTCTCACGAGCCACTCATTACATTGCCAAATGTGGTGACCCCCCTGGACTTAACATCTCCAGATCCTATTCAGGATGTTTTCCCTCCCCAAGTGGGTGAAGTGGAAAGGCAACTCTCCCATAGAAGGGAAGAGGTCTCCATTCATGGAGTAGCTGTGTCAACAGCACCACCACTTCAAGTGGAAATGCCTTCACAGGCTTCGCGGGGCACCACAGGCTCTTACTTGTCAATCATTACATTGCCTGAGGTGGTGACCCCCCTAGAGATTCCAAGTCCAACTCCTACAACGGAGGTCCTCCCCACCTTCACAGGTCAGGTGGAGGGACAACACACCCATAGAAGGGATGTGGACTCTATTCATAGAGTATCTGCTGCTTCGGTAGTAGAACCTGTTCAGGGTGTCTCTGGACAGGTCATGCCTTCAACGGCTTCAACTGGCATCACTGATTCTTCTATATTGCCAATCATTACAGAATCAATAGTGGTGACCACACTGGGTCTCAACTCCCCAGTTTCTGAAAAAGGAGTTTTCCCCACCCAAAGTGGTCAGGCGGAGAGGCAACCTACCCATAGAAGGGATAGGGATTTTCTTGCAGGTATTGAAGATTTGGATGCTACAATGAGTGAAACACTTAACCTTAGTGATCTTCAATTCTCTGACCCCGATCAGCCGAGTGTGAGTGTTGAGGGTCGTGTTCAAAAAGAAATAGTGAGAAGTGAGACACCCACCGACCAAACAAACACCCCACACAAAACACACACTGCACATAGCCAAAGGATTTTAAATCTGGAGGCCCAAGTCACTGAAATTCACTACTCATTAAGGAAGATCTTGGAGGTGCAAGAGCAGCAGCGAGCTGAAATGAAAGAAATTAAAGATCTAGCTCAACAGCTGCTGGCTCAAATCATTCTGGTTTCTACTCAATCAACTCCAACAGCTCAGATTACTCCGATCAGAAGGGAGGATAACCCAACTGAGGGGGAGAGATTAGCACAAGAAAAAGAAGTTGGAGCTGAAATGATAATGGAGTATACAGCTCAGGGGGAGACGGATTTCTTCTACAGGCCTAGAGCGAGGCAACTTGAAGAAGGAGAAATCTTTGAACCCTATGTGCATATGGATATTCCTACAGAAGTTGAGATAGAAAAGACAATACAGGCTGAAGGGATCGATATCGAAGAAGAGTTTGCAGAAGAATACGCTTTTGATAATGAATGTCTTCTAGTTGGTATAGATGAAGTTATTGCTAAAGGTGTATCTGAGGCTCAGGACTTAATGAAGAAGAAATGGAAGAGAGTACAACACGCAATAGAAAGGAGGAACATAATAAAGGACATAGAAGCGAAAGTTGGTCCTGATTGGGATGAAGCAAGGGATCTTCTCAAAAAGAATGAGTTATCTTTAACTCACAGGAAAGACAGAGAAGTCCTTGATCTCTTCACGGCCATGAAAGAAAAATTCGAAGATGTTCATGAGTTCTACTCCATGCTATCAGAAGAAGTAACAAGTGTGTCAGTTAGTGCACTTAAAAATGGCTGGAAAATGCATATCAATACAACATCACTGGGATCGAAGATATTGTCGACGAAGAGTTTTGAAAAGATGAACATAGTGGAGCTGTATGTGCTAAAAAGGAAAGTCATCTTTGGAGGGCATAAGTCGAATGAGATACTAAGAGATCTAATTGAAAAGAAGATTATGGAGATCGGTGTTGAAGCGTTTGAAAAGCCTCCAGTTGTCAAGTACTACAAAGCAACAACACTTCACAATTTAACTTTGTCAGACGAGTGTTTGGACCAAAGCCATGTGATGTTCATGCAGTATGTAGAGGGAAAACTCAGAAGCAAGAAGAACAGAACTGCAGAAGACCTTAATGTTGCTGAGTTGATCTATGCATTCAGGCTGAACAAAGCAATTCAAACCTCTGGAAAATATCTAATGGAAATGTCCAGATACTACCAAGAACCAGTGTTTGTTAGAAAAGATGGTGGCACTGAAGTACTCGAATCCATTCAAGACTCTGTACCTTGCATTCAAACTGAACCAAACGGAACTAAATTCTTTCTCTTCAAGAAAAACGGTGTGGACAAGAGGAAAGAACTTTCAAAGCTTGGGAGAAATAACTCTGAGATTATTCGAAAAGTCTTTTCAACGGTAAAAAGATCCACTATCAAGTCAGACAAAAAGGCTTTGAGGATGATCGAAGATATTCTAAGGGAGAAATTGACAGAAGAGTCAATGCACGACACTGAAAGAGTAAAAGGCTTTCCAAAAAGGATAACAGTGTTTGTGTTTACAAAGAGACAATCTCTGGCCTTCGAGTCAATCTCCAAAACAAACTCAACGGCGTTTCTCTCTGAGATATTGAAGAAATTAGAAGATCCACCTCCGGTTAACACTCTTGAAGTAGAAGCAAGAGATTTGGTGAAGGCAAGGTTAGAGCAAAAGGAAGAAGAGCTGAGAAAGCACTACTCTGAATCGAGATCAAAAGCCAAGCAAGACCTAGTGCAAAGAAGTAGAAGATCATAGATTTATCTGTTCAGGCTAGAGGAACAAACTTCTTTTGTACTCAAAGAAATCTGGAAATGTACTATCTAATCCAGAATGTAATTAATATTATTTACTGTCTTTCTGTACTTTACTTTTTCTTGTAAGTATCAGTTGAGTTATCTTCTCACAGGATTTGCTTGTCGAGCTCTCTCAAACAAATAGGGGGAGATTGTAAAGCATAATGTAATGTAGTATGTAATAGTGATAACGATAACTCAACTAAGAAACAAAGACAGATAAATATTGTTAATATGTAGCACAGAAATCCAGAAGGACATAATCAAGAAGATAATATGTTTTCCCAGTTGCACAAGTAGAAGGGGGGGTTGAATACTTGTGTGTCTTTTCTGCCCGATTTAAAATCAAATTAATAACAAACTCAAACACGAAGATATGAATAAGAACTGTTTTGTATTATTGATTTGTGAATACAAAACTCTCCTAGGATGTACACAAACCCTAGCAGCTTCTCTGTGTTTATCACAGCAACTCTCTCTATCTCTATGCTCTCACAAAAATATTACTAAGACAATTATTTTCCCACGCTTTTACAATTAGGTTACATAGAGTTTATATAGAGAGCTTCCTATCAACTAATAACAGAAAGATAAATTACAATAGGAATATAATTCCTAATTATTAGTTGACAGTTTCCTTGTAGAATTCTCTTTCTTTCCCATAGCATATATGTAATTTAAATTATCTTGATCTTCGAAGACTTTCCATTCCTCTGATCTTCTGTATAGACTCTGAAATCTTCAGACTCTGATGATCTCCAGACTCTGATTAGATGTAGACTCTGATAGTTCACAGACTCTGATGGTCTATAGACTCTGACCACCTTCCAGACTCTGATCTTCATGTAGACTCTGGTTTCACTTTTTACAGAAATTCTTCTAAGTACAAATAACATGAATGTTGACTATCTAGACTCTGATTATATATTTCAGAGACTAGAAAGACTTATTACAGATAAACTAATCTAGACCCTGTTCTAGTATTTTGTACATCATCAAATGGATATATTCCTAACAATCTCCCCCTATTTATGCTTTATAAAATGTAAGCATAAATCAAGGTTTGATGATGTCAAAACTAAAGAATAAAACTATTAATCTAGAACAGTATAAAAGAATTATAAGGGAAAAAGAATTACTTCTTATTTAATCTTCTCAAAAGCTGGATTATTCTTCAAAAAAGACTTTAACATATTTTCCTCAACAATTGCCAAAGCTTCACCAACAAATTTCTTCAGTTTCTTCATTTCTTCATTTGAACATTTTATTTGACAGTAAGCTGCTCTTAGGTCATTTGCATTGCTTTCTTGAGTTTTTAAGTCCTTCAACATTAGAACACTGACTTTCCCATTCATAGGCTGAAACCCAAAGTAAGTCCTTCTTGACTTGATCATTTCCCTCAGCATCAACATATTTCAAAGAGAATTTGCTCATTTGTCGATTTGCCTGTCTGTGCAGAGTCAGCTTCTTGTCAATTTCTTGAAACCATTTGTGAGTGATAGCCTCTTTGCTTTTGTTCACTTCATAAGCAATTTGCAGTAGGAATCTAATATACTGTAGCTCCTCAGCTTGTTTGAAAAAGATAAAATTTGACTGACTAATCCACCTTACACTTCCACCTTCTAGGAAGTAAACTAGCATCTCATTTTTCACCTTTTCTATTTCTCCCTGACCTCCTTGTACCTTTCTTTCAAAAATATTATAAACAATTTGAGCAGACACCACTTTGTTTAAATGCTTCTGGGTGATCTTCTCAAACTGCCTATCTGTCAAGGATTGAGGATCCCTGGTTAAGGTAGATGTTCTGTCAATATCTGATTCTTCAAATCCTCCAAGTCCTGTCTTGTTTTTAGCTCTAAGTTGCAGATTTGATTGACTGCATTTCCAGTAAGAAGGTTCTTGAGTGTCATCAGAGTCTGATTTCTTCCTTTGCCTATCAGAGTCTGATTTAGACCCTGATTTCCCATGTCCAGTCCCTGACTGGTGTGTTTGAGTTCTTGCTACTCCAGATTGTTTTTGTTGCACACCATCAGGACCCTTAGGACCATGAGAACTATCTCCATCATCACCATCTCTCCTCCTTTTAACTCCCCTTGATTGATCCTTGCATCCCTCATCCTTATGTCTCCTGGAGGATTCACCTTGCTTCTCCTTCTCCCCCTTTTTGACATCATCATTACTGGTGACAGCCAAAAGGATCTGCTCAAGAACTGTGGAGATATTTGCCTGGGCTGCAATAACTGAATCAACCTTAGTGGTCAAAGCAGAAACTGTAGTTTGAAGAGAGGCTTGAGTGGTAGTGATAGCAGCCAGAGCATCTTTAAAAGCGACCTCTTTGGATAATTGAAGGGAGTGAATTCTGTCAAATCTTGTATTGAGAAGAGAAGTGGTATTATCAACACCAGTGAGCTTTGTTTTAATATGAGAAATGTCCTGGACCACACTGGATAATTGAGCAGCAACATCAGGCAGCTTAGCTTTAACAGCTCCATCTAAGACTTGATCTTCTTCACCAGGATAGTAACCATGTTCCTGTTGAAAAGATTTTTTCTGAAAAGCTGGAAGCCTCTCAGATTGATGAATTGCCAAAATGCAAGCAAAAGAATCTTTATCTGTTATTCCCCTTTGCTGGGCAGACTCCCAAGATTGGGGAAACACCTGATCAAAATATACAAAGGAGGGTGGAACTGGATCATCATCTTCCGAAGAGCACTCCTCAGCAACAGGCTCAATCTTTGTAATTGGAGGGGTAGACTCTGGTGGTGTAGACTCCGAAACTGCAAACGGGACTATAGACCCTGACTCCTCCCGAGAGTTATCAGAGACTGTAGACTCTGGAAGTCTAGCCCTTATAGGCATGATTAACAGAGGTTCTTCTGACATCAAATTCGCAGCCTCAGATGAAATGACAGGGTTTTCCACCATAGCCTCTATGAGTCTATCTGCTCTCCTTGCTAGAGAATCCACCAAATGTAGTTGTGGTCTCTGAGTAAAAGATTTTTGAGCAGCAAGAGCCTCCTCCTTCTTTCCAATCTGCACAATCAAACAGTGTGAATTTTCATCCATCCCCTGCTCCAACTCATTGGACCAACTTTGTGGAAAATTTTGATCCCAATAAGTAAAGCTAGGTTCAGGATACCCTAATCTCTCATGCTCACAGTGGGGTTGGGCACCCACTTTCTCAAACTCACTCAGGCTCTCTACAGCCTTTTCTACCTCTCCTTTTGCCTGGTCCAGTGCCAGCCTCTCAGATATTTTTTCACTCAATGTGGAGGGTGCACTCAAAAATCCTACAGAAGAGGGGTTGAGAGATAAGAATTGTGCTTCAATACCTGAACCACCTTGATGGAGGGGAACCCCTTCAAATGTCTGAAGGCTAGGGGTTTCCACCAAGGGGTGAGCATCAACAGATCCTGAACCCTTACAAGCATCTTCTCTCTTTTCAGAGTCTGTTGGCTCCAGTATTCCAGTCTCAGGGTCTACTCTAGACTCTGACAGCTTCAGTATGACTTCATTAGAAGCCAGAGTCTGAGTGTTGCCATCTTGGACTGTTTGTGCATGAGACTCCCCCTCAAGGTGGATAGACTCTGACAGAATAGATTGGGAAATTTCTTTATGAGCATCGATCAGAGTCTGTCCTCCCATATCACTGGGGTTCTCATCAGCTGTTTGGTGAGTTGTCAAGGAGGGCCTAACAGCATACTCCCCTGCCCCACTATCACCCAACCTCTGACTAGGTGGTTCTTGTGTGGGTGAGGCAGACTGAGCATCTTTATCACTAGTCACCACTGGTGCGCTAGTCCCATCCTCCAACTGCCTTGCACTACCTGCTACCTCCTGTTGTTCTTCAAGAATAAATGCATCCAACTTGTGATGGGCATCTGTGAGATTGAAGAGGTCCTGCAGTTCCCTTCTTACTTTTTGAAAATAAGTGCCCTTAAATTGATCCAGTCTACTTTGGTAGGTTGGATAGATGTATTTGTTGGCAATTGTACCTATATTATGGACAAGATAGTCAGCCACCTGTCTTGACAGAGGTTGAATTTGAGAGATCCATTGAATGGCTGTCCTGTAGGTAACTCCATTATCCCAAATTGCTTCATAGTTAAAAACTGGTTGCTCAATCTCAGTTTCCAACTCAGAAACAAACTCTGATGCTCTCCTTTTGTGGACCTTAAGCTTTTTAGGCTTCTTTGTAATTTGCTGTTCAGAGTCTGGCACACCTAGTGCTTTGAAAACTTCATTTGTCTTGCCTTCTATGAGCCCAGCTACTTGTACTTGTAATGAAGAGTTGAATAGGTAGCTGTATAGATTTTTGACCACATCCTGTGCAGACATTTGTAGCTCCTGTTCCATTCTCTTCCTTAGGGCTTCATAGGTTGTAAGAAAATCCAAGACTTGAGATTTAGTCTGATATTGCCCTGGATCTTCAACTGATTCCACCAAAGGATATAGGAATAGCAGTACCTCATCACTTGGAATAATGATCTCATCAATTAGACTTGAGGCTGCATCCAATGGCATTCCTTCCCAAAATGTTTCATGATCAGAGTCTAAAGGCAGCCTAGACTCTGACTCAACATTAGACTCTGGTTCAGGAGTTTTCTTGCTTTCAGAGTCTGGCTCTGCAGGAGCCTTGGGAGCATCTGTTTCCTGCAAAACAGGGTTAGTAATAATAAGAGACTTGTGTGTGTGTGCAGAATAAGCCTTCCTCAATCTTCTGTACTTCTGGTCAAAGGATTTGTCAGGAGACTCAATTAGAGAATCCTGAGGTGCATTCCTAGGCTTTTCAGAGTCTGTAGCCTTTTCAGAGACTACAGACTTGGCTTGAAGGTTAGAATCAAGTGTATCATGACCTTCTTTTAACAAAGAAAGACCTTCAACAACTTGTTTCTCTAGAGGGTTGAGCTCTTCATCACTGTGCTCATCTATCAGCCTAGTTTGAATCAATTTTCTCCTCTTTACAACTGGTGCCTGTTGAGAGACACCAGAGGTTGGTTTCTTTTTGGATTTTGGTTTGGAAGATTGTGGAATTGAAGGGGATTGGGTGACTTGGGTAGGTGCAGGGGGACTCTCCATTACTTGTTCCTGCACCATTTCACCACCAAAAAATGAGGCATTGTAGATAGAAGGTTTGTAGGTTGAGAGTTTTACCTGCATTACCTGTGGATAGTGCATGGCAGGTAGACTTTTCTTCTTGTCATCAATTCTCTTGATGTCAGAGAATATCCTCCTTTGCTGTTTGTATGCCTGCACACAGCAATCATCTGCCAACTTGGTTGACATATCAGGAATGAAATGGTTGAGGAGAATCATAAGAAATCTATGATAGTAGACTTTCTTCCTCCCCTCTTGCACATTATTTAATTTTGCTCCCATTTGAGTGAGCAACATATCACCAATGTTGATCACTTTGTCAAACAGGAGACTGTGACCAATTTGATAAGTTATAGCAGTAATAGCATCAAAACCACTACATTTACCAGTGAAGCACTTAGCAATTTGATCAAAGAAAAAGGACCATTCTTTCCTTAAGTAAGGCCTAGTTATTTTACTCATGTTATCTAAGGTAGCAGAATAACCTATTGCCTTAAACATGCTTTTAATGTCATCATCAGAAACAGTTTCATCAAAAGGTGTTCTTACAGGCAATGTAAACACAGCATTAAGTACATCGGCAGTTACATCAAATGTAGTGGAGCCAAAGGTAAACATGATTTTACCGGGTTGATCCTGAGAAGGATCAACAACCTGTGCAGAACTCCAAGCCTTTGACACAGCATCCATGTGAATCACTGGTGATGCCTTGAGAATGTAACTGAGCTCAGAGTGCTCCATGAAATCCATCATTGGGAAGTAGTCAGCATCTACTCCTTTCTTATCTCCAAGAGCAGCAACATGATTTGTAGTCATGAAATCAAAGTCCCCAAAAGTGAAAGCAATCGCATTGGGTCCCCTCAGGACAGTAGAAATGGCAGCCATTGAAGTTGTTGATATTGAAAGTGATGGAAAAACTTGAAGAAATTAACTAGGGTTCGCAAAAAGCTCTGTGAATATTTTTGCCTTAGAAAATAATTGCAATAAACAAGTGAGTAAATTGTATGAAAAATTTTCTATTTTGTTTGAATTGCATACAATACACACGAGTCTAGAGTCTATCTCCAGTCAAAAGATAACTGTTACCGCCTATTTCAAGTCAATTGAACCGTTTAAAAGCAATCAGAGTCTGCAGGCGCGAATATTGACCGATTCAGAGTCTAGGCGATATTTTTCTCAGAGTCTACAGACTCTCCGAGTCTACAGGCTCTCAGAGTCTACAGGCTCTCAGAGTCTACAGACTCGTCAGAGTCTAAGAACTAGACTCTGTCAAGGTAAAGTACCAAACAAGATTTTGCAATTTTAATTAATCATAGTGTGTTAAGCCAGGGACTATAATTAAAGTACATACCTTGCTTCTTGTAATTTTGATCACTTACATATTTAATATACCTAATTCACCTACCAGTCTGAGAAAGGTAGATTCATCAAGTGGTTTTGTCAAAATGTCTGCAATCTGTCTGTCAGTTGGAACATAGTGAAGTGTCACAGTGCCATTTTCAACATGTTCTCTAATGAAGTGATACCTGACATCAATGTGCTTTGTTCTGGAGTGTTGGACTGGATTCTCTGCAATTTTAATAGCACTAGTATTATCACAAAACATAGTAATATTTGATAATGTTAGTCCATAATCAAGTAATTGATTTCTCATCCACAGAATTTGAGCACAGCAACTTCCAGCTGCAATGTATTCAGCCTCAGCTGTTGAGGTGGATACTGTTTGTTATTTCTTGCTAAACCAAGAAATTAATTTGTTGCCAAGAAACTGGCATTGTCCTGTTGTGCTTTTCCTGTCTACTTTGCATCCTGCATAGTCAGAATCTGAATAACCAATTAGTGAAAAATCTGACTCTCTAGGATACCAAAGTCCAAGAGTTTGTGCCCCCTTGAGATATCTAAAAATTCTTTTCACAGCTATTAAATGTGATTCTCTAGGGTCAGCTTGAAATCTAGCACACAGACAAGTTGCAAACATTATGTCTGGTCTACTAGCAGTTAAATATAACAATGAGCCAATCATACATTTGTAGCTAGTGTTGTTAACTTTCTTACCCTTTGGGTCAGAGTCTAGCTTTGTGGCAGTTGACATGGGAGTTTTAGCAGTTGCAGAGTCTTGCATATCAAACTTCTTCAACAGTTCTCTTACATACTTTGTTTGATTGATGAAAATTCCATCATCATTCTGTTTGACTTGAAGCCCCAAAAAGAAGTTTAATTCTCCCATCATGCTCATTTTATAATTTGACTGCATTAGTTGACTAAACTTTTCACAGAGTTTATCATTAGTAGATCCAAATATAATATCATCAACATAAATTTGGACAAGCAAAATATCACCTTTACATTTTCTAATAAAGAGAGTTTTGTCAATGGTACCTCTTGTGAATTCATTTTCTAGAAGAAATTTTGAAAGAGTTTCATACCATGCTCTAGGTGCTTGCTTCAATCCATATAGTGCCTTGTCTAACCTGTAAACATGATCAGGAAACTTTGGATCAACAAATCCTGGTGGTTGCTCCACATAGACTTCTTCTTCCAATTCTCCATTTAAGAAGGCACTTTTCACATCCATCTGATACACCTTGAATTTTGAATGAGCTGCAAAGGCAAGAAACATTCTGATAGCTTCCAATCTTGCTACTGGTGCAAAAGTTTCATCATAGTCAATTCCTTCCTCCTGTGAGTATCCTTTTGCAACTAGCCTTGCTTTGTTTCTTACTACAGTTCCATTCTCATCAAGTTTGTTTCTGTAAACCCATTTTGCACCAACAACAGATCTATTTCTAGGTCTTGGTACTAGTTTCCACACTTTATTTCTCTCAAATTCATTCAATTCTTCTTGCATTGCAATAATCCAATCAGGGTCTTGCAAGGCTTCCTCAATTTTTTTGGGTTCATTCTTTGAGAGAAAACAGCTATAAAGACATTCATTTTGAGTGGCTGTTCTTGTTTGTACACCACTCTCAGGGTCACCAATTATTAAGTCAGGAGTGTGATCCCTTGTCCATTTTCTAGCTGGTGGAAGATTGGTTCTTGAACTTGAAGCTCCCCCTAAGTCATTTGCATCTTCTGTATTTAAGTGAAATTCAAATGAAGAGGCTCCCCCTAAATTGCTTGACTCTGACAAGGTTTCAGAGTTGCTTGATCCAGACCCTGATGAGTTAGACTCTGTCTGTCTAGACTCTGTCTGGGTAGACTCTGTCTGGGTAGACTCTGTCTGGGTAGACCCTGACCTGTTAGACTCTGAATTATTTGGAGTTGAATTTTCTGACTCCCCCTCAGAGTGTGCAGATTCCTGTGTTGGTTCAGGAGTTGTTTGAGGGTCTTCATCCTCTTCTTCTTCATTTATCTCAGAACTTTTTAGATTTTCAAATTCCAGTGTAGTAGACTCTGACTCATCCTGCAATCTTGTAAACTTTTTATCATCAAATGCAACATGAATAGATTCCATAACAATTTTGGTTCTGAGATTAAACACTCTGAATGCTTTTGTGTTTGATGCATATCCAAGAAAAATTGACTCATCTGCCTTGGCTTCAAATTTGCTTAGATTTTTAGGATGTACTTTCAGTACATAACACTTGCATCCAAATATGTGAAAGTGTTTCACACTTGGCTTCTTGTTCTTTATCATTTCATAGGGAGTCTTTCCATGCACGTTTATTAAGGTGCAGTTTTGAGTGAAACATGCTGTATTGACTGCCTCTGCCCAAAAATAGACTGGTAGCTTAGATTCTGCCAGCATTGTTCTGGCAGCTTCTATGAGTGTTCTATTCTTTCTCTCCACAACTCCATTTTGTTGAGGAGTTCCTGGTGCAGAAAATTGTTGAGTAATTCCCTTTGATGCACAGTAGTCCTCCATGATTGAATTCTTTAATTCAGTACCATTGTCACTCCTTAAAATTTTAACTGTTTTTGTTAATTTCCTTTCCAGAAAGGTGATATGGTCTTTTATGTGTTGTGGAGCTTCATCCTTTGAATGTAGAAAGAAAACCCATGTGAATCTTGTAAAATCATCTACAATAACAAGAGTATATTTCCTTTTGTTAATTGACATAACATTTACTGGACCAAATAAATCAAGATGCAATAAATAAAAGGGTTCAGAAATGGTGTTAATTGTCTTGCTCTTGAAGGATGATTTTCTTTGCTTCCCAAGTTGACATGCTTCACAAAGTCCATCTTGCACAAAAGCAACCTGTGGTAATCCTCTTACAAGATTCTGTTTAACCAACTTATTGAGTGTTTTGAAGTTGATGTGTGACAGTTTCTTGTGTCATTTCCAGCTTTCTTCTGTTGAGGCCTTGCTATATAGACATGTGATTTCACTGTGTATGCAATCCTCCAAGCTGGCTTCATAAATGTTACCATGCCTAAGTCCTTTGAAAACCACAATGCCTGTTTCTTTGTGAGTCACAAGACACTCTTTGTTGTCAAAGCCAGTATGGTAACCTTTATCTCCAAGTTGACTTATGCTTATTAAATTATGCCTTAAGCCATCAACTAGAGCTACTTGTTCAATGATGACATTCCCAAGTACAATCTTGCCATATCCCAGTGTTTGTCCTTTGTTGCCATCTCCAAAGGATACTTCTGGGCCAGCCATTTCCACAAAGTCTGTAAGCAGGGATTTCTTTCCAGTCATGTGTCCTGAGCATCCACTGTCCAGGATTAGGGTTACATTCTTTACCCTGGTTCCCTGCATATATAAAGCAACTAGTTAGATGTTTTGAGGACCCAAACAGTTTTGGATCCTTTTCTACTAACTTTAGGAGAAGCAGGCTTTACAATTTTCACCTTTGATTTACCTGTCTCTTTTGTTGCCTTAGACTCTGGTGGAGTCTTGACAGTGTCATACCAACTTTTATCAATAGAAGATTTTAGCTCATAAAAATTGTAATACAAGTCATGATAGTCCTTACACATATAGATAGAATGAAATATGCTACCACAGTGATAACATGGTTTCTGTGGTATGTAGTGACTTTTCAGAGTCTGTGAAGGATTAGACTCTGATTTCTTCTCAATCTTTGCTTTACAATCTATAGCCAAATGGTTGTGGTTGCCACATCTATAACACTTCTTTCTAGGAGCATTAGGATCCTTTTGGTAATTGTTTGCCTTATTAATTTCTTCCTTACCATTCCTATTTCTCCTAGTTTTAGTAGACTCTGATAAGTTCTCTAGCCTTTCTTTTAATTTTGACTTAGACAAGTACCCTATATTAATATTTTTCTTAGAGTTATTTGCTCCTGTTTCATCTGTCTTTTTGTTAACAACAGGGGGACTAATGACAGATGAGTTTGTGGTTTCAGATTTTTCTTTAGGTGTCACAAACTTAACACGAACAAATGTACTTTTGTCTTTAGTCTTATTAACTTGGCTAGCTTCTTCACTGTTATCATTCTCAACAATAGGTCTTTTGTCTTGACTCTTGTCATAGCCTAGACCAGCAGTTTGACACACATTTTGATTATTGAGAATTTCTTGAACTTTTCTACCAGAGTCTGTCCAGACTCTAAACTTGAGTCTCTCTTCTTCTAGTTCTTTCTTAACATAGTCATAGGCCTTCAAGATTTCAGTGTAGTTATGACTATGTTTCTCAGAATCCTTTTTGTATTGTTCCATTAATATTAACTCAGACTCTAAATGATCATTCCTTTTAGTCAAGGTCAAATTTTCCTCTCTCAACCTTTCACTTTCACTAGTGAGAGACCTACATGTTGTCATTATTTTATTGACCTCACTTTGCACAGTTTCTATACCATCAGAGTCTAAATTAATTAAGGATTCAGGAGTAAAGATTGATACCTGAGTTTTAGGAGATGAGGGTTCTTTGGGAGATTGTGATTTTCTTGAGGAGGATGCCATCAGTGCTAGATTTTCATAATCAATTTCATCCTCTGAGCTTGAATCTGCCCAATCCTTTCCAGTTGATAGAAGTGTTTTTCCTTTTCCTTGACTTTTTGACTTTCTGCATTCACTAGCAAAGTGGCCCAATATTCCACAGTTGAAACATTTGACCTTTGCTTTGTCAAGTTTGATTATTGTACTCTTGCTCTTCTCAACCTTCTCATCTTCCTTCTTGAATGATGGCCTCTTGCTAAATTTTCCAATTCTTTTGTTAAATTTCATTCTTTTGAAATTTTTTGCAAGCATAGCCATCATTTGACTTAGGTCAATCTCTTCATCAGAATCAGAGTCTGTGTCAGTAGACTCTGACTCCACAACAGCTTTACCCTTCTTCCTTGAATCCTTGATTCTAGCTTCTGTTGGTTGTTCCTGTTGTTCTTTCTCAGACTCCAGTAAGAGTGCCACAGATTTTGTCTTCACAGACTTCTTATTCTTCCTCTGTTGCATCTCCAAATCATATGTCTTGAGTCTGCCATACAATTCTTCTAGAGTTAGTTCATCCAAATCTCTAGCTTCCCTTATGGCTGTTGTTTTATTATCCCACTCTTCAGGAAGTGCTCTTAGAAACTTGGTGTTTGTATCTTCAGAATCATAAACCTTACCAAGCATAGCCATCTCATTCAGAAGTTTTGTAAACCTATCATACATCTCAGTGATAGATTCTCCAGATTTAGCTTCAAAATATTCATACTCCTGAATTAGCAAAGACCTTGCATTCTTCTTGACGTCTTTAGTCCCTTGACAGTGCACTTCAAGTTTTGCCCACATCTCCTTAGCAGTGGTGCATGATATAACACAGTTTGTAAGGACAGAATCCAAACTGTTGAAGAGAATGTTTTTGACTTTTGCCTCCTTAAGGACATTCTCCTTGTCCTCTCTTGTCCATTCAGCCTTGGATTTTCCAATGAAGTGTTCTTCAGTTACTTTACCTTCTTCATTGATTTGAGGCACAAGCTTTAAGGGCACATAGGGTCCTTCATGAATTCTTTCAAGGTAGTCAGGGTCTGTTGCTTCCAGATAGTGCAGCATCTTAACCTTCCAGTGGGTGAACTCGTTTCTTTTAAGCATAGGAATCTTAGAATTGCCATCTTTGTTTCCAGACATCTTTGATCGATTTTATACGTTAGGCTTTGATACCAATTGTTTTCCCAGTTGCACAAGTAGAAGGGGGGGTTGAATACTTGTGTGTCTTTTCTGCCCGATTTAAAATCAAATTAATAACAAACTCAAACACGAAGATATGAATAAGAACTGTTTTGTATTATTGATTTGTGAATACAAAACTCTCCTAGGATGTACACAAACCCTAGCAGCTTCTCTGTGTTTATCACAGCAACTCTCTCTATCTCTATGCTATCACAAAAATATTACTAAGACAATTATTTTCCCACGCTTTTACAATTAGGTTACATAGAGTTTATATAGAGAGCTTCCTATCAACTAATAACAGAAAGATAAATTACAATTGGAATATAATTCCTAATTATTAGTTGACAGTTTCCTTGTAGAATTCTCTTTATTTCCCATAGCATATCTGTAATTTAAATTATCTTGATCTTCGAAGACTTTCCATTCCTCTGATCTTCTGTATAGACTCTGAAATCTTCAGACTCTGATGATCTCCAGACTCTGATTAGATGTAGACTCTGATAGTTCACAGACTCTGATGGTCTATAGACTCTGACCACCTTCCAGACTCTGATCTTCATGTAGACTCTGGTTTCACTTTCTACAGAAATTCTTCTAAGTACAAATAACATGAATGTTGACTATCTAGACTCTGATTATATATTTCAGAGACTAGAAAGACTTATTACAGATAAACTAATCTAGACCCTGTTCTAGTATTTTGTACATCATCAAATGGATATATTCCTAACATAATACATTCATCATTGATGAGCATTCAAGATGAAAGAATTACTGAACGTCATGGAGAGAAGTTCATTAATATGTTCAAGCCTCAGTGACAAATAAGAGTTCAGATGACTTCATTCTAAAGACAGAGCAGTGATCCATGTATAATTATCAAAGGGTTTCAGTGATCAGAAGCAATGCAAAAGTCCAGGGTTAATCAGCTGAAACAGAACAGAGATTAAGAGAATTCATTCAAGTGTTAGTCGTTTGTGAACCAGACCAGTGTACTAAGCGTCAGCACAACAAGAAGAGAATTATCTTAATTAATCAGAAGGAAATCAGTTGATCAAGCCAAGCCAGGAGAGTAAAATTCAAGTGGTAATTAATTCAAGAATTCAAGATAAATATGCTAAGGAAGGAATTACTACAATTGGTGGTTATTACTCTTAAAGCATTGAAGAGGTGCAGTCAATATTTCAAGGTGCAACAAAATTGTCAAGTGAAGGCACAAGAAATAGTGCCCAAGTCATGAATGGTGCCTATACAGGGAAACCACTGTATAGGCACAACTCAAAGAATAACAGGTACAAACCAAGGCTCACTTATTCTAAGGGATGAGTGGCGCCTGTACAGGGAACACACTGTACAGGCGCAACACACCTCCAAGGCGCAATACAGCTGTTAAATGTTCTAGGTGAAGACAGTCTGTGAGTGGCGCCTACACAGTGCAACAACTGTATAGGCGCAACTCACATTCTAAGGCGCAACATGCAATGGAAATTCTAAGACATGAGTGGCGCCTATACAGGGTAACCACTGTATAGGCGCAACTCATATATACAGGCGCAACTCAGGACAATAGATGGAACATGCTTTCAAGTGGCGCCCCTACACCACTACCATTGTGCATGCGCCACTCAGGACTTAGCATTGTGGGAAGTCAATTTCCAAAGAATTCTACAAATATATATGGGTTCAATTCAATTGATTTAAAGGGTGATCATCTTCAAGCAATCAACATTCACAGCCAAGAAGCTCCATTAAAGCCACACATTTATTTCTCCCAACTGTAATTGTTGTAATATTGTTTTGAACCCACTGCAGCTAATCATTTGATTAGATTTGTAGCACCACAGGGATTTAATAATAACTTGTTATTTCCCAACTTTGTGTTTTTGAGTACTGTCAAGTTTTATATCTACCTAAACACAAACTCCACCGAAAAAATAACTGAAATATCTATAACATCATATTCAACCCCCCCCCTTCTATGATGATATTGGACCTAATAGTTAGGAATATATTCATTTGATGATGTACAAAATACTAGAATAGAGTCTAGCATAGATATATATGTAATAGAATAAGTCTTTCTAGTCTCTGATTAAAGTAAATATAAATCAGAGTCTAGTTAGTCCCTATACAGGTATCAAGAGTATTTGTACTTAGAAGATTTTCTGAAGAAATAAAACCAGAGTCAGGATGTAAATCAGAGTCTGGAGTTCAATCAGAGTCTATAGACTATCAGAGTCTATAGTCTATCAGAGACTGAAGATCATCAGAGTCTGAAGGTTTTCAGAGTCTATAAAGCTAAATTTGGAAGGTGATCATAGTAATGGAAATTCTTCAAAGATAAAGGCAAATATATTGCAGATATGCTATGGGAAGGAAGGAGAATTACAGAAGAAAACTGCTAGCTAATAAATAGGAATTCTATTCCTATTGTAATTTGATTTTCTGTTATTAGTTGATAGGCAACTCTCTATATAAACACTCTATGCAACCTAATTTATTTGTCGAAGTTTTTGAGAGCATAGAGATAGAAAGAGTTGTTGTGAGAAACACAAAGAAGCTGCTAGAGTTTGTGTACACCCTAGGAGAGTTTGTATTCATATATCAATAATACAAACAATATTAATTCATAGCTTTGTGTTTGTTCTTTGTTCTTAATTCAAAACTTTAATTTATATTACGTTGATTTTAATCAGGTGAAAAGAGTACACAAGTATTCAACCCCTTCTACTTGTGTAACTGCGAAAACAATTGGTATTAGAGCCTAAAGTTTAAAATCAATCAAAGATGTCTGGAAACAAAGATGACAATTCTAAAATTTCTATGCTAAAAAGGAATGAGTACACCCACTGGAAGATCAAGATGCTGCACCATCTGGAGGCTACAGAATCTGACTATCTAGAAAGAATTCATGATGGACTTTATGTGCCCTCAAGGCTTGTTCCTCAAACCACTGTTGAAGGAAAAATTATTGGAGAGCACTTTGTTGACAAACCAAAGGCTGAGTGGTCAAAGGAGGACAAGGAGAATGTTCTCAAGAGGCAAAAGTGAAGAATATTCTCTTTAACAGTTTGGTCTCTGTTCTTACAAACTGTGTAATATCATGCAAAACTGCTGATGAGATGTGGACAAAACTCGAAGTGCACTGTGAAGGAACAAAGGATGTCAAGAAGAATGCAAGGTCTCTGCTAATTCAGGAGTATAAGTATTTTGAGGCAAAAGCTGGAGAAACCATCACTGAGATGTATGATAGGTTTAGTAAACTCTTGAATGAGATGGCTATTCTTGGTAAAGTTTATGATCCTGAAGACACAAATACCAAGTTTCTAAGAGCCCTTCCTGAAGAGTGGGATAATAAAACAACTGCTATAAGGGAAACTAGAGATTTGGATGAAATAACTCTAGAAGAATTGTATGGCAGACTCAAGACATATGATTTAGAGATGCTACAGAGAAAGAACAAGAAATCTGGAAAACCAAAATCTGTGGCACTCTTGATGGAGTCTGAGAAAGAACAACAGGAAGAATCCAAAGACGCAAAAAGCAAAGATTCAAGGAAAAAGGGTAAAACTGTTGTTAAATCAGAGTCTACTGACACAAACTCTAATTCTGATGAGGAGATAGATTTGAGTCAAATGATGGCTATGTTTGCTATGAATTTTAGAAGAATGAAATTCAAAAAAAGTATTGGAAAATTTAGCAAGAGGCCAACACTCAAAAAGGAGGATGAAAAAGTTGAGAAAAGCAAAAGCACCATAATCAAGCTTGACAAGGCAAAAGTCAAGTGCTTCAACTGTGGAATATTGGGGCATTTTGTCAGTGAGTGTAGAAAAGCTAAAAATCAAGGCAAAGGAAAGGCATTCATCTCAACAGGAAAGGATTGAGCAGATTCAAGCTCAGAGGATGAAATAGATTATGAAAATCTTGCATTGATGGATGTCTCCTCAGAAAAATCAGAATCTCCTAAAGAACCCTCTTCTCCTAAATCTCACGTATCAATCTTTTTTGCTGAATCTTTACTTAATTTAGACTCTGATGGTATAAAGATTGTTCAAAGTGAAGTTAAAAAGTTAATGACTAATTTTAGATCACTCACAAATGACAATGATAGGTTAACAGAAGAAACCCTAATCTTTACAAGTAGGAATAACCACCTAGAGTCTGAATTAGTTCTTATGGAAGGATACAAAAAGGATTCTGAGAATTGTAGACACAACTACACTGAAGTTTTAAAAGCCTATGACTATGTTAGAAATGAAAGGTGCTTTCAAAGTGTGGACAGACTCTGAAAGAAAAGTTCAGGAAATTCTTGATAATCAAAATTTGTGTCAAACTGCTGGTCTAGGCTTTGACACGAGTCAAAGCAAAAGACCTATTGTTGAGAATAATAACAATGTAGAAGCTAGCCAAATCAATAAAACTAAGGACAAGAGCACCTTTACTCCTGTTAAGTTTGTGACTTCTGAAGTTAAGACTAAGTTACGTAAAGGAAACACAAACTCATCTGTCAATAATCCCCCTGCTGCTGATAAAAAGATAGATGAATCAGGAGAAAAGAAAGCTAAGAAAAACATAAATATAGGGTTCTTATCTAAGACCAAGTTAAAGGAAAGGCTAGATAACTTACTAGAGTCAGGCAAAGCTAGGAGGAATATGAATGGGAAGGAAGGCATTAACAAAGCCAACAACTATAAAAAAGATCCTAATGCTCCTAGGAAGAAATGCTACAGATGTGGAAACCACAATCATCTTGCTCTAGATTGTAAAATAAAATTGAGAAGAAATCAGAGTCTAAATCCCCTCAGACACTGACTAGTCACTACATTCCACAGAAACCCTGTTATCACTGTGGTAACATATTTCACTCTATTTATATGTGTAGGGACTATCATAATATGTATTACAATTTTTATGAGCTAAAATCTTCTATTGATAAAAGTTGGTATGACACTATCAAGACTCCACCAGAGTCTAAGGCAACAAAGGAAACATGTAAATCCAAAGTAAAAAAATTTTAAAGCCGTTTCACCAAAAGTTAGTAAGAAGGGATCCAAAACTGTTTGGGTCCTCAAAACATCTAACTTGTTGCTATCTGTATGGAGGGAACAACGGTAAAGGAAGTAACCCAAATCCTGGACAGTGGATGCTCAGGACACATGACTGGAAAGAAATCCCTGCTTACAGACTTTGTGGAGATGGCTAACCCAGAAGTATCCTTTGGAGATGGAAACAAAGGAAAAATACTAGGATATGGAAAGATTATATTTAGAAATGTCATCATTGAAGAAGTTGTTCTAGTTGATGGCTTGAAGCACAACTTGATCAAAATTAGTCAACTTGGAGATAAAGGTTACCATACTGGTTTTGACAACAAAGAGTGCCTTGTAACTCACAAAGAAAAAGGCACTTTACTTTTCAAAGGACACAGACATGGTAACATATATGAAGCCAACTTTGAGGATTGCACTCACAACGAAATCACATGTTTATACAGCAAGGCCTCAACTGAAGAAAGCTGGAAATGGTACAAGAAACTGTCACACATCAACTTCAAAACACTCAACAAGTTGGTAAAACAGAGTCTTGTGAGAGGTTTACCACAGGTTGATTTTGTTCAGGATGGACTTTGTGAAGCATGTCAACTTGGAAAACAAAAGAAAACATCATTCAAGAGCAAAACAATAAACACCATTTCTGAACCCTTTTATCTATTACATTTTGATTTCTTTGGTCCAGTAAATGTGATGTCAATTAACAAAAAGAAATATGTTCTGGTCATTGTAGATGATTTTATAAGATTCAGATGGGTTTTCTTTCTGCACTCAAAGGATGCAGCTTCACAACACATAATAGACCATGTCACTTTTCTAGAAACTAAATCAAAGAAAACAGTAAGAATTCTAAGGAGTGAGAATGGTACTGAATTCAAGAATGCAATCATGGAGGAACACCGTGCATCAAAGGGAATTACTCAACAATTTTTTGCACTACGAACACCCCAACAAAATGGAGTTGTAGAGAGAAAGAATAGAACACTCATAGAGGCAGTCAGGACAATGTTGGCAGAATCTAAACTGCCAGTATATTTTTAGGCTCAGGCAGTCAATACAGCATGTTTCACTCATAACTGTACCTTGATAAATATGCATGGAAAGACTCCCTATGAAATGGTGAAGGACAAGAATCCAAGTGTGAAATACTTTCACATATTTGGGTGCAAATGCTTTGTACTGAAAGTATATCCTGAAAATCTAAGTAAATTTGAAGCAAAGGCTGATGAAGCTATATTCCTTAGATATGCACCAAATACAAAGGCATTCATAGTCTTCAATCTCAGAACCAGAATTATTATGGAATCTATTCATGTTATATTTGATGACAGAAAGATTACAGGTCTACAGGATGAACCAGAGTCTACAACACTTGAATTTGAAAATTTTAAAAGTTCTGAGATAGATGAAGATGATGAAAATGAAGAGTCTAAAATCACTCCTGAGAAAATGCAAGAACCTGCACATTCTGAGGGGGAGCCAGAAAATTCTACTTCAATTAACTCAGAGTCTAACAATTCAGGGACTAGTCAGTCAGAGTCTAGACAGACAGAGTCTAGTTCTTCAGAGTCTAGTCCATCAGGGTTTGAATCAAATAACTCTGAATCCTTTGTAGGGTCAAACAACTCAGGGGGAGCCTTTTCATTTGATTTCCACTCACAAACAGAAAATGCCAATGATTTAGGGGGGGGCTTCAAATTCCAGAACCAATCTTCCACCAGTTAGAAAATAGGCATGGGAATACACTCCTGATTTAATAATTAGTGATCCTGAGAGTGGTGTGTAAACAAAGAAAGCCACTCAAAATGAATGTCTATACAGCTGTTTTCTCTCAAAGAATGAAACAAAGAAAATTGAGGAAGCTTTGCAAGACCCTGATTGGATTATTGCAATGCAGGAGGAACTAAATGAATTTGAGAGAAACAAAGTGTGGAAGCTAGTTCCAAGACCTAGAAATAGATCAATTGTTAGTGCAAAATGGGTGTTCAGAAACAAACTTGATGAGAATGGTACTGTGGTAAGAAACAAAGCAAGGCTAGTTATAGAAGGATACTCACAAGAGGAATGAATTGACTATGATGAAACCTTGGCACCGGTAGCAAGACTAGAAGCCATCAGAATGTTTCTTGCATTTATAGCTCATTCAAAATTCAAAGTCTATCAGATGGATGTGAAGAGTGCCTTCTTGAATGGAAAATTGGAGGAAGAAGTCTATGAGGAGCAAGCCCCAGGATTTGTTGATCCAAAATTTCTAGATCATGTTTACAAGTTAGACAAGGCAGTGTATGGATTGAAGCAAGCACCTAGAGCATGGTATGAAACTCTATCAAAAATTCTTCTTGAAAATAGTTTCATAAGAGGTAGCATTGATAAAACTCTTTTTATTACGAAAACATAAAGGTGATATTCTGCTTGTCCAAATTTATGTTGATGATATTATATTTGGTTCTACTAATGAGAAACTCTGTGAAAAGTTTAGCAAACTAATGCAGTCTAATTATGAAATGAGCATGATGGGAGAATTGAACTTCTTTTTAGGACTTCAAGTCAAATAGACATATGATGGAATTTTCATCAGTCAATCAAAGTATATGAAGGAACTTTTGAAGAAGTTTAATTTACAAGATTGTGCAACTGCCAAAACTCCCATGTCAACAGCCACTAAGCTAGACTCTGACCCAAAGGGTAAGAAAATTGACAATACTAGCTACAGAGGTATGATTGGCTCATTATTGTATTTAACTGCTAGTAGACCAGATATAATGTTTGCAACATGCCTGTGTACCAGATTTAAAGCTGACCCTAGAGAATCACATTTAATTGCTCTGAAAAGAATTTTTAAATATCTCAAAGGTGCACAAACTCTAGGACTTTGGTATCCTAGAGAGTCTGATTTTTTATTAGTTGGCTATTCAGACTCTGATTATGCAGGATGCAAAGTGGACAGGAAAAGCACAACAGGCCAATGCCAATTTCTTGGCAACAAGTTAATTTCTTGGTTTAGCAAGAAACAACAGACTGTATCAACCTCAATAGTTGAAGCTGAATACATAGTAGCTGGAAGTTATTGTGCCCAAATTCTGTGGATGAGAAATCAATTACTTCATTATGGACTAACATTTTCAAATATTCCTATGTATTGTGATAATACTAGTGCTATTAAAATTGCAGAAAATCCAGTTCAACATTCCAGAATAAAGCACATTGATGTCAGGTATCATTTTATTAGAGAACATGTTAAAAATGGTATTGTTGAACTTCATTATGTTTCAACTAACAGACAGATTGTAGACATTTTAACAAAACCACTTGATGAGTCTACCTTTCTCAGACTGGTAATTGAGTTAGGTATGTTAAATATGTAATTGCATAGTCATTATAAGCAGCAAGGTATTTACTTTAATTATAGTCCCTGATTTGTCAAACTATAATTTGTTATTGCAATATTCTTGAAGTACTTTATCTTGAAATAGTCTAATTTCTAGACTCTAACGGGTTTATAGACTCTGAGAGTCTATAGACTCTGAAGGCCATGACTATTAGACTCTGAAACGGTTAGAATTCACGCCTGCAGACTCTGATTAATTTTTAACCGTTCAAATGACTTGAAATAAGCGGTAACAGCTACATTTGACTGGATACTGGCTGTAGACTCGTGTGTATTGTATGTAACTTGAACAAAATAGAAAATTTACATACATTTTACTAACTTGTTAATTGTGAATTATTTCTTAAGGCAAAAATACTCTCAGAGCTCTCTACGAACCCTAGCTTATTTCTTCAAGAATTTTCATCTTTCTCAACTCAATAACTTCAATGGCTGCTCAATCCATTTTCATGAGGGGACCCAAGGCTATTGCATTCACTTTTGGAGGTTTTGAGTCATGACCACCAATCATGTTGCAGCCCTAGGTGACAAGAAAGGTGTTGATGCTGACTATTATCCAATAATGGATTTCTTGGAGCAAAGTGAGCTCAACTACATTCTTAAAGAATCTTTTGTCATTCACATGGATGCAGTCTCATAGGCATGGAGCTCTGCAAAGGTAGTTGATCCTTCTCAGGATCAACCAGGTAAAATAATGTTTACTTTTGGCTCTACAACCTTTGATGTAACTGCTAATGTGATTAACTCTGTGTGTAAGTTGCCTGTTAAACAACCTTTTGATGAAACTATTTCTAATGATGAAATTAAGAGCATGTTTAAATCATTAGGTTATATTGCTAGTTTAGACAACATGAGCAAGTTAACTAGGCCCTATTTGAGAAAAGAGTGGTCTTTTTTTTTATCAAATTGCTAAGTGTTTTACTGGTAAATGCAGTGAATTTGATGCTTTAACTTTTATCACTTATCAAATTGGTCATAGTCTCTTATTTGAAAAAGTGATTAACATTGGTGATATGTTGCTCACTCAAATGGGAGAAAAATTAAACAATGTGTAGGAGGGGAGGAAGAAAGTCTATTATCATAGATTTCTTATAATTCTCCTCAACCACTTCATTCCTAACTTGTCAACCAGGTTGACAGATGATTGTTGTGTGCAGGCTTATAAACAACGAAGGAGGCTATTCTCTGACATTAAGAAAATAAATGACAAGAAAAAGATGTTAGTATTGGTGTCCTAGAGACAATACTTTTATATTTTATTGAAAACAATTGAGGATTATGTTTTATTTGATTATTTAATTAATATTTATTATATCTTTATTTATTGCGTTATAAATAGAATGCATAATAAATGTCCTTGGAATATTAATACGCATTATATACCTTTAAGTATGTGACTTAAAAATGAGATTATATTAATAGTATTTTATTCCTAAAATTCCCTAGTCGAGTATTATTATTTAAGGACAATAATAATGCAATAAGACTAGTATGTTTGTTGACAGATGACCGCATCTCATTGGTCATAGGTATGATGATACAAAATCAAGAACATACGTACATGTCTCAATGCATGACACTGGAAAGACCCGCCATGAGATTCTACATATTAATAAGTGTCATAAGGAATTCTCATTGTGATAATGATATAATGATCCTCTGACTTGAAATCATTATATTTTTATACGAGAATTAATATACTTTGATTATACTAAAAGTTACCTTTAACCGGGTAATGATAAAGATGGACATTGGGTATGCTATGAATCGTATGAGGGATATGAATGATATATATAGGATTTAACCATCCGATTTTAGGAGTGATATTATTGGCCTCTTGATTGAGTGAGACTACGAAATGCATGGTCGTGCTCAAATATTGATTTGTTTAATAGTCTACTCATTGATCAAGGAAACCAAGGTTAAACGTTGAAGAGGATGACACAATACATGCCTCGAGCTTGATCTATAATATAAGGTTAAAGGGATTATATTACATTGCATAATATTCACGAAAGGTTTAATTGAATCACCAATTATTATTGTTATTTGGATAACAATGATGTACTACTAGATGCCGCTCATTGTTTATAATTTTATTATTGGAAAATAAAATTATTACCAACGTAATAATAACCTAAAGGGTCACACACAAAGAAGGTCTAAACGGAGATTTATTTAAATTATGAATTTAAATATTTTATTATTATTTTGAATTTAATTATTGAATTAATTGAGTGGGACTTGATTAATTATATTATAATTCAAATTTAATAATAACCCAAAAATTAGAATGGTTTTTTTTAAAGGAGACCTCATGGATTAGGGTTTGGCCCATTTATCTCAAGCTCATATAAATACATAAGGATATGTTTAGGATGTTAGTATTGGTGTCATAGAGACAACACTTTATGATAAATAATAAAGGATTATGTTTACTTGATTATTTAATTAATATTTATTATGTCTTTATTTACCGCGTTATAAATTGAAAGCATAATAAATGTCCTGGAATATTAATGCGAATTATATATATTTAAGTATGTGACTTAAAAATGAGATTATGTGAACAGTATTATATTCCTAAAAGTCCCTAGTCGAGTATTATTATTTAAGGACAATAATAATGCAATAAGACTAGCATGTTTGTTGACTGAAGACCACATCTCATTGGTCATAGGTATGGTGATACTAAAGTCAAGAACATAAGTGCATGTCTCAATGCATGGCACTGGACAGACCCGCTGTGAGAATCTACATGTTAATAAGTGTCATAAGAAATTCTCACTGTGATAATGATGTAATGATCCTTTGACTTGAAATCATTATATTTCTATACGAGAATTAATATATTTTGATTACACTCAAAGTTACCTTTAACCGGGTAATGATAAAGGTGGACATTGGGTATGCTATGAATCGTATGAGAAATATGAATGATAGATATATGATTTAACCCTCCTATTTTAGGAGTGATATTATTGACATCTTAATTGAGTGAGACTATAAAATGCATGGCCATGCTCAAATGTTGATTTGATTAATAGTCTACTCATTGATCAAGGAAACCCGGATTAAACGTTGAAGATGATGACACAATACATGCCTCGAGTTTGATCTATAAAATAAGGTTAAAGGGATTATATTACATTGTACATTATTCACGAAAGGTTTAATTGAATCACCAATTATTAATATTACTTGAGTAGCAATGATGTATTACTAGATGCCGCTCATTGTTTATAATTTTATTATTAGAAAATAAAATTTTTGCCAACGTAATAATAACCTAAAGGGTCACACACAAAGAACGTTTAAACGGAGTGTTATTTAAATTATGAATTTAAAAAATGTTATTATTATTAATTCGAATTTATTTATTTAATTAATTAAGTGAGACTTGATTAATTATATACATATTAGAATTCAAATTTAATAATAATATAAATCCGAAATCTGAATGAGTTTTAAAAGGTCCAATCAGATTAGGGTTTTGTCCCAAGTCCCTCTCTCTCCTATATATACATAAAGATGTATAGTTTAGGGTAACAATTTTTATAATTTCGTTTTGAGAAAAACCCTAGCAGCTCTACGTTTTTTAGAGGCTAGAGAAAGAGAGAGACAAAGAGGTAGAAACAGGCTAGTACCTAACTCCGGTAATCGTTAGACGATACGACGTTCGTGTGGATACCGATAGAGTGCAGATCTTTGGGAAGGGCTGTTGTGATTCATCGCTTCTGGACCTCTGTAATCATCATAAGGAAAGCTTTAATAAGGTACACATCTGATTCTCCATAATTATCTGCCAATTATACACGGATCCTACGTTTGGGATTCGATATTTTTTTTATATTTAGCGTAATTCCACTGCGTATATATGCCCGGATCCCAACAATGGTATCAGAGCTACGTTTATAATAGGATGATTTGGTTACGTGTTTAACAGTTTTTTAATATATTCCAGTATGTATATGATCTGACATGCATGTATATTGATACTGCCTATGTATGAGATTTAATATGCATGTTGTCATGTTGATGTATGCTTAAAACAATTACATAATGTGTATCTAGTTATTCATATGATGAGTACATAGATGACGATACTAGCATGTTAATGATTTGCCATGACTGATTTATATGCTTTATTGCGATTTGTATATTATGCATGAGGGTCAGTTTGTATAGTGATATAAACTGGTGGACAGATTGTGTTGGACATGATCTGTTAAACTGGGATATGATCAGTATGTATATGATACATGCTTCTGAAACTGTATAAGATGCAGTGGGGAAAAGACCGACAGATATGATCTGTAGTTCAGAAATTGATGATTTCTGAATAGGACTGGTCTTCGAAAATAAAAAATTTCCGAGCTGACCTGGCAGCTCGACCCCAGCCAGGGCCTGCCGCCCCTGGACCTCGCCCGGGGCTGCCTCCCCGGACCCCGCCCGGGGGCTGCCTCCCCGGACCCCGCTCGGGGGCTGCCGCCCCCAGACCCCGCCCGGGGGCTGCCACCCCCGGACCCCTGCAATATTTTTCATATTTGTTTTTGTGTGTACTTGAGCATGGTGCTGGTTATGGCCTTTAGACCCCTAGATTAATGGTTTTGGTTTTGGTTTTATAAATTCGACTTGCATGTCATTTTCTTCATTTTTGTAATTGTTTAACCTCAAATGTAACTCAAGTTTTCTTATGTAAGTACATTAGTATAGGTTGTATTCAATTATTCCATGTAATGTACTTGAAGATTGAAGGATGATCCAAGAAGAGGAGCAAGCACAGAGCAAGCACCCATGGATACAAGAAGAATGAAGACATGTAATTGTATTTATATTTTACCAACATAGATTGACTTTGATCCTTTCATTAGCTCAAAAGGATTATATAGGAAAGGGGCCATAACAAAGCACGTTTACATACTGCACTTTACATATTGATGTATGAATGTTAGTGTAGAATAGTTAATGATGCATGCTTTAATTAGATTAATCATGTATGTGTGTATTAGATATGACACCCATGCCATGCTTGTTTAAACAAGATAAAATCTGTAACGACTCAAGATAAAATCTGTAATGACTCAAGATTTTAAAATTGAACAAACGATTTCTTGTGTTTATGAAACACGGTATTGAATATGAATTTTCATTTTTCTGATATGGGGAGATTTTGTCAACAACGCATTATTAATTTAATCTGTAAGAAAGTTTGATTTTAAGTGAGACCGCTTGTGACTTCTCCGACGATCTGGAAATCAACCATTGAAGAATATTGAAATGGATTATTTAATCAAGGAAAAATTGAGAATCTCTTTATGATGGGATCATGATCGTTAAATAATAAACCCCTAAATGAATATTAAGTTAATATAGATGCCTTCCAATGTTTATACACATTAAGATCTAGATTGAGAAGGAGTGAGTTTGCAAAAGTAAAGTGCTCTTATCAATCATGGGAAAATGTGATAAGTAATTGTACTTTGTTTATTAAACGTTGGGTCTAACTTAACTAAATCATCACAATAGGATTGTGGGTTTAGAGGCATAGAGTTTGGTGAGATTTATTGGATAAATGTGTACAAAGGGTTGTTCCACCAAACTATCCAAGAGTTATATTTGATATAATTGACAAATGTTGTCTACCTAAATAGTCGTGTTTTGGGTGTATTAGCCAACGCTATCTTCAAACATGGACGAAATATGGATCTTGGCTCACTAGAAAGATTTGATGAAATGCTTTCCGAATTAATAGTTAGGGCTATTGATTTAAATAAAATAGTGGGAGATATATATTATGAATGTATATAATAATCACTTGAACATAAGTAAAATTCTGCAGACTAACTAAATTTATGCATTTTTAACATTATAGATATTTAAATGGCAAATAATACAAATACTTTCTCCGTACGAGCAACCCTTGAGAAGGACAACTGACAGGAACTAACTTCCTTGATTGGTATAGGAATTTGAGGATTGTCCTCAGGCAAGAGCGTAAGCTCCACGTCATTGAAATTCTTTCTCCTTCTCCTCCTGCTGAGAATGCAACTCGCGCTCAACAAAATGCTTATCAGAAGCATATTGATGATGCGACTGATGTGGCATGTCTCATGCTAGCAACAAAGAGTGCTGAACTTCAAAAACAACATGAGCATATGGATGTTTATGAGACGATTGAACACCTTCAAAGGATGTTTGAAGGACAGGCTCGTCAAGAAAGGTTTGACACAAGCAAAGCACTGTACGCTTGCAAGGAGGGAGAGCGTGAACCTGTTCAACCACATGTTCTGAAGATGATAGGTTATATTGAGTATCTTGATACTTTGGGTTTCCCGATTGGTCCGGAAGCTCAGACTGACTTAATCTTACAATCTTTGAACATCAACTACACTCATTTTGTTATGAACTACAATATGAATGAGATAGACAAAACACCTACTGAATTGTTGGCTATGTTACGAACTACTGAAACCAACATGAAAAAGGCCGAACATGCTCCCATATTAATGGTGAACAAGAAAGGTAAGGCTAAAGGGAAAGGTAAATGGAAGGGAAGGAAGAAGATTGGATCTGATTCTGCTCCCAAGTCAAAGGCTAATCCCAAACAGGCTTTAAAGCCTAAAGGTGCTGTTGTAAAGGGTGATTGTCACTACTGTGGTAAACCAGGTCATTGGAAGAGAAACTGTCATGCTTATTTAGAGGATCTGAAGAAGAAGAAGGTTGGTCAAGCTTCTGATTCAGGTATTTATGTTATAGAAGTCAATCTGTCTACTTCTACATCATGGGTATTGGATACTGGATGTGCTTCTCACATTTGTATAAATGTGCAGGAACTACAAAGGAGTAGGACTTTGGCTAAGGGAGAGGTCGACCTACGAGTTGGCAATGGAGCAAAGGTTGCTGCTTTGGCTGTAGGGACTTATCATTTATCATTGCCCACTGGGCTTATTTTAGAACTTGAGAATTGTTTTTACGTGCCTACAATTTGCAGAAACATTATTTTGGTTTCTTGTTTGGACAAGAAAGGTTTTGGTTTTTCAATTCAGAACAAATGTTGTTCCTTTTCTTTGAATAATGTTACCTATGGGGTTGCACGTTTGTTTAACAGTTTATATGTTCTTGATTTAGACACTCATATCTATAATGTGAATAACAAACGTCTTAAGACTAATGACTCAAATCAAACATACCTTTGGCACTATTGTTTAGGCCATATAAATGAGAAGCGCATTTCCAAGTTACATAAAGATGAATACTTGGATAAGTTTGATTTTGAATTATACGAAGCATGTGAACCCTGTCTCATTGGAAAAATGACTAAAGCTCCTTTTACTAAACAAGGTGAAAGGGCCACTGAACGTTTAGAACTAATACATAGTGATGTATGTGGTCCTATGCGTACTATGGCAAGAGGTGGCTTTTACTACTTTATCGCGTTTACTGATGATTTCAGTAGATATGGATATGTGTATCTTATGAAGAACAAATCCGATTCTTTTGAAAAGTTCAAAGAATACAAAGCTGAAGTAGAAAAGCAGACTAGCGGAAGTATTAAGACTCTACGATCTGATCGTGGGGGAGAATACTTAAGCCATGAATTTAAGAGTTTCTTAAAAGAGTGTGGTATCGTATCACAACTCACTCCTCCCGGATCACCACAATGGAATGGAGTTTCTGAGATGAGAAATCGTACCTTGTTGGACATGGTGCGATCGATGATGAGTCATGCAGATCTTCCAATTAGTTTCTGGGGCTACGCCCTGGAGACGGCTGCTTATATACTTAACTGAGTTCCTACTAAAACGGTTCAGAAGACTCCATATGAGATATGGACTGACAAAACATCATAGCATGTCATTTATGAAAATATGGGGATGCGAAGCGTTTATGAAACGTTTAACTTCTGACAAGCTAGGACCTAAATCAGACAAATGTAACTTTGTGGGATACCCAATTGAAACAAAGGGTTATTCATTCTATAATCCTTTCGAGAACAAAGTGTTTGTTGCTCGAACTGCAGTTTTTCTTGAAAGAGAAATGTTTTAGAAGAAAAACAGTGGGAGGATAATAGATCTCGATGAAGTTTGAGGCCCACAAGATAACACTGAACCAATGGAGGAACTTGAGCAGGATGTACAAGAACACAGCACTGCTTAAGAAACACAGGTTATTCGTAGGTCTAGTAGGATTCGCCATGAGCCTGAGAGATATTATGGATTTCTCTTAACTCAAGATGGTGATGTGATGCTTATCGACGAAGATGAGCCTCTCACCTACCAAGACGCTATGAACACTCCAGAATCCAAGAGATGGCTGGATGCCATGAAATCTGAGATGAAATCCATGTATACTAATAAAGTATGGACTTTGGTTGATCCACCTGAAGGGGTAAAACCTATAGGGTGCAAGTGAGTTTTCAAGAAGAAGACCGACATGGATGGTAATATACAGACCTATAAGGCATGATTGGTGGCAAAAGGTTTCAAGCAAATTCATGGTATTGACTATGATGAGACTTTTTCACCAGTGGCTATGGTCAAGTCCATCAGGATTTTACTTGCTATAGCTGCTTACTATGATTATGAAATCTGGCAGATGGATGTCAAAACTGTTGGTGTAGGTGCCCTAGAGGCAATACAATGTTTATTTTGATAAACCTTTATGTCAATTGATTATTCAATAAACATATTTATTATGACTTTAATTACTGCGATATATTTGTTAGCATAATAAATGTCCTTAGAATCATGATACACATTGTATAGTTTAGTACATGACTTGAACTTGAGATTATATAATATATCATATTCTTAAATGTCCCTAGTCGAGTATTATTATTATAGGACAATAATAATACATAAATAGACTAGTATGTTGTTTGACTGATAACCACATCTCATTGGTTATAAGTATGGGGATACTAAAGTCAATACATAGGTACATGTAGGAGTACATGATACTGGACAGACTCACAGTGAGATTCTTCATGTTTAATAAAGTCATAAGAAAGACTCACAGTGATAATGGTGTAATGATCCTTTGACTTGAGATCATTATATTTCTATACGAGGATTAATATACTTTGACTACATTAAAAGTTACCTTTGACCGGGTGATGATAAAAGTGGACATCGGGTATATCATGAGTCGTATGATAAATATGAATGATAGATAAAGGATTTAACCCTCCTATAATTAGGAGAGATATTATTGGCCTCTTGATTGAGTGAGACTATAAAATGCATGGCCGTGCTCAAATAATGATTTGTTTTCATAGTCTACTCATGGATCAAGTAAACCCGGATTAAATGTTGAAGAGGATGACTAAATACATGCCTCGAGTTTAATCTATAATATATATGGTTAAAGGGATTATATTACACGGAAACATTAATCACGAAAGGTTTTATCGAATCACGATTTAATTATTATTTAATTGGGTAGCAATGATGTATTACTAGATACCGCTCATTGTTTATAATTTTATTGGAGAATAAAATTATTGCTAATTAAATAATAGCCTATAGGGTCACACACATAGAGTACTTAAAGGAATAATTAATTTAAATTATAGATTTAAATTAATTGATGATTATTTGAATTTTATTATATTAATTAAGTGAGACTTAATTAATTGAAATAATATAAATTCGAATTTGAATTCTGCCATTAATAATTAAGTGTGACTTAGTTATTAATTAAATAATAAAATTCGGTTTTATTATTTAATCCTAAACCTACATGGGTTAGGCTTTGCTGTTATGGGTTGCTATTATGGGCCTATTAACCAACCATTATAAATAGATAATGTAGGGTTAATAGGTATTAAGTTTTTAAGAAAAACGAACCCTAGCAGCAGAAAAGGCAGAGGCGGATTTCGAAATCATCTAGAGGAGGCTAGTACATCCATTCCGCAATCAAGATCGTGAGACGTTCTTGAAGGTGCTCGTGTGGATACCATAGAGGTGCTTTCGAGAGGAAGACACAAGTCGTGAAAGCTAGGATCTCCGTTGAGTTCGTGTAAGTCAAGACCAGACAAAGGTATGATTCCGTTTCACCATAATCTGTCAATCTTATACATGATCCTGCGTTAGGGTTCCGAAATTTTTCGTTATATTTACGAAAATCCGCTGCGTTTTATGCCTCGGAACCCAACAATGGCATCAGAGCTACGTGTATAAGGGACTGATTTGGTTACGTGTTTTATGTATTTGATGCATACATGCCTGTTTTGGTGACTGCCATGCCATGCTACTGCTTTGTCATAATCTGTTATGCCACTGCCATGTTTCTGTTATGAGACTGCCATGCTTGTTATGAGACTGCTATGCTTCTGCCAAAATGTAACTGTCAGAGAATGTATATTCTGTGTCTGATCAGAGTTTGTAAAATTGGAGCTGGGTCAGAGTTTAACAAACTCTGATGGACTCGCTCAGAGTTTAATAAACTCTGATGGTCAGGTCAGAGTATAGAGCATGGTCAGAGTTTAACAAACTCCGATGGTCTCTGATCAGAGTTTAGCAGTAAACCCTGATGGACTATGCTGATCAGAGTTTAGCAGTAAACTCTGATGGACTGTGCTGATCAGAGTTTAGCAGTAAACTCTGATGGACTGTGCTTATCAGAGTTTAGCAGTAAACTCTGATGGACTGTATAAATTGCAGTGGGGAAAAAGGCCAACAGATATGATCTGTAGTTCAGAAATTGATGATTTCTGAATAGGACTGGTCTTCGAAAATAAAAAATTTCCAAGCTGACCTGGCAGCTCGACCCCAGCTGGGGGCTGCCGCCCCCAGACCCTGCCCGGGGGCTGCCGCCCCCGAACCCCCGCCCAGGGGCTGCCGCCCCGGACCCCCGCAATATTTTATTTTGTGTACTTGAGCATGGTGCTGGTTATGACCCTTATACCCCTAGATTAATGGTTTTGGTTTTGGTTTTATAAATACGACTTGCATGTCGTTTTCTTCATTCTTGTAATTGTTTAACCTCGAATGTAACTCGAGTTTTCTTATGTAAGTACATTAGTATAGGTTGTATTTAATTATTCCATGTAATGTACTTGAAGATTGAAGGATGATCCAAGAAGAGGAGCAAGAACCCATGGATACAAGAAGAATGAAGACATGTAATTGTATTTATATTTCACCACCATAGATTGACTTTGATCCTTTCATTAGCTCGAAAGGATCACATAGGAAAGGGGCCATAACCAAGCACGTTTACATATTGATGTATGAATGTATGTGTAGAGTAGAAGATGCATGCTTTAATTAGATTAATGATGTATGCATGTATTAGATACGTCACCCATGCCATGCTTGCCATGCTAAACAAGATAAAATCTGTAACGATTTAAGATTTTAAAATTAACAAACGATCATGAGATTCTTGTGTTTATGAAATATGGATTTTTAAAACACGGAATTGAATATGGATTTTGATGTCTATAATTGGGATTTTCTGACAAAAACGGATATGCGTATTCGTAAGGCTGATGGGTTTTAAGTGTGACCACTGGTATCCTCCATCTACCTGGGAAATGAACAATTTAAGATGTCAATTTGAAATATTTAGTTCAAGGAAAAATTGAGGATCTCTTCATGATGTGATCATGATCGTCGTAAATTTTCTAAACCCCTTAACAAAATATTAAGTTTTAATCGGATGCTTTCCAATGAATGAACACTCATCGAATCCTAGATCGATTAGGGGAAAGACTGTCAGTGGCAGGGGACTCCTATCTATCGTGGTGAGATGCGACGAATATAAACGGTTATATTCGGCCGTTGTATCATTGGGTCAAACTTAACTGAGTCGTCATAATAAGGTGAAAGTAAACGGTTATATTCAACCATTATGAACTTAGAAGCATAGAGTTTGGTTAAAAATCTATTAGATAGATAAGATCAATCGTTGCTCACTAAACTATCCAAGAATTATATATGATATAATTGACAAATGTTGTCTACCTAAATAATCATTCTTAAGGACTTCCAGTGGTTGACTTAAGACATGACGAAATATGGATCTTGGCTCACTAGAAAGAATTATGGGATATACTTTCCAAATTAATAGTAAGGGCTATTGATTTGATAAAAATAGTGGGAGATATATTATGAATGTATCATAATCATTTGAACATAATAAATAACTCAGACAATCTAATGTTTATTTTGTGCTATTATCATTGTAGATACCAAGTAATGACAAACAACACAAACACACTATCCGTACGATCTGTCCTTGAGAAGGATAAGCTGACAGGAGGAAACAACTTCCTAGACTGGCAGAGGAATTTGAGGATTGTCCTCAGGCAGGAGCGCAAGCTTCATGTCATTGATATTCCTCCGGCAGGTCCCCTTCCTGAGGGCGCTACTGTTGAGGAACGAGCGGCCCATACAAAGGATGAGAATGATGCAACTGATGTTGCATGTCTTATGTTGGCAACTATGAGTGCTGAGCTTCAAAGACAGCATGTGCATATGGATGCATATACTATCTATGAGCACTTGCAAAGCATGTTTGCAAGCCAAACTCGTCAAGAAAGGTTCAACACGAGCAAGTCACTTTTTAATTGCAAACAAGGGGCAAGTGAACCAGTTGGCCCACATGTTCTGAAGATGATTGGTTACATTGAGTATCTTGATACTTTGGGTTTCCCGATTATTCAGGAAATTGGTATTGACCTAATCATGAATTCTTTGAACAACAAATTCACCCAGTTTATCATAAACTACAACATGAATGAATTTGACAAAACACCTACTGAATTGTTGGCTATGTTGAGAACGTATGAGACCAACATGAAGACGGCTGAACCTGCTCCCATACTGATGGTGGGCAATAAAGGTAAGGCCAAAGGGAAAGGCAAGTGGAAGGGTAAGAAGAAGACAGGTTCTGATTCTACACCCAAGCCAAAGTCAGGTCCCAAACAGGCTTTAAAGCCTTAAGGTGGGGTCGCTAAGGGTGAATGTCACTACTATAAGAAAACTGATCACTGGAAGAGAAACTGTTCAGTTTACTTGGAGGATCTGAAGAAGAAGAGGGCTGAGCAAGCTTCTAATTCAGGTATATATATGTTATAGAAGTCAATCTGTCTATTTCTACATCTTGGGTATTGGATACCGGATGTGCTTCTCACATTTGTATAAATGTGCAGGAAATGCAGAGAAGTAGGACATTGGTAAAGGAGAAATGGACCTACGAGTTGGCAACAGAGCAAGAGTTGCTGCTTTAGCTGTAGGAACCTATTATTTATCTTTGCCCTCTGGGCTAGTTTTAGAACTGGATAATTGTTATTACGTGCCTGCGATTCGCAGAAACATTATTTCTGTTTCTTGTTTGGACAAGAAAGGTTTTTCATTTACAATAAAGGACAACAGTTGCTCTTTTGCTTTGAATGATTTAACCTATGGTGTTGCGCGTTTGTTTAATGGTTTATATGTTCTTGACTTAGATAATCCTGTCTGTAATATAGAAAACAAACAACTTAAAGTTAATGACTCAAATCAAACATACCTCTGGCATTGTCGTCTAGGCCATATAAATGAGAAACGCATATCCAAATTACATAAGGATGGATACTTGGATAAGTTTGATTTTGAATCATACCAAGAATGCGAATCTTGTTTGCTTGGTAAAATGACTAAAGTTCCTTTCACTGGTAAGGGTCAAAGGGCCACTGAACGTCTGGAGCTAATACATAGTGATGTATGTGGCCCAATGCGTGTGATGGCTAGAGGAGGCTACTACTACTTCATAACATTTACTGATGATTTCAGTAGATATGGGTATGTATATCTTATGAAGAATAAATCCGATTCTTTTGAAAAGTTCAAAGAATACAAGGCTGAAGTAGAAAAGCAAATTGGCGGAGGTGCAAGTATTAAAATCTTACGATCTGATCGTGGAGGAAAATACTTGAGCACTGAATTTAAAGATTATTTAAAGGAGTGTGGTATTGTTTCACAACTCACTCCGCCAGGTACACCTCAATGGAATGGAGTTTCAGAGAGGAGAAATCGCACCTTGTTGGACATGGTGCGATCGATGATGAGTCATGCAGATCTTCCAATTAGTTTCTGGGGTTATGCTCTAGAAACAGCGGCTTTCACACTTAACCGTGTTCCTACTAAGAAGGTTCAAAAGACTCCATATGAGATATGGGAGAAGAAACGGTCAGGCATGAGCTTTATGAAAGTTTGGGGATGCAAGGCGTTTGTGAAACGTCAAGTATCTGACAAGCTTGGACCTAAATCTGAAGAGTGCAATTTTGTGGGATACCCTAAAGAAACAAAGGCGTATTATTTTTATAGTCCTTCTGAGCAGAAAGTGTTTATTGCTCGAGATGCTGTTTTCATGGAAAGAGATTTTGTTTCCAAAAGAAACAGTGGGAGAACTATAGACCTCGATGAAGATCGAGAACCACAAAATAGCATTGAACCTGATGTGGAACATGAGCAGGATAATGATAATGCTCAACAAACACAGGTTGTTCGTAGAACTGGTAGAATTCGCCATGAGCCAGAGAGATATGGATTTCTTTTGACTCAATGTGGTGATTTGATGCTCATAGATGAAGATGAGCCTCTCACATACCAAGATGCTATGAACAGTCCAGAATCTAAGAGATGGCTAGAAGCCATGAAATCTGAGATGGATTCCATGTACGAAAACCAAGTATGGACTTTGGTTGATCCACCTGAAGGGGTAAAACTCATAGGGTGCAAATGGGTTTTTAAGAAGAAAACTGACATGGATGGAAATGTTCAGACCTATAAAGCAAGGCTGGTTGCAAAAGGTTTCAAACAAATTCATGGTATTGACTATGATGAAACTTTCTCACCAGTGGCTATGGTCAAGTCCATAAGGATTTTGCTTGCTATTGCAGCATTCCATGATTATGAAATCTGGCAAATGGATGTCAAAACAGCCTTCCTTAACGGAATCCTTGAAGAGGATGTGGATGTGTACATGACACAACCTGAAGGTTTTGTCGATCCAAGGAATGTTAGCAAGGTATGTAAATTACGTCGATCCATTTATGGATTGAAGCAAGCCTCTAGGAGATGGAATATCCGTTTTGATGAAACAGTCAAAGAGTATGGCTTTGTTCAAAACGAAGATGAACCTTGTGTTTACAAGAAGGTTAGTGGGAGCCATGTGGCATTCATAGTACTATATGTTGATGACATACTACTAATGGGGAATGACAAACCTTCTCTCAAGGCTGTTAAGATTTGGTTAGGGAGCAACTTCTCTATGAAAGACTTAGGAGAAGCATCCTACATTCTAGGAATGAGGATCTATAGGGATAGATCTAGAAGGATGATCGGTCTAAGTCAAAGTACATACATCGATAAGGTTTTGCATCGTTTTGGTATGCAAAATGCAAAAAGGGGATATGTCCCCGTGTCTCAAGGGATAACGATCTCTAAAGATCAGTGTCCAAAATCATTGGATGACAAGGACCGCATGAGTAAGGTTCCATCTGCCTCAGCAATTGGATCCATCATGTATGCGATGGTATGTACTCGCCCAGATGTTTCGTATGCTTTAAGCATGACGAGCAGATACCAATCTAATCCAGGTGAAGGTCACTGGACGGCTGTCAAGAATATTCTAAAGTACTTGAAAAGGACTAAAGATTCATTCTTGGTATATGGAGGAGAGGAGAAACTGGTTGTAAAGGGTTACACCGATGCAAGTTTCCAAACAGACAGGGATGATACTATATCACAGTCTGGTTTTGTGTTTTGTCTAAACGGAGGTGCTGTAAGTTGGAAGAGTTCAAAACAAGAAACAGTAGCTGATTCTACAATGGAGGCTGAGTACATTGCAGCTTGTGAAGCAGCTAAGGAAGCTGTTTGGATTCGAAAATTCATTACTGATTTGGGAGTGGTTCCATCGATCGCAGATCCCATTGATCTATACTGCGATAATAATGGAGCCATTGCACAGGCTAAAGAACCTAGAGCTCACTCCCGAACCAAACACATACTCAGGAGATATCACCTCATTCGAGAGATTAATGAAAGGGGTGACATACACATATGTAAAGTGCACACAAATGATAACATTGCAGACCCACTGACCAAAGGCTTGTCGCAGAAGAAGCACGACGGTCACACTAGTTCCATGGGTATTAGATACATGGGTGATTGGCTCTAGTGCAAGTGGGAGATTGTTGGTGTAGGTGCCCTAGAGGCAATACAATGTTTATTTTGATAAACCTTTATGTCAATTGATTATTCAATAAACATATTTATTATGACTTTAATTACTGCGATATATTTGTTAGCATAATAAATGTCCTTAGAATCATGATACACATTGTATAGTTTAGTACATGAATTGAACTTGAGATTATATAATATATCATATTCTTAAATGTCCCTAGTCGAGTATTATTATTATAGGACAATAATAATACATAAATAGACTAGTATGTTGTTTGACTGATAACCACATCTCATTGGTTATAAGTATGGGGATACTAAAGTCAATACATAAGTACATGTAGGAGTACATGATACTGGACAGACTCACAGTGAGATTCTTCATGTTTAACAAAGTCATAAGAAAGACTCACAATGATAATGGTGTAATGATCCTTTGACTTGAGATCATTATATTTCTATACGAGGATTAATATACTTTGACTACATTAAAAGTTACCTTTGACCGGGTGATGATAAAAGTGGACATCGGGTATATCATGAGTCTTATGAGAAATATGAATGATAGATAAAGGATTTAACCCTCCTATAATTAGGAGAGATATTATTGGCCTCTTGATTGAGTGAGACTATAAAATGCATGGCCGTGCTCAAATAATGATTTGTTTTCATAGTCTACTCATGGATCAAGTAAACCCGGATTAAATGTTGAAGAGGATGACTAAATGCATGCCTCGAGTTTAATCTATAATATATATGGTTAAAGGGATTATATTACACGGAAACATTAATCACGAAAGGTTTTATCTATAATAAAATTCGGTTTTATTATTTAATCCTAAACCTACATGGGTTAGGCTTTGCTGTTATGGGTTGCTATTATGGGCCTATTAACCAACCATTATAAATAGATAATGTAGGGTTAATAGGTATTAAGTTTTTAAGAAAAACGAACCCTAGCAGCAGAAAAGGCAGAGGCAGATTTCAAAATCATCTAGAGGAGGCTAGTACATCCATTCCGCAATCAAGATCGTGAGACGTTCTTGAAGGTGCTCGTGTGGATACCATAGAGGTGCTTTCGAGAGGAAGACACAAGTCGTGAAAGCTAGGATCTCCGTTGAGTTCGTGTAAGTCAAGACCAGACAAAGGTATGATTCCGTTTCACCATAATCTGTCAATCTTATACATGATCCTGCGTTAGGGTTCCGAAATTTTTCGTTATATTTACGTTTTATGCCTCGGAACCCAACAAAAACCGCTTTCTTAAATGGGAGCCTTGAAGAAGATGTGGATGTATACATGACACAGCCTGAGGGTTTTGTTGATCCAAAGCATGCTAGAATGGTATGTAAGTTGCGTCGATCCATTTATGGATTGAAACAAGCCTCGAGGAGATGGAACATTCGTTTTGATGAAACCGTCAAAGAGTTTGGGTTTATTCAAAATAAAGATGAACCATGTGTTTACAAGAAGGTTAGTGGGAGCAATGTGGCATTCCTAGTACTATATGTTGATGACATATTAATAATAAGGAATGACATTCCTTCTTTACAGGCTGTTAAGACTTGGTTGAGTAAAAATTTCTCAATGAAAGACTTAGGCGATGCGACCTATATATTAGGTATTAGGATCTATAGAGATAGATCAAGAAGAATGATTGGCCTAAGTCAGAGTACATACATTAACAAAGTTTTGCATCGATTTGGGATTCAAGATGCTAAAAGGGGCTATTATGTCCCAATGTCTCATGGGATATCGATCTCTAAAGAAAATAGTCCTAAGTCATTGGATGATTAGGATCGTATGAGTAAAGTTCCATATGCATCGGCAATTAGTTCTATAATGTATTCAATGATATGTACTCGTCCTGATGTCTCGTATGCTTTGAGCATGACGAGTAGATACCAGTCTAATCCAGATGAAGGTCATTGGACGGCAGTCAAGAATATTCTTAAGTACTTGAAAAGGACTAAAGATCAATTCTTGGAATATGGAGGAGAGGAAAAGCTGGTTATAAAAGGTTACACCGATGCTACTTTCCAAACAGACAAGGATGATTCGATCTCTCAGTCTGGTTTTGTATTTTGTCTAAATGGAGGTGCTGTAAGCTGGAAAAGTTCAAAGCAAGAGACAATTGCCGATTCTACAATGGAGGCTGAGTATATTGCTGCCTGTGAAGCAGCCAAGGAGGCTGTCTGGATTCGGAATTTTATTGCAGGTCTTGGTATGGTTCCTTCGGTCGTAGATCTGATAGATTAATACTGCAATAATAACGAAGCCATTTCACAGGCTAAGGAACCAAGGTCTCATTCCCGAACAAAGCATATACTCAGACGATATCATCTTCTTCGAGAGATTAATAATCGAGGGGATATACATATATGTAAAGTGCATACAAATGAGAACATTGCAGATCCACTGACCAAGGCTTTGTCGCAGTAGAAGCACGAAGGTCATACTAGTTCCATGGGTATTAGATACATGGGAGATTGGCTCTAGTACAAGTGGGAGATTGTTAGTATTAGGGTCCTAGAGACAATACTTTATGATAAACAATAAAGGATTATGTTTACTTTATTATTTAATTAATATTTATTATGTCTTTATTTACCGCGTTATAAATTGAAAGCATAATAAATGTCCTTGAAATATTAATGCGAATTATATATCTTTAAGTATGTGACTTAAAAATGAGATTATGTGAACAGTATTATATTCCTAAAAGCCCGTAGTCGAGTATTATTATTTAAGAACAATAATAATGCAATAAGACTAGCATGTTTGTTGACTGAAGACCACATCTCATTGGTCATAGGTATGGTGATACTAAAATCAAGAACATAAGTGCATGTCTCAATGCATGGCACTGGACAGACCCGCTGTGAGAATCTACATGTTAATAAGTGTCATAAGAAATTCTCACTGTGATAATGATGTAATGATCCTTTGACTAGAAATCATTATATTTCTATACGAGAATTAATATATTTTGATTACACTCAAAGTTACCTTTAACCGGGTAATGATAAAGGTGGACATTGGGTATGCTATGAATTGTATGAGCAATATGAATGATAGATATACGATTTAACCCTCCTATTTTAGGAGGGATATTATTGGCATCTTGATTGAGTGAGACTATAAAATGCATGGTCATGCTCAAATGTTGATTTGATTAATAGTCTACTCATTGATCAAGAAAACCCGGATTAAACGTTGAAGAGGATGACACAATACATGCCTCGAGTTTGATCCATAATATAAGGTTAAAGGAATTATATTACATTGTACATTATTCACGAAAGGTTTAATTGAATCACCAATTATTATTATTACTTGGGTAGCAATGATGTATTACTAGATGCCGCTCATTGTTTATAATTTTATTATTAGAAAATAAAATTGTTGCCAACGTAATAATAACTTAAAGGGTCACACACAAAGAACGTTTAAATGGAGTGTTATTTAAATTATGAATTTAAATAATGTTGTTATTATTAATTCGAATTTATTTATTTAATTAATTAAGTGAGACTTGATTAATTAAATACATATTAGAATTTGAATTTAATAATAATGTAAATCCGAAATCTGAATGGGTTTTAAAAGGTCCAATCAGATTAGGGTTTTGGCTCAAGTCCCTCTCTCCCCTATATATACATAAAGATGTATAGTTTAGGGTAACAGTTTTTATAATTCCATTTTGAGAAAAACCCTATCAGCTCTACGTTTTTGAGAGGCTAGAGAAAGAGAAAGACAAAGAGGCAGAAACAGGCTAGTACCTAACTCCGGTGATCGTTAGACGATACGACGTTCGTGTGGATACCGATAGAGAGCAGATCTTTGTGAAGGGCTGCTGTGATTCATCACTTCTGGACCTCTGCAATCATCATAAGGAAAGCTTTAATAAGGTACACATCTGATTCTCCATAATCATCCGCAAATTATACACGGATCCTGTGTTTGGGATTCGATATTTTTTTTTGTATTTAGCATAATTTTGCTGCGTATATATGCTCGGATCCCAACATAGGAGTCGAAGACTTGACTTCTCGTTTTTATCAGAAAAACCCTAGCAGCTCTACACAATAGAGAGGCTAGCAAGTGAGAGAGAAAGAAGTGATAAATCGGGGTTATTCTTGGCTAGTACCATCTTCGCTGATCGTTAGACGAATCGACGTTCGTGTGGATACCGTTAGAGAGTAGTTCTTGAAGAAGGGGCTGCTGTGATTCGTTAAGCAAGGATCTCCTATTAACAGCAATTCGTAAAGCTTCTAAGGTACAGACTTCATTCACCATAATCATTCGTGCGTTATACATGGATCCTGCGATTGAGTTTCGATATTTTTTTGTTCTTACGTTAATTTCGTTGCGTTTACATGCCCGAAACCCATCAATGGCATCAGAGCTACGTGTATAATGGGATGACTTGGTTATGTGTTTAACAGTTTTTTAATGTATGTAAACATATATATGATATGACATGGCTATATGTTGATATATATGTTTTATATGATTTTGAATATATGATATTCATGTATTGTATAATCATGGGATGATTGTGTGTATTGCTTATTGGAAATTAATCTTAAACTTATTATTTAGATATTTGTTTTATTTGTTTTAGTATAATTTGAATAAGTTTGATGTATTTAGTTTGATATAGTCAGCAAGGCTAGGTCATAGTTTGTTTCAGTTTTATTAGGTGATCGTGGCATAACTGTAGAATTGGAGTAGTGATTGGAAAGCTGTTCCTATTTTCTAGTTACCACCTTCAGGAGGTTACCTTGTTTTTACTTATTTAAATAGCATTGTATGTATCTATGTGGAAGAAATATACGCTCTCCTATCTGAGCTTTTCTCATAGACTCTGTAGTTTTCATCTTGTATCAGTTATGTTTCCAATACTTGGTATCAGAGCTATAGATCTAAAGGGCTTGTGAAGTTATTTATATATATAGATAAGCATATATATATATATATATATATATATATATATATATATATTAAAAAAAATCCATCTCGTATCTTTTTAAATGGCATCAAATAACTTTTCTCTTTCGATACCTACATTCAAAGGAGATCATTATAATTCATGGGCTATCAAAATGAAATCATATTTGAGAGCTATGAGTTTGTGGGAAGCAATTGAGAGTGATGTTGAGCCAACCCCTCTTCCATAAAATCCAACAGCAACCCAAATCAAAAAACGTGACGAAGAAGCGGAAAAAGAAGCAAAGGCACTTTCATGTATTCATTCGGCAGTGTCCGATGGAATCTTCACAAGTATCATGACTTGCGAGTCACCAAAAGAGGCATGGAGCATGCTAAAGGAAGAGTTTGAGGGAAATGCTAAAACAAAATTGATGCAGGTTTTGAATCTCAAACGGGAATTTGAGATGCAGCGGATGAAGGGGAACGAAACCATTAAGGAATATGTAGTAAGCTTATGATCATTGTTAATCAAATTAAGTTGTTTGGTGAAACATTTGCCAATGAGAGGGTGGTTGATAAAATTCTAGTGAGCGTTCCTGAAAAATATGAGTCTAAAATATCCTCACTTGAAGATTCCAAAGACCTATCCAAAATAACCCTAATGGAGTTAGTCAATGCCCTTAGTGTCGTAGACCAAAGGAGATCAATGAGGGAGGAAGGAAGTGGAGAAAAAACTGAGAGACTCTTATTAGCTAAAACATCATTCTCAAAAGGCACAGGCAATAAAGCTCAATGCAACCTCTGTCATAAGATCGGTCATGAATAAAAGGATTGTTGGCATAAAGGAAAGCCACAGTGCTTCAAATGCAAAAGATATAGGCATCTGGCAAAGAATTGTTGTTGGTCCCTGATATTGTAGAAGGGGGGGTTGAATACAATATCAAAATTTAATCGCGGAATAATTGGATTAAAAATATTATTTTAATTGCTCGCGAAATATTAATTATAATGAAATACTGTTCAAGTGAAAGATATAATTTTAACTTGATTAGTATTACAAAATTAATATTTTAGAAAACTGTTATATAATTGATAAAAAAGTCTAGAACAAATTTGACATGAATTGTTCGTGTTTAATCAATTATATTCAAACTCAGCATAGAAATCTATGAATATTACAATGCAGACAAATTACTGAATTTGATCTGATTTTCTAACTTCTTAACAATTGAACAACTACAAATGAAGGGATGATCTCATATTTATAGAGATTTCAAAAAGGCTGCTATGACCTTTTTTAGTATGACTTTATTTCAAGAAAATAAGTCTGTATGACTTATTTTAACACTTGTATGACTTATAAAAGACTGGACATGACTTATTTTGGTCGGTGTGACCTTTTGAAAGTTCGGTATGACTTATTTAAAGTCATATTCGGATTTTATCTAATTAAAATAAATCGGTATGACTTATTTTAATTAAATAAAATTGGTTCAGTATGACCTTTTGAGCACAGTACTCTCGGTATGACTTATTCAATGAGCTCGGTATGACTTATGCTTATACAAGCTCGGTATGACTTAATTGAATATATATATATAAGAAACTCGGTATGACTTATTTAATAAGTCATACTAACTGATTTATTATATATATATAAGTCATTTTAAATCATCTCTTTTATAGAAAATTAATTCTACTTAATTTAATTAGTTAATTTATAAATTAAATTAAATTCAACTTGAATTAATTTAATTAGATAAATTAAATAATTAATTAACAATTGATAGTAGAATTAAAATACTATCTTTAGTCGCATAGTCGTGCTGTCAGTCTTGAAATCTTCTCGTCTTTTCTTTGTCTTCTGATCTTGAAACCTCTTGAATTAAATGAAGAATAAATATTATATTAGTTGACACACAAATGTACTGTCTGGTTCATTTGTGTCATACTAATAAATATTCTCAATTTATTAACTTTTAACTTGAGGCCTTTTGTCATTTTCTTTTTGCTTCACTGTCTTCAATCTTCTTCTGGAATCTTCTGTAGTAACCACTTGAAATCTTCTATATCTTCTGTCTTCTATAGAAGTACTACCACAATATTATTTTCACTGGCGCTTGATCATAACAATGAACTTCTTCCAGTGTTGAGTAGCAATCCCATAAAATTCTTCTGATACTTAGATCCTTTGTGATTAGTTGACTGTCTTCGATTTGATTCCATCCTCAGTATTTATTACTTACTACATTTTCTTACAGGAGTTGAGTTGTCATCTATTTATTACAAATAGGCCCAGTCATATGCCTTTTAATTGTAGATTCCAAATTGATGAAGAAATCATGGCACAATTGGTCGAGGGAGAACCTCTTCTTTAGAATTATAGGTGATTATGTGCACCATGGGGAGAAGTGCTCCAAAGTTTTTTAAAAAATTTAAAAATTTTGTTGGAGATGTGCATTAAAATTGATGGTGGTGAGAAGTGCATCACAGATGAAGAGAAGTGCTTCGTAAATTTCTACATATGGGCAGTACAAGCCATACGGGTTGGAAGGATGCATGATACAAGTTTAAGATTATGGGGGTGATTGTTGGAAATTAATCTTAAACTTACTATTTAGATATTTGTTTTATTTGTTTTAGTATATTTTGAATAAGTTTGATGTATTTAGTTTGATATAGTCAGCAAGGCTAGGTCATAGTTTGTTTCAGTTATTTAGGTGATCATGGCATAACTGTAGAAGTGGAGTAGTGATAGGAAAGCTGTTCCTATTTTCTAGTTACCACTTTCGGGAGGTTAGCTTGTTTTTACTTATTTAAATAGCGTTGTATGTATCTATGTGGAAGAAATATATGCTCCCTTATCTGAGATTTTCTCATAGACTCTGCAGTTTTCATCTTGTATCAGTTATGTTTCTAACATTGACGTATGTATATGATACATATTTGTTCTTGTTATGGGAATCGTATTCGATACGAATTTTCAAAACGACTTCTGTAGATTTTCTGAAATCTGTGTCCAGTGTCCGATTTTCGTAAACGATATGTGTTTTCTGACTGGAATCGTGTCACTGAGCAATACAGACAAAGTAAGCTTGGCGTCTGTAAGCTATTCGATGTCGTTACAGGCCCAAAAATGGCGATTTATTATTTTCTGAAATTTATTTGATTTTCTGAAATTTCGAAATTCGTTATATATGATTATATGATATGTTTATATAATCTGAGATATATTACATGTGTTATGTGATAGCATGGTGGATGGTTATGGCCTAAAGACCCATAGGATAGTGGTTTTGATTTATGGTTTTGGTTTCTAAATACGACTTGCATGTCGTTTATTCATTGTAATTTAATTATCTCGAATGTAACTCGAGTTCTTCTTGTAATTTCATTAGAATAGTTTTGTTTCAATATTCAATGTAATTATCCATGAAGGCTTGCAAGCTAGTAGGTGATCCAAAAGGGAATGATGGAGCAATGAAGAAAGAAGACATGTAATAGATAGTATTTTTAAACCACCGTAGATTGACTTTGATTTTTCCATTAGCTTGGAAAGATTACATAGGATGGGGTCATAACCAAACACGTTTAATTTACGCACAATATATATATATATATGTATATGAATGCATGTGTAGATATGTATGCGTTGGAATAATGTATGTACTAGATACGACACCCATGCCATATCTGCTTAAGAAAGATAAAATCTGTAACGATTCAAGATTTTAAAATTAAACAAACGATCATGAGATTCTTGTGTTTATGAAACACGGTATTGAATATGAATTTTCTCTTTTCTGAGATGGGGAGATTTTGTCAAAAGCGAATTATTATTCGTAAGAAAGTTGGGTTTTAAGTGAGACCGCTTGTGACTTCTCCGATGATCTGGAAATCAAACCATTGACGAATATTGAAATGGATTATTTGATCAAGGAAAAATTGAGAATCTCTTTATGATGGGATCATGATCGTTAAACAATAAATCCTTAAATAAATATTATGTTAATAAATATGCCTTCCAATGTTAATACACATTAAAATCAAGATTGAGAAGGAGTGAGTTTGCCAAAGTGAAGTGTTGTTATCAATCATGGGAAAATTTGATAAGTAAATGTACTTAGTTTATTGAAAATTTGGGTCTAACTTAACTAAATCATCACAATAGAATTGTGGGTTTAGAGGCATAGAGTTTGGTAAGATTTATTGGAGAAATGTGTAAAATGGGTTGTTCCGCCAAACTTTCCAAGAGTTATATTTGATATAATCGACAAATGTTGTCTACCTAAATAGTCGTGTTTTGGGTGTATTAGCCAACGCTATCTTAAAACATGGATGAAATATGGATCTTGGCTCACTAAAAAGATTTAAAGAAATTCTTTCCGAATTAATAGTTAGGGCTATTGATTTGATGAAAAATAGTGGGAGATATATATTTTGAATGTATATGATAATCACTTGAACATAATTAAACTTCTGCAAACTAACTAATATGCATTTTAAACATTGTAGATATTTAATGGCAAACAACACAAATAACTTTTCTGTGCGAGCAACCCTTGAGAAGGACAAACTGACAGGAACCAACTTTCTCAATTGGTATAGGAATTTGAGGATTGCCCTCAGGCAGGAGCGAAAGCTCCACGTCATTGAAATTCCTTCACCTACTCCTCCTGTTGAGAATGCAACTCGCGTTCAGCAAAATGCTTATCAGAAGCATATTGATGATGCGAATGATATTGCATGTCTCATACTGGCAACCATGAATGTTGAGCTTCAAAAACAACATGAGCATATGGATGCTTATGAGATGATTGAACACCTTCAAAGAATGTTTGAGGGACAGGCTCATCAAGAAAGGTTCGACACGAGCAAAGCAGTGTATGCTTGCAAACAGGGAGAGCGTGAACCTGTTCAACCACATGTTCTGAAGATGATAGGTTATATTGAGTATCTTGATACTTTGGGTTTCCCAATTGGTCTGGAAGCTCAGCTTGACTTGATCTTGCAATCTTTGAACAGTAACTATACTCATTTTGTTATGAACTATAATATGAATGAGATAGATAAAACACCTACTGAATTGTTGGCTATGTTACGAACTGCTGAAACCAACATGAAAAAAGCTGAACCTGCTCCCATATTGATGGTAGACAATAAAAGTAAGGCTAAAAGGAAAGGCAAATGGAAGGGAAAGAATAAGATTAGATCTGTTTCTGGTCCTAAGCCAAAGGCTAATCCCAAACAGGCTTTAAAGCCTTAGGGTGTTGTTGCAAAGTGTGATTGTCACTACTGTGGTAAACCAGGTCATTGGAGGATCTGAAGAAGAAGAAGGCTGGTCAAGCTTCTGATTCAGGTATTTATGTTATAGAGGTCAATCTGTCTACTTCTACATCATGGGTATTAGATACTGGATGTGGTTCTCACATTTGTATAAATGTGCACGAACTACAAAGGAGTAAGACATTGGCTAAAGGAGAGGTCGACCTACGAGTTGGCAATGGAGCAAAGGTTACTGCTTTGGCTGTAGGGACTTATTATTTATCATTGCCCATTGGGCTTATTTTAGAACTTGAGAACTATTTTTACGTGCCTGCAATTTGCAGAAACATTATTTCGGTTTCTTGTTTGGACAAGAAAGGTTTTGCATTTTCAATTTAGAACAATAGTTGTTTCTTTTCTTTGAATAATGCTACCTATGCGGACGTGCGTTTATTTAATGGTTTATATGTTCTTGATTTAGACACTCTTATCTATAATGTGAATAACAAACGTCTTAAAACTAATGAATCAAATCACATATACCTTTGGCACTGTCGTTTAGGCCATATAAATGAGAAGCGCATTTCCAAGTTACATAAGGATGTATACTTGGATAAGTTTGACTTTGAATCATACGAAGCATGCGAACCTTGTCTCATTGAAAAAATGACTAAAGCTCCTTTTATTAGATGTGACACCCCCAGACCCGGGGTCGGAGATCCAGGTTGCCACTATCCAATTTCCAGTATATACGCACACTTGTAATCCAATAATAACAAACAACAATATAATAACTGTGAGATAAATGACATGCTGATGACCCCAACACCTTATCACACACACACATGAGCCATAGTCTCAGAAACGGAGTTTTCATAATTTACATAATTAAGTCTTAACTGTTACATTATATGGTTATTACAAACTGGAGTTGTACTACTGACTATAGCTTCCTGAGGAAACTATACAACAGTCAAAAGTTGATTAACTTACACATATTTCATATACTTACATAGGTCATACTTATAAATAAACCTGACTAGCAAAAGCTGGAAGCCTATCCTACTAAGCTTTCCTACCTCAGGGACAGTAATGTGGATCCTCTCATACGGGGTTCTTGCCTTTGTTACCTGCTTGCGTAGGGTTCGGCGCACGCGGCTGGACATGGTCAGCAACTGTAATGTGGGAACAACAATAAAAAAACAACAAGCAAGAATGAGCTACAAATGCTCAGCAAGTAATAGATAGCAGTATATAAAGGTAGTGAAACAATAACAGAATATAATATCAAGATATCAATGAAACTGATATATGCGAATAAAACAGTACTCAAAGCAACCAACAAAATCAGAAAACCGCTTTCTTAAATGGGAGCCTTGAAGAAGATGTGGATGTGTACATGACACAGCCTGAAGGTTTTGTTGATCCAAAGGACGCTGGAAAGGTATGTAAGTTGCGTCGATCCATTTATGGATTGAGACAAGACTCGAGGAGATGGAACATTCGTTTTGATGAAACTGTCAAAGAGTTTGGGTTTATTCAAAATGAAGATGAACCATGTGTTTATAAGAAGGTTAGTGGGAGCAATGTGGCATTCCTAGTACTATATATGGATGATATATTATTAATAGGGAATGACATTCTTTCTTTACAGGCTGTTAAGACTTGGTTACGTAAGAATTTCTCAATGAAAGACTTAAGCGATGCGACCTATATTTTAGGAATCAGGATCTATAGAGATAGATCAAGAAGAATGATCGGCCTAAGTCAGAGTACATACATTGACAAAGTTTTGCATCGATTTGGGATGCAAGAGGCTAAAAGGGGCAATGTCCAAATGTCTCATGGGATATCGATCTCGAAAGAAAACAGTCCTACATCATTGGATGATAAGGACCGTATGAGTAAAGTTCCATATGCTTCAGCAATTGGTTCTATAATGTATGCAATGATATGTACTCGTCCTGATGTCTCATATGCTTTAAGCATGACGAGTAGATACCAGTCTAATCCAGGTGAAGGTCACTAGACGACAGTCAAGAATATTCTTAAGTACCTGAAGAGGACTAAAGATCAATTCTTGGTATATGGAGGAGAAGAAAAGATGGTTGTAAAAGGATACACCGACGCTATTTTCTAGACTGACAAGGATGATTTGATTTCTCAGTCTGGATTTGTGTTTTGTCTAAATGGAGGTGCTGTAAGCTAGAAAAGTTCGAAGCAAGAGATGGTTGCTGATTATACAATGGAGGCTGAGTATATAGCTACCTGTGAAGCAGCCAAGGAAGCTGTTTGGATTCAGAAATTTATTGTAGGTCTTGGAGTGGTTTCTTTAGTCGCAGATCCGATAAAAGCATATACTCAGACGATATCATCTTCTTCGAGAGATTAATAATCGAGGGGATATACATATATGTATATGATACAGCTCGACCCCAGCCTGGGGCTGCCGCCCCGGACCCCCGCCCAGGGGCTGTCGCCCCCGGACCCCCGTAATATTTTTCATTTTTTTATGTACTTGAGCATGGTGCTGGTTATGGCATTTAGACCCCTAGATTAATGGTTTTTGTTGGGTCCCGGAAGTATCGGAGAAGGGGGGTTGAATGCGATACTCACAACAATTTAAAATTCTTTTCGGAATTTGCGGAATTAAAATATTACTTAAGCTGAGGGTTCGAGTCCTTGTATTGTTTGGGAGGCTGACTTACTAGCTTTCTATTTTCATGATTAAACATTTAAGATATAGAAAATTAGCAAGTAAGTAAACAAGATTCAAGTTAAATATGTATATTAAGCTTGAATGAGTGTTACAACATTCGGTAGAATAAACTTTAATTCCTAGAACAAATTTGACATGAATTGTTCTACTTAAGGAATTAAAACCAAACTAGCGTAGAAAGTCTGTGAATATAACTTTGCAGACAAATTGCTGAATTTGTAAGTTTTTCTACTTCTGAAAAATGAAGCAAAAGCCTCATATTTATAGAGGTTGAAAAGGCTTTGTATGACCTTTATCAATATGACTTAATTTAATGGAAATAAGCCTTGTATGACTTTTTTTAACACTTGTATGACATTTAAATAGCTGGGCATGACTTCTGTTTGGTCGGTATGACTCTTTTATTAATTAAAAAATCGGTATGACTTTTTAATTAAATAAAAAATCAATTCAGCATGACCTTTTGAACAAGAAAAATTCGGTATGACTTATTTTAATTAATTAAAAAATCGGTATGACTTTTTAATTAAATAAAAAATCAATTCAGCATGACCTTTTGGTCCATTCTGCTCGGTATGACATATTTGAATTGTTCTCGGTATGACATATGAATTCACTTCCTTTTTCATTTCTTTCCCACTTTGGTTGGACACATGGCAGCCATTCATTCGATCTTTAAAAAACCTGCCGACTTCAATTTGAACAAATATGGGGGCCTATTTCGTCTTATTATAGACAGGCTCCGTAGAAATACTTTTCGACCCGCACAGCTTATTATCTTTGATTAATAAATAATAAATTTAATTCATAAATTATAAAAATAAATATCTAATATTATTTAGATATTTATAAATATAATTTACCAAATAAATAAAATATTTATTAATTAAATAAATCCTTATGCTCTAAGTTGCGGTCTCCTGAACGTCTGGAACCGAACTCCTTTTGACTTGGAAATGATAAATCAATTCCAACCGGGGTTCCACTTTTAAGAATATATGACTCTGCATTTCTTCCGTGTCATTTCTTTTTCCGTCTTTTCTTCAAGTCAGACTGTCAGGCATGTTTGGCTGTTTCTACAGTTGCAATTAGAAGTACCTCTATTACTGAAATAATCTGATTCTTTAAACTAGACAATACTTCTTTTCACCACTGCATGTACCCAGTCAAATATTCAATCTTGGATTCTGACTCTTGTACACTGTATTCCAAACAGACCTGTATCCCTTTGAGCATTCAGTTTCTGTCTTCTGTCATTCTAAAATAATTCTAAATTAGTTAATCCTTTAATTAATTTAAGAAATAAATTAATTCTGAGTGAATTAATTTACTAATTAAATTAACTAATTAATTTAATTAATTAATAGAGAATTAAATTAAAGGCTTGACTATTGTTGATGTAGATAAGACTCTTCTGTTCTTCAACAATAACCTTTTTAACCACTTGAACTTTTTGATGACGAATCTTCACTGACATTGTTGACACCCTGTGCACTGGTCTGGTTCACGGATGACTAACTACAATTTTGATTCTCATTTCTGCTGTAGTGGTCTTTGTGTCTTGTCTTGTCATGTCTTGTTTTCTTTTTGTTCTTCCTTTATATTCAATATTTATTATTTACTTCGCTTTCTTATCTGAGTTGAGTTGTCATCTACTTATTACAAATAGGACTAGTCATATGACTTTCAGTTTTGGTTTTGGTTTTATAAATACGACTTGCATGTCATTTTCTTCATTCTTGTAATTGTTTAACCTCGAATGTAACTCGAGTTTTCTTATGTAAGTACATTAGTATAAGTTGTATTCAATTATTCCATGTAATGTACTTAAAGATTGAAGGATGATCCAAGAAGAGGAGAAAGCACCCATGGATACAAGAAGAATGAAGATATGTAATTGTATTTATATTTACCACCATAGATTGACTTTGATCCTTTCATTAGCTCGAAAGGATCACATAGGAAAGGGGCCATAACCAAGCACGTTTACATACTGCACTTTACATATTCATGTATGAATGTTAGTGTAGAATAGTTAATAATGCATGCTTTAATTAGATTAATCATGTATGTGTGTATTAGATACGACACCCATGCCATGCTTGTTTAAACAAGATAAAATCTGTAACGACTCAAGATAAAATCTGTAACGACTCAAGATTTTAAAATTGAACAAACGATCATGAGATTCTTGTGTTTATAAAACACGGTATTGAATATGAATTTTCATTTTTTTGATATGGGGAGATTTTGTCAACAACGGATTATTAATTTAATATGTAAGAAAGTTGGGTTTTAAGTGAGACCGCTTGTGACTTCTCCGACGATCTGGAAATCAAATCATTGAAGAATATTGAAATGGATTATTTAATCAAGGAAAAAATTGAGAATCTCTTTATGATGGGATCATGATCGTTAAATAATAAATCCCTAAATAAATATTAAGTTAATATAGATGCCTTCCAATGTTTATACACATTAAGATCTAGATTGAGAAGGAGTGGGTTTGCCAAAGTAAAGTGCTCTTATCAATCATGAAAAAATGTGATAAGTAATTGTACTTTGTTTATTAAACGTTGGGTCTAACTTAACTAAAATCATCACAATAGGATTGTGGGTTTAGAGGCATAGAGTTTGGTGAGATTTATTGGATAAATGTGTACAAAGGGTTGTTCCACCAAACTATCCAAGAGTTATATTTGATATAATTGACAAATGTTGTCTACCTAAATAGTCGTGTTTTGGGTGTATTAGCCAACGCTATCTTGAAACATGGAGGAAATATGGATCTTGGCTCACTAGAAAGATTTGATGAAATGCTTTCCGAATTATTAGTTAGGGCTATCGATTTGAGTAAAATAGTGGGAGATATATATTATGAATGTATATGATAATCACTTGAACATAATTAAAATTCTGCAGACTAACTAAATTTATGCATTTTTAACATTGTAGATATTCAAATGGCAAATAATACAAATACTTTCTCCGTACGAGCAACCCTTGAGAAGGACAAGCTGACAGGAACTAACTTCCTTGATTGGTATAGGAATTTGAGGATTGTCCTCAGGCAAGAGCGTAAGCTCCACGTCATTGTAATTCATTCTCCTGCTCCTCCTGCTGAGAATGCAACTCGCGCTCAACAAAATGCATATCAGAAGCATATTGATGATGCGACTGATGTGGCATGTCTCATGCTAGCAACCATGAGTGCTGAGCTTCAAAAACAACATGAGCATATGGATGCTTATGAGATGATTGAACACCTTCAAAGGATGTTTGAAGGACAGGCTCGTCAAGAAAGGTTCGACACGAGCAAAGCACTGTACGCTTACAAGCAGAGAGAGCGTGAACTTGTTCAACCACATGTTCTGAAGATGATAGGTTATATGGTATCACAATTCACTCCTCCCGGAACACCACAATGGAATGGAGATTCTGATAGGAGGAAATGTACCTTGTTGGACATGGTGCGATCAATGATGAGTCATGCAGATCTTCCAATTAGTTTCTGGGGCTATGCCCTGGAGACGGCTGCTTATACACTTAACCGATTTCCTACTAGAACGGTTTAGAAGACTCTGTATGAGATATGGACTGAGAAACGTCATAGCATGTCATTTATGAAAATTTGGGGATGTGAGGCGTTTATGAAACGTCTAACTTCTGACAAGCTAGGACCTAAATCAGAAAAATGTAACTTTGTGGGATACCCAATTGAAACAAAGGGTTATTCTTTTTATAATCCTTCCGAGAACAAAGTGTTTGTTGCTCGAACTATAGTGTTCCTTGAAAGAGAAATGCTTTCGAAGAAAGACAGTGGGAGGATAGTAGATCTCGGTGAAATTTGAGACCCACATGATAACATTGAACCAATGGAGGAACTTGAGCAGAATGTACAAGAAAACAATACTGCTCAAGAAACACAGGTTGTTCGTAGGTCTGATAGGATTCTCCATGAGCCCAAGAGATATTATGGATTTCTCTTGACTCAAGATGGTGATGTGATGCTTATGGTCGAAGATGAGCCTCTCACATACCAAGACGCTATGAACACTCCAGAATCTAAGAGATAGCTGGATACCATTAAATCTGAGATGGAATCCATGTATACTAATCAAGTGTGGACTTTGGTTGATACACCTGAAGGGGTAAAACCAATAGGGTGCAAGTGGGTTTTCAAAAAGAAGACCGACATGGATGGTAACGTACAGACCTATAAGGCACTATTGTTAGGAATCTACATGTAATTTGATGATAACATTAATCTTAGAATCATATAAATTTTAATTGATGTAACTGATCAATTGATATGAAAGTTATAAATATCAATTGATCAGGAAACCATTTATCAGTTGAAGTGTTTATATTGATCAACTGATAATTTGGATTATAGCATAGGTGTACTTTGTCTATTTCAATCGATAATGTGTAAATCAATTGATATTATACTTATCAATTGATGTTAGAGTCGATTGATATAGGTCATCAACTGATATATAACCTAGACTGTCAAATTGTAATTATTTGAAGACAGGAAAATATACAAGTGAAGGATGATCAGTTGATATTGAAGCATCAATGGATAGAAGATCAATTGAAGAAACCAAGTCAAGTATTGAAGACCATCAACTGATGTGAAGACCCATCGATTGATACATCAATTGATAATATTTATCAATCGATATGTCATCAATTATCAATTGATGGATATAAAGATCAATCGAAGTAGAATATCAGTTGATGGATAAAAGGAAGGATCAATTGATATGCTTAACAACAAATTATCAATTGATTGTGACAACACATAAAGGCAATCAGTTATAGATCCAGAAGACAAAAGCACTCCTATGGAAGACAGTCTAGGATGGCTGTGAAGACTCAATCAGTAGCTGTCTTTCAAACCTTTTTCTAAAATGGAAAAAGGTAAAAGGAAGGTAGGTAGAAATAATCCTAGAATAGGAATTGTAAAAAGCACGCTTGTGGTATATAAAGAAGTGTGGTAGCATTGTTAGAAAACACACAAGTTAGACAACATCTTTGAATCAACTGTTCAGCCGTTGAGCACTCTGTAAGAGCAGTTGATTCATTTTCTAACTTTTTAAAAACGAAGCTAGGTTTCTTTTAACCTAGGAACATTGAGCAAAAATATACACTGATGGAAAAACCAATCCATCAGTAATTTTAAATCTCTGTGTTCATATTTTATTTTTCAGTCTTAAGTTGTTTTAACTTACTTTCTCAAATTTACTCAAACATCAAGCAACAAATATTAAAAGAAACAAAAAGTTTTAATATTTGTATTCAACCCCCCTTCTACAAATATTGACATTGTTCTGGGAAATAACAATTGGTATCAGAGCAGGCTTTCAACATACAGAAAGTTTAAAGATCAAGAATAGTCAATATGGGCCAAAAAGATTCAGGTATGAAGATTCCGGTTTTAGAGAAAGATGAATATTTTTCATGGAAGGTTAAAATGCACCTGCATCTACTTTCTCTTGATCCTTCCTATGTTAACTGCATAAAAAAGGGTCCTCATGTTTCCATGAAGATAGTCACAGGTGTAAACCCTGATGGAACTCCTGCACTTGACAAACTTGTTCCAAAACTCATCACTGAGTTCACAGAAGAGGGTGAAAAAGAATTTCTTAAAGACAAAAAGGCCATGAACATTTTGTTTAATGGTCTAGACAAAGATATGTTTGATAATGTAATAAACTGTACTTCATCAAAAGAAGTATGGGATACTCTTCAAACTCTATGTGAAGGGACTGAACAAGTGAGGAAAAATAAGATGCAACTTTTGATTCAAAAATATGAATCATTCCATTTCAAGAGTAGAGAATCTATCAATGACACCTATAGCATATTTCAGAAGTTGCTAAATGGACTGAAGCTATATGGTAGGGTTTATGTAACTGAGGATACAAATCTAAAATTTCTTAGATCTCTTCCAAAGGAATGGAAACCAATGACTGTTTCCATTAGACAATCTCAGGACTTCAAGGATTATACTCCTGAGAAACTTTATGGTATCCTCAAGACATATGAGTTGGAAATCCAACAAAATGAGAAGATTGAGAAGAGTCAAAGAAAGGAGAAAACTGTGGCTTTGATGGTCAAGGGAAGTGAAGAGAAGAAGGAAATTGGCTGTGTAGAAGACTCTGTCAGGGTGGCTGGTGATGCTGTTGAAGAATCATTCAGAGGAAAAGGAAAGGGCAAGTGTAAGGATAATGAAACATGCTCTCAGGATGATTTGGATGAGATTGATGAGCATCTTGCATTTTTGTCAAGAAAGTTTTCTAAGCTAAAATTCAAAAGGAATCCAAATGCTCAAAGGCCTGGATCCCAGTTTAGAAGTAACAATCAAAGTAAAAATTTGGTTGATAGATCTAAATTCAAATGCTTTAACTGTGGATTGGCTGGTCATTTCTCAAATGAGTGCAGAAAGCCAAAACAAGAAAAGGCAAAGTCATATAATGATATTGACTATAAAAAGAAATACTTTGACCTTTTAAAACAAAAAGAAAAGGCTTTTGTAACTGATGAGAAGGACTGGGCTGCTGAGGACAATGATTCTGAAGAGTTCATCAATCTAGCTCTAATGGCCAACCATGAAGATGAAGAAGCTAGTTCATCATCAAATCAGGTACTAGCTACCAACTTTTCTGAGCTAACAATTGATGAATGCAATAGTACTATTAATGAAATGTCAAATGAATTGTACAATTTGCAAGTCACTTTAAAATCTTTAAACAAAGAAAACCACAAGTTGAAGAACACCATTGATGTCCTAACTGAGAGGAATATTTTTCTTAAAAATGAACTTGTTTGTTTAGATAGATTCAAGCAGGAAAGTAAGGATGCTAGAAATGAACTAGTGAACATTTTAAAAAGAGAAGAATTGTTAAAAGAACAATTGGCTGAAGAAATTGAAACCATTAACAAATGGAATAGGTCTGCTAAAACTGCCAAACAAATTATTGATGTTCAGGGATTAGATATTCTAGGAGAATCCCCTAAATCAACAGGCAAGCCATTGGCTGATACTTCAATGGATAAAGATCAATCGACTGCTAATCCCTCATTAACTGATAAGGATTATCAATAGATTGATGCTGAATCAACTGATAAGCATCCATCGACAAGTAAATCATCAATGGCTAATAAGAAGAACAAATTTAGTACTCCTATCAAGTTTGTTAAGGAAACCAAAAATCAAGTTGAGGCTGAGGTTGAGAAGATCAACATAGGTAGCTTATCCAAGAAACAATTGAAAGCAAAATTAGAAAAGATAGTACCTGTGGAAATTATCCAACCTAAGTCTGAGAAAAAAAAAAGAATAGGAATGGAAAAGTGGGCATAAATAAGCACAACAATTATACTCCTGATATGTATGCACCAAGAAAGGTGTGTGCTAAATGTGGTAGTGTAAATCATTTGTCTATGCAATGCAAGAAAGAAAAGGACTCAAATGATTCAAACACACATGCCATGTCTGCAAATGCCATGCTTACCAATCCTATGCTCATGAATGCCATGTGTTCTAATTTAGTTGCACCTAATGTTCATATGCCTTATGCATAATTTCCATTCATGTATAATCCATTCTTTGCATATGCTAATATGAACATGCCTGGTATGACTTGGAAAATGTCTAATGTATACAATGAAATGCATAAAGATTCTTCCATGAGTTCCAAGGTGTCTGAGCCCCAAAAGCCAACTCCAAGAGTTAAAGTGGATTTAAACCCACCAAAACAAAAGGAACCAAAGTTGGCAACCAAGGCTCAGGCTGTAACTAATAAGAAAGGACCCAAGGTGTAATATCCCTAAAATCCAGGTACTTTTAAAACTTTGTTATTAAAAATATGTATTGGTAGAGAATTGTGGTTGAAAGAAGAGTAAGTGAAGCATTGTTTACAAAGTAGTAAAATTGTGTTAAAAGCTGTCCAGCAGTGGTAATGATCTGGGCTGAATTATTGGTAATGGTTGAAGTGTTATTAAATTATGTTTGGGCTTGGGATGTCTTGAGTACATTCCCAAGTAGTAGTGTAAAATATATGGTAGTCATTTGAGTTGAATAAAATGAGTCTAAAACAGGGGAAACGATGAACATACAAAGGAGACCATGCAAAATTTTTGTCTGCCTACTAACTGTTCATAGCAACCGAAGGGGCTAGACTGCATTGATTGATGATATATTTATATGGTTGGATAGATATCGGTCTCTAGATCGTTTGCGCGCTAATTTTGCGTCAAACGGAGTTGTGAGTCAAAAGTTATGGCCAAAATAGTAAGGCTAGGCAGAAAACTCAGCTGCTCTGTTTTTGACTAACTTGGAATGGATGATCAGCCTAGTTAGGCTACTCCATAAATCTTGAGCCTTTTATTTTAAATAGTAGGCATATGTGTGAAGACTTGGAAAGAAGAATTGGGTTAAAAAGATTAAAACCTGATTTATGAAAATTGTTTGAATCCAAGTGCTGTGAATGAAAAGTTAAGGGAAATGTAATGTTTTGGTTCTAGCTACTTCCCTTTTTATAAAATGACGTTTGAGGCTAAACTAGAAAACGAACCCTCAACCAAAAATGTCGTGTGGTGACATAAGAATGTTATTAGCTAATCGACTTGTTTATTATATGTCGTTTGGAATGAATAAGGTAGTTATACGAGTATATGTTAATAGAATGATTAAGAAATACTCGTATAGCTAAAGGTAAATTGTTTTGTTCGTAGATATTCGGACGAAACGAGGAAGGAGCGTGCATCCACAGAAACCTACAGGCAAGTATCTGACACTTTGTCACATTGCTTCTGATGTATGACATATATATGCATAGGTTGTGTAAGGTAGTTCCTTTTGAGTAGGACTAGATTCCTACAACCTATCCCTGGGACATCCTCTGAACTTCTTAAAAAGTTAGAGGATGTCTATCCTTCAGTTTATATAACTGAATCTGGTGTCGAGCATATCTTGTTGGTGTTCGATGGTCGACCGGGAGTAGTCTAGCGTGTCTCGACGGTTAGTCGAGGTTTATTGTTTTAAATAATATTTAGTTTATTAAATATTATTTAAAGAATATAGAAAGTGTTCAAAGGATAATTAAATACTTTCAGGACATTTGAAATTATTTAAATATTATTTAATATTGATTAAATATTATTTAAATATTTTGGGGCATTTAAAAGTATTTAACTATTGATTTAATACTTCCAACTCGTTTTGGTTTATTTAAATATTATTTAATATTGATTAAATATTATTTAAATATGTTGAATCATTGGAGATTATTTATATATTAAATAATCTTGATTATATTTGAAATAAATATTTTAATTCTTTTAAATTCTTTTAATATTTTTCGAGGACTATTCTAAGCCTCTTAAATATTAATAAAATATTTATTAGCCCTTTTAAAATATTCTGGAGTTGTCTAAATGTCTTTGATTATTATTTTTCATTAAATAATAAATAACAAGTGATGACACGGATATTTTGGATTTATTTTGAGATGATAACTCCAGGTTCGGGAGGTAACGTCCGACTCCGATATCCCTCCCAGTTGTATTGGTGCCTTAGGGCCCATGATTTCACTCCAAAATGGTAAATGTTTTGTTGAGTCTATTTTAGCTAGTATTAGCGGCTCCCCGGTCGCGTTCTTGAGTCTCGTTGATTCAAGGGTTCTGTCTTGTTAACTGCGTTGACTGAGAGTCAACTCAGGTGTTTCGAGAGTACTCCCACCTCGTTCGGGAGTCAAGCTATTGTCAGATATTGAAATCTACAATAGGTCGGAGTTGTTCTGGAAGGTTGTATTAAATTCCCTTCCTTATCTGTTAATCGAAATCCTATGGGGGATTGTCGAGTTGTTCTGGAAGGTCGTATTAAATTCCCTTCCTTATCTGTTGATTGAAATCCTGTGATGGATTGTTGTGTTGTTCTGGGAGGTCGTATTAAATTCCCTTCCTTAACAATTGATTGGAATCCTAGAGTGGATTTCCGTTATTCTATAAGGTTTGATTGAACTTTCCTTCTAGAGGTTTGATGAATGTTTAAGTATTCATCAGGGACTGGAGTAAGGTTGCGAAGGGGGTCGATGACGCCCGACCCAGCCGTAACCTAAAGGCCCATGAGTTGCCTAGGGTGACGTCCCGATAAGGGGTTGTCCTTCTACTAGTAGAGAAAGTGACGAGTTTTCTATTGTACATGCGAATGATCATCGGGTACAATAGGGTGTCGAAAAATCTCCAGATTAAGCCCGTTTCTTCCAATTGGAAATTTGACGTTGCACTGTAACGAAAGCCTAGGTGCTGAGTTACCGATAGTGTTAACGGGAAACATAATCAACTTTGCGTTTGTTGATTGCTTTGAGTATTGTTTTACTTGCATTTGGCAGTTTCGTTGATATCTTGATATTGTACTCTGTTATTGTTTCAGTACCTTGTTTTACTGTTATCTATTACTTGCTGAGCATTTGTAGCTCATTCTTGCATGTTGTTTCCTGTTATTGTTCCTACCTTACAGTTGCAGACCATGCCCAGTCGAGTACACCGCACCTTGCGCAAGCGGGTTGCCAGGGCAAGGACCCCCTATGAGAGAGTCCGCTTCACAGTACCCGAGGTAGGAAGGCTTAGTAGGATAGGCTTTCAGCTTCTACTAGTCAGGTTTATTTACAAATATGACTTATGTAAATATATGAAACAGATGTAGGTTAATCTACTTTTGACTGCGGCGTAGTTTCCCCAAGGAGCTTTAGCCAGCAGTGCAACCCTAAGTTTGTAATAACTTTACAATATAACAGTAATGATGTAAATTATGAAACTTCGTTTCTGAGACTATGGCTCGTGTGTGTGTGTGTGATAAGGTGTTGGGGTCATCAGCATGTTGTTATCTTGTGATTTTATATTGTGGTTTACTATTGTGGGATTACAAGTGTGTGTGTATACTGGAAATTGGATAGTGACAACCTGGATCTCCGACCCCGGATCTGGGGGCGTCACACAAGGCATCTTGGGTACCAAAAGCAACTTGATTGTTTTAATTGTGTGCAAGGAAACAGGAAAAGAAATCTCTGGTATCTGGATAGTGGATGTTCTTGGCACATGACTGGAGATTTGTCCCTGCTCACAAGGTTTGTGGAAAAGGCTGGCCCAGGAGTTACTTTTAGAGATAACAACAAAGGTTTTACTCTGGGATATGGCTCAATTGCAAAAGATAATGTTATCATTGAACCTGTAGCACTAGTTGATGGATTGAAACACAATTTCTCAGTATTAGTCAACTGTGTGATAATGGAAATGGTGTGTGGTTTACAACTGGATCATGCATCATAGCCAACAAAGAAAATGGTGAAATTCTCTTAACTAATGAAAGGAAAGGAAATGTCTATGTGGCTGATTTTCTCTCTGTAAAGGCAGATGCAATGACATGTCTACTTAGCAAAGCCAATACAAATGAAAGTTGGATTTGGCACAAGAAGCTAGCCCATTTGAATTTCAAAGCCATGAATCAATTGGTTAGAAAGAATCTGGTTAGAGGCATTCCACAGATGGAATTCACCAAGGATGGACTTTGTGATGCCTGTCAAAAGGGAAAACAAAGGAAAACATCATTCAAGTCAAAGTCTGAATCATCAATTGATAAGCCTTTGGAATTATTGCACATGGACTTATTTGGACCAGTCAACATCATGTTAATTGCCAAAAAGAAATATGCATTAGTCTCTGTGGATGACTTCACAAGATTTTCATGGGTATATTTCTTACACTCTAAGGATGAGGCAAGCAAATTAATTATCAATCATGTGAAGAATGTTGACAATGGCACTGAATGGAAGGTCAAGAAAATTAGAAGTGATAATGGTACTGAATTCAAGAATGTCACAATGAAAGAATTCTGTGAAGAAAAAGGTATCACTCATCATTTCTCTACTCCAAGAACTCCACAGCAAAATGGAGTAGCTGAAAGGAAAAATAGGACCTTGATTGAAGATACTAGAACTATGTTAGAAGAAGCAAAACTTCCTACATATTTCTGGGCAGAAGCAATTAACACTGCTTGCTACATTCAAAATATTTCCATTGTCAATCAAACTCAAGGCAAGACACCATATCAGCTGATGAAGAAAGACAAGAAACCAACTGTTAACTTCCTCCATGTCTTTGGCTGCAAATGCTTTGTACTGAGAAATCAAGGTAAAAATCTAGGAAAATTTGAAGCCAAGGCTGATGAAGCTATATTTGTTGGATATGGATGTTAGTATTGGTGTCCTAGAGACAGTACTTTTAATGTTTTATTGAAAACAATTAAGGATTATGTTTTATTAGATTATTTAATTAATATTTATTATGTCTTTATTTACTGCGTTATAAATTGAAAGCATAATAAATGTCCTTGGAATATTAATACGCATTATATCTCTTTAAGTATGTGACTTAAAAATGAGATTATATTAATAGTATTTTATTCCTAAAAGTCCCTAGTCGAGTATTATTATTTAAGGACAATAATAATGCAATAAGACTATCATGTTTGTTGACTGATGACCACATCTCATTGGTCATAGATATGGTGATACTAAAGTCAAGAACATAAGTGCATGTCTCAATGCATGGCACTAGATAAGAAATTCTCACTGTGATAATGATATAATGATCCTTTGACTTGAAATCATTATATTTCTATACGAAAATTAATATACTTTGATTACACTCAAAAGTTACCTTTAACCGGGTAATGATAAAGGTGGACATTGGGTATGCTATGAATCGTATGAGAAATATGAATGATAGATATAGGATTTAACCCTCCTATGTTAGGAGTGATATTATTGGCCTCTTGATTGAGTGAGACTATAAAATGCATGGCCATGCTCAAATGTTGATTTGATTAATAGTCTACTCATTGATCAAGGAAACCCGGATTAAACGTTGAAGAGGATGACATAATACATGCCTCGAGTTTGATCTATAATATAAGGTTAAATGGATTATATTGCATTGTACATTATTCACGAAAGGTTTAATTGAATCACTAATTAATTATTATTACTTGGGTAGCAATGATGTATTACTAGATGCCGCTCATTGTTTATAATTTTATTATTGGATATTAAAATTATTGCCAACGTAATAATAACCTATAGGGTCACACACAAAGAACGCTAAAGGAGAATTAATTTAAATTAAATAAGAAATTCAAATTTAATTATGATATTAATTAAGTTGGACTTAATTAATTAATTAATTTGAATTTGAATAGAAGCCCAATATGATTAGGCTTCTCAAAATAGATTGGGCTCTCTATATAAACCTCTTTAAGTCTCATATTAGGGTAACACATTTTTGTGAAAAACCCTAGCCGTTTGAGAGAAAGAGAGAGATAGAGAGAAATCTGTTCTTGGTGGCTAGTATCTCCCTCCTTAGTGTTGATACAAAGCGTTCGTGTGGATACCGATAGAGACGTAAATCGTATATACGGGATACGTGGTGATTGAAGGTTTTGCGCTCTTCTTCTCTCATGGATACATGGTGATTCAAGCTTGGACCTCCATTATTCATCCATTATTAAAGCTTCGTTTAAGGTAAACATCTAATCTCTGAATTAAATATCATGTTTCGCATGGATCCTGCGTTTGGGTTTCGTTTTGTATTTATTTTTACGTTAATTCCGCTGCGTTTACATGCTCGAAACCCATCAATGGCATCAAAGCTACTTGCGAAACTTTTTAATTCGTTTATGTGTTTAACAGTTTTTCGATGTATGTAAACATGTATATGATATGTCATGACTATATATTGATATATATGTTTTATATGATTTTGAATATATATGATATTCATGATGGATTGTATAATCATGGGATGATTGTGTGTATTGCTGTATGTATATGATACATGTTTGTTCTTGTTATGGGAATCGTATTCGATACGAATTCTGAAACGGCTTCTATAGATTTTCTGAAATCTGTGTCCAGTGTCCGATTTTCACAAATAATATGTGTTTTCTGACTGGAATTGTGTCACTGAGCAATGCTGATAAGATCAACTTGGCGTCTGTAAGTCATTCGATGTCGTTATAGGCCCCAAAATGGCGATTTATTATTTTCTGAAATTTATTTGATTTTCTAAAATTTCAAAATTTGTTATATATGTTTATATGATATGTTTATACAATCTGAGATATATTACATGTGTTATGTGATAGCATGGTGGATGGTTATGGCCTAAAGACCCATACGATAGTGGTTTTGATTTATGGTTTTGGTTTTTAAATATGACTTGCATGTCGTTTATTCATTGTAATTGTTAATCTCAAATGTAACTCGAGTTCTTCTTGTAATTTCATTAGAATATATTTATTTATCATTCAATGTAATTTTTCAATGGAGACTTGGAAACAAGGAAGCTAGGAGGCAATCCAGATGATGGAGCAATGAAGAAGATAAAGACATGTAATAGTGTAGTATTTGAAACCACCATAGATTGACCTTGATATTTCCATTAGCTTGGAAATATCACATAGAATGGGGCCATAACCAAACACATTTAATTTACGCACTTTACATATATATATATATGAATGCATGTGTAGATATATATGCGTTGGAATGATGTATGTATTAGATATGACACCCATGCCATGCTTGTTTAAACAAGATAAAATCTGTAACGACTCAAGATAAAATCTGTAACGACTTAAGATTTTAAAATTGAACAAACGATCATGAGATTTTTGTGTTTATGAAACACGGTATTGAATATGAATTTTCATTTTTCTGATATGGGGAGATTTTGTCAACAACGGATTATTAATTTAATCTGTAAGAAAGTTGGGTTTTAAGTGAGACCGCTTGTGACTTCTCCGACGATCTGGAAATCAAACCATTGAAGAATATTGAAATGGATTATTTAATCAAGGAAAAATTGAGAATCTCTTTATGATGAGATCATGATCGTTAAATAATAAATCCCTAAATAAATATTAAGTTAATATAGATGCCTTCCAATGTTTATACACATTAAGATCTAGATTGAGAAGGAGTGGGTTTGCCAAAGTAAAGTGCTCTTATCAATCATGGGAAAATGTGATAAGTAATTGTACTTTGTTTATTAAACGTTGGGTCTAACTTAACTAAATCATCACAATAGGATTGTGGGTTTAGAGGCATAGAGTTTGGTGAGATTTATTGGATAAATGTGTACAAAGGGTTGTTCCACCAAACTATCCAAGAGTTATATTTGATATAATTGACAAATGTTGTCTACCTAAATAGTCGTGTTTTGGGTGTATTAGCCAACGCTATCTTGAAACATGAATGAAATATGGATCTTGGCTCACTAGAAAGATTTGATGAAATGCTTTCCGAATTAATAGTTAGGGCTATTGATTTGAATAAAATAGTGGGAGATATATATTATGAATGTATATGATAATCAATTGAACATAATTAAAATTTTGCAGACTAACTAAATTTATGAATTTTTAACATTGTAGATTGTTAGGTCCCGAAAGTATCGTAGAAGGGGGGTTGAATACGATACTCACTAAATTAAAAAATTCTTTCGAATCTTTTGCGGATATATAATTTAGAGTTCGGTTAGTGGTTCGTGTTTAGGAGTGTTTAGGAGGCTGGCTTACTAATTTTCTGTGTTAGTGATTAAACAATACAGTTCTAGAAAATTAGCAAGTAATTTATGCGAGACAGGTTTCGGGGAATAGTACTTTCGTATTAATCCCTGAGGTTTTGCTACACCCAGTTAAATTAATAACTGGCTTCCAAAGAACTGATTCGTTCTTTGCTTCTACAAAGAGATAAAGCTTAATCCCTATATAATATATGACTGTGTTTTGTACTAACTGGAATTAAGCTGACAGTGAGTGTTTTACAATAGCCCTAAATATTTGTGACATGATTAACCGGCTAGATTGTAAAACCCAGTGAAGAAGGTAAAGATATGGCACTGTAACATCTTCTTCTCCGGCTTCTAAAATATCTCACTGTCTCTCTTTGGTTGGTTGTGTGTCTCCACAAATCCATGAATCAAAATGAACCAGTCAATTTGATTATTATAGTGTAGACTTTCAAATCAATTAAAATTGATTTGCTTCTTCAATGCTAAGTCCCATGTTGTGCCTGTAGAGTGCTTATGGTGTGTAGGCGTCACTAGTTGCTTTGTTGCGCCTTAGACTCCATGTTAGTTGCGCCTGTACAGTGGTTTCCCTGTACAGGCGCCACTAATGCCTTGGAAATATTTCCTTGCGCCTCTATATACTTTTGTTGCGCCTGCACACTGCTTGCAGTGTGTAGGCGCCAAAAACCGTGCTTTGAACTTGGAAATATTCCATGTTGCGCCTACTGCCTTTAGTTGCGCCTGCACCCTCAATGCCCTGTAGAGGCGCCACTAGTTGCCTTGAAAGGTTTTGCTGAGCCTTAATCTAGGTTTGTTGCGCCTACACTCTAGTCACAGTGTGTAGGCGCCACAAATGCCTTAAACTCTTTACTTGGAGTTTTCTTGCGCCTATGCTGAGTTGTTATGTTGCGCCTGTACTCCTGTGGCCCTATATAGGCGCCACTTGATCCTTCCCTTAGACTTTGAAGAGCCTTGAAATGCTTTGTTGCGCCTACACTCTACAACCCTTGTGTAGGCGCCACAAATCCCTTGTGTTGTTTCCTTGCTCTTTTGTTACGCCCCTAGAGTACTTCAAGAGTACAAATGCCACCATACGTAGTAATACTTGCCTTAACATATTTCTTGAATTCTTCAAGTAATTACCACTTGGTTTCACTCTTTTGGCTTGGCTTGATCAACTGATTTTCTACTGATTAATCAAAGTAATTCTCTTCTAATTGTGCTGACGCTTAGTGCACTGGTCTGGTTCACAAACGACTAATACTGAATTGAATTCCCTTGATTTCTTTTCTGTTTCAGCTGAATAACCTAGGACTGTTGCATTGCTTCCAACACTGACTGTTGATAGACACTGTAATTTCACTACAATCTTTTCTGGTACTTCGACAACGTCTTCATTACTACAATCTTGAATACTTCATTATCTGTTCTTCACTGACGTCTGAACATATGAATGAACTTCTTTCAGTGAGTATAACTTCAAGACTGTGGCTGTCTTCTGTAACCTTTGTCTTCACCCTTCTAGATTCCTATGCTTCAAACACTGTCTATTTCCAATCAATGCTACTACACTGAAATCTTTTAGTGGCACTGCTATACTGAATCTTCAACACTTCTGAAACCCTGAAAGTCTTTAAACATTATTCTCCACTGAGGGATGAACATCTAAATGAACTTCTTTCAGTGACCTGTAGTAGACTTCAAAACTTCTTCTAATGTCTTGATTCACTGTATCTGTCATGTCTTCATTTCTTACTGATTTCTGTGTAGGCGTAGTATTATTTACTTGTCCTGTTCTAGTGTTAATTTATCATGATTACTATTTATACAGCTTCGTAATCACCAACAATCTCCCCCTATTTGATTGTTAAACTTTAGCAAACAAATCTCATAGGGAGGATAACTCAACTAACAACTAGAAAAAGTAATCGTCCGAGACTTGTAAATAATGCTACCGGTTTTTCTGGATCAGATTGTGCATTTCTAGAATTCTTGTGTGACTGAAACGAATGATGTCTGTTCCTCTGACACTGAACTGATATTCAAATTGTATCATCTTCATTTCTGTCTGTTTGAGCTTTCTCCGTTTCAAAATCCTTCATAGTTTGAACTTAAAGAACTTATCATGAACAGAGCTTCATAAGAACCATTATTCCTGGGTATGTCTTCAATAGAATGCTGAACATAGCTCAAATAATGTTCTCCCCCTAAGAATGTGATTCCCTTTCTTATTCTTCTTCTCCCTTTAGAAAATCAATGGAATATTCATTTCTTCTCTGTTCTTCCCACTTGGATTAAGAATCCTCTTTTGACAACTCCTTTCAAGTATAGAATACAGCTTCTTGATTCTCCCATATTTCTGTTGTTTCCCCTCAGGATCAGAAGATAAGATTTTCCTTTTCTTGTCTAAAATCTCCCCCTAAGGATATTAACTTCTCCCAAGGATACGAACCCCTTTTTCCAAGGATCTTCCAGGATTCAGGATACGAACCCCTTTAGGATTATTAACTTTTCCCAAGTACGAAGATAAGACTTGATTAACTTCTTCTTTTTCTTACTATAACTTCTCCCCCTTAGTTGAGGAATCCTCCAATGGCCCACTTTTGAATGGTTTGTCTTCCAAAGAAGGTTCTCGTCTGTCGTTGAACGGGAAAAATATAGTAACTTTTCTTCCAGAAGTAGCAAGTAGCAAGGGTAAGTGTTTGGCTTGTAGTTTCCTCACTTCTACTACGTTCTGTTAGTGTTTACACTCAAGTGTCGAGCACTTAGAAGTGTTTCACTCTTTCTCTCCCTATCTCTCACTCAAGTGTATCTCTCCCTCACTTTCACTTAAGTGTTTCTCTCTCACTTTCACTCTGCACTTTAAATATAGCCTTCTGTACCTGCAAGTGAAATCCGTCAATTCATTCATATTCTCAGCACCTGATTCATCAATATGAACTGAATCACTATCAAGTGGAGAATTGCCTCGTTGAGGTGTTTTTGATCTTTCATGCATAAGCACTGTCTCAGCACCAGACTCAATAGCAATTGCAAAATCACTGTCTAGTGGAGCCTCACCTCTTTGAGATGGGTTATCCCAAGATTTTAAAATCTTTTTGGGAATCCTGCCTTGTTCTATCAAGGAGTTGCCTCGCACCTTATCCATAACGGGAGGTGGACATTCCTTTTCAGGATCTGGAAATGTTCCTTCCAAGAGGGGCGATGTAGTAGACAATGTAATGAATGGCAAATTAGAGTCTACGTTTCCCTCGTAACCCAATGACGGGTGTTTGTTAACATGCCTATACATCTCACTGTGCACTTCTTGCAATGTGTACTTAGAATGTATCTGTTTAGGCTTACCATCAGCGTGAGTGCCGGTGGTGTGCTTGACTCATTACAAGATGTTCTGGCTGACGAGCGAATTTCAATGGACTCACCCTGTTGAGAGAATGATTCCAGAGACAGTTTTATTGCCTTTTCAGCTCTGCATCCTTTTGAGAAGATACAGATGAGCTTACAGTTACCTCAGTTTATATACTTCTTTACTTCACTGGAGGTAGAGCTGTGGGTGCACTTCCGACTTCATCCTTATTTGCTGCATCAAGTACAGTTTCTCCCTTATCAACCTCTAACTTTCATGTGTTCCTTATAACTCCAGGGGTTAATATATGGAAGTGTATGAATTAGTGTTTGGTATTAAGGCCTGGGTAAGAGATTGATGGGTTTTCAACCTCCTGTCCAGCTTCTGTAGCCACTGTGGGCTAAACGGATAAAATCATTTAAAGAAGATAAAAAGTTAATCACTTTAACATTCCAAAACATAGTTTTCATCTCAAGAAGAAAGAAAAATATATGAAGGAATGGTAAAGATTGCATTAAATCACTTTTAATAAAAGAGTTTTGTCGGTTCTAAAGATTTATCATTTAAGAGCATGACATCAATAGAAATTTTCCTTAAGATACTTATACATAATAAAACGCGGGAGTATCAGAGAAAAAGTTTCTATCTCTTATGAATTTCTTATAAGGCAAACTTCCCATAATAAAACGCGGGAATTTACACCAAATAAGAAATTCAACTCTCTTACTAAATATTATCTCAATAAAAAATGACTCTTTTCCATTAAACCTAAACACTGTATGTTTTGAAAACAGTTTTGCAAAACATCCTTATCAGATAGAAGACAATGATTTTCCGAATCATAATGCAATTATGATTAACATCATTTTCGTCTGCCTGATAGTATCCCCGACTTTAAATAAAAACATGACAATTGGGGTTGGATGAATGCTTAACAATACAGTACTAGGCCTTCAAAGCAACAATCACTATTTTGGTACTATGAATCAATGTGAAACATACATTGAAACAAGTATTTAAAAACAAATCATTTTACAAGTGATTGGTACTTCGAAGTTAAAACACATTTTTCAAAAGAGAGAAAAAGCTTTGTTAGATAAAACATTTAAAACAAGCTTTTTGGGAGAAGATAACGTTTCGAGAGAAAAGAAAGATTATCCTAAAGAAAAGTTTTTCAAAAGAGAAGTTTTGAAAAAGAATTCTTTAAGTTTCCTTAACTACAACTGATAGAGAAATGAATGTATCTTTGAATAAAACATTTTGAAAAAGAAATAGACAAAAATTTCTTTTAAATACATTCAAGATCGTAAACCAGTCATAGAAAGAAAACTAAATATATTAATACTAATGGCTTTTTCAAAAACCAATTTTTACTTAGAATAAAAACTAAGCAAATCCATTAGTATCAATATATCACAATTATTTTATAATAAAATATTATTCAATTATCACAGAGTAATAAAAGATAATATTTATACTACAAATAATTATGCTTCGAATTTATTTTAATTTACTTAAATCATGGAACAGATATTCCACTGAATTGTTTTATATCATCATGATTTAAATTAATCAAAATAAATTAAATACTTATGCTATACTAAGCAATTGCCAATCACATGCATATATATATAACAAACATGGCAATCATTTAGTAGAACAATAAGCATTTTAATGTATTTTTATTATTAGTGATTTTAAATAATCATAATGTTGTATTATCACTAATATTAAAAATATCACAGTTAATTGCACGGAAATATTAACAAAATATCATTTCGAGATGCAAGAAACTATGCTTCTTATATTTTATCAAATCAAAATTATGAAAATAATAAACATTGAATAGCTTCAATCCATAATTTTAATAAGATAAAATAAACTCGCTAAATACTACAATATTCATTATATTGAATATTAGCATCTAACTTCCTACGCTATATCTAATAATTGTCACTGAAGCACATTGTAAGCGTGCTCATAACAATTATTAATGATATACGTAAGCTCGAGGATTTAGTTGAAAAGAATTCACAAGTCCTTTATATAGGGAAAAAGTAATACTTGTGATCCTAATTGCAACTCCTCGCAAACAAACTCAATTTTAGAAATATTTTCTAAGTATATAAAATATTGAGAATTTTATACACCTAACTTTAGAAAATACTTCAACTTACAATATTAGTGAGTTTTGAAATGTGCATTAATTATTTAGAACAGAAATTCTAAATACCGTCACTAATATCAAAAGTATCACAATTATTTGTAATAAAATATTTAAGAATATCAGAGAAAAATATCAGAGCAATTAAGTAAGATATCATTGACTAATACTCACTAAATATTTAACACATATAAATAATTATGCTTCTTACTTATGCTAAATAATTTAACTACCACTCATGCATATAACAATATAAGCATGATAATTAAATTAATAGCAAAAAGTATGAGGACCTGGATTTAAAATAAATTCACAAGTCCTTTACATAGGGAAAAAGTAATTCTTGTGAACTCATTTGAGAATTCCTTGCAGATGGGATTTTCAACAAATATGCAATACATAATATCCCAAGTTCACTAACCAACTTAGATAAAATAAATTCATCAAGTTATTTATAAAAAATCTGCAAGTTATTCGACTAAGGACAACTCTCAAAAGAAATGATACCTGGTGTCCATGAGCTTGTTCCTTCAGTGGTATGAAGAGTTCAACAGTGTTGCTGGAAATTGACAGCTTCTAGGAATGGCTTCCCTGTCTTTCTTACAACCTGCATTATCTATATCTATATAGCCAATTAGGTTAAACCTATTATCTTAAGGGTCTCAGATTCCAAGAATTGGTGATCCCCTAAGATATCTAATAATTCATAACTTAGCTATAAGATAAGATTCTCTAGTATCCACTTGGAAACTTGCACATAGGCATATCGAGAATTATGGTATACTTGCACATATATGTCATTGTGTGTGCCTTGCATTTCTAGAGAGATATGTGTATAACAACTCTAATGTAAAATCATTTTTAAGTAATTAACAGTTAGAGTGTCATACCATGTCCTTGACGTTTTTCTTGAATCCTTACCTCCGTCATAGAGGAGCTTGAGAAGATAATGATATACAAATTGTAATGGATCTGCAACTTCATCTTCTAGCTCACCATTCAGGAGTGCACTTGTTCACATTCATCTGATAGATCTTCATGCTTGAATGCTCCACATGTGCTAGGGATACCCTATTATTAGGTCTTCAACTTGTTCACGCCTAAAGGTTGGCTCCCAAAGGATTAAGTCTCGTCACTGGTGCTTACTGTTTGATCTTGAAAGTCCTGAAGATTCTGTTTCCATCATCGTCGATACCTTCTGCTTTAAAGTAACCTGTAGCAACCAGTTTGGCTTTGTCCCTCATAACAATGCCAATAGCCATCCAATTTCTGAGAACCCTTACTGTACCAAATTTAACTTCGACTTTAGTGGTCTGGGTTCCAGCTTTAGTGGTTTCTGCCTTCTAACTGATTGAGATCATTTTGCATTGCAATCACTCAATCTGGATTAATCTGTGCATCTTCAGTATTCTTTGGGATTACAGAGGATGGGTGATATCAATTGTTAGATGTTGACAATTGCTCTTTCCCAACTGTTGGCTCCCGAAAAATATATGATCATTTTAATTAGCACTTCTAGCCTTTACACAAGAATCCGGATCACTAAGAACGAGACTCCAGGATTGAATTTGACTTCAAACCTTTTGTCTTGGCAGAAATGTTCTTAATGTATTCATTTGATCTTCATTGTTGAGTATGACTAGTAGATCCTTCTTTCATCTGCTCCCCTGAGTTGCTGCTAAACATTAATTCCTTCTGCAACCTCAGCTTCTACATCAGTATCTGAATTTGTCAAAGATTCAGAATGGTCGTTCACTTGAATGCCTGGGAGCTCGGTGTAGTTGTTCATTACATTCATACTTTTAATCACTTCTGAGTAGCCGAGGAGAATTCTTCCATGAGCCTTAACTTCTTGTCAAGATACTCAAATAAATCTTTATTTAAAAATCAATTCCCTCCAAACACACGAAAGAGCTTCAGTGTTTGCTTCTGGTTGGCCATTAACTCAAATGATGTCTTTTCACGATCTTGTTGAATAAAGCAGCATGCTGTGTTAATTGCTTCAGCTTCAAAGTACCTTTTTAGTGCAGACTTCATTTAGAACTTCATTCATGAAATTCAGTTCCACTATCTGACTTCAAAGTTCTCACAGCTTACCAATTGTTTCCAACTTGATCTTCCTTATATGATCAATCACCATTGTGACATTTTGTCTGTTGAATGCTCGAACATCACCAATTTGTAATTAGGGTTATCAATTTCAATCACCACTAAGCATATGACTTTTCTTCAGTGTGATGTTTTCATTGACTTCCCTATGTGACATATTTCAAAATGTCCTTCTGGATAGAATTCCATATGAAGCAGTCCTCTCACCAATTTCTTCTTTATCAAAGAATCCATTGCCTTGCTGACTAACAAGTGTGAGAGCTTCCTTTGCCATAGCTAACTCTTCATTGATGAAGCTTTACTAAATAGTTGACTTCACCTTTGCATCCAAATTCCATGTCAGCTACGAACAAACTTCCTCACTCTCAGTTGAGTGAGCTTCCAACCTTCTTGTTTGAGATTAAACACCTTACCAGAAAACCCTTGAAAAAGAATTCCCTAGTGCCCTTTAGATAGTGCTTAACTCCTTTCAACAAGAAAGATGCTTCCACTGATGACAGTTCTTAAAACATGATAGCCATATCCCTCGTACATCCTTTGCTGTCATCTCCAAAGGTTACCGTTGGGTAGGCTTTCTCAACCAACTGTGATAGTAGAGCTTTAATCTTAATCATGTGCCTCGAACAGTAAATGTCACAAAGTCACATAACTTTTATCTTTCATTACATACTCTGCAATCACAAATGATTAAACTTCTTGGTACTCAATTTAAATTGAGTCCAGATGGGTTAGAGATATTTTCAGTGGTAACAACAGCTTCAATATGCATATGAGAAAATTCAGTACTTAATTTTCTAAATGCACATGGATAGAAGAACTAACAATTAGATTACTAATTCTTTAATATCCATTCTGTCGTTGTCTAACATTTTTAACTATCTCTAATTATCTAAGTCAGTTTTAGATTAAGCTTTGAATCTACATGTTTTACTGACTACTTAGATAATTCTATCATCTTTTAACCATTTATCCTTAACAAGCAATACATGATCTGATATAGCATTTAAGTGCAACTATGTGAGTGAGAGCAAATCATGTGAAAATAAGCACATAAACAATTTAAGAATATGCAGAATATTTGAATAAGACATTATGAGCAATATCAAATTCCACATACACTTAGCAAGTCATTCATAAGAACAAATATGAAATATATGATCTATGACCTGTTTGTCTATTAGTGATTTTCACAACATTAGCAGAGGTATTAAATCACAGAAGATTTAAATCAAGTTCTAGCAAATGCTTTAAGGGATACACCTAACCGTCTAGAACACCCTATCTAATTCTAGATATTCATTTTACTGCATATAAAATCAAGTATGAAACTTACTAATTAAACTCATGAATCCTAGCATGCAATCTTATTCTTAGCAATCAATTAAGCATTTAAGTCCTAAGATACTAACATGCTGTCATGAATATAATACATTTCAAAACCTAATAAACATACAGTTCTGAATTAGATAAACATATACTAGTTAGAAAGTGTACCTTTGAAGTGCTTAGTCATTCATCTCCAGTGTTGGTCATTGATGCCAGATGTCCATTTGGTTCATCACTGTCACTGATAGAATCATCCTTGCATTTAACTTCATCACCAAGTGCTTTCCCTTGCTGCATCCTCACTAATGCTTAAGATTCCTGCTTCAACCCAAAATATAGTCTGTCATCTTTTGCTTGTACAGGCTTCTTCAAACTGTGTAGCAAACCTCAACTTGTCTGCCAAATTAAAACCATCCCTGTCTTGCAACCACCTCTTGAACTGATCTTGAAAATCTCCTCAATGGAATCTATAGGTAATGACTTTAGATATAGAATTGAGATTCCATCTGAATCTGACGTCAATGAACTTCCAGTTGTCCTGCAGGCTTGACTAGTCGTCCAGATCTCAGGTTATTACAAAGTGTCAAATTTACATAAAACACCTTGACCACTACCTCGAGCTTCAACATCTTCAATTCAGCTTCTAGGATCAATTCGTTTCTGTTTAGAGGTTCTCAACCTTGACTTCAATCAAATTTGGTTCCTGGGTCACAAATACAGTGGATATCCTAACAAGCTGCTTTACCAAATATTATCTGCTTCAGCTCTTGTTCTAGTTCATAGGCCTTCAGCACACAAATAGTTCATCTAAAGATAATGTGGTTGTATCCTTAGATTCCCTATAGCTGTAACCCTGTTTACCAGATGATCTGCAGTGTTAGCACGAACTTCCTGGAAAAAAATCTCCCTGTAAAGAAAACTTCAAAGCTTGCACAAGTAGTCCAGTCTGTTCTCCTTCACTACTTTTAACCTCCAAGATTTTTCATCCAAAAAAAATACAACTCGAATCAACCAAATCTTCAGTCAATCTTTGTTGTCTTTAAAACCCGGAAAAATCTTCATCTACTTCTTCTTGAGTACCCTCGAATTAATAACCGCGTCTTGCTGCTTCCTTTGAAAGATGAGCCATATAATGTTTAATAAATTTAAAAGATAAACTTTAATATATAAAATTTATAATATAAACTAATTAAAATTTATAATATAAACTAATTAAAATTTATAATATATAAATTTCATAAGAGTTCATAAGATAAATTTTATTTAAAATTTATGAAATAAACTAATTAAAATTTATAAACCAAACTAATAAAATTTATAAAATAAATTTTATAAGAGTCTACAAAATAAATTTTATTTAAAATTCATGAGATAAACTAATTAAAATTTATAAACCAAACTAATAAAAGTTTATAAGATAAATTTTATAAGAGTTTACAAAATAAATTTTATTTAAAATTTATGAGATAAACTAATTAAAATTTATATCATAAATTAATAAAAGTTTATAAAATAAATTTTATGAAAGTTTATCAAATAAATTCTATTTTAAAATTTATAAGGTGAACTAATTAAAATTTATAATATCAACTAATAAGAGTTTGTTAAACAAATTTTATAAAAGTTTATAAAATAAATTTTGTCTAAAATTTATAAAATAAACTAATTAAAATTTATAATATTAACTAATAAAAGTTTGTTAAACAAATTTTATAAAAGTTTATAAAATAATTTTTATCAAAAATTTATAAAATAAACTAATTAAAATTTATAATATTAACTAATAAAAGTTTGTTAAACAAATTTTATAAAAGTTTATAAAATAAATTTTATCTAAAATTTATAAAATAAACTAATTAAAATTTATAACATAAACAAATAAAAGTTTACAAAATAAATTTTTATAAAAGTTTATAAAATAAATTTTATTTAAAAAGTTTTTAAAATTAAATTTATTTAACACGGCCTCCATTCTGAGTCCACACAACTTCGGCACGGTCAGCTTCACTGATCTGCAGATCTTGATTTGTATATCAATCAGTCTGCTCTGATACCAATTGTTAGGTCTCGAAAGTATCGTAGAAGGGGGGTTGAATACGATACTCACTAAATTAAAAAATTCTTTCGCGGATATATAATTTAGAGTTCGGTTAGTGGTTCGTGTTTAGGAGTGTTTAGGAGGCTGGCTTACTAATTTTCTATGTTAGTGATTAAACAATACAGTTCTAGAAAATTAGCAAGTAATTTATGCGAGACAGGTTTCGGGGAATAGTACTTTCGTATTAATCCCTGAGGTTTTGCTACACCCAGTTAAATTAATAACTGGCTTCCAAAGAACTGATTCGTTCTTTGCTTCTACAAAGAGATAAAGCTTAATCCCTATACAATATATGACTGTGTTTTGTACTAACTGGAATTAAGCTGACAGTGAGTGTTTTACAATAGCCCTAAATATTTGTGACATGATTAACCAACTAGATTGTAAAACTTAGTGAAGAAGGTAAAGATATGGCACTGTAACATCTTCTTCTCCGGCTTCTAAAATATCTCACTGTCTCTCTTTGGTTGGCTGTGTGTCTCCACAAATCAAAATCAACCAGTCAATTTGATTATTATAGTGTAGACTTTCAAATCAATTAAAATTGATTTACTTCTTCAATGCTAAGTCCCATGTTGTGCCTGTAGAGTGCTTATGGTGTGTAGGCGCCACTAGCTGCTTTGTTGCGCCTTAGACTCCATGTTAGTTGCGTCTGTACAGTGGTTTCCCTGTACAGGCGCCACTAATGCCTTGAAATATTTCCTAACGCCTCTATATATGAAAGACATATGTCTAGGCCTATTTGTAATAAGTAGATGACAACTCAACTCATGTAAGAAAATATAGTAAGTAATAAATACTGAGGAAGGAATCAAGACGAAGAATGTCAACTAGACACAAAGAATCAATTTGTCAGAAGAATTGTAATGAAGCTCCTACTCTACACCGGAAGAAGTTCATTAAGTTGTTCAAGCGTCGGAGAAAAATAGAGAAGTAGTTATTCAGAATAGTTCAGAAGATACAGAAGATTTTAAGTGCCTACTACAAAGAGATTCCAGAAAAAGAAATATTGAAGACAAGGCAAGAACCAAGACAAGACACAAAGACCACTACAGCGGAAATGAGAATCAACATTATAGTTAGTCATCCGTGAACCAGACCAGTGCACAGGGTGCCAACAATGTCGGTGAAGATTCGTCATCAAAAAGTTCAAGTGGTTAGAAAGGTTATTGTTGAAGAACAGAATAGTTTTATCTACATCAACAATAGTCCTACAATCAAGACTTTAATTTAATTCTCTATTAATTAATTAAATTAATTAGTTAATTTAATTAGTAAATTAATTCACTTAGAATTAATTTATTTCTTAAATTAATTAAAGGATTAATTAATTTAGAATTATTTTAGAATGAAGAAGACAGAAGTTGGAAGCTCAAATGAATACAGATACAGCTAAATAGGTCTGACGATACTGACTTGAAGACAAGACGGTAAAAGAATTGGCACGGAAGAAATGCAGAGTCATTTATTCGTAAAAGTGGAACCCCGGTTGGAATTGATTTATCATTTCCAAGTCAAAAGGAGTTCGGTTCCAGACGTTCAAAAGACCGCAGCTTAGAGCGTAAGGATTTATTTAATTAATAAATATTTTATTTATTTAGTAAATTATATTTATAAATATCTAAATAATATTAGATATTTATTTTTATAATTTATGAATTAAATTTATTATTTATTAATCAAAGATTATAAGCTGTGCGGGTCTAAAAGCATTTCTACGGAGCCTAATCACTAAAAGACAAAATAGGACTCTTTTCATTTGAAATTGAAGTTGGCAGGTGCAGATTTTTCAAGAACCAATCACATGCTGCCAAGTGTCCAAAGAAGAAGAAAGGAAGTGAATTGGCAGGTGTCTAAAATGTCTTACCGAGAGTTTACTAAAATGTCTTACCGAGAAAATCAAATGTCTTACCGAGCTTAATTCAAAAGTCTTAGCGAATTAATTCAATAAGACCTTTTGAAAAGTCTTACCGAGCAGAAAAATCTTTAAAGACCTTTTAAAATGTTTTACCGAGCAGAAAAGGTCTTGCAGACCTTTTTGAAAAGTCTTACCGAGATTTTCAAAAGTCTTACCGACCAAAAAATGTCTTGCCTAGCAATTAAATAAAGTTTTGTTAGGCTATTTAAAAAGTCTTGTTGATTTTTTAAATAAGTTTTATTCAAATGTCTTGCCAGCCTTTTTCTCTATATATATGAGAAGAATGCTTCATTATTTCGCAGTTAGAAAAACAACTCAAATTCAGTAATTTGTCTGCATTGTAATATTTACAGATTTCTGTGCTGAGTTTGGAATATAATTGTTAAACACGAACAGTTCATGTCAAATTTGTTCTAGATCTTTTTATCAATTATATAATAGTTTTCTAAATATCAATTTTATAATACTAATCAAGTTAAAATTATATCTTCTACTTGAACAGTATTTCATTAAAATTAATATTTCGTGAGAAATTAAAATAATATTTTTAATTCAAATATTCCGCGATTAATTATAGATATTGTATTCAACCCCCCTTCTACAATATCAGAGACCAACAATTGGCATCAGAGCTGGTTGATATTTTTCATATCAGATCCGAATCAAATTCTGCGAACTCATACAGATCTCAAAAATTATTTTAAATACGAAATAATTTTTTATTCGAAATAAATTTTTTTTTTTCCGAAAAAAATTATTTTTGATCAAAAACTGTTTTAAGTCAAAAATTAAAATATTTTTTGAAACACTTAATTTTTAATCTTAATTAAAGATGAGTACACAGAAAGTAACGAGCATCAAGATTCCACAATTTGATAGAGAACACTACAGTCTGTGGAAGCATAAAATGCTACTGTTCATTGGGATAGCCAATCCCAAGTATGCATTAATACTAGCCAAAGGTGTTGAACCCCCTATGACAATTACTCTCCAACACGAGATAGATGGGGTTGTAATTCCTCACAAACAAGTTCCAAAAAGTCTAGCTGACTACTCAGATGATGAAAGGGAAGCTGTGTCCCTGGACAATAATCTCAAATTGATATTGATTGAATCTCTAGACTACATCATGTACAATCAGGTAGTCAATTGTAAAAACGCAAAACAAATCTGGGAAGCCATAGAGATTATCAATGAGGGGACTGAGGAAGTAAGAGAGAACAGATTGGAAATCCTAATCTCCCAGTATGAGCAGTTTAGATCCAACCCTGGTGAGGGTATCTCTGAAGTGTTTCAGAGATTGAACAAACTGATAAACGAGCTCAACATGAATGGAAAGTACTATCAAAATCAGGAGGTCAACAGGAAGTTTCTGCTAACCCTACCCGAGCATCTAGAACACAGGATCGCCGCAATCCGTGAGTCTAGGGACATGAAGGAGGTAACCCTAGAAAGACTCTACGGAGTATTGAAGGCATATGAGCTGGAACAGATCCAGACAAGAGAGATGTATGGGAGAGGAAAGGTTCAGAGTTCCTCCAAAGCACTGATAGTGGAAGCACCACAGAAGATGGAAGTGAAGGCTGCTGTACCTTCACTGGAGTATGTTGTTCCAGAAATTGGACATACTTCGGATAAACAAGAAGGTGGTGAATTCTACTCTCTGGAAGAACTAGATCAGCTAGAAGATGAGTCTCTAGCTTTGGTTGCCAGGAAGTTTGGCAACATAAGATTCCGGAGAAATCCCTCCTATAAAGTTAAATCAAATTTTGGGAGATTCCAAAGAGGAGGGTCTTCAACAGCTGAATCAAAGAGCGGCTATAAGACCGGCTTAGTGGATAGAAGCAAGTTTCGTTGCTTCAACTGCAATGAGCTAGGCCACTTTGCAACGGAGTGCAAGAAGCCTAAGCAAGTGAAGAAGAGAGAGTCTTATGAAGAGCTCAAGGAAAAGTTCGATGCAGTTTTGCAAAAGCATTAAGGAAAGTCCTATCTAGCAAAGGGAAAAAGCTGGGATGACTCAGATGATAGTGATGAGGAAGAGCTGGGATATCTTGCTCTTATGGCTTCATCCGAAGAATCACGGTCTCCTACTCACCAAGGAGGAATAGAGGTAAATCCTTCTTGTCCTAAAATGTTTGCTTTGCTAGGTAAAGAACTAGATGGTGAAAGAGATAAAGTTAAGAAACTCAGACTCAAAGTCAAAGAGTTAATTGATGAGACTGAAGTTCTTAAACAGTTAAAAAGAAATCATGACAAGTTGACTGTTAAGTTGACTGAAGACTTAGTTGTTCAAGTCAGTAAAGTCAGTTGTCATGTTGTAGTAGAAACTAATCTCAGAAACCAGATAGAAGAAGAAAAGAAAAGGTGTCTAGCATATAAAAATTCCTCTTATATTGTAAAGAACCTAGTTGACCAACAGGTAATAAACAGAAAATTTGGAATAGGCTTCGAGTACAATGAATCTGTAGGAAAGCCAAGCAACATTACCCCATTCAGGCAAAGCGCTGAAGAAAGGGGTATTCCTCATGTTGTTAAAGACACACGCAAACCTCTTTTCATAACACCCATAGTTGAACCCATCCTCGAGAGCTCTATACTGATTGCTTATGAGATACAGTTAGAGGATCAAGAGGAAGAGAAGAAAAGAGGAGAACAAGCGAGGGACATAAAAGGAGTAAATGTCCAAGAAGAGAGAAGTGCGCCCAAGACACCAGTGAAAGTTGTGGGAACTTCTGATTTCCACAAACCTGGTATAGGTACTAAGAACTTAAAGAAGAACTTGAACAGACCTAACAATAATTTTGTTAGAAGTAGGGATAGTAACAATAGATGTCATTCTACTGAAAACTTTAAATCTGCTGAAAAAGTTAAAATAGAAATTGTTAAAACTCCTACTGCTGTGAATAACATGCCTACTATTGATGTATGCCATAAACCTTGTGGTATGTTAAATTGTATGTTATGTGCCTTTAATGCTATGACTGCTTATTTCAAACGCATGACTGCTAATAAAAAGAACATGACATCGAGACAATACATCAATAATAAATTTGTTAAATCCAAGACTGCTATTCCTTCACCTATCAAGAAGGAAAAATATATTCCTAAGTCTAAACAAAAAGTTGTTAAGACTGTTTATAGGAAAGTAAGTACAGTCAAGGAGTATGCGGCTGTTGTTCGAAAAGGATCTGTTGTCAAAGCTGACAAAGGTCAATTCTTTAAGTATGTCGGGCCTAATCAATTTTGGGCTCCGAAGTCAATCTAATCCTTTTGATATTTGCAGGGAGTTAAACAGGTAAACCGGATTGTATGGATCCTGGACAGCGGATCGTCAAGGCATATGACCGGAGATAGAGCCCTGCTATCAGACATGGTTGAAAGAGCTGGCCCAATCGTCACCTTTGGAGATAACAGCAAAGGAATGACTACGGGATATGGCAAGTTAAATACAGGAAATGTTATCATTGAAAACGTCTCTTTGGTGGAAGGACTTAAGCACAATCTACTCAGCGTCAGTCAATTCTGTGATAGAGGTTACAAAGTAAACTTTATCAAGGAGAAGTGCTTAATAGTTCATTCTAAAGAAGACAGACTAGCCTTGCGTGGAGTAAGGAAAGGAAACTTGTACGTAGCTGATTTCAACTCGGGAACTGAAGCTGAAGCAAACTGTTTTATTCAAAAGCTTCATCAGAAGAAAGTTGGCTATGGCACAAGAAGCTCTCACACCTGAATTTCAAAACAATGAACTCTTTAGTCAAGAGGGATTTGGTGAGAGGACTGCCTCCGATGGAATTTACACAAGAAGGATTGTGTGAGGCATGTCAGAAAGGGAAGTCAAAAAGAGCAACTCATAAAGGCACAGACACAACGAATATTACTGAACCACTGCAGCTGCTTCATATGGATTTATTTGGTCCAGTCAATATTATGTCTATGTCAAGGAAGAAATATGCCTTAGTGATTGTGGATGACTTCACAAAGTACACGTGGGTTTTATTCTTGAACTCTAAGGATGAAACTCCACAGTTGGTGATTGATCATGTAAAGTTGATTGAGTTAGATTCAAAGCTACCTGTCCGGGCAATCAGATCAGATAATGGAACAGAATTCAAGAATGAAATTCTGAATAGCTTCTGCTCAGACAAAGGGATAACAAGACAATTCTCAGCGCCAAGAACTCCGTAACAGAATGGAGTAGTAGAAAGGAAGAATCGAACCTTGATTGAAGCTGCAAGAACAATGTTAAGTGAATCAAGGTTACCTATCTACTTCTGGGCTGAAGCAGTGAACACAGCTTGTTATACCCAGAATCGAACCTTAATCAACAAAGACCATATGAAGACACCTTATGAATTAATGGCTGGCAAGAAACCTACACTCAAATACTTTCATGTATTTGGAGCCAAATGTTTTGTGGTAAAAGATGGAGATGAACATCGTGGCAAATTCGAGGCCAAGGCACATGGAGCAATTTTTGTCGGCTACTCAAAAAGAGTATATAGGGTGTACATAATTGATCAACACCAAGTAAAAGAAAGTGTCAACGTATCATTTGACGACACTAAACTCCCAAGCATCCAAACTGAAGATCCTTCTGAGTCATTAAAATTTGACAATCATTCAGACTCAGATTCGGATAATGAAGAAGAGCCTGAAGTTGCAGCAGGAAATAATGATGACAACAATGATGGTAATGATCCAGGTAATAGTGGTGGAAACAATGAAAACACTGGAGATACTACTAATACCAGTGGTGGATCAACAAGTCAACCTGGCAGCAACTCAGGGGGAGATGAAGGATCAACTGGCACAACACAGCATCACAATGAATATAGAGGCGAATCATCAAGATCAAACCTACCAAGGGAAAGGATATGGAGCAAAGATCATCCTTTTGAATTGATCATAGGTGATCCAGATGTTGGTGTTAGAACCAGAAGTGCAACTTCAAATGAATGTTTATTTTCAGTTTTTCTATCTCAGGAAGAACCAAAGAAAATTGAAGATGCTCTAACTGATCCAGATTGGGTTCTTGCCATGCAAGAAGAACTCAATCAGTTCGAAAGGCAAGAAGTATGGACACTAGTACCCAGGCCTAAAGATAGATCTGTTATTGGCACGAAATGGGTATACAGGAACAAGTTAGACGGTGATGACATTGTTACAAGAAATAAGGCCAGACTGGTTGCTAAGGGTTACTCTCAGGAAGAGGGAATTAATTATGACGAGACCTACGCACCAGTTGCAAGACTTGAAGCCATCAGGATATTTCTAGGTTTCGCAGCACTTTCCAATTTTAAAGTCTATCAAATGGATGTAAAGAGTGCATTTCTGAATGGAGAGTTAGAAGAGGAAGTATATGTGGAACAGCCCCCTGGCTTTGAAAATCCAGAGTTTGCTGATTTTGTATATTTCTTATTCAAAGCCCTCTACGGACTCAAGCAAGCACCGAGGACATGGTATGACACTCTCTCTATATTTTTTCTTGAAAACGGTTTTACTAGAAGTGTCATAGATAAAACTCTCTTTTATAAATTACATAATAAAGATATGATATTCGTCCAAGTTTATGTTGACGATATTATATTTGGTTCTACTAACGAAATCTTGTGCAAGAAATTTGCTAAGTTATTGCAGAGCAGATATGAAATGAGCATGATGGGTAAGCTGTCATTCTTCCTTGGTCTGCAAGTGAAGCAGATGGAAGAAGGGATTTTTATTTGCCAATCAAAGTACATAAGGGATCTTCTAAGGAAATACAATCTAGAAGATTCTACACCGGCAAAAATCCCTATGCCAACAGCCACAAAGCTTGACAAAGATGAAACTGGTAAGAAGGTTGACATCACAAGCTATAGAGGTATGATAGGCTCATTATTATATCTAACTGCTAGTAGACCCGATATAATGTTTGCAACATGCTTATGTGCAAGGTTTCAAACTGATCCTAGAGAATCTCATCTTATAGTTGTTAAAAGAATTTTTAGATATCTGAAGGGTACACTGAATCATGGAATTTGGTACCCTAAAGATACAGGTTTTGAACTAATAGGCTATACAGATTCAGATTATGCAGGATGCAGGATGGACAGGAAAAGTACGTCTGGAAGCTGTCAGTTTCTAGGACAACGGCTGATTTCCTGGTACAGCAAGAAACAACACTCTGTATCTACCTCGACAGCCGAAGCAGAATACATTGCGGCAGGTAGTTGTTGTGCACAGATCTTGTGGATAAGGAATCAACTGAATGATTATGGACTTGCGCTATCTAAAATTCTAATACTTTGCGATAACACAAGTGCCATAGCAATTTCCAATAATCCTGTACAACATTCAAGGACTAAGCACATAGACATAATGTATCATTTCATCCGAGAGCATGTCATGAATGGAACTGTGGTGTTACATTTTGTACCCACAGAAGATCAAATTGCCGACATCTTCACGAAACCACTTGATGAATCCACTTTCTCTAAGTTGGTTAGTGAGTTAGGGATGTTAAACATGAACTAATTATTGCATGATGTTTTAAATTGCATATTTATTTTCAAGCACTGTAAATACACTGTATATATTCCTTAAAATATTTCAAAAACAAACAAACAAATTGAAAAAGAAAACTCAAAAAGATTTTCCTTTTTTTGTATAGTTGTTATTCCATTAGCATCTTTACTGTAAATATATTTTATATTATGTTTGTTTTCCAACACTATATATATTGTTTATTATTTCCAACAATTGGTATCAACAATTGTTATATATATATAAGTATGTATAGTTTTATTTATTTTACAACTTGGCATTTTTATTTTTTTTAATATGTATATATAAATATAAGCTGATTATTTCAAGTCTCTTTTGAGAAGTAGGAAAGATCTATGAGCTTGATCAACCAATAGTTTCTAAAAGTTAGATCCTAACCATTGGCATCAATCTCTAACCAAGATCTAGAACCAAACACACAAACACTATCACTTCCATCTCTCTAACCATTAAACAAAATACCTAATTGTTCAGATTGAGGGAGTCAATGCCTTGATTGCATTTGATAAGGTTGGTGATGTGAGTGAACCAACAGCTCTGTCTCCAGAAAGGTGTTTCACATATATAAACTGAGACAACTGTTAGCTCATCTGTGTTCTCTCAAAAGGATACAGACTTGGAAAAGGCAAAACTGTTACTAGGTTCATTCTCTCAACAGAGTGAGTCTATTGAATTCGGCCTGTCAGCCAAGGCCACTTGTAAAGAGTCAAATTTCATCTGACATTTCTTTTACCTCAAATATTATATTATTTTTAGGGACCAACAATGGACCAACACAATTGGCATTTTGGGACTGAGAGGGAGCAACAAGAATGTCACTGTAAGGATGAATTGACGGAAGCAATCTTTTCTAAACTTCCATATCAAGGAAGGAAGAATAATTGATGATTCTGACTGAATCAACATGCCTTCACAGGCGTCAGGAGGAAACTTGGATCATGTGCTACATTATAGATCCTTGTCTCCCTCCCCAGATGGAACATATATGGATTCCTAACGGAATAGATCATCTTAGATGATGATCAGCAACTCACTGAATCTATTCCTGAAGCAATTCAGTTTCTCAAAGTCAAATTTTTTTATAGATTCAATTGAGGAAGGGGATTTACGAAACCCCATTGCACCACCAGTGACCTCTCTTGAAGGGGCTATGGTGATCTTTCTTGCAGGTACAAAACACTGTGTGATCCGTACTGAGAGAGATATAGTGATGTGAGAATAGAGTGAAACACAAGTAAGGACGAGTGAAAAAATATATATTCTATGAGTAAAACACTTAGAGAGTATATGAGCGAAACACTTGTGAGGAACACAAAATAAAATCACACACTAGCACAGTTACCAAATCCTATTCCCAATTCCCTGTTACAGATTTCTAATGTTACTCAACTAAGGGAGAGAAAATTTCGAATGAAAAGGATTACTCAACTAAGGGGGAGAAGTATCCTAAGGGGAGAAGTATCCAAAGGGGAGAAGTATTATATTCGAAGGGTTCAACTAAGGGGGAGAAGTGTTGAAGACTTTTACTTTTACCAAAAGAGGATTCCAGAAGAGGATTACTCAAAAGTTGGGTTATTCACGAAAGGAGTAATTGAATCTACCTTGGGAAAGAAGTGAAGACAGAAGTTGGAGAATCATAGGAAAAGTGGTAAGAAGAGAAATGAAGATAATACTACTTGTATAATATGTTCAGTACTGGAGGAACAAACATCTTTCATTTCAGTTACTCAAAGAAATCTGGAAATGTATTATTTAATCCAGAGAACAATTTATTTACTTACAGTTTTTAAATGTCATATTATTTTCTTAGTTGTTAGTTGAGTTATCCTCTAGGAATTTGTGTGTTAAATGTTTAACAACAAATAGGGGGAGATTGAAAGGCATATGTCTAGGCCTATTTGTAATAAGTAGATGACAACTCAACTCATGTAAGAAAATATAGTAAGTAATAAATACTAAAGAACGAATCAAGACGAAAAATGTCAACTAGACACAAAGAATCAATTTGTCAGAAGAATTGTAATGAAGCTGCTACTCTACACCGGAAGAAGTTCATTAAGTTGTTCAAGCGTCGGAGAAAAATAGAGAAGCAATTATTCAGAATAGTTCAGAAGATACAGAAGATTTTAAGTGCCTACTACAAAGAGATTCTAGAAAAAGAAATATTGAAGACAAGGCAAGAACCAAGACAAGACACAAAGACCACTACAACAGAAATGAGAATCAACATTGTAGTTAGTCATCCGTGAACCAAACCAGTGCACAGGGTGTCAACAATGTCGGTGAAGATTCGTCATCAAAAAGTTCAAGTGGTTAGAAAGGTTATTGTTGAAGAACAGAATAGTTTTATCTACATCAACAATAGTCCTACAATCAAGACTTTAATTTAATTCTCTATTAATTAATTAAATTAATTAGTTAATTTAATTAGTAAATTAATTCACTTAGAATTAATTTATTTCTTAAATTAATTAAAGGATTAATTAATTTAGAATTATTTTAGATTGAACAAGACAGAAGTTGGAAGCTCAAATGGATACAGATACAGCTAAACAGGTCTGAAGGTACTGACTTGAAGACAAGACGGTAAAAGAATTGACACGGAAGAAATGCAGAGTCATTTATTCATAAAAGTGGAATCCTGGTTGGAATTGATTTATCATTTCCAAGTCAAAAGGAATTCGGTTCCAGACGTTCAAAAGACCGCAGCTTAGAGCGGGATTTATTTAATTAATAAATATTTTATTTATTTAGTAAATTATATTTATAAATATCTATATAATATTAGATATTTATTTTTATAATTTATGAATTAAATTTATTATTTATTAATCAAAGATATAAAGCTGTGCGGGTCTAAAAGCATTTCTACGGAGCCTAATCACTAAAAGACAAAATAGGACTCTTTTCATTTGAAATTGAAGTTGGCAGGTGCAGATTTTTCAAGAACCAATCACATGCTGCCAAGTGTCCAAAGAAGAAGAAAGGAAGTGAATTGGCAGGTGTCTAAAATGTCTTACCGAAAGTTTACTAAAATGTCTTACCGAGAAAATCAAATGTCTTACCGAGCTTAATTCAAAAGTCTTAGCGAATTAATTCAATAAGACCTTTTAAAAAGTCTTACCGAGCAGAAAAATCTTTAAAGACCTTTTAAAATGTCTTACCGAGCAGAAAAGGTCTTGCAGACCTTTTTGAAAAGTCTTACCGAGATTTTCAAAAGTCATACCGACCAAAAAATGTCTTGCCCAGCAATTAAATAAAGTCTTGTTAGGCTATTTAAAAAGTCTTGTTGATTTTTTAAATAAGTTTTATTCAAATGTCTTGTCAGCCTTTTTCTCTATATATATGAGAAGAATGCTTCATTATTTCGCAGTTAGAAAAACAGCTCAAATTCAGTAATTTGTCTGCATTGTAATATTTACAGATTTCTGTGCTGAGTTTGGAATATAATTGTTAAACACGAACAGTTCATGTCAAATTTGTTCTAGATCTTTTTATCAATTATATAATAGTTTTCTAAATATTAATTTTATAATACTAATCAAGTTAAAATTATATCTTCTACTTGAACAGTATTTCATTAAAATTAATATTTCGCGAGAAATTAAAATAATATTTTTAATTCAAATATTCCGTGATTAATTATAGATATTGTATTCAACCCCCCTTCTACAATATTAGGGACCAACAATATACTTTTGTTGCGCCTGCACACTGCTTACAGTGTGGAGGCGCCACAATCCTTGCTTTGAACTTGGAAATATTCCATGTTGCGCCTACTGCCTTTAGTTGCGCCTGCACTCTCAATGCCCTGTAGAGGCGCCACTAGTTGCCTTGAAAGGTTTTGCTGAGCCTTAATCTAGGTTTGTTGCGCCTACACTCTAGTCATAGTGTGTAGGCGCCACAAATGCCTTAGACTCTTTACTTGGAGTTTTCTTGTGCCTATGCTGAGTTGTTATGTTGCGCCTGTACTCTTGTGGCCCTGTATAGGCGCCACTTGATCCTTCCCTTAGACTTTGAAGAGCCTTGAAATGCTTTGTTGTGCCTACACTCTACAACCCTTGTGTAGGCGCCACAAATCCCTTGTGTTGTTTCCTTGCTCTTTTGTTGCGCCCCTAGAGTACTTCAAGAGTACAAATGCCACCATACGTAGTAATACTTGCCTTAACATATTTCTTGAATTCTTCAAGTAATTACCACTTGGTTTCACTCTTTTGGCTTGGCTTGATCAACTGATTTTCTACTGATTAATCAAAGTAATTCTCTTCTAATTGTGCTGACGCTTAGTGCACTGGTCTGGTTCACAAAAGACTAACACTGAATTGAATTCCCTTGATTTCTTTTTTATTTCAGCTGAATAACCTAGGACTGTTGCATTGCTTCAAACACTGATTGTTGATAGACACTGTAATTTCACTACAATCTTTTCTGGTACTTCGACAACGTCTTCATTACTACAATCTTGAATACTTCATTATCTGTTCTTCACTGACGTCTGAACATATGAATGAACTTCTTTCAGTGAGTATAACTTCAAGACTGTGGCTGTCTTCTGTAACCTTTGTCTTCACCCTTCTAGATTCCTATGCTTCAAACACTGTCTATTTCCAATCAATGCTACTACACTGAAATCTTTTAGTGGCACTGCTATACTGAATCTTCAACACTTCTGAAACCCTGAAAGTCTTTAAACATTATTCTCCACTGAGGCATGCACATCTAAATGAACTTCTTTCAGTGACCTGTAGTAGACTTCAAAACTTCTTCTAATGTCTTGATTCACTGTATCTGCCATGTCTTCATTTCTTGCTGATTTCTGTGTAGGCGTAGTATTATTTACTTGTCCTGTTCTAGTGTTGAGTTATCATGATTACTATTCATACAACTTCGTAATCACCAACATAGATATTTAAATGGCAAATAATACAAATACTTTCTCCGTGCGAGCAACCCTTGAGAAGGACAAGCTGACATGAACTAACTTCCTTGATTGGTATAGGAATTTGAGGATTGTCCTCAGGCAAGAGCATAAGCTCCACGTCATTGAAATTCCATCTCCTGCTCCTCCTGATGAGAATGCAACTCGCGCTCAACAAAATGCTTATCAGAAGCATATTGATGATGTGACTGATGTGGCATGTCTCATGTTAGCAACCATGAGTGCTGAGCTTCAAAAACAACATGATCATTTGGATGCTTATGAGATGATTGAACACCTTCAAAGGATGTTTACAGGCTCGTCAAGAAAGGTTCGACACGAGTAAAGCACTGTACGCTTGCAAGCAGGGAGAGCGTGAAACTGTTCAACCACATGTTCTGAAGATGATAGGTAATATTGAGTATCTTGATACTTTGGGTTTCCCGATTGGTCTGGAAGCTCAGATTGACTTAATCTTACAATCTCTGAACAACAACTACACTCAATTTGTTATGAACTACAATATGAATGACATAGACAAAACACTTACTGAATTGTTGGCTATGCTGTGAACTGCTGAAACCAACATGAAAAAGGCCGAACCTGCTCCCATATTGATGGTGAACAAGAAAGGTAAGGCTAAAGGGAAAGGTAAATGGAAGAGAAGGAAGAAGATTGGATCTGATTCTGCTCCCAAGCCAAAGGCTAATCCCAAATAGGCTTTAAAGCCTAAAGGTGCTATTACAAAGGGTGATTTTCACTTCTATGGTAAACCAAGTCATTGGAAGAGAAACTGTCATGCTTATTTGGAGGATCTGAAGAAGAAGAAGGCTGGTCAAGCTTCTGATTCAGGTATTTATGTTATAGAAGTAAATCTGTCTACTTCTACATCATGGGTATTAGATACTGGATGTGGTTCTCACATTTGTATAAATGTGAAGGAACTATAAAGGAGTAGGACATTGGCTAAAGGAGAGGTCGACCTACGAGTTGGCAATGGAGCAAAGGTTGCTGCTTTGGCTGTAGGGACTTATCATTTATCGTTGCCCACTGGGCTTATTTTAGAACTTGAGAATTGTTTTTACGTGCCTGCAATTTGCATAAACATTATTTTGGTTTCTTGTTTGGACAAGAAAGGTTTTACTTTTTTAATTCAGAACAAATGTTGTTCCTTTTCTTTGAATAATGTTACCTATGGGGTTGCACGTTTGTTTAATGGTTTATATGTTCTTGATTTAGACACTCCTATCTATAATGTGAATAACAAACGTCTTAAGACTAATGACTCAAATCAAACATACCTTTGGCACTGTCGTTTAGGCCATATAAATGAGAAGCGCATTTCCAAGTTACATAAAGATGGATACTTGGATAAGTTTGATTTTGAATCATACGAAGCATGTGAACCCTGTCTCATTGGAAAAATGACTAAAGCTCCTTTTACTAAACAAGGTGAAAGGGCCACTGAACGATTAGAACTAATACATAGTGATGTATGTGGTCCTATGCGTACTATGGCAAGAGGTGGCTTTTACTACTTTATCATGTTTACTGATGATTTTAGTAGATATGGATATGTGTATCTTATGAAGAACAAATCCGATTCTTTCGAAAAGTTCAAAGAATACAAAGCTGAAGTAGAAAAGCAGACTAGCGGAAGTATTAAGACTCTACGATCTGATCGTGGGGGAGAATACTTAAGCCATGAATTTAAGAGTTTCTTAAAAGAGTGTGGTATCGTATCACAACTCACTCCTCCCGGAACACCACAATGGAATGGAGTTTCTGAGAGGAGAAATCGTACCTTGTTGGACATGGTGAGATCGATGATGAGTCATGCAGATCTTCCAATTAGTTTCTGGGGCTACGCCTTGGAGACGACTGCTTATACACTTAACCGAGTTTCTACTAAAACGGTTCAGAAGACTCCATATGAGATATGGACTGAGAAACGTCATAGCATGTCATTTATGAAAATATGGGGATGTGATGCGTTTGTGAAACGTTTAACTTCAGACAAGCTAGGACCCAAATCAGACAAATGTAACTTTGTGGGATACCCAATTGAAACAAAGGGTTATTCATTCTATAATCCTTCCGAGAACAAAGTGTTTGTTGCTCGAACTGCAGTTTTTCTTGAAAGAGAAATGCTTTCGAAGAAAAATAGTGGGAGGATAATAGATCTCGATGAAGTTCGAGACCCACAAGATAACACTGAACCAATGGAAGAACTTGAGTAAGATGTACAAGAACACAACACTACTCAAGAAACACACGTTGTTCGTAGGTCTAGTAGGATTCGCCATGAGCCTGAGAGATATTATGGATTTTTCTTAACTCAAGATGGTGATGTGATGCTTATCGACGAAGATGAGCCTCTCACCTACCAAGACGCTATGAATACTCTAGAATCCAAGAGATGGCTGGATGCCATGAAATCTAAGATGGAATCCATATATACTAATCAAGTATAGACTTTGGTTGATCCACCTGAAGGGGTAAAACCTATAGGGTGCAAGTGGGTTTTCAAGAAGAAGACTGATATGGACAGTAATGTACAGACCTATAAGGCACGATTTGTGGCAAAAGGTTTCAAGCAAATTCTTGGTATTGACTATGATGAGACTTTTTCACCAGTGGCTATGGTCAAGTCCATCAGGATTTTGCTTGCTATAGCTGCTTACTATGATTATGAAATCTGGCAGATGGATGTCAAAACCGCTTTCTTAAATGAGAGTCTTAAAAAAGATGTGGATGTGTACATGACATAGCCTGAGGTTTTTGTTGATCCAAAGCATGCTGGAAAGGTATGTAAGTTTCGTCGATCCATTTATGGATTGAAACAAGCCTCGAGGAGATGGAACATTCGTTTTGATGAAACTGTAAAAAAGTTTAGGTTTATTCAAAATGAAGATGAACCATGTGTTTACAAGAAGGTTAGTGGGAGAAATGTGGCATTCCTAGTACTATATGTTGATGACATATTAATAATAGGAAATGACATTCCTTCTTTACAGGCTGTTAAGACTTGGTTGAGTAAGAATTTCTCAATGAAAGACTTAGGCGATGCGACCTATATTTTAGGAATCAGGATCTATAAAGATAGATCAAGAAGAATGATCGACCTGAGTCAGAGTACATACATTGACAAAGTTTTGCATCGATTTGGGATGCAAGAGGCTAAAAAGGGATATGTCCCGATATCTCATGGGATATCAATCTCGAAAGAAAATAGTCCTAAATCATTGGATGATAAGGACCGTATGAGTAAAGTTCCATATGCTTCAGCAATTGGTTCTATAATGTATGCAATGATATGTACTCGACCTGATGTCTCGTATGCTTTGAGCATGACGAGTAGATACTAGTCTAATCCAGGTGAAGGTCACTAGACGGCAGTCAAGAATATTCTTAAGTACCTGAAGAGGACTAAATATCAATTCTTGGTATATGGAGAAGAAGAAAAGCTGGATGTAAAAGGTTACACCGACGCTAGTTTCCAGAATAACAAGGATGATTTGATTTCTCAGTCTGGATTTGTGTTTTGTCTAAATGTAGATGTTGTATGCTGGAATGGTTCACAGCAGAGACAGTTGTTGATTCTACAATAGAGCCTGAGTATATTGATGCTTGCGAAGCAGCCAAGGAGGCTGTTTGGGGATGTACTTAGGAGATATCACCTAATTAATGAGATTAATGATCAAGGAGATATACATATATGTAAAGTGCATACAAATGATAACATTGCAGATCCACTGACCAAGGCTTTGTCGCAGCAGAAGCACGAAGGTCATACTAGTTCCATGGGTATTAGATACATGAGATATTGGCTCTAGTACAAGTGAGAGATTGTTAGTATTGGTGTCCTAGAGACAATACTTTTAATGTTTTATTGAAAACAATTAAGGATAATGTTTTATTAGATTATTTAATTAATATTTATTATGTCTTTATTTACTGCGTTAAAAATTGAAAGCATAATAAATGTCCTTGGAATATTAATACGCATTATATACCTTTAAGTATGTGACTTAAAAATGAGATTATATTAATAGTATTTTATTCCTAAAAGTCCCTAGTCGAGTATTATTATTTAAGGACAATAATAATGCAATAAGACTAGCATGTTTGTTGACTGATCACCACATCTCATTGGTCATAGATATGGTGATACTAAAGTCAAGAACATAAGTGCATGTCTCAATGCATGGCACTGGACAGACCCGCTGTGAGAATCTACATGTTAATAAGTGTCATAAAAAATTCTCACTATGATAATGATGTAATGATCCTTTGACTTGAAATCATTATATTTCTATACGAGAATTAATATACTTTGATTACACTCAAAAGTTACCTTTAACCGGGTAATGATAAAGGTGGACATTGGGTACGCTATGAATCATATGAGAAATATGAATGATTGATATAGGATTTAACCCTCCTATGTTAGGAGTGATATTATTGGCCTCTTGATTGAGTGAGACTATAAAATGCATGGCCATGCCCAACTGTTGATTTGATTAATAGTCTACTCATTGATCAAGGAAACCCATATTAAACGTTGAAGAGGATGACACAATACATGCCTCAAGTTTGATCTATAATATAAGGTTAAAGGGATTATATTACATTGTACATTATTCACGAAAGGTTTAATTGAATCACCAATTAATTATTATTACTTGGGTAGGAATGATGTATTACTAGATGCCGCTCATTATTTATAATTTTATTATTGGATATTAAAATTATTGCCAACGTAATAATAGCCTATAGGGTCACACACAAAGAACGCTAAAGGAGAATTAATTTAAATTATGAATTTAAATTAAATAAGAAATTAAAATTTAATTATGATATTAATTAAGTTGGACTTAATTAATTAATTAATTTGAATTTAAATAGAAGCCCAATATGATTAAGCTTCTCAAAATAGATTGGGCTCTCTATATAAACCTCTTTAAGTGTTGATAACACATATTAGGGTAACACATTTTTGTGAAAAACCCTAGCCGTTTGAGAGAAAGAGAGAGATAGAGAGAAAACTGTTCTTGGTTGCTAGTACCTCCCTCCTTAGTGTTGATACAAAGCGTTCGTGTGGATACCGATAGAGACGTAAATCGTATATACGGGATACGTGGTGATTGAAGGTTTTGTGCTCTTGTTCTCTCATGGATACATGGTGATTCAAGCTTGGACCTCCATTATTCATCCATTATTAAAGCTTCGTTTAAGGTAAACATCTAATCTCTGAATTAAATATCATGTTTCGCATAGATCCTGCGTTTGGGTTTCGTTTTGTATTTATTTTTACGTTAATTCCGCTGCGTTTACATGCTCGAAACCCATCAATGGAATGACAACCAAAGCTTACAGAGTCTACAACCTTAGATTGCATATTGTTATGGAATCTATGCATGTAGTCTTTGATGATAAGAAGATTCAAGGGTTGTTTGATGAAGGATTTCATGACCTATTGCACTTTTAAAATGAATCTACAAGCAATAATGAAGATAGTGATGAGGATGTGGAAATTTCAAAAATTCAAGTTCCTAGAAGCTTCCCATCAATTGATGTCAATGCATCAACAGATAATTTATCAGTTAATAATCATCAATCGACTGATAATACATCAATTGATAATCATTCCATGGATAACAACTCTGCTCAACAATCTTCAAGTAGAGTGTCCATCTCAGGGGGAGGGTTCTCAAATGACCAATCACATCACAATGATCATAACAATTCCAATGATCATGAAGCATCATCTTCAAGGTCAAATTTACCATTACAGAGGAAATGGACTAAAAGCCATCCCTTTGAATTAATTATTGGAGATGCAAATGATGGTGTCAAAACTAGAAGAGCAACTCAAAATGGATGCTTGTATAACAGCTTCCTGTCTCAAGAAGAACTAAAAAGGATTGAAGAAGCCTTGAATGATCCTAATTGGATAATTGCTATGCAAGAGGAGTTGAATCAGTTTGAAATAAACAAGGTATGGAAGCTAGTACCCAAACCAAAGAACAAGTCTGTCATTGGTACAAAATGGGTGTTTAGAAACAAAATGGATGAATATGATACTGTGACAAGAAATAAAGCAAGATTAGTGGCAAAGGGCTATTCACAAGAAGAATGTATAGATTTTGATGAAACATTTGCACCAGTTGCAAGGTTGGAAGTAATCAGAATCTTTCTAGCATATGCTGCTCATGCTAATTTCAAGGTGTATCAGATGGATGTGAAAAGTGCTTTTCTCAATGGAGAACTAGAAGAAGAAGTATATGTAGAACAACCTCCTGGTTTTATTGATCTTTTTCATCCTGGATTTGTATACTATCTTCTCAAAGCACTATATGGTTTGAAACAAGCACCTAGAGCCTGGTATGATACACTGTCTAAATTCTTGATTGAGAATCATTTTACAAGAGGTACTGTTGATAAAACTCTCTTTCATAGAAATGTCAATGGTTCTAGTATACTTGTTCAAATCTATGTAGATGATATTATATTTGGCTCAACTACCGAAAAACTTTGTCAAAAGTTTGCTAAGTTGATGCAGAGTAAATATGAAATGAGCATGATGGGAGAACTTACCTATTTTCTTGGTTTGCAAGTCAAACAAGTTAAAATGGTATTTTCATAAATCAAACTAAATACATTTCTGACTTATTAAAGAAATTTGATTTAAATGAATGTTCTTCTGCAAAAACTCCCATGGCCACTGCAACTAAACTTGAATTGAATACTAAGGAAGCTAAAGTGGACATTTCGAGTTATAGAGGCATGGTTGGCTCATTACTTCATTTAACTGCAAGTAGGCCAGACATAATGTTTGCTACATGTCTTTGTGCTAGGTTTCAAGCTGATCCTAGAGAATCTCATTTGATTGCAATAAAAAGAATATTCAGATATCTCAAAGGAACCCCAAATCTTGGAATTTGGTATCCTAGAGACTCTGGATTTGATCTAATTGGTTATTTAGATGGAGATTATGCAGGTTGCAGAATTGACAGAAAAAGTACTACAGGCACCTGTCAATTTCTAGGAAGTAAGCTTGTATCTTGGTTCAGCAAGAAGCAGAATTCAGTGTCTACATCTATTGCAGAGGCTGAATACATTGCAGCTGGAAGTTGCTGTGCACAAATATTATGGGTGAGGAATCAACTATTTGACTATGGGTTCAACATGAACAAGATTCCTATTTTATGTGATAACACAAGTGCAATTGCCATAACAGAAAATCCTGTGCAACATTCTAGAACCAAGCACATTGACATAAGGTATCACTTCATTAGGGAACATGTAATGAATGGTACAGTTGAATTACATTTTGTCCCTAGTGAAAGACAACTTGCAGACATTTTTACCAAACCATTAGATGAATCTACCTTCAATAGATTAATCTATGATTTAGGTATGTTTAATCTATCAAATGTCTGTCAAGTTATGTTTTTATTAATTGTAGCCATTGATCATGTTAATTTATTGATTTTTCAATAATCAACTGATAAACATTTTACATATCAATGGATATTTTTGAAGCTGTCGACAGATAAATATATCAATTGATGATATATTTGTCTATCGATGGATATCTGTAGTTATCGACAGATAAGTATATCAATCGATGATATATTTATTTACCGATGGATAAATGTACCTGTCGATGGATAAGCTATTTATCAATCGATGACCTGGAATTTATAGGGTCCATGTCATCAATCGATCTGTACAAAATCTAGCAGTTGATTACTTATTTTATCAATTGATTAATACATACATTCATGTATGTATAACAGTCAATTACTAAAACTGGTAATTTCTGCTTTTCATTTTTCTTCCAACGGTCGATTAAGTTCTATTTTGAGTAAGAAATTGATTGGGAACTCAGTAAATATAAATAGTGAGATTAAAATATCTTTTAACTCTTACTTACAATTTTTACTAACAACTTCTCTGTTTCTTCTTCTTCTCTCTCAATCTTCGAACTCAATCACTAACCCTTGTCTCTCTGTACTCAAAATTACTACACTTCAAAGCTTTTGTTCTACTAAACCTCTAACTCTAAGGAATGGCATCTTCATCCAAGAAAGTCTCGCAAACCGGTTTCATCTACGAGCTTAATAATTTTGTGGCGTGCACTGTGGTTGAAGAGGCTCCAAAAGAGTTCCATCATTTAATGCAATTTCTGGAAAGTTGTAGGGTACAAAAGGCATTGAAGGAAGCACCAACAATAGTTTGCGATCTGGTGGAAGAGTTTTGGACCTCTGCAGAAGTTGATGATGACTTTTCAAGCATCAAATTCAATTGCAAAGGACAAGAGTACATTCTTACTACTTTAATTTTAAATGAATGTTTAGATTTGCCTGTTAATAATACTGATAATGTTCCTTGTGAATCAGATATTAGAAACATGCTTAGGGCTGTCAATTATGCAAATCCTGACATTAATTTAGGTCAAGTAGTTAGAAAACATCTTAGGAGAGAATGGTTTTATTTCTTTGATGTTATAATAAAATGCTTTAGTGGTAAAATTAGTAATTTTGATGCCATAACTTCAAGCATGCAACAAATAGCATATAGTGTTTTGTTTGATGAATATCTTGATTTATCTTCTATATTGCTATCAGAGATAGCTGCTAAGTTAGGTAAGAAGCATGATAGGGCTAATCATATATATATTATGCTAGATTTATTATGATTTTTATTAACCACTTTGTCAAAGAAATTTAGATTGGCAGGGGAACTGAAACCCTTGAGTGTTGGACTCAAAACAAAAGGGTCTTCAAAGACTTGGTAAGAATCAATCTTCACAGTAATGTGGAATTGATTTATCCACCTTTTGTTCAGGTATTTATCTCAACCCTAACTTCTTCTAATCCCCAATCTTCTTTACCTTCTGTGGCCATGGAGGTGTTAGCAATGACCCCAACCCTCCTACCCAAGCTACACATCCAATTTCCAAACCCAAATCTAACAAGCCAACCTCAACAGGTTCCCAAAAACCTGTTGTTGTAACATCAAAGAAAAGAAAAACACCTAATGTGGTAGATAGATTAGAGGAGGATGTAGGTGGTGAGGGAACTGGGGAACATCAAAGAACCCAGAAGAATAAGGAGAGTGAGGGTGTGAAACCTAAGCCAAGCCACTCCACAGTCTCTCAAAAGACTGTGGATGTTAATATGGAAAATACCACACCTCTATTGGCATCCTCTCAAAAGGATGACAGTATTGAAAATAGCCCACAACCAGGGGCACAGAACCAAGTAGGGGACACACAAACCAAACCAGTAACACCATATGAAAGGAGAAAGAAGAAAGTCACCTTTGCACATGGGGAATCACACACTGCAAAATCACAGGAAACTGTGATAGAGCCTTCACAAAGTCAGCTTGATGTATCTCATATAAATGATGAGATGCAGCCCCATTCACTCTCAATTCCAATTCCTTTTCTTCTTCTTTCCCCTTCTCACCAAATTTCTTCAGAAAATGTTCTGATAGATAATCAGACATTTTCATATTCTCCTTCTTTATCTTTAAAGGAGAAGCCAACACTCCCTCTTGAATTTTCTTCTCAGGAAATTCAGGATTCCATATCTCATGTAATTTCAAATATTACTTCTCAAATCAACACCTCAACTGTTTCTACTCCATTAATTGATTATCCTTCATCAATTGATATTCAGCCATCGATCGATACTCAAGATCAATCGATGGGTATGCATCAATCGATGGATATCCCAAACACCTCAACTGATAATATCATTACATCAATTGATGATCAATCAATTGATATTGTACAAACACTCTTAGGATTGAGTGAGTTGAGTGAGGGGAAGGATTGCAACCTGGCAAAAAAAGAGGGAGTGAGCAAAGACATTCCTATTTCTTTCAGGAATGTGAGTGAAACACTTGAGGGCCCCACCTTAGAAGGTGCACAGGATATGAGTGAGGGAGAGGTGAGATTCCACGATGAGATCTTGATGCAAAATAGAGAGATGAGTGAGAAAGATAAAAACATTCTTTTATATGCACAGGAACTGGAAAATGAATTGATGTCTGAAGAAGAATGAGTGAAGGACTTAGGGGGAGCCATAAATGCTGAAGCTAGTGGAAGTGGAGTTGAAAAAGAAATTGAAGAGGAAGTTGATGTTGGGGACTTGGATCCACAGAACTTCATTCATCCTGATCCACAATATCAAGGGTTGGCTGCTTCCAGCAACAGGGATGCAGAACAACTTTTGGGGATTGAGCACACAGAACAAAGGACCAGAAATCTGAAGGAGAGCATTGCCAATACAACAGACACAGGTTATATGGCACCTGAGGAGTTAGAAGAAGAGTCTGATGAGGAGCCATGGATGAGCACAATTGATGGTTCCCTTGAAGATGCTGAAACTGAGATTCTCTCCCAATATAGGAGGTCAATGATGGAAGGAGACATTATGGATCCTAATCAAAGAAGAATTGCTACCTATATGAGGGATTCATTGAAGATTTAGAAGATCACAGTGACAGGAGTGAAGAGGGAAATAGACATTATCAAGGATTCTATCTCTTCAAACAAGGATGCATTGGAAAGGAGGTTGGATGAGAAGCTACCAATTAATACCATGGGTCAAATCAGGGACAAGCTTTTCAAGGAATCAAAGAACTTTACAACTCTGGAAGCTAGAGTGGGATCTCTAGAAAAGAAGATGGATGATATTATTAGAGGCCAGAGTCTTCATGCTTCCATTCTTCAAAAGTTTCTTGACAGGATGCCACCACCTCCTCTAATTGATGATAACAAAAAGGGGGAGAATACAAAGAAGGATGATGGTGATGGTGGTGATGGCAAAGGCAATGGTGGTGGTGCTGCTGGTTCTGGGATGGACAAATCAAGTGGTATTGGTGGTTCTGCAGTAGCAAAGAGAAGTGACTATAGAAGTAGCAGGGACAATCAATCTTCAAAGTCATCTAAGACTCCCAAAGATGATTTAGACCAGAAAAAGAGAGATTTCAAGAAGGTTGGAGATGACCTAGAAGCTAGAAGGATTTCTAGGGAAAGAGAAACTCAGTCAATGATTGAGAGGGAAAGGAAAAGAATTGAAGATCTAAGGAAAAGCACTGAGTTGGTGACAGAAGCAGCAGAAAAAGGGAACTTGGATGAGTTCATTGCTCAGACAAGAATAGTAAATGAAAATGCAAAGAAGGCTGCCAAAGAAAGCAATTCAAATGCAGAAGCCTTTCTAAAAATTGATCTTGAAGCCCTTGAAGAGAAGAAAAAGGGTAAAGCCACAATGATTGAAGAAGAAAAGAAGAAGAAGGAGCTAATTGGTCAGAAGCTTCTTCAAGGAGCCATTTCCTCAGGATTTTCAGATGCTGCAAGAAGAGAAAAAGAGAATGAAGAAATTGCAAGGCAAATGGAAATGAAATGAAATATGGAAGATCAATTAGTAGAACAACCACTGAGGAAAAAGTCAAGTTCTACTCAAGAAAAAATGGTTCAGGAAAACCTCCAGGATAAATAAGAAGAAATCAAGGAGGAGGTTATAATTGAAGGATATGACATGAAAGGGATATCAATCATAAGTGAAAAAGGGTTGATAGGAGTAAGAACTCACCCTGCAACCTCTAACCAAGAAGAATCAATGAGGTTGGAGTATGAAAATGGAGCAAAAATCACTTATTCATCAAAGGTGATAATGAAGCAAAGCTACAATGTTCTGAAAACCATTTTTCCTCTACTCAACAGAAAGTACAAACTCAACATAACGATTGCTCAAGAAATTCAACAACAAATTTCAAAGCTAAGGAGATCAAAGGCAGAAGCTGAACCTGATTCACCCCTTAAGCTATGGAAGTCACAAGTCAAAAAGGTAGTGTTGGAGCCAAAGTATGCAATGATTTTTACAGATGTGGAGGGCAAAATAAAGTTCTTTGATATCTGCAAATATCTGGACAAAATCACAGATGAAGAAATACATTATCTTTTGAGGCAACTTGGAGAAACTGACAAAGATGAAGAAATTTTGAGGAGTTCTTTCATAAGGCAATTAAAGGAGAATGCTGAGAAGGGAAGGAAGAGAAACTAATTGGATTATGAAGATGGTGAAGACAATGAAGCAGCTTGCAGAAGTTACTCATCAAACTGGTACTTTCAAAATTCAAAAGTGCTATTTAAATTTCTTGATTCTATCTGAATGAAAATAATTAGGGGTTTTGTTATCATCAAGTAGATTTATGCCTGTTCATGGCACAGACACAAATAGGGGGAGATTGTTAGGAATCTACATGTAATTTGATGATAACATTAATCTTAGAATCATAGAAATTTTAATTGATGTAACTGATCAATTGATATGAAAGTTATAAATATTATTTGATCAGGAAACCATTTATCAGTTGAAGTGTTTATATTAATCAACTGATAATTTGGATTGTAGCATAGGTGTACTTGGTCTATTTCAATCGATAAGGTGTAAATCAATTGATATTATACTTATCAATTGATGTTAGAGTCGATTGATATAGGTCATCAACTGATGTATAACTTAGACTGTCAAATTGTAATTATTTGAAGATAGGAAAATATACAAGTGAAGGATGATCAGTTGATATTGAAGCATCAATGGATAGAAGATCAATTGAAGAAACCAAGTCAAGTATTGAAGACCATCAACTGATGTGAAGACCCATCGATTGATACATCGATTGATAATATTTATCAATCGATATGTCATCAATTATCAATCAATGGATATAAAGATCAATCGAAGTAGAATATCAGTTGATGGATAAAAGGAAGGATCAATTGATATGCTTAACAGCAAATTATCAATTGATTGTCACAATACACAAAGGCAATCAGTTGTAGATCCAGAAGATAAAAGCACTCCTATGGAAGACAGTCTAGGATGCCTGTGAAGACTCAATCAGTAGCTGTCTTTCAAACCTTTTTCTAAAATGGAAAAAGGTAAAAGGAAGGTAGGTAGAAACAATCCTAGAATAGGAATTGTAAAAAGCACGCTTGTGGTATATAAACAAGTGTGGTAGCATTGTTAGAAAAAACACAAGTTAGACAACATCTTTGAATCAACTGTTCAGCCGTTGAGCACTCTATAAGAGCAGTTGATTCATTTTCTAACTTTGTAAAAACGAAGCTAGGTTTCTTTTAACCTAGGAACATTGAGCAAAAACATACACTGATGGAAAAACCAATCCATCAGTAATTTTAAATCTCTGTGTTCATATTTTATTTTTCAGTCTTAAGTTGTTTAAACTTACTTTCTCAAATTTACTCAAACATCAAGCAACAAATATTAAAAGAATAAAAAAGTTTTAATATTTGTATTCAACCCCCCTTCTACAAATATTGGCATTGTTCTGGGAAATAACAACGATTGGTGGCAAAAGGTTTCAAGCAAATTTATGGTATTGACTATGATGAAACCTTTTCACTAGTGGCTATGGTCAAGTCCATCAGGATTTTGCTTGCTATAGCTGCTTACCATGACTATGAAATTTAGAAAATGGATGTCAAAATCGCTTTCTTAAATGGGAGCCTTGAAGAAGATGTGGATGTGTACACGACACAGCCTGAAGGTTTTGTTGATCCAAAGGATGCTGGAAAGGTTTGTAAGGTGCATCGATCCATTTATGGATTGAGACAAGCCTCGAGGAGATGGAACATTCGTTTTGATGAAACTGTCAAAGAGTTTGGGTTTATTCAAAATGAAGATGAACCATGTGTTTACAAGAAGGTTAGTGGGAGTAATGTGGCATTCCTAGTACTATATGTGGATGATATATTATTAATAGGGAATGACATTCCTTCTTTACAAGCTGTTAAGACTTGGTTGAGTAAGAATTTCTCAATGAAAGACTTAGGCGATGCAACCTATATTTTAGGAATCAAGATCTATAGAGATAGATCAAGAAGAATGATCGGCCTAAGTCAGAGTACATACATTGACAAAGTTTTGCATCGATTTGGGATGCAATAGGCTAAAAGGGGATATGTCCAGATGTCTCATGGGATATCGATCTCTAAAGAAAACAGTCCTAAGTCATTGGATGATAAGGACCGTATGAGTAAAGTTCCATATGCGTTGGCAATTGGTTCTATAATGTATTCAATGATATGTACTCGTCCTGATGTCTCATATGCCTTGAGCATGACGAGCAGATACCAGTCTAATCCAGGTGAAGGTCACTGGACGGCAGTCAAGAATATTCTTAAGTACTTGAAAAGGACTAAAGATCAATTCTTGGTATATGGAGGAGAGGAAAAGCTGGTTGTAAAAGGTTACACCGATGCTAGTTTCCAAACAGACAAGGATGATTCGATCTCTCAGTCTGGTTTTGTATTTTGTCTAAATGGAGGTGCTGTAAACTGGAAAAGTTCAAAGGAAGAGACGGTTGCTGATTCTACAATGGAGGCTGAGTATATTGCTGCTTGTGAAGCAGCCAAGGAGGCTGTCTGGATTCGGAATTTTATTGCAGGTCTTGGTTTGGTTCTTTCGGTCGCAGATCCGAAAGATTTATACTGCGATAATAACAGAGCCATTTCACAGGCTAAGGAACCAAGGTCTCATTCCCGAACAAAGCATATACTCAGACGATATCAACTTTTTCGAGAGATCAATAATCGAGGGGATATACATATATGTAAAGTGTATACAAATGAGAACATTGCAGATCCACTGACCAAGGCTTTGTCGCAGCAGAAGCACGAAGGTCATACTAGTTCCATGGGTATTAGATACATGAGAGATTGGCTCTAGTACAAGTGGGAGATCGTTAGTATTGGTGTCCTAGAGACAATACTTTATGATAAACAATAAGGATTATGTTTACTTGATTATTTAATTAATATTTATTATGTCTTTATTTATTGCGTTATAAATTGAAAGCATAATAAATGTCCTTGGAATATTAATGCGAATTATATATCTTTAAGTATGTGACTGAAAAATGAGATTATGTGAACAATATTATATTCCTAAAAGTCCCTAGTCGAGTATTATCATTTAAGGACAATAATAATGAAATAAGACTACCTTGTTTGTTGACTGAAGACCACATCTCATTGGTCTTAGGTATGGTGATACTAAAGTCAAGAACATAAGTGCATGTCTCAATGCATGGCACTGGACAGACCCGCTGTGAGAATCTACATGTTAATAGGTGTCATAAGAAATTCTCACTGTGATAATGATGTAATGATCCTTTGACTTGAAATCATTATATTTCTATACGAGAATTAATATATTTTGATTACACTCAAAGTTACCTTTAACTGGGTAATGATAAAGGTGGACATTGGGTATGCTATGAATCGTATGAGAAATATGAATGATAGATAAAGGATTTAACCCTCCTATTTTAGGAGTGATATTATTGGCCTCTTGATTGAGTTAGACTATGAAATGCATGGCCGTGCTCAAATATTGATTTGTTTAATAGTCTACTCATTGATCAAGGAAACCAAGGTTAAACGTTGAAGAGGATGACACAATACATGCCTCGAGTTTGATCTATAATATAAGGTTAAAGGGATTCTATTACATTACACATTATTCATGAAAGGTTTAATTGAATCACCAATTATTATTGTTACTTGGGTAACAATGATGTATTACTAGATGCCGCTCATTGTTTATAATTTTATTAGAAAATAAAATTATTGTCAATGTAATAATAACCTAAAGGGTCACACACAAAGAACATTTAAACGGAGGTTTATTTAAATTATGAATTTAAATAATTTTATTATTAGTTCGAATTTATTTATTGAATTAATTAAGTGGGACTTGATTAATTAAATTAATATTCGAATTAATAAATAAACCCAAAATCAGAATGGGTTTTTGAGAAACCTCATGGATTAGGGTTTGGCCCATTATCTCTAGCTCATATAAATACATTATGATATGTTTATAGGCCTTAGACTTGTGAATTCGTTTTATCAGATAAAACCCTAGTAGCTCAATACCAAGAGAGGCTAGCAAGTGAGAGAGATAGAGAAGAGATAATTCATGGCTGTTCTTGGCTAGTACCATCTCCGCTGATCGTTAGACGAATCGACGTTCGTGTGGATACCATTAGAGAGTAGTTCTTGAAGAAGGGGCAGCTGGACCACTATAATCATCCATAGGAAAGCTTTAATAAGGTACACATCTTATTCTCCATAATCATCCGCCAATTATACACGGATCCTGCGTTTGGGATTCGTTATTTTTTTTCATATTTAGCGTAATTCCGCTGTGTATCTATGCCTGAATCCCACCAACTAGTGGTATAGGTGCTCAGTCTATCTCACCCACACAAGAACCACCTAGTCAGAGGTTGGGTGATAGTGGGACAGATGGGCATGATGTTAGGCCTTCTTTGACATCTCCACAATATGCTGATGAGAACCCCAATGATATGGGAGGACGGACTCTAATGGATGCTCAAGAAGAAACTCAAACATTAATTCTGTCAGAGTCTATCCATCTTGAGGGGGAGTCTCATGCACCAACAGTCAAAGATGGTGACACTAAGACTCTGGCTTCTAATGAAGTCATATTGAAGCAGTCAGAGTCTATAGTAGACCCTGAGACTGGGATACTGGAGCCAACAAACTCTGATAAGAAAGAAGAAACTAGTAAGGGTTCAGAGTCTGTTGCTGCTCACCCCTTGGTGGAAACCCCTAGCCTTCAGACAGTTGAAGGGGTTCCCTTCCATCAAGGTGGTTCAGGTATTGAAGCACAATTTCATTCTCTTAACCCCCCTTCTGTAGGACTATTGAGTGCACCTTCCAAAATGAGTGAAAATATTACTGAGGGGATGACACTGGTCCATGTAAAATGAGAGGTTGAAAAGGCTGTAGAGAGCCAGAGTGAGAATGAGAGAGTGGGTGTCCAACCCCACTGTGAGCATGAGAGATTAGGGAATCCTAAACCTAGCTTCACTTATTGGGATCAAGATTTTCCCAAGAGTTGGTCTGATGAGTTGAAGCAGGGGATGAATGAAAACTCATTTTCTTAATCTTGTAGATTAGCAAGAAGGAGGAAGCTCTACCTGCTCAGAAATCTTTCACACAGAGACCACAACTTTATTTGGTGGATTCTCTAGCTAAGAGAGCAGACAGAGTCATGGAGGCTTTGGTCGATGCAACTCATATTTAACCTGAAACTGCAAAATTGAAGTCAAATGCACCAATTCTTATCATGCCTATCCAGGCTAGGCTTCTAGAGTCTACAGAGTTTGATCACTCTAAGGAGGAGTCAGGGTCTATAGTACCTTTTATAGTTTCAGGGTCTACTCAACCATCAAAGTCTACCACTCATGTAACAAAGATAGAGCCTGTTGATGCTGTTGATGATTCAGCCTCTGAAGATGAAGGGGAGGAGAATCCATCTTCCAACTATTTTGATCAAGTTTTTCCCCAATCTTGGGATACAGCACAGGTCAAAGGCATTAATGATAAATATTCTTTTGAATGCATTCTGGCTATCCACAAATCTTAAAGACTTAAAGTTTTTCAGAAGAAGTCTTTTTTGCAAGAGCATGGCCACTATCCTGGTGAGAAGCCTGATGCTTCTCTACTTGAAGAAGAAAAAGATGTGGTTGCTGACCTCAGCTCTTGAGAACATTATTTTGGCTATCACAGGGGATGATGATGTCAAAAAGGGGGAGAAGAGGGAGGCTGGTGGTGAATCTTCACAAAGGAGTAATAAGGATGAGAGTTGTAGGGATGAAGACAAGCCAATGGGAGTTAAAAGGAGAAGAGATGGTGATGATGATAAGGATGGTTCTCATGGTCCTAGGGGATCTGGTGGTGTGCAACAAAAGCAGTCTGGAGTGGCTGTGATAACAAAGACTCAAACACACCAGTCAGGGTCTAGACATGAAAAATCAGGGTCTAAGTTAGACTCTGATAAGCAAAGAAAGAGATCAGACTCTGATGCAATTCAAATTCAAGAAATTCAAGAACCTAGCTACTGGCAATGTAGTCAATCAAATCTTCAACTGAGAGCCAGGAAGAAGAAAGGGCTTGGAGGTTTTGCAGAGTCTGACATTGATAGAACCGCAACTCTAACCAAGGATCCTCCATCCTTGACGGATAGGCAGTTTCAGAAGATTTCACAAAAACACTTGAACAAAGTGGTATCTTGTCAAAATGTCTATAATGTCTTTGAAAGAAAGGTGCCAGGAGGTTAGGGAGGAACAGAAAAGGTGAAAAATGTAATGCTAGTATATTTTCTGGAAGGAGGGTCTGTTAGGTGGATTAACCAATCAAACTTCATCTTCTTTAAACAGGCTGAGGAACTACAGTATGTCAGGTTTCTCTTACAGATATCTAATGAGGTAAATAGAAGTAAAGAAGATGTCACACACAAATGGTTCAAGGAAATTGACGGGAAGCTGACTCTGCACAAACAGGCAAATAAGAAAATGGGAAAATTCACTTTGAAATTTGTTGATGATGATGGGAATGACCAGAACATGCCATTGGAGGTAAAGGAGATCAAATTTAGAGAAGGTGTGGGTCATTACATTGGATTTTAGCCCATGAGTGGAAAGCCAAGTGTCTTGCTGCTGAAAGATTTGAAGGAGCAAGAGTGCAATGAAAATGATCTAAGAGCAGTTTACTGTTAAATCAAAAGTGACATTGATGAGTTGAAGGAGCTAAAGAAATTTGTTGGAGAAGCTCTAGCCATTGTTGAAGAAAACGTGCTGAATTCATTTCTGAGAAAGAACAAGGGCTTTGAGAAGATCAGTTAGGTAGAAATTCTTTTTCCTTTGTGAATTTAATACTGTTCTAGATTAATTGTTTCATTCTTTAGTTTTGACATCATCAAACCTTGATTTATGCTTAAGTTTTATAAAGCATAAATAGAGGGAGATTGTTAGGAATATATTCATTTGATGATGTACAAAATAATAGAACAGAGTCTAGCATAGATATAACTGAATAAAATAAGTCTTTCTAGTCTCTAATCAAAGTAAATGTAAATCAGAGTCTAGTTAGTCCATGTACAGGTATCAAGAGTATTTGTACTTAAAAGATTTTCTAAAGAAATAAAACCAGAGTCTTGATGCAAATCAGAGTCTGGAGTTCAATCAAAGTCTATAGACTATCAAAGTCTATAGTCTGTTAGAGACTGAATATCATCAGAGTCTAAAGGTTTTCAGAGTCTATAAAGCTGAAGCTGAATTTGGAAGGTGATCACAATAATGGAAATTCTTCGAAGATAAAGGCAAATATGTTGCAGATATGCTATGGGAAGAAAGGAGAATTACAGAAGGAAACTGTTAGCTAATAATTAAAAATTTATTCCTATTATAATTTGATTTTCTGTTATTAGTTGATAGGCAGCTCTCTATATAAACACTCAATGTAACCTAATTTATTTGTCGAAGTTTTTGAAAGCATAGAGATAGAGAGAGTTGTTGTGAGAAACATAGAGAAGATGCTAGGGTTTGTGTACACCCTAGGAGAGTTTGTATTCATATATCAATAATACAAATAATATTCATTCATAGCTTTGTGTTTGTTCTTTGTTCTTAATTCAAAGCTTTAATTTACATTAAGTTGATTTTAATTAGGCGAAAAGAGTACACAGGTATTCAACCCCCCCTTCTACTTCTGTAATTGGGAAAACATTCATGATTAAATAACTCCCGAGAGCTAAGTACTATCATTTCTAAGATAGCATTGCTCTTAGTGAATTTGTTGGAGATTATGAATAGTAATTATGATAACTCAACACTAGAACAGGACAAGTAAATAATACTACGCTTACACAGAAATCAGCAAGAAATGAAGACAGAGCAGATACAGTGAATCAAGACATTAGAAGAAGTTTTGAAGTCTATTACAGGTCACTGAAAGAAGTTCATTTATATGTTCATGCCTCAGTGAAGAATAATGTTTAAAGACTTTCAGGGTTTCAGATAGGTTGAAGATTCAGTATAGCAGTGCCACTAAAAGATTTCAGTATAAAAGCATTGATTGAAGGTAGACAGTGTTTGAAGCATAAGAATCTAGAAAGGTGAAGACAAAGGTTAAAGAAGACAGCTGCAGTCTTGAAGTTGTACTCACTGAAGGAGTTCATTAATATGTTCAAACGTCAGTGAAGAACAGAGAATGAAGTATTCAAGATTGTGGTAATGAAGACGTTGTCTAAGTACCAGAAAAGGTTCTAGTGAAGTTATAGTGTTTATTGACAGTCAGTGTTCGAAGCAATGAAGTTGCTGCAAACTTAACAATGTCCGTAAGGCAATAATACGAAGACCTGGATCGAAGTTAGTCGTCTGTGAACCAGACCAGTTGCACTAGGCGTCAGCAGTTTGTGAAAGGAATCTAAGTATTACCTATAGAATAATTGTTAAGTTGAAGAACGTACTTGGAAAGAACGGTTATTTATTAAGGTACGAAAAGTGATTTGTAGAGGCTACAGCCAAACAGCCAAATAGCTAAACAGCTAATAGCTAAACAGCCAAACAGCTCAAAGGGTGCAGGGTGTAAAGCGTCACAACTTTGGTATGAAAAGTTAAAGTTTCTGAACTACAGTCGAAGAACGGAAATAGCTCAACAGCCAAACCGCAAGTGACCAAACCGCAAGTGACCAAGTGCAAAAGGTACAAAAGGTTGGTGATCAAATGGTAATTTGACCAAGTCAAGTACAAAATATCGACACCTAACTTTTCAATATGTTGATTAGAATTCTAAGGCATATACTGCAAAGTGAATTCGACACATAGCCTTTAATATGCCAAAAAGAATCTAAGTGATGTACATGGAAGAAAAAGTCGACACTTAGATTTCTTGCTTCAAAAGAATTATTCTAAGGCATGTACAGGGGTATTTCATTCGACACATAGGTTACACAGGGCAACACAATTCCACACTCAGCTCGTCAGCCAATCAAATCACAGCAGCCTACTTTATTGATTTAAAGACTACATAAATAAGAGGATGTGAGCCACTCATTCAAGGGTCGTCTTCTTCAACACAAAATATGTAGAGAGCAGCCATGGCCGAAGCAAGAGATATAATTTATACACATCCATACCTTGCTCCTGGTCAGATATTAGGACCCGGTTCTTTAATGAAAAATGCCCAGGGCTCCTAGATATCACTCCCTACGGACTCAGTTTTTCCTTGTACTAATTTAGATATATTTGTATAGGAACTGAACCTTATATTTTTGTGTTAGTAGCAAAGAACTAATTTGTTCTTTGGAAGCCAGTTATATTTTTAACTGGGTGTAGCACCCCTCTGGGTTTATATATGAAAGATATATTCCCGGAAACTTGTCTCATTTATTTTACTTGCTAATTTTCTTGAACCTAATTGATTTATCCGAATACACAGAAAATTAGTAGGCAACTCACCTAAACACTACAAATAGCCAAACCCACTCTGAAACAATAATTTATTTATCCGCAAATTCAGAAAAGAATTTAAATTATTGTTAGTATCGTATTCAACCCCCCTTCTACGATACTTCCGGGACCTAACAGAATTGTTTCAAAGTGGATTCAAGATTTCCCTTTTCCTTAATCAAGATGTTGATCTTGTTAGTTAAGAATCTCTCTTTATCCATAACTTGAGATAAGAGCTTTTGGTTTTCATCTTTAAGCCTTTGAATTTCCTAATTCATCATTTCTAGATCCGAAATAATTTTTTGAAGACTTTTTGATTCGATATTGAACTTGCTTTTAAGTTTAGCATATTCGGTATCTTTTTCAGATTTTTGAAATTGGTAAGCAAGATTTTGTTCAATCAAGGCTTGATGAAGATCTTCCTTTACATCTCCCGTATGAGATTGTTCGATGTCATTTATACATTCACCTCGTTCAGAATTCTCTTGAAATAATAATTCATTTTGAATTTTCAAACTTAATAGCTCGACATGGAGCTCACGACTGCGTTCGTTGAAATGAATATTATCATTCTCAATCTCTTCAGCCTGTAGAATCAGAGACACATTTTCGACTTTGAGAGTATGAGTTTGGTCATCCTTTATGAATCAGGATCCGTAGCCCAGTGAAGCTCACCGTGTCGAAGCTGTCTAGACTCAAACGGAGGTCTTGTTAAATAAGTTTAATTATAAACTTTTAATAAGTTTATTTTATAAATTTTATAAATTTTATTTTATAAACTTTTATAAGTTTACGTTATAAATTTTAATTAGTTTATCTTATAAATTTTAAATAAAATTTATTTTATAAACTTTTATAAAATTTATTTTATAAACTTTTATAAGTTTATGTTATAAATTTTAATTAGTTTATTTTATAAACTTTTATAAAATTTATTTTATAAACTTTTATTAGTTTACTTATAAATTTTAATTAGTTTTATTTTATAAATTTTATAAAAAATTTTATTTAAATCTATTTAACAAAATAGGGTGGCCAGTTGCTCGGCAGTGGACATTCTCGTGCATGTGTAAAGTTGATTTGGTTAAGTGGTTATACAGGCAGTGTACATTCGACACCAAGAAGTCACCTGCTAAGATTCGACACACAGGATTGAGTCATAAAAATCGACACAGAGATTACTTGAACAAGTCAAACTCGACACCCAGTCCCTGTGTTAAAGAATCGACACCTAGTTTTTTTTTTGCCTAGTTTTTTTTCTTGTTAAATAAGTTTAATTATAAATTTTTAATAAGTTTATTTTATAAACTTTTATAAATTTTATTTTATAAATTTTTATTAGTTTATATTATAAATTTTAATTAGTTTACTTTATAAACTTAATATTATATTTATTTAATAAACTTTATAAAATTTGTTTTATAAATTTTTATTAGTTTATATTATAAATTTTAATTAGTTTATGTTATAAACTTAATATTAAAGTTATTTTATAAACTTTTATAAAATTTGTTTTATAAATTTTTATTAGTTTATATTATAAATTTTAATTAGTTTATTTTATAAACTTAATATTAAACTTATTTTATAAACTTTTATGAAATTTATTTTATAAACTTTTATTAGTTTATGTTATAAATTTTAATTAGTTTATTTTATAAATCTAATAAATTTTAAGTTTTAAATTTATTAAACAAAAAAAAAAATTGATAGCGCCAACAGCAATAGAAGAAACAAAAATCAACACTAATTTTTTTTTAAATCGACATGCTTGTCGACATGTTTGGTGGGACTAAGGCAGTAAAAAAAAATAAAAATTCGACACATGCTTGATATAAGAAATCGACACATAGGAGGGACTTGGCTAGAATTTGAAAGGCAGTACATAAAATCGACACCCATACCAAATTGCAGTTTGGTACCCCAAGTTTTGTACTCTTTAATTTTTTATTTTAGATTTATTTATTTTTACAGAAAAATTTAAAATTCTTGAAAATTAAAATTTTTCTTAAAAATATTAATTTAGGGATTTTTAATTTTTTAAGAAATTTCAAATATTCTTGAAAATTAATTATTTGTAAATTTTTATTTTTGATTAATTTATTTTCTAAGAGAATTAAAAATTCTATAAATTTAAATTTTTCTTAAATATTAATTCGAGAGTGCTTAAGGGTTTGTAGTTGAAGATTTTTCCGGATATTGAAGACAACTGAGATTGACTGAAGATTATCCAATGAAGTTAATTCTGGAACAGGCTGAAGAAGTTGTGGTACTAATTTCCTCAGAGGTTTACTCCATAGGATCCCACTAATATTTTGGAAGCTGCAAAAGAAGAGATTAATTTGGGTACAGGTTTTGGTTAATTTGAGTTGTATTTTTGGATGAAAAATCTTAGGGGTTGAAGTAGTGAAGGAGAACAGACTGGATAACCTGGAATCTCAGTACAAGCCTTAAAGAATATTCTACAGGGAGATTACAAGAAGTTCGTGCTAACACTGCAGATCATCTGGAACACAGGGATTACAGCCAACAGGGATTTAAGGATACAACCACATTGTCTGTAAAAGACCTGTATGTGCTGAATGCCTATGAACTAGAACAAGAGCTGAAGAAGATAATATTTGGTAAAGCAGGTTGTTAGCATATCCACTGTATTTGTGACCTAGGACCCAAATTTGATTGAAGTCAAGGTTGAGAACCTCTGAACAGAAACGAATTGATCCTAGAAGCTGAATTGAAGATGTTGTAGCTCGAGGTTGTGGTCAAGGTGTTGTATGTAAATTTGACACTTTGGAATAACCTGAGAACTGGACGACTAGTCAAGCCTGCAAGGCAAACAGGAAGTTCAGTGACATCAGATTCAGACGGAATCCCAATTTTATATCCAAGGTCCTTACCTATAGATTTTGTAAAGGAGATTTTGAAGATCAGTTCAAGAGGCGGTTGCAAGACAGGGATGGTTGATTATAAAAGACAAGATAAGGGGTTTGCTACACAGTTTGAAGAAGCCTGTACAAGCAAATGATGACAGACACTATGTTGGGTTAAAGCAGGAATCTCAGGCATTAGTGAGGATGCAGCAAGAGAAAGCATTTGTTGATGAAGTTAAATGCAAGGATGATTCTATCAGTGACAGTGATGAACCAAATGGATATCTAGCATCAATGACCAACACTGGAGATGAATCACTAAGCACTTCACAGGTACACTTTCTAACTAGTATACGTTTATCTAATTCAGAACTGCATGATTATTAGGTTTTGAAATGTATTATATTCATGACAGCATGTTAGCATCTTAGGACTTAAATGCTTAATTGATTGCTAAGAATAAGATTGCATGCTAGGATTCATGAGTTTAATTAGTACATTTCATACTTGATTTTATATACAGTAAAATGAATATATAGAATTAGATAGGGTGTTCTAGACGGTTAGGTGTATCCCCAAACATTTGCTGGAACTTGATTTAAATCTTCTGTGATTTAATACCTCTGCTAATGTTGTGAAAATTGGTAAATAGACAAACAGGTCATAGATCAGATATTTTATATTTGTTCTTACTTGAAATTGTTTATGTGCTTATTTTCATATGATTTGCTCCCACTCACATAGTTGCACTTAAATGTAATATCATTTCATGTATTGCTTGTTAAAGAATAAAAGATGGTAGAATTATCTAAGTAGTCAGTAATTGTAGATTCGAAGCTAAATCTAAAACTGACTTAGGTAATTAGAGATAATTAAAAATGTTAGACAATGACAGAATGGATATGAAAGAATTAGTAATCTAATTGTTAATTTTTCTATCTATATGCTTTTAGAAAATTAAGTACTGAATTTTTTAATTTGCATATTGAAGCTGTTGTTACCACTGATAATATCTCTAACTCATCTGGACTCAATTGAAATTGAGTACCAAGAAACTTAATCATTTGTGATTGCAGAGTAGGTAACAAAAGTTAAAAGTTATGTGACCTCGTGACATTTACTGTTCGAGGCATATGATTAAGATGAAAGCTCTACTGTCACAATTGGTTGAGAAAGCCTACCCAACGGCAACCTTTGGAGATGACAACAAAGGATGCAAGGGATTTGGCTATAATTAGATTTGTCATCAATGGGAGCATCTTTCTTGTTGAAGGACTTAAGCACTATTTAAAGGGCACTAGGGAATTCTTTGTCAAGGGTTTTCTGGAAAAGTGTTTGATCTCAAACAAGAAGGTTGGAAGCTCACTCAACTGAGAGTGAGGAAGTTTGTTCGTAGCTGACATGGAATTTGGATGCAAAGGTGAAGTGAACTTTTCAGTAAAGCTTCATCAGTAAAGAGTTAGCTATAGCAAAAGAAGCTCTCACACTTGTTGATCAAGACAATGGATTCTCCGATAAAGATGAAATTGGTGAGAGGACTGTTTCATATGGAATTCTATCTAGAAGGACATTTTGAAGTATGTCACATAGGGAAGTCAATGAAAACATCATACTGAAGAAAAGAAATATGCTTAGTAGTGATTGATGTTGATAACCCTAATTACAAATTGGTGATGTTCAAGCATTCAACAAACAAAATGTCACAAATGGTGATTGATCAAATAAGGAAGATCAAGTTGGAAGCAAAGTAAGCTGTGAGAACTTTGAAGTCAGATAGTGGAACTGAATTTCGCGAATGAAGTTCTAAATAAGTCTGCACTACAAAAGGTACTTTGAAGCTGAAGCAATTAACACAACATGCTGCTTTAATCAACAAGATCGTGAAAAGACATCATTTGAGTTAATGGCCAACCAGAAGCAAACACTGAAGCTCTTTCGTGTGTTTAGAGGGAATTGATTTTTAATGAAGATTTATTTGAGTATCTTGACAAGAAGTTAAGGCTCATGGAACAATTCTCCTCGGTTAATCATAAGTGATTAAAAGTCTGAATGTATCGTTCAACTACACCAAAGCTCCCAAGCATTCAATTGAATGATTATTCTGAATCTTTGAAGTTTGACATCCCGTCAAAGTCAAATTCAGATACCGATGTTGAAGCTGAGGTTGTAGAAGGAATCAATGTCAATGATGATGATTCAGATCCTATTACTGGAAATCCACTGTATAAGGTGAAGGATCTTTAACACATCCTAACAGCAACTCAGGGGGAGCAAATAGAAGAAGGATCTATTAGTCATACTCAACAATGAAGATCAAAGGATTACATCAAGAACATTTCTGCCAAGACAAAAGGTTTGAAGTCAAAGTCATTCCTGGAGTCTAGTTCTTAGTGATCCGGACTCTTGTGTAAAGGCTGGAAGTGTTGTGCAAAGTAAATAGTTACTCTTGGAAAAGAGCAATTGTTAACATCTAACAATTGATATTTAGAAAAACACTGATTGATCCAGATTGGGTGATTGCAATGCAAAAGGATCTCAATCAGTTCGAAGGCAGAAACATAATGAAGCTGGAACCCAGACCACTAAAGTCGAAGCTGAAATTGGTACAGTAAGGGTTCACAGAAACTGGATGACTATTGGCATTGTTATGAGAGACAAAGCCAAACTGGTTGCTACAGGTTACTATCAGGTAGAAGGTATCGACGATGATGGAAACAGAATCTTCGGGACTTTTAAGATCAAACAGTAAGCACCAGTGACGAGACTTGATCCTTTAGGACCAAACAAGATGAGGACCTAACAACAGGATATCCCTAGCACATGTTGAGCATTCAAGCATGAAGATCTATCAGATGAATGTGAACAAGTGCACTCCTGAATGGTGAGCTAGAAGTTGAAGTTGATGTACAACATTTCCCGGACTTTGAAGTTGCAGATCTATTGGAATTTGTATATCATTCTCTTCCCAAGCTTTTCTATGACGGAGGTAGGGATTCAAGCAAAACGTCAAGGACATGGTATGACACTCTAACTGTTAATTACTTAAAAATGATTTTACATTAGAGTAAGTTATACATATATCTCTCTAGAATGCAAGGCACACACAATGTCATATATATGTGCTAGTATACCATGATTATATCATATGTGGGTCTTCTAACGAAAATTTGGGAAGATATATTTTTGCTAAGTTAATGCAGAGTAGGTACAAGATGAGCATGTTGGAGGAGTTGCAATTCTTTCTAGATTATAATTAATTCGAAAGAATGATGGCAATTAAAGTAAGTTAAGGATCTTTTGAAGATGCGCAATTTGGAAGATTCTAGACATGCCAAGACTTCTTTCCAACATACCACTAAGCTTGATCAGGGAAAATCAGGTATATGAACTGAAGTGACAAGCTATAGAGGTATGATCAGCTCATTACTTATTCAAGTGCATAACGACCATATATTTTATTCTCGAAATGCCTATGTGCAAGTTTCCAAGTGGATACTAGAGAATCTTAACTTATAGCTAAGTTATGAATTGTTAGATATCTTAGGGGATCACTAATTCTTGGAATCTGGGACCCTGAAGATAATAGGTTTAACCTAATTGACTATATAAATATAGATAATGCAGGTTGTACGAAAGACAGGGAAGTCATTCCTAGAAGCTGTCAATTTTCAGCAACTCTGTTGATCTCTCCACACCACTTAAGGAACAAGCTCATGGACATCAGGTATCATTTCTTTTGAGAGTTGTCCTTAGTCGAATAACTTGCAGATTTTTGCTAAATAACTTGATGAATTTATTTTATCTAAGTTGGTTAGTAAACTTGGGATATTATTAATATGCATATTTGTTGAAAATCCCATCTGCAAGGAATTCTCAAATGAGTTCACAAGTATTACTTTTTCCTATCTAAAGGACTTATGAATTTATTTAAAATCCAGATCCTCATACTTTTTGCTATTAGTTTAATTATCATGCTTACATTGTTATATGCATGAGTGGTAGTTAAATTACTTAGCATAAGTAAGAAGCATAATTATTTGTATGTGTTAAATATTTAGTGAGTATTAGTCAATGATATCTTGCTTTATTGCTCTGATATTTTGCTATGATATTCTTAAATATTTTATTACAAATAATTGTGATACTTTTGATATTAGTGACGGTATTTAGAATTTCTGTTCTAAATAATTAATGCATATTTCAAAACTCACTAATATTGAAAGATGAAGTATTTTCTAATTCATGTGTATAAAATTCTCAATGTTTTATATACTTAGAAAATATTTCTAAAATTGAGTTAGTATGCGAGGAGTTGCAATTAGAATCACAAGTATTACTTTTTCCCTATATAAAGGACTTGTGAATTTCTTTTCAACTATTTCATCGAGCTTACGTATATCATTAATAATTGTTATGAGCATGCTTACAATGTGCTTCAGTGACAATTATTAGATATGGCGTAGGAAGTTAGATGCTAATATTCAATTTAATGAATATTTTAGTATTTAGCGAATTTATTTTATCTTATTAAAATTATGGATTGAAGCAATTCAATGTTTATCAGTTTCATAATTTTGATTTGATAAAATATAAGAAGCATAGTTTCTTGCATTTTGAAATTATTGATAAATATCTCGAAATGATAATTTGTTAATATTTCCGTGCAATTAACTGTGATATTTTTAATATTAGTGATAATACAACATAATGTTTATTTAAATTCACTAATAATAAAAATATATTACAATGCTTATTGTTCTACTGAATGATTGCCATGTTTATTTTATATATATGCATGTGGTTGACAATTGCTTAGTATAGCATAAGTATTTAATTTATTTTGATTTATTTAAATCATGATGATATAAAACAATTCAGTGATATATTGGTTCCATGATTTAAGTAAATTAAAATAAATTAGAAGCATAATTATTTGTAATATAATTATTATCTTTTATTACTTTGTGATAATTGGATAATATTGTATTATAAAATAATTGTGATATATTGATACTAATGGATTTGCTTAGTTTTTATTCTAAGTAAAAATTGGTTTTTGAAAAAGCCGTTAGTATTAATATATTTAGTTTTCTTTCTTTGACTGGTTTACGATCCTGAATGTATTTAAAAGAAATTTTTGTCTATTTCTTTTTCAAAATGTTTTATTCAAAGATACATTCATTTCTCTATCAGTTTTAGTTAAGAAAACTTAAGAATTCTTTTTCAAAACTTCTCTTTTGAAAAACTTTTCTTTAGGATAATTTTTCTCCACTCTCGAAATTTTATCCTCTCCCAAAAGCTTGTTTTAAATGTTTTGTCTTTAAAAATCTTTTTCTCTCTTTTGAAAATGTGTTTTTAACTTCGAGGTACCAATCACTTGTAAATTGATTTGTTTTCAAATACTTGTTTCAATGTATGTTTCACATTGATTCATAGTACCAAAACAGTGGTTGTTGCTTTGAAGGCCTAGTACTGTAATGTTAAGCATACATTCAACCCCAATTGTCATGTTTTGATTTTAAGTCGGGGATATTATCAGGCAGACGAAAATGATGTAAATCATAATTGTATTATGAGTCGTAAAATCATTGTCTTCTATCGGATAAGGATGTTTTGCAAAACTGTTTTCAAAACATACAGCGCTTAGGTTTAATGGAAAAGAGTCATTTTATTGAGATAAAATTTGGTAAGAGAGTTGAATTTCTTCTTTGGTGTAAATTCCCGCGTTTTATTATGGGAAGTTTGCCTTATAAGAAATTCATAAGTGATAGACTTTTTCTCTGATACTCCCGTATTTTATTATGGGATAAGTATCTTAAAGAAAATTTCTATTTGGTGTCATGCTCTTAAATGATAAATTTTTCGATCTGACAAAACTCTTTTATTAAAAGTGCTTTAATGCAATCGTTTACCATTCCTTCATATATTTTTCTTTCTCCTTAAGATGAAAACTATATTTTGGAATGTTAAATTGATTATCTTTTTATCTTCTTTTAAATGATTTTATCCGTTTAGCCCACAGTGGCTACAGAAGCTAGCCAGGAGGTTGAAAACCCATCAATCTCTTACCCAGGCCTTAATACCAAACACTGTTTCATCCACTTCCATATATTAACCCCTGGAGTTATAAGGAACAAATGTTAGTTATAGGTTGATAAGGGAGCAACTGCACTTGATGCAGCAAATAAGGATGAAGTCGGAAGTGTACCCACAGCTCTACCTCCAGCGAAGTAAAGAAGTATATAAACTGAGGTAACTATAAGATCATCTGTATCTTCTCAAAAGGATGCAGAGCTGAAAAGGCAATAAAACTGTCTCTGGAATCATTCTCTCAACAGGGTGAGTCCATTGAAATTCGCTCGTCAGCCAAAGCAACTTGTAATGAGTCAAGCACACCACCGGCACTCACGCTGATGGTAAGCCTAAACAGATAAATTCTAGGAACACATTGCAAGACGTGCACAGTGAGAGGTATAGGCATGTTAACAAACACCCGTCATTAGGTTACGAGGGAAACGTGGGCTCTAATTCGCCATTCATTACATTGCCTACTACGTCGCCCCTCCTGGAAGGAACATTTCCAGATCCTGAAAAGGAATGTCCACCTCCCGTTTATGGAGAAGGTGTGAGGCAACTCCTTGATAGAACAAGGCAGGATTCCCAAAAAGATTTTAAAATCTTGGGATAACCCATCTTAAAGAGGTGAGGCTCCACTAGACAATGATTTAGCAAATGCTATTGAGTCTGGTGCTGAGAGAGTGCTTATGTATGATAGATCAAGAACACCTCAACGAGGCAATTCTCCACTTGATAGTGATTCAGTTCATTCTGATGAATCAGATGATGAGAATATGAATGCATTGACGGATTTCACTTGCAGGTACAGAAGGCTATACTTGGAATGCAAAGTGAAAATGAGAGAGAGAAACACTTAAGTGAAAGTGAGGGAGAGATACACTTGAGTGAGAGATAGGGAGAGAAAGAGTGAAACACTTCTAAGTGCTCGACACTTAAGTGTAAACACCAACAGAATGTAGTAGAAGTGAGGAAACCATAAGCCAAACACTTACCCTTGCTACTTGCTACTTCTGAAAGAAAAGTTACTATATTTTTCCCGTTCAACGACAGACGAGAACCTTCTTTGGAAGACAAACCATTCAAAAGTGGGCCATTAGAGGATTCCTCAACTAAGGGGAAGAAGTTATAGTAAGAAAAAGAAGAAGTTAATAAAGTCTTATCTTCGTATCCTTCGGAAGAGTTAAGAATTAATATCCTAAAGGGGTTCGTATCCTGGATCCTGGAAGATCCTTGACCTGGAAGATCATTGGAAAAAGGGGTTCGTATCCTTGGGAGAAGTTAATATCCTTAGGGGGAGATTTTAGACAAGAAAAAGAAGAAAATCTTATCTTCTGATCCTGAGGGGAAACAACAGAATATGGGAGAATCAAGAAACTGTATCCTATACTTGAAAGGAGTTGTCATAAGAGGATTCCTAATCCAAGTGGGAAGAACAGAAAAGAATTGACTATTCCATGGATTATCTAAAGGGAGAAGAAGAATAAGAAGGAGAATCACATTCTTAGGGGGAGAACATTATTTGAGCTATGTTCTATGTTCTATTGAAGATGTTCTCAGGAACAATGATTCTTATGAAGCTCTGTTCATGATAAGTTCTTTAAGTTCAAACTATGAAGGATTTTGAAACGGAGAAAGCTCAAACAGACAGAAATGAAGATGATACAACTTGAATATCAGTTCAGTGTTAGAGGAACAAACATCATTCATTTCAGTCACACAAGAATTCTGGAAATGCGCAATCTGATCCAGAAAAACCAGTAGCATTATTTACAAGTCTAGGACGATTACTTTTTCTAGTTGTTAGTTAAGTTATCCTCTCTATGAGATTTGTTTGCTAGGTTTAACAATCAAATAGGGGGAGATTGTTGGAGATTATGAATAGTAATCATGATAACTCAACACTAGAACATGACAAGTAAATAATACTACGCTTACACAGAAATCAGCAAGAAATGAAGACAGGGCAGATACAGTGAATCAAGACATTAGAAGAAGTTTTGAAGTCTACTACAGGTCACTGAAAGAAGTTCATTTATATGTTCATGCCTCAGTGAAGAATAATATTTAAAGACTTTCAGGGTTTCAGATAGGTTGAAGATTCAGTATAGCAGTGCCACTAAAAGATTTCAGTGTAAAAGCATTGATTGAAGATAGACAGTGTTTGAAGCATAAGAATCTAGAAAGGTGAAGACGAAGGTTAAAGAAGACAGCTGCAGTCTTGAAGTTGTACTCACTGAAGGAGTTCATTAATATGTTCAAACGTCAGTGAAGAACAGAGAATGAAGTATTCAAGATTGTGGTAATGAAGACGTTGTCTAAGTACCAGAAAAGGTTATAGTGAAGTTACAGTGTTTATTGACAATCAGTGTTCGAAACAATGAAGTTGCTGCAAACTTAACAATGTCCGTAAGACAATAATACGAAGACCTGGATCGAAGTTAGTCGTCTGTGAACCAGACCAGTTGCACTAGGCGTCAGCAGTTTGTGAAAGGAATCTAAGTATTACCTATAGAATAATTGTTAAGTTGAAGAACGTACTTGGAAAGAACGGTTATTTATTAAGGTACGAAAAGTGATTTGTAGAGGCTACAGCTAAACAGCCAAACAGCTAAACAGCTAAACAGCTAACAGCTAAACAGCCAAACAGCTCAAAGGGTGCAGGGTGTAAAGCGTCACAACTTTGGTATGAAAAGTTAAAGTTTCTGAACTATAGTCGAAGAACGGAAACAGCTCAACAGCCAAACCGCAAGTGACCAAACCGCAAGTGACCAAGTGCAAAAGGTACAAAAGGTTGGTGATCAAATGGTAATTTGACCAAGTCAAGTACAAAATATCGACACCTAACTTTTCAATATGTTGATCAGAATTCTAAGGCATATACTGCAAAGTGAATTCGACACATAGCCTTTAATATGCCAAAAAGAATCTAAGTGATGTATACATGGAAGAAAAAGTCGACACTTAGATTTCTTGCTTCAAAAGAATTATTCTAAGGCATGTACAGGGGTATTTAATTTGACACATAGGTTACACAGGGCAACACAATTCGACACTCAGCTCGTCAGCCAATCAAATCACAGCAGCCTACTTTATTGATTTAAAGACTACATAAATAAGAGGATGTGAGCCACTCATTCAAGGGTCGTCTTCTTCAACACAAAATATGTAGAGAGCAGCCATGGCCAGAGCAAGAGATATAATTTATACACATCCATACCTTGCTCCTGGTCAGATATTAGGACCCGGTTCTTTAATGAAAAATGCTCAGGGCTCCTAGATATCACTCCCTACGGACTCAGTTTTTCCTTGTACTAATTTAGATATATTTGTATAGGAACTGAGCCTTATATTTTTGTGTTAGTAGCAAAGAACTAATTTGTTCTTTAGAAGCCGGTTATATTTTTAACTGGGTGTAGCACCCCTCAGGGTTTATATATGAAAGATATATTCCCGGAAACTTGTCTCATTTATTTTACTTGCTAATTTTCTTGAACCTAATTGATTTATCCGAACACACAGAAAATTAGTAGGCAGCTCACCTAAACACTACAAATAGCCAAACCCACTCTGAAGCAATAATTTATTTATCCGCAAATTCAGAAAAGAATTTAAATTATTGTTAGTATCGTATTCAACCCCCCTTCTACTATACTTCTGGGACCTAACAAAATTGTTTCAAAGTGGATTCAAGATTTCCCTTTTCCTTAATCAAGATGTTGATCTTGTTAGTTAAGAATCTCTCTTTATCCATAACTTGAGATAAGAGCTTTTGGTTTTCATCCTTAAGCCTTTGAATTTCCTAATTCATCATTTCTAAATCCGAAATAATTTTTTGAAGACTTTTTGATTCGATATTGAACTTGCTTTTAAGTTTAGCATATTCAGTATCTTTTTCAGATTTTTGAAATTGGTAAGCAAGATTTTGTTCAATCAAGGCTTGATGAAGATCTTCCTTTACATCTCCCGTATGAGATTGTTCGACGTCATTTATACATTCACCTCGTTCAGAATTCTCTTGAAATAATAATTCATTTTGAATTTTCAAACTTAATAGCTCGACATGGAGCTCACGACTACGTTCGTTGAAATGAATATTATTATTCTCAATCTCTTCAGCCTGTAGAATCAGAGACACATTTTCGACTTTGAGAGTATGAATTTGGTCATCCTTTATGTTTATCTTGATTTTTAAGATTTCATCTTGAGAGAGAATATTAGAAACGTATTTCATGTCTTTGTCATGTACATCAGTCAAACTAGTGACCTCTTTTTAAAGTTCGAGACACAAATCTTCATATTTATCTTTGTCGGATTTTGTCTTAACTTAACCTCAATTTAATTCATCATAACCAATTTTCAAACCTTTAAACAAGTTTCAAAGCTCAGAAATATCCATACTATATTGATCTAATTTAGAAAATTTAACACCATTAATTACTATCTCATGATGGAATTGAAATTGGTTTAGATGTTACCTCTTGTAGAGAAGTGGAGGCTTCCGTTGGAGTAAATTTGTCTCCGGTTGCGATTAAGAAAAGATTAACAATTTCTTCATTTGGCTCAGAAACTTCCTCATCTTCTCTTAGATCCCATACACTCCGTAAAATAGTCCCCACAAAGCTTTCGGGAAGAGGGGGGTTTACGACAAAACCTAGAAATCGATCACTGACTCTTATTCTTTACGGGTACGGGATGGGATCTTTAGAAAAATTTGGACATTCCCTCTAGAAATGACCGGGTTATTTACATTCGAAACAAACCTCTTGTATTTCTTCGGGATTTGCCTCTTTTGGCTTAGGTGTATAATTACTCGTAAATTTTGAGTTATTATTATAAGCATTGTTTGCTTGTTGTTGCACACCTTTGCCTTTACCAAAGCTCGTAGTTGCAAAGTTACTCTTATAACTCGGCCTACACCTAGAGTTAAAAACTTGTTGTTGGTTACCCGACTTAAGAAATCCTTTGTTGTATCTTTGTGCTTTTCTTTGTAAACATGACGGAGTTGTCTCTATAATAAAGCAATTTCATGCTCATCGAGATTTTCTAACTCTTTGTTTAAATCGGCATCATTTTCATCTTCATCGATAAGTATTGCCTTTAAGACCATACTTTTTCTCTTCTCTTTAGTTTTAGGAAGAGGTTTATCTGGAGCATTATCTTCTTCATAAGAACGAAGGTTGCCGAATAAACTATCGACGATATATGCATTCAGATATATGAATTTGTTTTCGATGACTATTTCGTCAACTACTTTAGTCAGAACAACAACACCGTCTTCGATAGTCATCCAAACATTCACACTTGGGAAAATAGCAAAAATTCTAAATCTTATTTTCCAAGCAAAGTTAGTGCCATTGAATAAAGAAGGTCTCGAACTCGAGAGACCTTCACAACAACCAATGGTACTCAAATATGCCATAAAAGATCTATTCTTTGTCGCGTTATTATGTACTAAAAAACCATGGAACACAGTCAAAAGCACTGCTCAGATACCAACCCTTAGGTCCCAAATAATGGGCGGTATTAACCAGAAGGGGAGGCTGAACAACTTAATACCCTTTTGAGAATTTGAGATTTGTAAGGAATATATTCATTTGATGATGTACAAAATACTATAACAGAGTCTAGCATAAGATGTATCTGTAATAGTTTATAATAAGTCATTCCAGTGTCTGATCAAATATATATTATCAGAGTCTAGTTTGTCTATCAGGGGATATCTTATACCATGTATAGGTGTAACCAGTGATTTGTACTTAAAAAGATTTTCAGAACATCAAGATAATAGTCTAGAAGCTTATTAGAGTCCGTAGACTATCAAAGTATGAAGCAATACATAGTCTAAGGGAAATCAGAGTCTGAAGACCATCAAACTCTGAATATTTTCAGAGTCTGGAGTATTGTAAAGTCTGTGAAGCTAAGTCCAGTTTTGGAAGGTGATGATTCATGAAAGGAAAGTCTTTGAGATCAGGTCAAAGATACAAGGGATATGCTATGGGAAGGAAGCAGAATTGCAAGAAGTGTTGACACATATATATATCCAAGAAGTGAGTAGATGCTGACTACTACCCAGTGATGGATTTCTTGGAACAAAGTCTGCTCAGATATTGTCGAGGCATCTCCAGTCATTCACACAGGTCCAGTCTCACAGGCATGGAGCTCTACATAGGTTGTTAATCCTACTTAGGATCAACCAGGTAAGATTATGTTTACTTTTGGCACCACTATTGATGTAATCGTCGATGTAATTAATTATGTCTTTAAGTTACCTGGTAAGACTCTATTTGATGATAGAGTCCTCGATTGTGATATTAGAGACATGTTTAATTCATTAGGATACACTAATAGCTTCGATACCATGACAAAAATCACTAGGCCTTACTTGAGAAATGAATGGTCTCCTTTTTTGATCAAATTGCAAAATGTTTTATTGGTAAGTATAGTGGGTTTGATGCTCTTACTTTTATAACTTACCAATTTGGTCATAGTCTTCTATTTGATAGGTAAATAACATTGATGATATGTTACTTGTAGGAGGGGAGGAAGAAACTCTACTTTAATAGATTTCCGATGATTCTTCTCAATCACCTCATTCCTGACATGTCAACTAGGTTAGCAGATGACTATTGTGTTCAGACATACTGAAGGGTTTTGAGGCACAAACTCAGCAGAAAAACGCGAAAAATAAATACAAAACGTAATATAAATTGAAACCCTCCGCAGGATCCATGCCAAAACAAAAGATTTAATTCGGAGATAAAGAACAAATACCTTAAAAAGCTTTAACAGTTCATTAATGGAAGATTAATGGAGGTGCAAAACTTGTTTAATCACCACGTATCCTGCTCTCGCGATCTACGCTCTACGGTATCCACACGAACACTTTTCATGAAGAATTGATGTGTACTAGCACCCGAAAACTGATTCTCTCTCTTTCTTCCTCTTTTCTCAAAACGGCTAGGGTTTTAGAAAAATATGTGTTTTATTAAATCAGCCCATAAAGAGATTATATAGAGAGAGGAATAAGTTTTCTAATTATAATCCAATTATAATTAATACTAATAAAAAATTCTAAATTTTTTAATTAAGTCTCACTTAATTAATTAATTACTAATTTTGGAATTAGTTTAAGTAATTCATCTATTCTATTTATATAATTAATTAAGTCATACTTAATTAATATCATAAATAAAATAAATTACTTATTTAATTTAAATTCATAATTTAAATTATTTCTCCTTCAAGCGTTCTTTGTGTGTGACCATGTAGGTTATTATTACGTTGACAACAATTTTAATATCTAATTAAAATTGTAAACAATGAGCGGCATCTAGTAATACATCATTGCTACCCAAGTAATAATAATAAAATCAGAGATTCAATTAAGCCTTTCGTGAATAATATTCCATGTAATATAATCCCTTTAATCTTGATATTATAGATTAAACTCAAAGCATGTCTCGTGTCATCATCTTCATAATTTAATCTTTATTTTCTTGATCGATGAGTAGACTATTAAAATCAAATCAACATTTGAGCACGGCCGTGCATTTCATAGTCTCACTCAAACAAGAGGCCAATAATATCACTCCTAAAATTAGGAGGATTAAATCTCATCTAGATCATTCATATTTCTCATACGATTCATAATATACCCAACATCCACTTTTATCATCACCCGATCAAAGGTAACTTTTAATGTAATCAAAGTATATTAATTTTTGTATAGAAATATAATGATTTCAGGTCTAAGGATCATTACACCATTATCACAGTGAGAATTACTTATAACACTTATTAACATGTAGAATCTCACGACGGGTCATTCCAGTGTCATGTATTGAGACATGCACTTATGTTCTTGACATTTAGTATCACCATACCTACGACCAATGAGATGTGGTCATCTGTCAATAAACATACTAGTCTTTGTGCATTATTATTGTCCTTAAATAATAATACTCGACTAGGGAATTTTAGGAATAAGATACTATTCATATAATCTCATTTTTAAGTCACATACTTAAAGATATATAATATATATCAAAATTCGAAGGACATTTATTATGCTTTTAATTTATTACGCAGTAAATAAATCATAATAAATAAATAATAATCAATAAAACATAATCCTTAATAATAAAATATTTTTCTTAAAATATAAAAGTAATTGTCTCTAGGGCACAATTACTAACACATACAAGCAACAAAGAAGGATATTCTCATATATTAAGAGAATTGATGAGAAGAAGAAAAAGTTGCATGCCATGGTGTATATATCCTCAGGTAATGCAGGTAAAACTCTCAACCTACAAACCTTCAATCTATACTTCTCCTTTCTTTGGTGGTGAAATGGTGCAAGAATAAGTATTGGAGAGTCCCCTTTCACCTACTCAAGTATCACAAACCCCATCTCACAAATAATGTCGAAAACTTAAATCCTAGAAGAAACCAACCTTTGATGTCTCTCAAAAGACATCAGTTGTAAAAAGGAGAAAGTTGATTCAAACTAGGCTACTAGCTGAGAGTGATGCGGAAGAGCTCAATCCCTTAGAGAAGAAGGTTGTTGAAGGGCTTTCTTTTTTCAAGCTAAGCCTGTAGTCTCTCCAAAGGTTATAGACTCGAAAACACCTAACAATGCACCATAAGACCCTCAATCAGAGACTCTTGTGAAATCTTTTGCTTAGAAGTACAAGAGGTTTAGGTTGGCTTATTCTACACACACACAAGCCTACTGTTACTTCTAACCCTGTTTTGTAGAAACATATGCTCTCAAGGCTCTTGCAGAGCCAGACTCTGAAACTAAAAAATTTACCTGAACCAGAGTCTAATATTGAGTTAGAGTCTAGAGTGCCTTCAGACACTAATCATGACACATTTTGGGAAGGAATGCCAAAGGAAGCAGCCTCTAGTCTCATTCATTCAATCATGACCCGAACAAATGAGGTCCTGTTATACCTATATCCTTTGGTGGAGCCAGTTGAAGATGGAAATGGAGTTGATCATGTCTGCACAGGATGTAGTCACAAATCTACACAGTTACCTCTTCAATTTTTCTCTTTCAATCAAAGAAGCATGGGTCATAGAAGACAGAACTAATGTATTCCTCAAAGCATTTGGTGTGCCAGACTCTTAAAAAAAATTACTAAGAAGGTCAAGAAGACTAGAAGCCTAAAAAGGAGAGAATCATATTCTATTGCTGAATTAGAGACAGAGCCTGAGCAACCAGTCTTTGACTATGAAGAAAATTAGGAAAATGGGGTTACCTACATGACATACATTCAATGGATTTATCACTTATAACCTCTTTTAAGAAATTTGGTTGACTATCTTGTCCACAATGTAGAAAGAGTGACCATTAAATAAATCTATCCAACCTACTAGAATAGATTGGATCAATTCAAGGGCTTATACTATCATAAGGTTAGAAAGAAGTTGCCTGTCTTTTTCAATATAACAGATGTCCAGGCACTCAATATAATTCATATTAGGGATTTTCACAACAATCTGGATGCATTAATAATTGAAGAATAATAAGAGGTAGCAGGTTCTGAAAGGAAGTCAGGAGAGGGCACTATTGCACCAGTGGTGACTAGTGGTAAAGATGTTCAGCCTGCCTCACCCACACAAGGACCATCTAGTTAGTGGATGGGTGATAGTTGGGTAAGGGAACATGCTGACAGGCTCTTTCTGATGGCTCAACCATTTATTGATGAGAACCCTAATGACATGGAAGGACAGACTCCAATAGATGCTCAAGAAGAACCACCAACATCTATTCTAACAGAGTCTATACACCTTGAGGGGGAGTCTCATACACAAACAGTCTAAGATATTGACACTCAGACTCTAGCTTTCTAATGAAGTCATACTGAAGTGGACAGAGTCTAGAGTAGACCTTGAGAGTAGTGAACTGGAGGCAACATACTCTGAAAAGAAATAAGTGAGTAAGGGTTCTCAGTCTGTTACTGCTTGATGTAAATACAATTTATACATATTTTATATCAGATTCGATCCCATTTATCCTTGTTTGTGACACTTTAGTTGTCTTAGTAATAGTTTTTACCTTGGATGGATGCTAAGTGGTGAAATTGTTCTTTTGATAGGAAATTATGCAAATTGAAAGGTATAAGGAAGAAGAATGCGTGATGAATGAAGGCAAGTAAAAAAGATTCAAGATCATTAGTTTTTGGCACAAAGGCATGGTTACAACAGTAGCATGTTCAGGACCTTAGGCGCAGACTCAGGGGGTCCTGAGGGCAGATTCAGCACATTTCAGGGGGTCCCGAGTATGGGTTCAGTCCCCTGAGCCAGATGAAAATTACTTGTTTTCAGAATATTTATTTTATTTTAATTCTTTTTCCTACACCTTGTAAGGCTTTTTAAAAAAAGGCCCATCGAAGCATAAAAACATAATTATTTGGGTTTAGTAGAGAGGAGAGTCGTATTATTGAGAGAGATATATATAGAGAGAAACTTTGAGAGAGAGATTGGGCAAGGATTGAAGGGATTTAATCCAATATTTTCAAGATTTCTTCAAGTTATATTTTTTTTTCTCTAAACTCTTGTAATCATGGTTTTGCTTATTAATATATTATTTTTTCTTCATTGAGTATGGGTAACTAATTCCCTAATCCGGGAATTAGTTAGTATTCGTTGGTTCTATATGTTTGTTTGATTATATTGTGACTTCTCAATGTTTGCGAATCTATCATTCAAGACTTAACTCAGTTAAGGGAGTCGCGAACCCTTAATTGTATCTTTAGAGATTATAACGAATCAGGATGGAATTTATGATTCTAGTACATGATATGATAGACATAGTTCAATTATTAGATTGGGAGATCAATATGCGAATTATGAAACATGTAATTCTTGGTTCTTAATAGTCTATAGTTATTCTTTGTCTGACCATGGGAGTGGCTACCAAGGTATAATTTTAGGCACTATATTATATCTCGGGAGGTAACAATATAAATCTTAGAAGAATTGTTTTTAGCAAAGTTAGAGATTTTTGTGTCGCAATATATAAGACATTCGTTAGACCAATTGAAGAATCCTAATTCTTGGGTTGCATTCCAACATCGTTAATTCTTAGTTTTTAATTGCTTTGTAGTTTAGTTTAGTTGATAGTAAAACAAACCATTAATTTTCCAAAACTTTTAAATAACAAGAGATTGTTTAAATACTTCTACTGAAATACTCATCCACACTGCTCACCCCTTGGTAGAAACCCCTAGCCTTTAGACATTTGAAAGGGTTCTCCTCCATCAAGGTTGTTCAGGTACCAAATCATTTACTACTTTTCTAAACCCCTCTTCTCTAGGTCCTTTGAGTGCACTTCCCAAATTGAGTAAAAAAAATTGAAATTGAGAGGATGGCAGTGGACCAGGTAAAAGAAGGGGTGGATATGGCCTTTGTAGGTCAGAGTGAGGCTGAGAAAGTGGGTGTCGAACCAGTGTGACGATGAGAGATTAGGGTTCACATCTGATCCTAGATTAACTTATTGGGACCAAGATTAACTTATTTCCCAAGAGTTCATCTGATGATTGAAGTAGGTGATGGATGAGAAATCTTTTCAATTGATCTTACAGCATGGGAGGAAGGAGAAATACGTTGTTGCTTAGAAGTCATTTACACAGAGACCACAGCTTCATTTGGTGGCTCCTTAATTCAACCTAAGGCTGCAAAATTGAAGTCAGATGTACAATTAATTGTGATGTCAACCCTAACAAGACTTTTAAGGTCTACAGGTTCTGATCACTCTAAGGAAGAGTCAGTGTCTATAGTACCTTTTACAGCTCCAGAGTCTAGACCTCCATCAGAGTTTACAAAGATAGAGCCAAGGGAGGCTGATGATTCTTACTCTTAAAAAGAAGGGGAGCAGATAAAGCCTATCACTTATTTTGATCAAACTTTTCCACAATACTTTGAGACTGCTAGTGCCATTAGAATCAATGATCAAGCCACCTTTGAGTGCATTCTGGCCATTCACAAGGCTGAGAAGATCAAGGCACGGTTCAAGCAAACATACTTTCATAACCATGGTCATTATTTGGGGAGGATAATAAAGTGACCTTGGATGAGTCTATCAGGGTAGCTTAAGCTGCAATGGCTTCTGATGTGGTCAAGACACAGCTGTTGGAATAGGTGTCGCAGGTGGTTACTGATGTTTCTCATCTCTCTACAAAGCTTCATACTGTAGATAGAGCCACTTCTAAGGCTCTTACTCTGTTTGAATTTTTGCAAAAGGCTCTATCCAGGAAAGTGTTAGTAATTGTGCTCTAGAGACAATACTTTTTATATTTTAAGGAAAATATTTATTATTAAGGATTATGTTTTATTGATTATTATTTATTTATTATGTTTTGTTTACTGCGTAATAAATTGAAAGCATAGTAAATGTCCTTGGAATTTTGATACGTATTCTATATCTTTAAGTATGTGACTTAAAAATGAGATTATATGAATAGTATCTTATTCCTAAAATTCCCTAGTCGAGTATTATTATTTAAGGACAATAATAATGCACAAAGACTAGTATGTTTTTTGACAGATGACCACATCTCATTGGTCATAGGTATGGGGATACTAAAGTCAAGAACATAAGTGCATGTATCAATGCATGACACTGGAATGACCCGCCGTGAGATTCTACATGTTAAGTAAGTGTCATAAGTAATTCTCACTGTGATAATGGTGTAATGATCCTTAGACCTGAAATCATTATATTTCTATACGAGAATTAATATACTTTGATTATATTAAAAGTTACCTTTGACCGGGTGATGATAAAAGTGGACATTGGGTATATTATGAATCGTATGAGAAATATGAATGATCTAGATGGGATTTAATCCTCCTAATTTTAGGAGTGATATTATTGGCCTCTTGTTTGAGTGAGACTATGAAATGCACGGCCGTGCTCAAATGTTGATTTGATTTTAATAGTCTACTCATCGATCAAGAAAATAAAGATTAAATTATGAAGAGGATGACACGAGACATGCCTTGAGTTTAATCTATAATATCAAGATTACAGGGATTATTTTACATGGAACATTATTCACGAAAGGCTTAATCGAATCACCGATTTATTATTATTACTTGGGTAGCAATGATGTATTACTAGATGCCGCTCATCGTTTACAATTTTAATTAGATATTAAAATTGTTGCCAACGTAATAATAACCTACAGGGTCACACACAAAGAACGCTTGAAGGAGAAATAATTTAAATTATGAATTTAAATTAAATAAGTAATTTATTTTATTTATGATATTAATTAAGTATGACTTAATTAATTATATAAATAGAATAAATGAATTACTTAAACTAATTCCAAAATTAATAATTAATTAATTAAGTGAGACTTAATTAAATAATTTAGAATTTTGGATTAGTATTAATTAGAATTTGATTATAATTAGAAAACTTATTCCTCTCTCTATATAATCTCTTTATGGGCTGATTTAATAAGACATAGATTTTACAAAAACCCTAGCCGCCCTGAGAGAGGAGGAAGATAGAGAGAGAAGAAGTTTTCGGGTGCTAGTACACATCAATCCTTCATGAAAAGTGTTCGTGTGGATACCGTAGAGCGTAGATCGCGAGAGCGGGATACGTGGTGATTAAACAAGCTTTGGACCTCCATTAATCTTCCATTAATGAACTGTTAAAGCTTCTAAAGGTATTTATTCTTTATCTCCGAATTAAATCTTTTGTTTTCGCATGGATCCTGCGGAGGGTTTCGCTATTTTGATTTATTTTTCGCGTTTATTCCGCTGCGTTTGTGTCACGAAACCCTACAATGGCATCAGAGCTACTTGCGAAACGTTTTAATTCGGTTATGTGCTTAACAGTTTTTGATATATAAGCATGTATGCGATCTATCATGATTTTATATTAATACGATATGTATATGTTTATATATATTATGAATATATGATATTTTATGATATATAATCATGTGATGATTATGTGTGTTGATGTATGTATATGATACATGTTTGTTCTTATTATGGGAATCGTATTCGATACGAATTCTGAAACGGCTGCCGTTGATTTTCTGAAATCTGTGTCCGTTGTCCGATTTTTGCAAACGATATGTGTTTTCTGACTGTAATCGGATCACTGAGCAATACTGACATATTCAGCTCTGCGTCTGTAAGCCATTAGATGTAGTTACAACCTCCAAAACGGTGATTTATGATTTTCTAAAAATTATTTGATTTTCTAAAATTTTGAGCATATGTATGTATATATTATGAATATATGATATTCATGTAATGTATAATCATATGATGATTGTATGTATCTCTGTGTATGTATATATGATATATGCTTGTTCTTGTTATGAGAATTGTATATGATACGATTTCTGAAATACCGTCAGATTTGGAGAAATCTGACTGCTGTATCCGATTTTCGTAAACGATATGTGTTTTCTGACTGGAATCGGGCCAATGAACAAACCTGATAGCTAAGCTATCACCGACGCGTCTGTAAGGCGTTTGACGTCGTTAAGGGCCTTGAAATAGCGATTTATTGTCTTCAGAAATCTGTTTTTAATTTTCTGAAATTTCGAAATTTGTTATATATGATTATATGATATGATTATATAATATAAGATATATTATATGTGTTATATGATAGCATGGTGGATGGTTATGGCCTAAAGACCCATAGGATAGTGGTTTTGATTTATGGTTTTGGTTTCTAAATACGACTTGCATGTCGTTTATTCATTGTAATTTAATTATCTCGAATGTAACTCGAGTTCTTCTTGTAATTTCATTAGAATAGTTTTATTTTTATTATTCAATGTAATTATCAATGAAGACTTGCAAGCAAGGAGGCGATCCAAAAGGGGATGATGGAGCAATGAAGAAAGAAGACATGTAATAGATAGTATTTTTAAAACCACCATAGACTGACCTTGATATTTCCATTAGCTTGGAAATATCATATAGGATGGGGCCATAACCAAACACGTTTAATTTACGCACATTACATATATGTATATGATTGCATGTATTGGTATGTATGCGTAGATATAATTGAGATGCATGCTTAATATTGATTAATCATGTATGTATTAGATACGACACCCATGCCATGTTTGCTTAAACAAGATAAAATCTGTAACGATTCAAGATTTTAAAATTAACAAACGATCATGAGATTCTTGTGTTTATGAAATATGGATTTTTAAAACACGGAATTAAATATGGATTTTTGATATCTATAATTGGGATTTTCTGACAAAAGCAGATATGCGTATTCGTAAGGCTGATGGATTTTAAGTGTGACCATTGGTATCCTCCATCTACCTGGGAAATGAACAATTTAAGATGTCGATTTGAAATATTTGGTTCAAGAAAAAATTGAGGATCTCTTTATGATGTGATCATGATCGTTATAAATTTTCTAAAATCCCTTAATAAAATATTAAGTTTTACTCGGATGCTTTCCAATGAATGAACACTCATCGAATCCTAGATCGATAAGGGGAAGGACTGTCAGTGGCAGGGGACTCCTATCTATCGTGGTGAGATGCGACGAATATAAACGGTTATATTCGGCCGTTATATCATTGGGTCTAACTTAACTGAGTCGTCATAATAAGTGAAAATAAACGGTTATATTCAATTATTATGAACTTAGAAGCATAGAGTTTGGTTAAAAGTCTATTAGATAGATAAGATCAATCGTTGTTCACCAAACTATCCAAGAATTATATATGATATAATTGACAACTGTTGTCTACCTAAATAATCATTTTCTAAGGACTTCCAGTGGTTGACTTAGGACATGACGAAATATGGATCTTGGCTCACTAGAAAGAATTATGGGATATACTTTCCAAATTAATAGTAAGGACTATTAGTTTGATAAAAATAGTGGGAGGTATATGATGATATACCATAATCACTTAAACATAATTAATATTAAATTTGCAATCTAGTTTATTTTATGCACTTTAATATTGTAGATATTAAATGATAAACACAAACAACTTCTCTATGCGATCAGTTCTTGAGAAGGACAAGTTGACGAGAATATATTTCCTTGACTGACATAGGAGCTTGAGGATCGTCCTCGGGCACCACGATATTAGTCAAATCTCTTCCCCTGCTCTTAAAGTTGAGAATGTAACATGTGCAAATCATAGTGCTTATTGGAAGCAAATTGATATTGCGACTGATGTTTCATGTCTCATGCTCGCAAATATATGTGCTGAGCTTAAGAAGCAATACAAGCATATAGATGCTTATGAAACGATTGAGCACAAGATATATTTGAAAGGGCACTATACACTTACAAGTAGGGAAAGTGAGACCCGGTTACACCACATGTTCTAAAGATTATAGGGTATAATGAATACCATTGATATTTTGGGTTTCCAAATTGGTCTGGAGACAGTTAGATTTGATCTTACAATCCTTGGACAAATATTATTCTTATTTTGTTATGAACAATAAAGTGAATAAGATTGGTAAAACACCCATTGAGTTGCTAAGCATGTTGAGAACTGCTGAAAGTAATATGATAAATGCATGAACTACTACTATATTGATGGTAAACATAGGGAATGCAAAAGGGAAAGGAAAATGGAAAGGCAAGGAGAAGATTTGATCTAGTTCCGTTGTCAAACCAAAGTCCAATCCCTAAAGCAGACTCTAAAGTTTGAATGAGGTGTTGATAAAGAAGACGATTGTCACTTCCGTGGAAAGTTGGGAGACTGGAAATTAAACTGTCATGCTTAATTGGAAGATCGGAAGATGATGATCAATAAGGGTCAAGCTTAAGGTATCGGGTTGGAATTGGAGTAAAGATAGTTGCTCTAGTTCGAGGAACTCGTTACTTAATTTTTGGCCTATAAGGAAAATTTAGAACTTAATAATTGTTATAGCGTGCTTGCAATTGGCAGAGACATTATTTCAGTTTCTTGTTTGGACAAGAAAGGCTTTTTCATTTTATAACAATTGTTCTTTATTCTATTTTGATGATGAGCCTTATAATGTTGCACATCTAATTAACAATTTATATGTTCTAAAGTGACTCATATCAAATATTACCTTTGGCACTGTCGCTGAGGCCATATTAATGAGGAACGCATTTCCAGAATACATAAGGATGCATTCATGGATAAGTTTGATTATGAATCATACCAAAGGATACGAATCTTGGTTTATTTGGTAAAATGACTAAAGCTCCTTTTACCGGACATGGTGAAGGGATCATTGAATGGGTATGACTTATACATAGTGATGTATGTGGTCATATGTGTACGATGAAAAAAGGTAGATTTTATTAACTTCATAAAATTTACTAATTATTTTAGTAGATAAGGATATATGTATCTTTTGAAGAACTAATCCGAATCATTTGAAAAGTTCAAAGACTATAAAGATGAAGTAGGAAATATCAAAGAAAAGTTTTTTTGATAGGAGAGATCACACCTTGTTGGACATGGTGCGATCAATGTTGAGTCAATGAATCTTCCAATTAGTTTCTGGGGTTGCACCCTGGAAACGGCTCCACATACACTTAACTGTGTTCCTACTAAATTGGTTCAAAAGACTCCTTATGAGATATGGACTGAGCAACGTCACAGCATGTCATTTATAAAATTTTGGGGATGTGAAGCGTTTGTGAAACGTCTAATCTCTGACAAGCTAGGACCAAAATCAGACAAATGTAATTTTGTGGAATACCCAACTGAAACAAGGGGTTATTCTTTCTATAATCCTTCCGAGAACAAAGTGTTTGTTGCTCGAACTGCTGAGAGACAGTGGGAGGATAATAGATCTCAATGAAGTTTGAGACCCACATGATAACGTTGAACCAATGGAGGAACCTGAGTAGAATGTACAAGAAAAATAATACTGCTCAAGAAACACAGGTGTTCGTAGGTTTAGTAGGATTCGCCATGAGCCCGAGAGATAATATGGATTTCTCTTGACTCAAGATGGTGATGTGATGCTTGTGGATGAAGATGAGCCTCTCACCTACCTAGATACTATAAACACTCCAGATTCTAAGAGATGGCTGGATGCCATTAAATCTGAGATGGAATCCATGTATACTAATCAAGTATGGACTTTGGTTGATCCACCTGAAGGGGTAAAACCTATAGGGTGCAAGTGGGTTTTCAAGAAGAAGACCGACATGGATGCTAATGTACAGACCTATAAGGCACGATTGGTGGCAAAAGGTTTCAAGAAAATTCATGGTATTGACTATGATGAGACCTTTTCACCAGTTGTTATGGTCATGTCCATCAGGATTTTCCTTGCTATAGCTGCTTACTATGACTATGAAATCTGGCAAATGGATGTCAAAACCGCTTTCTTAAATGAGAGCCTTGAAGAAGATATGGATGTGTACATGACACACCCTAAGGGTTTTGTTGATCTAAAGGATGCTGGAAATGTATGTAAGTTGCGTCGATCCATTTATGGATTAAAACAGGCCTCGAGGAGATGGAACATTTGTTTTCATGAAACAGTCAAAAAGAGTTTGACTTTATTCAGAATGAAGATGAAACTTGTGTTTACAAGAAGTTTAGTGGGAGCCATGTGGCATTCCTAGTATTATATGTTGATGATATATTACTAATAGGGAATGACATTCCTTCTCTACAGACTGTGAAGACTTGGTTGAGAAATAATTTCTCAATGAAAGACTTAGGCGATGTGACATATATATTAGGGATCGAGATCTATAGAGATAGATCAAGGTGATTGATCGGCCTAATTTAGAGTACATACATTGACAAAGTTTTGCATCGATTTCAAATACAAAGAGACTAAAATGGATATGTCCCAATGTCTCATGGGATAGTGATCTCAAAATAAAATTTGTCCTAAATCATTGGATGATAGGGACCGCATGAGTAAAATTCCATATGCGTTAGCAATTGGTTTTATAATGTATGCAATGATATGTACTTGTCCTGATGTCTCGTATGCTTTAACCATGATGAGTAGATACCGATCTAATCCAGGTGAAGGTCACTGGACGACAGTCAAGAATATTCTTAAGTACTTAAAGAGGATTAAAGATTCATTCTTGTTATATGGAGGAGATGTGAAGCTAGTTGTAAGAGGTTTCAGTGATACTGGTTTCTAGACAGATAACGATAATTTAATGTTTCTGTCTGTCTTTGTGTTTTATCTAATTTTATTGAGATGTTGTATGCTGGAATGGTTCACAGCAGAGACAATAGTTGATTCTACAATAGAGCCTGAGTATATTGATGCTTGCGAAGCAGCCAAGGAGGCTGTTTGGGCATGTACTTAGGAGATATCACCTAATTAATGAGATTAATGATCAAGGAGATATACATATATGTAAAGTGCATACTAATAATAATATTGCAGACCCACTGACTAAGGCTTTGTCGCAGTAGAAGCATGAAAGTCACACTAGTTTCATGAGTATTGGATACTTGGGTAATTGGCTCTAGTGCAAGTGGGAGATTGTTAGTAATTGTGCTCTAGAGACAATACTTTTTATATTTTAAGGAAAATATTTATTATTAAGGATTATGTTTTATTGATTATTATTTATTTATTATGTTTTGTTTACTGCGTAATAAATTGAAAGCATAGTAAATGTCCTTGGAATTTTGATACGTATTCTATATCTTTAAGTATGTGACTTAAAAATGAGATTATATGAATAGTATCTTATTCCTAAAATTCCCTAGTCGAGTATTATTATTTAAGGACAATAATAATGCACAAAGACTAGTATGTTTCTTGACAGATGACCAGATCTCATTGGTCATAGGTATGGGGATACTAAAGTCAAGAACATAAGTACATGTATCAATGCATGGCACTGGAATGACCCGCCGTGAGATTCTACATGTTAAGTAAGTGTCATAAGTAATTCTCACTGTGATAATGGTGTAATGATCCTTAGACCTGAAATCATTATATTTCTATACGAGAATTAATATACTTTGATTACATTAAAAGTTACCTTTGACCGGGTGATGATAAAAGTGGACATTGGGTATATTATGAATCATATAAGAAATATGAATGATCTAGATAAGATTTAATCCTCCTAATTTTAGGAGTGATATTATTGGCCTCTTGATTGAGTGAGACTATGAAATGCATGGCCATGCTCAAATATTGATTTGTTTAAATAGTCTACTCATTGATCAAGGAAACCAAGATTAAATGTTGAAGAGGATGACACTATACATGCCTCGAGTTTGATCTATAATATAAGGTTAAAGGAATTATATTACATTGCACATTATTTATAAAAGGTTTAATTGAATCACCAATTATTATTGTTACTTGGGTAGCAATGATGTATTACTAGATGCCGCTCATTATTTATAATTTTATTATTAGATAATAAAATTATTGTCAACATAATAATAACCTAAAGGGTCACACACAAAGAACGTTAAAACGGAGGTTTATTTAAATTATGAATTTAAATATATTATTATTTATTCAAATTTAATTATTGAATTAATTAAGTGAGACTTGATTAATTATATTAGAATTCGGATTTAATAAGTATTATTATTATTCAAATTTAAGTAAGTGTCATAAGTAATTCTCACTGTGATAATGGTGTAATGATCCTTAGACCTGAAATCATTATATTTCTATACGAGAATTAATATACTTTGATTACATTAAAAGTTACCTTTGACCGGGTGATGATAAAAGTGGACATTGGGTATATTATGAATCGTATGAGAAATATGAATGATCTAGATGGGATTTAATCCTCCTAATTTTAGGAGTGATATTATTGGCCTCTTGTTTGAGTGAGACTATGAAATGCACGACCGTGCTCAAATGTTGATTTAATTTTAATAGTCTACTCATCGATCAAGAAAATAAAGATTAAATTATGAAGAGGATGACACGAGACATGCCTTGAGTTTAATCTATAATATCAAGATTAAAGGGATTATATTACATGGAACATTATTCACGAAAGGCTTAATCGAATCACCGATTTATTATTATTACTTGGGTAGCAATGATGTATTACTAGATGCCGCTCATTGTTTACAATTTTAATTAGATATTAAAATTGTTGCCAACGTAATAATAACTTACAGGGTCACACACAAAGAACGTTTGAAGGAGAAATAATTTAAATTATGAATTTAAATTAAATAAGTAATTTATTTTATTTATGATATTAATTAAGTATGACTTAATTAATTATATAAATAGAATAAATGAATTACTTAAACTAATTCCAAAATTAATAATTAATTAATTAAGTGAGACTTAATTAAATAATTTAGAATTTTGGATTAGTATTAATTATAATTGGATTATAATTAGAAAACTTATTCCTTTCTCTATATAATCTCTTTATGGGATGATTTAATAAGACAGAGATTTTACAAAAACCCTAGCCGCTCTGAGAGAGGAGGAAGATAGAGAGAGAAGAAGTTTTCGGGTGCTAGTACATATCAATCCTTCATGAAAAGTGTTCGTGTGGATACCGTAGAGCGTAGATCGCGAGAGCGGGATACGTGGTGATTAAACAAGCTTTGGACCTCCATTAATCTTCCATTAATGAACTGTTAAAGCTTCTAAAGGTATTTATTCTTTATCTCCGAATTAAATCTTTTGTTTTCGCATGGATCCTGCGGAGGGTTTCACTGTTTTGATTTATTTTTCGCGTTTATTCCGCTGCGTTTGTGTCACGAAACCCTACAGAAAGATGTCAAAGTTAAAGATGATCTTGATGATGTGAAGAAAGAGCAAGCTTCTCTTAAAACCTCTGTCTCTACCCTAACTACCAAGGCTGATCAGGTCATTATTGACCAAGCCAACATTCAATCTGTCTTAGATCAAATTCTTCTAGTTATCACTAGTGTTGATGATGTCAAAAAGGGGGAGAATATTGGTGCTTCAGGGAGTTATAAGGATAATACTTGCAAGGATGGTTCCGAAGGAAGAAAAAGGAAGAGAGATGATGAAGATGGTGGTTCTTATGGTCTTAGAGGTCTAGGCGGTGTCCATCAGCCAAAATTTAGAAGATTCGTCAAATCACATCAGTCAGGGACTGGACATAGAGATGGAAAGTCATCAGGTTCTAAGCCAGGTTCTGGAAGAGGAAGGTAGACTACAGACTCTGATGAGAAGAAGGAGGAAGTGAATGAAGTTAATTACTTGGCATGCAATCAATAAAATCTATATCTAAAGGCAAGGTTAGCTAAGGGATTAGGAGGAATGTCCTCCTCAGATCTTGAATGAACTCCAAATCTGTGTGACGATCCACATCCCTTGATAGATAGATAGTTTGAGAAGGTAAAAAAAAAGCACTTGAATAAAGTGGTGTCTGCTGAAATTATTTATAGTGTTAGAGAAAGAAAGCTACCAGGAGATCAGTATAAAACTGGGAAGCTCAAGGATCAGATACTGGTATATTTTATGAAGGGATGAGTTGCAAGATGGATTAGCTTAACAAATTTCATATTTGTCAAAGGAATGGATGAGCTGCAAGATGCTCAATTCATTTTTGGAATGAAATCCATCCTTTGAAAGGACAACAAATGTAAAGTAATTCTTTCTTCATTTTACACTGTTCTGGATTTATTGTTTAATTCTTTAATTTTGACATCATCAAACTATGATTTATGCTTAAGTTTTATATAGCATAAATAGAGGGAGATTGTTAGGAATATATATTCATTTGATGATGTACAAAATACTATAACAGAGTCCAGTATAACATGTAACTGTAATAGATTAGAATAAGTCATTCTAGTCTCTGATTAAGTATATATTATCAGAGTCTAGTTTGTCTATCAGAGAATATCTTACACCATGTATAGGTATAACCAGTGATTTTTACTTACAAGATTTTTAGATGAATCAGGAAAGAGTCTAAAAGCTTATCAGAGTCTAAAGCAAGACAGAGTCTAAGGGAAATCAGAGTTTGAAGACCATCAGAGTCTGAAGATTGTCAGAATCTGGAGTATTGCAGAGTCTGTACATGTCAAAGATACAAGATATATGCTATGGGAAGGAAGTAGAATTGTAAAGGGAAACTATCAGCTGATATATAGGAATTTATTCCTAATTAATTATAATTTTTTTTATTAGGTGATAGGCAGCTCTCTATATAAACATTTTATGTAAGATGTCAAAGAATTTAGAGAACATAGAAATAGAGAGATTTGCAGTGAAAAATATAGAGAAGTTGCTAGAGTTTGTTTACACCCTAGGAGAGTTTGTCTTAACACATAAATAATGCAAATATTATTTATTCAATATCTTTATGTTTTTTCTTTGTTCATTATTTGAATTAGAATAATTATAATTAATTTTAAACAAACAAAAAGAAGACACAATTATTCAACCCCCACTTCTACTTGTGCAACTAGGAAAACCAGCTTGGCGTTTTAAAATTTTCTTTTCTTTTTTAAAAATCATTTACCAATCAACTTGTAAATCGAGTGCGAAAAGTAAAAAGAGAGAAAATAAACAGAGTACTACACAATTATTTTTATCCTGATTTGTGATGGCAGAATCCCTTAACGGATCCGCTCACTATAAGTCCAGTCACGTAACGACCTTATCTTAGTGTGTAACTAACCGTTACCTCCTAAAAAATACATAAAAATTTACTTAGACTATTTTCTTCTAGAACTTTTTAGGTCTTGGATCTTAGGTCTTAGACCCGAGATCTTGAGTCCCCATCGGCGTGCCTAAGACTTACCTCTTAGAACAAGGATAACCTCACTTTACTGCGTTAGAAGGAAGAACCACACGTCATGTGTGAATGTGTATGCAGGAATTTAAGTGTGTATGCTAAAGTAAAGTGTATGAATGCAAACTCTTAAATTATATATATATATATATATATATATATATATATATATATATATATATATCAATGAAAGGCATATGACTAGGCCTATTTGTTATAAATAGATGACAACTCAACTCAGATTAGAAAGAGAAATAAATAATAATTAAGATAACAGGAATCAAGAAGAAGAAAGTCAACTAGACATGAAAAATCCTAGTATCAGAAGTATTTTGATGAGGTTGCTACTCTACACTGGAAGAAGTTCATTAATATGTTCAAGTGTCAATAAAAAATAAAGAAGTAGTAGTTCAGAAGAGTTCAGAAGATACAGAAGATTACAAGTGTCTACTATAGAAAGATTTCAAGAAAAGAAAATTATAGAGATAAAGCTAGAAGCGAGAACAAGACAGAAGATCATGTTAGTAATTGTGCTCTAGAGACAATACTTTTTATATTTTAAGGAAAATATTTATTATTAAGGATTATGTTTTATTGATTATTATTTAATTATTATGTTTTATTTACTGCGTAATAAATTGAAAGCATAATAAATGTCCTTGGAATTTTGATACGTATTATATATCTTTAAGTATGTGACTTAAAAATGAGATTATATGAATAGTATCTTATTCCTAAAATTCCCTAGTCGAGTATTATAATTTAAGGACAATAATAATGCACAAAGACTAGTATGTTTCTTGACAGATGACCACATCTCATTGGTCATAGGTATGGGGATACTAAAGTCAAGAACATAAGTGCATGTATCAATGCATGGCACTGGAATGACCCGCCGTGAGATTCTACATGTTAAGTAAGTGTCATAAGTAATTCTCACTGTGATAATGGTGTAATGATCCTTAGACCTGAAATCATTATATTTCTATATGAGAATTAATATACTTTGATTACATTAAAAGTTACCTTTGACCGGGTGATGATAAAAGTGGACATTGGGTATATTATGAATCGTATGAGAAATATGAATGATCTAGATGGGATTTAATCCTCCTAATTTTAGGAGTGATATTATTGGTCTCTTGTTTGAGTGAGACTATGAAATGCACGGCCGTGCTCAAATGTTGATTTGATTTTAATAGTCTACTCATCGATCAAGAAAATAAAGATTAAATTATGAAGAGGATGACACGAGACATGCCTTGAGTTTAATCTATAATATCAAGATTAAAGGAATTATATTACATGGAACATTATTCACGAAAGGCTTAATCGAATCACCGATTTATTATTATTACTTGGGTAGCAATGATGTATTACTAGATGCCGCTCATTGTTTATAATTTTAATTAGATATTAAAATTGTTGCCAACGTAATAATAACCTACAGGGTCACACACAAAGAACGCTTGAAGGAGAAATAATTTAAATTATGAATTTAAATTAAATAAGTAATTTATTTTATTTATGATATTAATTAAGTATGACTTAATTAATTATATAAATAGAATAAATGAATTACCTAAACTAATTCCAAAATTAATAATTAATTAATTAAGTGAGACTTAATTAAATAATTTAGAATTTTGGATTAGTATTAATTATAATTGGATTATAATTAGAAAACTTATTCATCTCTCTATATAATCTCTTTATGGGCTGATTTAATAAGATAGAGATTTTACAAAACCCTAGCTGCTCTGAGAGAGGAGGAAGATAGAGAGAGAAGAAGTTTTCGGGTGCTAGTACACATCAATCCTTCATGAAAAGTGTTCGTGTGGATACCGTAGAGCGTAGATCGCGAGAACGGGATACGTGGTGATTAAACAAGCTTTGGACCTCCATTAATCTTCCATTAATGAACTGTTAAAGCTTCTAAAGGTATTTATTCTTTATCTCCGAATTAAATCTTTTGTTTTCGCATGGATCCTGCGGAGGGTTTCGCTATTTTGATTTATTTTTCGCGTTTATTCCGCTGCGTTTGTGTCACGAAACCCTACAGATCACAGATTTAATGTTAAAAGGTGAAGAACATTTATTCTAGTGTGACACAAATGAACCAGACTGTACACTGTGTGTCAACTATATAGATGAAGGTTCGACATCAGGTACAAGTGATTTTCAGACATACGGTACGGTGAAGACATAAAGATTCAAGTCAAATCTATAATGGTTGTGCAGTGAAGAAATTAATTAATTCTACTATCAAAAATTAATTAATTATTTAATTTCTCCACTTAAATTAATTCATCTTGAATTGATTTAATTTATAAATTAATTAATTAAAATTGATGGAATTAATTAAGTTACAAAGAACATTTTATTTAACAAATAAAATAAGTCTTGCTACACCAATCAAGAAAGTCTTACCGAATTTTCTTTAAGTCAATCTAAGAAGTCTTACCGAATTTCTTTAAAAGACTTTCAATAAAGTCTTACCGAAATTTAAAGAGAAGAAAACTCTTGCAAGCTACCTCAGAAAATGTCTTACCGAATTTAAGATGAAAAAGGTCTTGCTGAAGCTTTGAAGAAAGTCTTACCGAGCATTGAAAAGGTCTTACCGAGCTGAAGAAAGTCTTACTGAATTTTAGAAGGTCTTGCCCACTGATTTATCAAAAGTCTGAAGCCATAATTAATTGTCTTTTGAAAGTCTTGTTAGAAAAGTCTTATCAGCTTCTACCTCTATAAATATGAGGCAAATGGCTTCATAATTTCCGTTGTTCGAAACATTCAAATTCAGTAATTTGTCTGATTGTAATACTCACAAACTTTCTGTGCTGACTTGAAATATAATTGTTAAATTAGAACAATTAATGTGAAAATCGTTTTAGAATATTTTATCAGTTATATACACTTTCATCATATTAATTTTGTAATACTTTTCAAGTTAAAAATCATATCTTCTACTTGAACAATATTTCATTAAAATAAATATTTCGTGATTAATTAAAATAATATTTTTAAATCCAAAATTCTGCGTTTAAATATTGATACTGTATTTAACCCCTCATTCTACAATATCAGGGATCGACAATTGGCATCAGAGCTGGTTTATATTATTAATATCAGATCCGAACCAAATATTCCGCTGTTATTCCTTAGAACAATGTCAATATTTGTAGAAGGGGGGGTTGAATACAAATATTAAAATTTTTTGTGTGTTCTAATATTTGTTCTTGATGTTTGATAGAATAAGAGAATAAGTTCGAACAAATTAATGTTGAAAAATAAAACTGAACAAAGAGATTTAAAATTATTGATGGATTGGTTTTTCCATCAATGTATATTTTTGCTCAATGCTCCTAGGTTAAAAGAAACCTAGCTGCGTTTACAAGATTAGAAAACAAATCAACTGTTCTTACACATGTGCTCTCAAGCTTGAACAGTTGATTAAGAAATATGTCTAACTTGTATGTTTTCTAATAATGCTACTACACTTGTTTATATACCACAAGTGTTCTTTTACAATTCCTATTCTAGGATTGTTTCTACCTGCCTTCCTTTTACCTTTTTCTATTTTACAAAAAGGTTTGAAAAGACAGCTTCTGATTGAGTCTTCACAGTTACTCTAGACTGTCTTCCATAGGTGTGCTTTTGTTCTCTGGATCTTCAACAGATATTCTTTCTGTGTTGTCACACTCAATTGATAATTTGCTGTCAGGCATATCAATTGATCCATTCTTTAATCCATCAACTGATGTACTTCTTCGATTGATCTTTATATCCATCGATTGATAAAAGATGTCTTATCGATTGATAGATGTTATCAATTGATATATCAGTCGATGGGTCTTCACATCAGTTGATGGTCTTCAATCCTTGGCTTGGCTTCTTCGATTGATCCTCCATCCATCGATGCTTCAATATCAATTGATCATCCTTCACTTGTGCAATTTCCTGTCTTCACATAATTACAATTTAACAGTTTAATTTACACATCAATTGATGATCCATATCAATCGACTCTAACATTAATTGATGAACAAAATATCAATTGATTTACACCTTATCGATTGAAATAGACTAAGTACACCTATGCTACAATCCAAATTATCAGTTGATTCATCTAAACACTTCAACTGATAAATGGTTTCCTGATCAATTGATATTTATAACTTTCATATCAATTGATCAGTTACAACAAATAAAATTTCTATGATTCTAAGATTAATGTTATCATCAAATCACATGTAGATTCCTAACAATCTCCCCCTATTTGTGTCTGTGTTATTAACAGGCATAAATCTACTTGATGATAACAAAAACCCTTAAAAAAAATTACATTTAGATAGAATCAAGAAACTTAATTGGCACATTAATTTTGGAAGTACCAGATTGATATATAACTCCTGCAAGCAGCTTTAATATCTTCATAATTTAATTTAGTTCCTCTTCCTCCTTTTCTCAGCATTTTCCTTTAGTTGCCTCATGAAAGAACTTCTCAATATTGCTTCATCCCTGTCAGTTTCTCCAAGTTGCCTCATAAGGTATTGTATTTCTTCATCTGTGATTTTGTCTAGATATTTGCAGATATCAAAGAACTTTGTGTTGCCCTCTATATCTGTAAAAATCATAGCATACTTTGGCTCCAACATCACCTTTTTGACCTGTGACTTCCATAGCTTTAGAGGTGAATCAGGTTCAGCTTCTGCCTTGGATCTTCTTAACCTTGAAATTTGTTGTTGTATCTCCTGAGCAATTGTTGTGTTGAGTTTGTACTTTCTGTTGAGTAGAGGAAGAATAGTCTTTAAAACATTGTAGCTTTGCTTCATTATCACCTTCAATGAATAGATTGTTTTCACTCCATTTTCATACTCCAACCTCATTGATTCTTCATGGTTAGAGGTTGCAGGGTGAGTCCTTACTCCAATTAATCCTTTTTCATTGATTACTGGTATTCCCTTCAAATCATAACCTTCAATTGTGACCTCCTCCTTGATTTCTTCTTGTTGACCCTGGAGGTTTTCCTGAACCACTATTTCTTGAGTAGAACTTGACCTTTTCTTGGCCATAGAAACTTTTCTCCTTTTTCTCAAAGGTTGCTCTTCCTGTAGCTCTTCTTCCAAATGCCATTGCATTTCCATCTGTCTAGCAATCTCTTCATTCTCCCTTTCTCTCCTTGAGGCATCTGAGATTCCTGTAGTGATGGCTCCTTGAAGTAGCTTTTGACTTACTGGTTCAGTCTCTTTCTTCTTCTCTTCTTCAATCACTATTGCTTTCCCTTTCTTCTTTTCTTTAAGAGCTTCAATATCCAATTGAAGAAAAGCTTCTGTATTTGAGTTTCTTTCCTTGGCAGCCTTTTGTGCATCTTCATTTAATTTTCTTGTTTGAGCAATGAACTCATCCAAGTCTCCTTTTTCTACTGCCTCTGTTACTAACTCAGTGCTTCTCCTTAGATCTTCAATTCTTTTCTTTTCTCTCTCAATCATTGTTTGAGTTTCTTTCTCCCTAGAAATTCTCCTAGCTTCAAGATCATCATCAAACTTCTTGTAATCTTTCTTTTTCTGTTCTAAATTATCTTTTGGAGAATTAGATGACTTAGATTTCTTTGAAGATTGATTGTCCATGTTACTTCTGCTTTTATCTCTTCTTGGTGCAGAACCACCAATGCCACTTGACTTAACCATACCAGAACCACCTATTCCACCACTTCCACTGCCTTTGCCATCACCACCATCATCATCCTTCTTCTTTGTATTCTCCCCCTTTTTGTTATCATCAATTGGAGGGGGTGGTGGAAGTCTGTCAAGAAACTTTTGAAGAATGGAAGCATGAAGACTTTGACCTCTGATAATATCATCCATCTTCTTTTCTAGAGAACATACTCTTGTCTCCAAAGATGTAAAATTTTTGGATTCTTTGAAAAACTTGTCCTTGATGCTATTCATGGTGTTGAATGGTAGCTTCTCATCCAATCTCCTGTCCATTGCATCCTTGTTAGATGAGATAGAGTCTTTAATCCTCTCCAGTTCCCTTCTTACTCCTGTTACTGTCATCTTTTGAATTTTCATTGATTCTCTCATATAGTGAGCAATTATCCTTTGAGTAGGATCTTCAATTTCTCCTTCCACCATTGCTCTTCTATATTGAGAGAGAATTTCAGTCTCAGCAGCTTCTAAAGGAACCATCAATAGTGCTCATCCATGGCTCTTCATCAGAATCACTCTCCAACTCTTCAGGTGCCATATAACAAGTGTCTGTTGTATTGGCGATGCTTTCCTTCAGATTCCTGGTCCTTTGATCTGTATGATCAATGCCCAAGAGTTGTTCTGCATTCCTGTTACTTGAAGTAGCCAACCCTTGATATTGTGGATCAGGATGAATGAAATTCTTTGGATCCAATTCACCAGCATCTATTTCCTCTTCAAAGTCCTTAGCAATTCCACTCCCACTAGCTTCAGCATTATTTGCTCCCCCTATCTCCTTTACTCCTTCTTTTACCATCATTTCAATTTCCAATTCCTGTGCAAAAAGTAGACTGTTTTTATCACTTTCACTCATCTCTCTATTTTGCATCAGGATCTCATCCTGGAATCTCACCTCTCCCTCACTCATTTCTTTTGCACCTACTAAGGTGGGGCCCTCAAGTGTTTCACTCTCATTCCTGGAAGAAATAGGAATGTTTTTACTCACTTCCTCTCCTTTTGCCAGGTTACAATCCTGCCTCTCACTCAACTCACTCAATCCTAAGAGTGTTTGTGCAACATCAATTGATTGAGCATCAATTGATGTATTGACATTATCAGTTGAAGTGGTGTTTGGGATATCCATCGATTGATGCATACCCATCGATTGATCTTGAATATCGATCGATGGCTTATCAGTCGATGGCTGAATATCAATTGATGAAGGAACATCAATTGATGGAGAAGAAACAGTTGAGATAATTTGTGAAGTTATGTTTGAGATGATATTGGAAATAGAATCCTGAAAATTCTGAGAAGAAGATTCAGGGGAGAGTGTTGGCTTCTCCTTGAAAAACAAAGAAGGAGAATCTGAAAATGTTCGATAGTCTATCAAAACATTTTCTGAAGAAGTTTGAGATGGGGATAGAAGAATAGAAGAGATAGGAATTGAAAGAGAATGGGGCTGCATCTCATCATTTATATGAGATGCATCATGCAGACTTTGTGAAGGCTCCTCCACAGTTTCCTGTGGTTTTGCAGTGTGTGATTCCCCAAGTGCAAAGGTGACTTTCTTTTCTCTTCTTTTGTATGGTGTTAGTGTTTTGGCTTTTGTGTCCCCAATTTGATTCTGTGCCCCTGGTTGTGGGCTATTTTCAATATTGTCATCCTTTTGAGAGAATGACAATAGGGATGTGGTATTTTCCATGTTAACATCCACAGTCTTTTGGGAGACTATGGAGTGGCTAGGTTGAGGTTGCACACCCTCACTCTCCTTATCCTTCTGGGTTCTTAGATATTCCCCAGTTCCCTCACCACCTACATCCTCCTCTAATCTATCTACCACACTAGTTGATTTTCTTTTCTTGGTTTTTACAACAGCAGGTTTTTGAGAACCTGTTGAGGTTGGTTTCTTAGATTTGGATTTAGAGATTGGTTGTGTGGCCTGGGTAGGAGGGTTGGGGTCATTACTACCACCCTCCATAGTCACAGAAGGCAAAGAAGAATTAGGTTTAGAAGAGTTTAAAGTAGAGATAAATACCTGAACAAAAGGGGGATAGATCAATTCCACATTGCTGTGAAGATTGATCTTAACCAAGTCTTTAAAGACCCTTTTGTTTTGAGTCCAGCAATCCAAAATTTCTGTATTCCTGTCAATCTCAATATCCTTGACAAAGTGGTTAATAATAATCATAATAAATCTTGCATAATAAATATGATTAGATCTATTTATTTTATTCCCCAATTTGACAGATATTTCATTGAGTAACAGGCTTCCTAAATTATGATATCTATCATATAAAATGCTATAGCCTACTTGTTGCATACTAGTTGTTATTGCATCAAAATTACTAACCTTACCAGAAAAACACTTTATTAAAGCATCAAAGAAATATGACCATTCTTTTCTTAGATTCTTTCTAACAATACTACCTAGACTAGCATCAGGAGCAGTATAGTTGATTTCCCTAAGCATGTTTCTAATATCTGTGTCAGTGGATGCATTTTCGGTATTATTTGCAGGAATATTTAAACACTCACCTAAGACCACAGTGGTTAGAATATACCTTTGTCCTTTGCATTCAAAGGAGATTGTAGAAAAATCATCTGCTAATTCTGCTGTTGTCCAGAATTCTTCAACTAGATTGCACACTATTTTTGGTGCTTCTGAGAGGGCCTTTGCAATTTTCGAACTCCTTAGAAATTCCATTAGGGGATGAAATTCTGTTGGGGCTTCCTCCACCATAGTGCAAGCAACGAAGTTGTTGAGCTCATAGTAGAATCCAGACTGTGAGACTTTCTTTGAAGATGCCATTATCGTGTTTGAAGATTTATAATTGAATTAACTGGCAAACTTGTTAGTAATTATAACAGAAATAATAAATAGACAGTAGTAGATTAGGGTTCTTAGCAAGAGATAGATACAGAGTAAGTTTGAAGATTGAGAAAGAGAAAGAGATAGAAAAATCGATAGTAAAAATGCAAGTAAGAATTAAAAGAAGTTTTAATCTCACTATTTATATTTACTGATTTCCCAACCAATTTCTTACTCAAAATAGAACTAAATCGACCGTTGGAAGAGTATTGATAATTAAAAGTTACCAATTTTGGCAATCGATTGTTATACATACAGGAATGTACGTTTTAATCAATTGATAAAATAAGTAATCAACGGCTAGATTTTTGTACAGGTCGATTGATGACATGGACCCCTTTAAATTCTAGGTCATCGATTGATAAAATTGCTTATCCATCGACAGGTACAATTATCCATCGATAGACAAATATATCATCGATTGATATATCTATCTGTCGATAGTTACCCCTATCCATCGATAAACAAATATATCATCAATTGATATATTTATCTGTCGACAGCTCCATTAATATCCATTGATATGTAAAATATTTATCAGTTGATTATTGAAGAATCAATAATTTAACATAGTCAATGGCTACATGTAATATAAATACATAACTTGTCAGACATTTAAAGGATTAGATATAATTAAGCATACCTAAATCACAGACCAATCTATTGAAGGTAGATTCATCTAATGGTTTGGTAAAAATGTCTGCAAGTTGTCTTTCACTAGGGACAAAATGTAATTCAACTGTACCATTCATTACATGTTCCCTAATGAAGTGATACCTTATGTCAATGTGCTTGGTTCTGGAATGTTGTACAGGATTTTCTGTTATAGCAATGGCACTTGTATTATCACAGAAAATAGGAATCTTGTTCAAGCTGAACCCATAGTCAAGTAGTTGATTCCTCATCCATAATATTGGTGCACAGCAACTTCCAGCTGCAATGTATTCAGCCTCTGCAGTAGATGTAGACACTGAATTCTGCTTCTTGCTAAACCATGAAACAAGCTTATTTCCTAGAAATTGACAGGAACCTGTTGTGCTTTTTCTGTCAATTCTGCAACTGCATAATCTGCATCTGAATAACCAATTAGATCAAATCCACAATCTCTAGGATACCAAATTCCAAGATTTGGAGTTCCTTTGAGATATCTGAATATTCTTTTTATTGCAATCAAATGAGATTCTCTAGGATCAGCTTGAAACCTAGCACAAAGACATGTAGCAAACATTATGTCTGGCCTACTTGCAGTTAAATAAAGTAATGAGCCAACCATACCTCTATAACTTGAAATGTCCACTTCTGCTTCCTTAGTGTTTAATTCAAGTTTAGTTGCAGTGGCCATGGGAGTTTTAGCAGAAGAACATTCACTTAAATCAAATCTCTTTAATAAATCAGAAATATATTTGGTTTGATTTATGAAAATACCATTTTTAACTTGTTTGATTTGCAAGCCAAGAAAGTAGGTTAGTTCTCCCATCATGCTCATTTCATATTTACTCTGCATCAACTTAACAAACTTTTTACAAAGTTTTTCATTAGTTGAGCCAAAAATAATGTCATCTACATAGATTTGAACAAGAATCATAGAGCCATTTACATTTCTATGAAAGAGAGTTTTATCAACAGTACCTCTTGTGAAGTGATTCTCAATCAAGAATTTAGACAATGTGTCATACCAGGCTCTAGGTGCTTGCTTCAATCCATAAAGTGCCTTGAGAAGATAGTATACAAATCCAGGATGAATAGGATCAATAAAACCAGGAGGTTGTTCTACATAAACTTCTTCTTCTAGTTCTCCATTGAGAAAAGCACTTTTCACATCCATCTGATACACCTTGAAATTTGCATAAGCAGCATATGCTATAAAGATTCTGATTGCTTCCAATCTTGCAACTGGTGCAAAAGTTTCATCAAAATCTATGCCTTCTTCTTGTGAATAGCCCTTTGCCACTAATCTTGCTTTATTTCTTGTCACTGTACCAGATTCATCCATTTTGTTTCTGAACACCCATTTTGTACCAATGATAGACTTGTTCTTTGGTTTGGGCACCAGCTTCCATACCTTGTTTCTTTCAAATTGATTCAACTCTTCTTGCATAGCAATTATCCAATCAGGATCATTCAAGGCTTCTTCAATCCTTTTTGGTTCTTCTTGAGACAGGAAGCTACTATACAAGCATTCATTTTGAGTTGCACTTCTAGTTTTGACACCATCATTTGCATCTCCAATTATTAATTCAAAGGGATGGCTATTTGTCCATTTCCTTTGTGATGGTAAATTTGTCCTTGAAGATGATGCTTCATGATCATTGGAAGTGTTATGATCATTGTGATGTGATTGACTATTTGAGAACCCTCCCCCTGAGATGGACACTCTACTTGAAGATTGTTGAGCAGAGTTGATATCCATCGAATGATTATCAATTGATGTATTATCAGTTGATTGATGATTGTCAACTGATAAGTTATCTGTTGATGCATTGACATCAATTGATGGGAGGATTCTAGGTACTTGAACTCTTGTGATTTCCACATCATCATCACTATCTTCAATATTACTTGTGGATTCATTTTCAAAATGCAATAGATCATGAAATCCTTCATCAAACAACCCTTGAATTTTCTTGTCATCAAAAACTACATGCATAGATTCCATAACAATGTGTAATCTAAGATTGTAGACTCTGTATGCTTTGGTTGTTATTCCATATCCAACAAATATAGCTTCATCAGCTTTGGCTTCAAATTTTCCTAGATTTTCACCTTGATTTCTCAGTACAAAGCATTTGCAGCCAAAGACATGAAGAAAGTTAACTGTTGGCTTCTTGTCTTTCTTTATCAATTGATATGGAGTTTTGCCTTGAGGTTTATTGATCATGGATATATTTTGAATGTAACAAGCAGTATTAATTGCTTCTGCCCAGAAGTATGTAGGAAGTTTTGCTTCTTCTAACATAGTTCTAGCAGCTTCAATCAAGGTCCTATTTTTTCTTTCAACTACTCCATTTTGCTGTGGAGTTCTTGGAGCAGAGAAATGATGAGTGATACCTTTTTCTTCACAGAATTCTCTCATGGTTGAATTCTTGAATTCAGTACCATTGTCACTTCTAAATTTCTTGACCTTCCATTCAGTGCCATTGTCAACATTCTTCACATGATTGATAATTAATTTGCTTGCTTCATCCTTAGAATGTAAGAAATATACCCATGAAAATCTTGTGAAGTCATCCACAATTACTAGGGCATATTTCTTTTTGGCAATTGACATGATGTTGACTGGACCAAATAAATCCATGTGCAATAATTCCAGAGGCTTATCAATTGATGATTTAGACTTTGACTTGAATGATGTTTTTCTTTGTTTTCCCTTTTGACATGCATCACATAGTCCATCCTTGGTGAATTCCATCTGTGGAATGCCTCTAACCAGATTCTTTCTAATCAATAAATTCATGGCTTTGAAATTCAAATGGGCTAGTTTCTTGTGCCAAGTCCAACTTTCTTCTGTATTGGCTTTGCTAAGTAGACATGTCATTGAATTTGCCTTTACAGAGTGAAAATCAGCCACATAGACATTCCCTTTTCTTTCTCTAGTTAAGAGAATTTCACCAGATTCTTTGTTAGCTATGATGCATGATTCAGTTGTAAACCACACACCATTACCATTATCACACAGTTGACTAATACTGAGCAAATTGTGCTTCAATCCATCAACTAGTGCTACAGTTTCAATGATAACATTTTCTTTTGCAATTGAGCCATATCCCAGAGTAAAACCTTTGCTGTTATCTCCAAAAGTAACTCCTGGGCCAGCTTTTTCCACAAACTTTGTGAGCAGGGAAAAATCTCCAGTCATGTGCCTTGAACATCCACTATCCAAATACCAGAGATTTTTCTTCCTGTTTCCCTGCACACACATAAAACAATCAAGTTGCTTTTGGTACCCAAGTTGCCTTGGGTCCTCTTTTATTAGTTGCAGCTTGAGCCCCTGTTGTCAACTTAGGTTCCTTTTGTTTTGGTGGGTTTAAATCCACTTTATCTTTGGGAGTTGACTTTTGGGGCTTTGACACCTTAGAACTCATGGCAGAATTTTCATGGATTTCATCATTTACATTAGGCATGTTCCATGGCATACCAGGCATGTTCATATTAGGATATGCAAAGAAGGGATTATACATGTATGGAACTTGTGCATAAGGCATATGAACATTAGGTGCAACCAAATTAGAAGACATGGCATTCATGAGCATAGGATTGGTAAACATGGCATTTGCAGTCATGGCATGTATATTTAAATCATTTGCAGATATAGAATTCTTTTCACTTTTGCATTGCATGGACAAATGATTTACACTACCACATTTAGCACATACCTTTCTAGGTGCATACATATCAGGAGTGTAATTATTGTGCTTATTTATGCCTACTTTACCATTCCTATTCTTTTTCTTTTTCTCAGACTTAGATAGAGAAATTTCCACAGGTGCTATCTTTTCTAAATTTTCTTTTAATTGTTTCTTGGATAAGCTACCTATGTTGATCTTCTCAGTCTCAGTCTCAACTTGATTCTTGGTTTCCTTAACAAACTTAATAGGAGTGCTAAATTTGTTCTTTTTATTAGCCATTGATGATTTACTTGTCGATGGATGCTTATCGATTGATTCAGCATCAATCGATTGATAATCCTTATCAGTTGATGAAGGATTAGCAGTCGATTGATCTTTATCCATTGAAGTATCAGCCAATGACTTGCCTATTGATTTGGGGAGTTCTCCTAGAGTATCTACACCCTGAACATCAATAATTTGTTTGGCAGTTTTAGCAGACCTATTCCATTTGCTAATGGTTTCAATTTCTTCAGCTAATTGTTCTTTCAACAATTCTTCTCTTTTCAAACTGTTTACTAGTTCATTCCTAGCATCCTTTCTTTCCTGCTTAAATCTTTCTAAACAAACAAGTTCATTTTCAAGAAACATATTTCTCTCAGTTAAGGCATCAATGGTGTTCTTTAACTTGAGATTTTCTTTGTTTAGAGATTTTAGAGTGACATGCAAATTGTACAGTTCATTAGACATTTCATTAATAGTACTATTGCATTCCTCAGATGTAGGCTCGGAAAAGTTGGTAGCTAGTACCTGATTAGATGCTGAACTAGCTTCTTCATCTTCATGATTGGCCATTAATGCAAGATTGACATATTCTTCAGAATCACTATCCTCAGCAGCCCAGTCCTTCTCCTCAGTTACAAAAGCCTTTTCTTTTTGTTTTAAAAGGTCAAAGTATTTCTTCTTATAATCAATACCCTCATATGACTTTGCCTTTTCTTGTTTTGGCTTCCTGCACTCACTTGAGAAATGACCAGCCAATCCACAGTTAAAGCATTTGAATTTAGATCTTTCAACCAGATTTTTATTTTGATTGTTGTTTCTAAACTGGGATCCAGGCCTTTGAGCATATGGATTCTTCTTGAATTTTAGCTTTGAAAATTTCCTTGTCAGAAATGTAAGGTGCTCATCAATCTCATTCAAATCATCCTGAGAGCATGTTTCATTTTCTTCACACTTGCTCTTTCCTTTTCTCTTGAATGATTCTTCAACAGCATCACCAGCCATCATGACTGACTCTTCTTCATAGCCATTTTCCTTCTTCTCTTCATTTCCCTTGACTACCAAAGCCACAGTTTTCTCTTTTCTTTGATTCTTTTCAATCTCTTCATCTTGTTGGATTTCCAACTCATATGTCTTGAGAATACCATAAAGTTTCTCCAGTGTAAAATCCTTGAAGTCCTGAGATTGTCTAATGGAAACAGTCATTGGTTTCCATTCTTTTGGAAGAGATCTAAGAAATTTTAGATTTGTATCCTCAGTTGCATAAACCCTACCATATAGCTTCAATCCATTTAATAACTTCTGAAATCTGCTATAGGTGTCATTGATAGATTCTCCACTCTTGAAATGGAATGATTCATATTTTTTAATCAAGAGTTGCATCTTGTTTTTCCTTACTTGTTCAGTTCCTTCACACAGAGTTTGAAGTGTATCCCATACTTCTTTTGATGAAGTACAATTTATTACATTGTCAAACATATCTTTATCTAGACCATTAAACAGAATGTTCATGGCCTTCTTGTCTTTGAGTACTTCTTTTTCATCCTCTTCTGTGAACTCAGAAATAAGTTTTGGAACATGTCTGTCAAGTGCAGGAGTTCCATCAGGGTTTACACCTGTGACTAGCTTCATGGGAGCATGAGGACCTTTTTCTATGCAGTTAACATAAGAAGGGTCGAGAGAAAGAAGATGCAGATGCATTTTGACCTTCCATGGAAAATATTCATCTTTCTCTAAAACTGGAATTTTCACACCTGAATCTCTTTGACCCATATTGACTGTTCTTGATCTTTAAACTTTCTGTATGTTGAAAGCCTACTCTGATACCAATTGTTATTCCTTAGAACAATGTCAATATTTGTAGAAGGGGGGGTTGAATACAAATATTAAAACTTTTTGTGTGTTCTAATATTTGTTCTTGATGTTTGATAGAATAAGAGAATAAGTTCGAACAAATTAATGCTGAAAAATAAAACTGAACAAAGAGATTTAAAATTATTGATGGATTGGTTTTTCCATCAATGTATATTTTTGCTCAATGCTCCTAGGTTAAAAGAAACCTAGCTGCGTTTACAAGATTAGAAAACAAATCAACTGTTCTTACACATGTGCTCTCAAGCTTGAACAGTTGATTAAGAAATATGTCTAACTTGTATGTTTTCTAATAATGCTACTACACTTGTTTATATACCACAAGTGTTCTTTTACAATTCCTATTCTAGGATTGTTTCTACCTTCCTTCCTTTTACCTTTTTCTATTTTACAAAAAGGTTTGAAAAGACAGCTTCTGATTGAGTCTTCACAGTTACTCTAGACTGTCTTCCATAGGTGTGCTTTTGTTCTCTGGATCTTCAACAGATATTCTTTCTGTGTTGTCACACTCAATTGATAATTTGCTGTCAGGCATATCAATTGATCCATTCTTTAATCCATCAACTGATGTACTTCTTCGATTGATCTTTATATCCATCGATTGATAAAAGATGTCTTATCGATTGATAGATGTTATCAATTGATATATCAGTCGATGGGTCTTCACATCAGATGATGGTCTTCAATCCTTGGCTTGGCTTCTTCGATTGATCCTCCATCCATCGATGCTTCAATATCAATTGATCATCCTTCACTTGTGCAATTTCCTGTCTTCACATAATTACAATTTAACAGTTTAATTTACACATCAATTGATGATCCATATCAATCGACTCTAACATTAATTGATGAACAAAATATCAATTGATTTACACCTTATCGATTGAAATAGACTAAGTACACCTATGCTACAATCAAAATTATCAGTTGATTCATCTAAACACTTCAACTGATAAATGGTTTCCTGATCAATTGATATTTATAACTTTCATATCAATTGATCAGTTACAACAAATAAAATTTCTATGATTCTAAGATTAATGTTATCATCAAATCACATGTAGATTCCTAACAATCTCCCCCTATTTGTGTCTGTGTTATTAACAGGCATAAATCTACTTGATGATAACAAAAACCCTTAAAAAAAATTACATTTAGATAGAATCAAGAAACTTAATTGGCACATTAATTTTGGAAGTACCAGATTGATATATAACTCCTGCAAGCAGCTTCAATATCTTCATAATTTAATTTAGTTCCTCTTCCTCCTTTTCTCAGCATTTTCCTTTAGTTGCCTCATGAAAGAACTTCTCAATATTGCTTCATCCCTGTCAGTTTCTCCAAGTTGCCTCATAAGGTATTGTATTTCTTCATCTGTGATTTTGTCCAGATATTTGCAGATATCAAAGAACTTTGTGTTGCCCTCTATATCTGTAAAAATCATAGCATACTTTGGCTCCAACATCACCTTTTTGACCTGTGACTTCCATAGCTTTAGAGGTGAATAAGGTTCAGCTTCTGCCTTGGATCTTCTTAACCTTGAAATTTGTTGTTGTATCTCCTGAGCAATTGTTGTGTTGAGTTTGTACTTTCTGTTGAGTAGAGGAAGAATAGTCTTTAAAACATTGTAGCTTTGCTTCATTATCACCTTCAATGAATAGATTGTTTTCACTCCATTTTCATACTCCAACCTCATTGATTCTTCATGGTTAGAGGTTGCAGGGTGAGTCCTTACTCCAATTAATCCTTTTTCATTGATTACTGGTATTCCCTTCAAATCATAACCTTCAATTGTGACCTCCTCCTTGATTTCTTCTTGTTGACCCTGGAGGTTTTCCTGAACCACTATTTCTTGAGTAGAACTTGACCTTTTCTTGGCCATAGAAACTTTTCTCCTTTTTCTCAAAGGTTGCTCTTCCTGTAGCTCTTCTTCCAAATGCCATTGCATTTCCATCTGTCTAGCAATCTCTTCATTCTCCCTTTCTCTCCTTGAGGCATCTGAGATTCCTGTAGTGATGGCTCCTTGAAGTAGCTTTTGACTTACTGGTTCAGTCTCTTTCTTCTTCTCTTCTTCAATCACTATTGCTTTCCCTTTCTTCTTTTCTTTAAGAGCTTCAATATCCAATTGAAGAAAAGCTTCTGTATTTGAGTTTCTTTCCTTGGCAGCCTTTTGTGCATCTTCATTTAATTTTCTTGTTTGAGCAATGAACTCATCCAAGTCTCCTTTTTCTACTGCCTCTGTTACTAACTCAGTGCTTCTCCTTAGATCTTCAATTCTTTTCTTTTCTCTCTCAATCATTGTTTGAGTTTCTTTCTCCCTAGAAATTCTCCTAGCTTCAAGATCATCATCAAACTTCTTGTAATCTTTCTTTTTCTGTTCTAAATTATCTTTTGGAGAATTAGATGACTTAGATTTCTTTGAAGATTGATTGTCCATGTTACTTCTGTTTTTATCTCTTCTTGGTGCAGAACCACTAATGCCACTTGACTTAACCATACCAGAACCACCTATTCCACCACTTCCACTGCCTTTGCCATCACCACCATCATCATCCTTCTTCTTTGTATTCTCCCCCTTTTTGTTATCATCAATTGGAGGGGGTGGTGGAAGTCTGTCAAGAAACTTTTGAAGAATGGAAGCATGAAGACTTTGACCTCTGATAATATCATCCATCTTCTTTTCTAGAGAACATACTCTTGTCTCCAAAGATGTAAAATTTTTGGATTCTTTGAAAAGCTTGTCCTTGATGCTATTCATGGTGTTGAATGGTAGCTTCTCATCCAATCTCCTGTCCATTGCATCCTTGTTAGATGAGATAGAGTCTTTAATCCTCTCCAGTTCCCTCCTTACTCCTGTTACTGTCATCTTTTGAATTTTCATTGATTCTCTCATATAGTGAGAAATTCTCCTTTGAGTAGGATCTTCAATTTCTCCTTCCACCATTGCTCTTCTATATTGAGAGAGAATTTCAGTCTCAGCAGCTTCTAAAGGAACCATCAATAGTGCTCATCCATGGCTCTTCATCAGAATCACTCTCCAACTCTTCAGGTGCCATATAACAAGTGTCTGTTGTATTGGCGATGCTTTCCTTCAGATTCCTGGTCCTTTGATCTGTATGATCAATGCCCAAGAGTTGTTCTGCATTCCTGTTACTTGAAGTAGCCAACCCTTGATATTGTGGATCAGGATGAATGAAATTCTTTGGATCCAATTCACCAGCATCTATTTCCTCTTCAAAGTCCTTAGCAATTCCACTCCCACTAGCTTCAGCATTATTTGCTCCCCCTATCTCCTTTACTCCTTCTTTTACCATCATTTCAATTTCCAATTCCTGTGCAAAAAGTAGACTGTTTTTATCACTTTCACTCATCTCTCTATTTTGCATCAGGATCTCATCCTGGAATCTCACCTCTCCCTCACTCATTTCTTTTGCACCTACTAAGGTGGGGCCCTCAAGTGTTTCACTCTCATTCCTGGAAGAAATAGGAATGTTTTTACTCACTTCCTCTCCTTTTGCCAGGTTACAATCCTGCCTCTCACTCAACTCACTCAATCCTAAGAGTGTTTGTGCAACATCAATTGATTGAGCATCAATTGATGTATTGACATTATTAGTTGAAGTGGTGTTTGGGATATCCATCGATTGATGCATACCCATCGATTGATCTTGAGTATCGATCGATGGCTTATCAGTCGATGGCTGAATATCAATTGATGAAGGAACATCAATTGATGGAGAAGAAACAGTTGAGATAATTTGTGAAGTTATGTTTGAGATGATATTGGAAATAGAATCCTGAAAATTCTGAGAAGAAGATTCAGGGGAGAGTGTTGGCTTCTCCTTGAAAAACAAAGAAGGAGAATCTGAAAATGTTCGATAGTCTATCAAAACATTTTCTGAAGAAGTTTGAGATGGGGATAGAAGAATAGAAGAGATAGGAATTGAAAGAGAATGGGGATGCATCTCATCATTTATATGAGATGCATCATGCAGACTTTGTGAAGGCTCCTCCACAGTTTCCTGTGGTTTTGCAGTGTGTGATTCCCCAAGTGCAAAGGTGACTTTCTTTTCTCTTCTTTTGTATGGTGTTAGTGTTTTGGCTTTTGTGTCCCCAATTTGATTCTGTGCCCCTGGTTGTGGGCTATTTTCAATATTGTCATCCTTTTGAGAGAATGACAATAGGGATGTGGTATTTTCCATGTTAACATCCACAGTCTTTTGGGAGACTATGGAGTGGCTAGGTTGAGGTTGCACACCCTCACTCTCCTTATCCTTCTGGGTTCTTAGATATTCCCCAGTTCCCTCACCACCTACATCCTCCTCTAATCTATCTACCACACTAGTTGATTTTCTTTTCTTGGTTTTTACAACAGCAGGTTTTTGAGAACCTGTTGAGGTTGGTTTCTTAGATTTGGATTTAGAGATTGGTTGTGTGGCCTGGGTAGGAGGGTTGGGGTCATTACTACCACCCTCCATAGTCACAGAAGGCAAAGAAGAATTAGGTTTAGAAGAGTTTAAAGTAGAGATAAATACCTGAACAAAAGGGGGATAGATCAATTCCACATTGCTGTGAAGATTGATCTTAACCAAGTCTTTAAAGACCCTTTTGTTTTGAGTCCAGCAATCCAAAATTTCTGTATTCCTGTCAATCTCAATATCCTTGACAAAGTGGTTAATAATAATCATAATAAATCTTGCATAATAAATATGATTAGATCTATTTATTTTATTCCCCAATTTGGCAGATATTTCATTGAGTAACAGGCTTCCTAAATTATGATATCTATCATATAAAATGCTATACCCTACTTGTTGCATACTAGTTGTTATTGCATCAAAATTACTAACCTTACCAGAAAAACACTTTATTAAAGCATCAAAGAAATATGACCATTCTTTTCTTAGATTCTTTCTAACTATACTACCTAGACTAGCATCAGGAGCAGTATAGTTGATTTCCCTAAGCATGTTTCTAATATCTGTGTCAGTGGATGCATTTTCGGTATTATTTGCAGGAATATTTAAACACTCACCTAAGACCACAGTGGTTAGAATATACCTTTGTCCTTTGCATTCAAAGGAGATTGTAGAAAAATCATCTGCTACTTCTGCTGTTGTCCAGAATTCTTCAACTAGATTGCACACTATTTTTGGTGCTTCTGAGAGGGCCTTTGCAATTTTCGAACTCCTTAGAAATTCCATTAGGGGATGAAATTCTGTTGGGGCTTCCTCCACCATAGTGCAAGCAACGAAGTTGTTGAGCTCATAGTAGAATCCAGATTGTGAGACTTTCTTTGAAGATGCCATTATCGTGTTTGAAGATTTATAATTGAATTAACTGGCAAACTTGTTAGTAATTATAACAGAAATAATAAATAGACAGTAGTAGATTAGGGTTCTTAGCAAGAGATATATACAGAGTAAGTTTGAAGATTGAGAAAGAGAAAGAGATAGAAAAATCGATAGTAAAAATGCAAGTAAGAATTAAAAGAAGTTTTAATCTCACTATTTATATTTACTGATTTCCCAACCAATTTCTTACTCAAAATAGAACTAAATCGACCGTTGGAAGAGTATTGATAATTAAAAGTTACCAATTTTGGCAATCGATTGTTATACATACAGGAATGTACGTTTTAATCAATTGATAAAATAAGTAATCAACGGCTAGATTTTTGTACAGGTCGATTGATGACATGGACCCCTTTAAATTCTAGGTCATCGATTGATAAAATTGCTTATCCATCGACAGGTACAATTATCCATCGATAGACAAATATATCATCGATTGATATATCTATCTGTCGATAGTTACCCCTATCCATCGATAAACAAATATATCATCAATTGATATATTTATCTGTCGACAGCTCCATTAATATCCATTGATATGTAAAATATTTATCAGTTGATTATTGAAGAATCAATAATTTAACATAGTCAATGGCTACATGTAATATAAATACATAACTTGTCAGACATTTAAAGGATTAGATATAATTAAGCATACCTAAATCACAGACCAATCTATTGAAGGTAGATTCATCTAATGGTTTGGTAAAAATGTCTGCAAGTTGTCTTTCACTAGGGACAAAATGTAATTCAACTGTACCATTCATTACATGTTCCCTAATGAAGTGATACCTTATGTCAATGTGCTTGGTTCTGGAATGTTGTACATGATTTTCTGTTATAGCAATGGCACTTGTATTATCACAGAAAATAGGAATCTTGTTCAAGCTGAACCCATAGTCAAGTAGTTGATTCCTCATCCATAATATTGGTGCACAGCAACTTCCAGCTGCAATGTATTCAGCCTCTGCAGTAGATGTAGACACTGAATTCTGCTTCTTGCTAAACCATGAAACAACTTATTTCCTAGAAATTGACAGGAACCTGTTGTGCTTTTTCTGTCAATTCTGCAACTGCATAATCTGCATCTGAATAACTAATTAGATCAAATCCACAATCTCTAGGATACCAAATTCCAAGATTTGGAGTTCCTTTGAGATATCTGAATATTCTTTTTATTGCAATCAAATGAGATTCTCTAGGATCAGCTTGAAACCTAGCACAAAGACATGTAGCAAACATTATGTCTGGCCTACTTGCAGTTAAATAAAGTAATGAGCCAACCATACCTCTATAACTTGAAATGTCCACTTCTGCTTCCTTAGTGTTTAATTCAAGTTTAGTTGCAATGGCCATGGGAGTTTTAGCAGAAGAACATTAACTTAAATCAAATCTCTTTAATAAATCAGAAATATATTTGGTTTGATTTATGAAAATACCATTTTTAACTTGTTTGATTTGCAAGCCAAGAAAGTAGGTTAGTTCTCCCATCATGCTCATTTCATATTTACTCTGCATCAACTTAGCAAACTTTTTACAAAGTTTTTCATTAGTTGAGCCAAAAATAATGTCATCTACATAGATTTGAACAAGAATCATAGAGCCATTTACATTTCTATGAAAGAGAGTTTTATCAACAGTACCTCTTGTGAAGTGATTCTCAATCAAGAATTTAGACAATGTGTCATACCAGGCTCTAGGTGCTTGCTTCAATCCATAAAGTGCCTTGAGAAGATAGTATACAAATCCAGGATGAATAGGATCAATAAAACCAGGAGGTTGTTCTACATAAACTTCTTCTTCTAGTTCTCCATTGAGAAAAGCACTTTTCACATCCATCTGATACACCTTGAAATTTGCATAAGCAGCATATGCTAGAAAGATTCTGATTGCTTCCAATCTTGCAACTGGTGCAAAAGTTTCATCAAAATCTATGCCTTCTTCTTGTGAATAGCCCTTTGCCACTAATCTTGCTTTATTTCTTGTCACTGTACCAGATTCATCCATTTTGTTTCTGAACACCCATTTTGTACCAATGATAGACTTGTTCTTTGGTTTGGGCACCAGCTTTCATACCTTGTTTCTTTCAAATTGATTCAACTCTTCTTGCATAGCAATTATCCAATCAGGATCATTCAAGGCTTCTTCAATCCTTTTTGGTTCTTCTTGAGACAGGAAGCTACTATACAAGCATTCATTTTGAGTTGCACTTCTAGTTTTGACACCATCATTTGCATCTCCAATTATTAATTCAAAGGGATGGCTATTTGTCCATTTCCTTTGTGTAAAGCATAATGTAACGTAGTATGTAATAGTGATAACAATAACTCAACTAAGAAACAAAGACAGACAAATAATACTAATATGCAGCACAGGAATCCAGAAGGACATAATCAAGAAGATAATACATTCATCATTGTTGTACATTCAAGTTAGAAGAATTACTGAACGTCAGGGATAGAAGTTCATTAACATGTTCAAGCCTCAGTGACAAATAAGAGTTCAGAAGACTTCATACTAAAGACAGAGCAGTGATCCATGTGTAATTGTCTAAGGGTTTCAGTGATAAGAAGCAATGCAAAAGTCCAGGGTTTATCAGCTGAAACAGAACAGAGATTAAGGAAATTCATTCAAGTGTTAGTCGTTTGTGAACCAGACCAGTGCACTAAGCGTCAGCACAACAAGAAGAGAATTATCTTAATTAATCAGAAGAAAATCAGTTGATCAAGCCAAGCCAAAAGAGTGAAGCAAAGTGGTAATTACTTGAAGAATTCAAGAAATATGCTAAGGCAAGTATTACTGCATTTGGTGGCATTAATACTCTTGAAGCAATGGAGAGGCGCAACATATATTTCCAAGGTGCAAGAAATGTCTAAGGGAAGTATGAGTGGCGCCTACACAGTGCAATGAGTGTAGGCGCAACTAAACTAACAAAGCACAAGAAAATAGCTGCACTTAGAATCTAAGTGGTGAGTGGCGCCTGCACTAGGAACTCAGTGTGCAGGCGCAACATAACTACTCCAGGCGCAAGGAAATTCTAAGGCGAAGTGTGTGTGGCGCCTATACAGGGGAACTACTGTATAGGCGCAACAAATAAGTTAAGGCGCAAAGGAAAAATATTCTAAGGCAGTAAGTGGCGCCAACACAGGGCTTACAGAGTAGAGGCGCAACTCACATACTCGGCCCAACTCAAGACTTCAGCCTCAACAAGCCTCAAGTGGCGCCTCTACACCATTACCACTGTGTAGGCGCCACTCAGGACTTAAGCAATTGTGGAATTAAATTCCAAGAAGACTGCAAATATATATGGGTTCAAATCAATTGTTTTAATTGGTTATCATCTTCAAGCTATCAACAAATACAGCCGGGAAGCTCCATTAAAGACATTCATTTATATCTCCCAACTGTAATTGTTGTAATATTATTTTGAACCCACTGCAGCTAATCATTTGATTAGATTTGTAGCACCCCAGGGATTTAATAATAACTTGTTATTTCCCAGCTTTGTGTTTTATTTACTGCCAAGCTCATATCATATAAAAACACAAACACTTCCGCAAAACAAAGTTGAAAATCTACAACATCATATTCAACCCCCCCTTCTATGATGATTTTGGACCTAACAATTGGTATCAAAGCTTGTTGATTGACTTTACAAATCAAGATCCAAAAATAGTTTTTCTAAAAAGTGCATTTTTAGATCTAGAAAAATTTATCTTGAATTTTCTTTTATTTTTAAAAGAAAATTCAATTTCGAATTTTTCATTGATTTTAAATTCACTAAATTTTAAAAAGCTATCAATCATCAAGAATTCGAATTAAAATTAAATTTTCAATATTTAATGTTTTATTTGAATTGATTTTAATTTTTGAGAAATTAATTATTTCTTAAGATTTAAAATTCTTAACAACCATGAGTACCCAAAAATTAAGCAGTATCAAAATTCCCACCTTCGACAAAAATGAATACATTTTGTGGAAAAAGAAGATGACCATTTTCATCAAGACTAGTAATTCTCAATATCTTGGGATTCTTGAAAATGGCCCCTATGTTCCTCAAAAGCTTACACCAGAGACAGTTTCAGAAGATGGCGTTCGGATTCCTCAAGGGTTTACCCCAAAGGAACCATCAGAATTTACTGACACTGACAAAGAGAAAGTAGCATGGGACAATCATCTACAATGCATCTTGATGGATTCTTTGGACACAACTATGCTAAATCAGGTGATAAATTGCACCAGTGCCAAACAGATGTGGGACACGATTGATCTGTTGATGGAGGGTACAGCTGAAGTGAAGGAAAACAGGCTAGACATTCTTACCTCCCAATATGAAGCATTCAAGTCATTACCTGGAGAAAGTATCACTCAGGTTTTCGAGAGATACAACAAATTGCTAAATGACTTGTCTCTACATGGGAAGACCTACACACGTAGGGAGATCAACAGAAAGTTTATGTTGACACTGCCAGCACACCTAGAGCACAAAATCTCTGCCATCAGAGAGAGAAGTGATATAAATGAAATGTCCATTGAAATGCTATACGGAAAGCTCAAGACTCATGAGATGGAGCAAGAGCAGCGACAAATCATTTATGGCTCAGGTACAGTGGACAATAAGAATTCTGCACTGTTGAAGACGACAGCTCTAGTAGCCAAGGACATTGCTGTGAAAGAGACCAACAAAGAAGCACCTGCAGTCGAGAAAGAAGAAATCTTAGAAGCTGAATTCACAGAGAATTCTCAACCGGGTGATGAAGACGACTTCTATTCAATAGAAGAACTTGAACAACTGGAAAACAAGACTATGGCCTACATGGCAGGAAAGTTCAAGAACCTCAGATTCAGAAGGAACCCAAAGTTCAAATTTAAGAGTAATTCAAGTTACAGTGGTTCCAGGGACAAAAGCAGTAATCGAGGTGGATCGTCTTCAGGGTCTCACAGCAGAGGAGGCTATAAGACAGGGATGGTAGATAGAAGCAAGTTTAAATGCTACAATTGTGGAGAACCCGGTCATTTTGCAACAGAATGCCGGAAACCAAAACAAGGGAATGAAAGGAAGGAGTCCTACGATGAACTAAAGCAGAAATATGATGCGCTGGTGAAGAAGCATCAAGGAAGAGCTTATATAGCTGAAGGCAAGAGCTGGGATGATTCTGACATCGATGAAGAAGAGGTCTATGGAAATCTTGCACTAATGGCAGACTCTTCAGAGGAATCACCTCAATCATCTAAGGTATCATTTCTTTCCTCCGTTGACATGTCTAATTCTGAGTATAAGAAAACTGTGGAAGATCTGAGCATAGAAATGTTTAACATACATACAAGCATGCTAGCATCTGTAGAAGAAAATGCTAAACTAGTTCTTAAGAATAAACTGTTAGAAACTAAAAACGAAAAACTAGAGCTTGCATGTGTTAATGTAGAAGATCTGAAACAGAAAATAGAATATCTTCAGAATAGAGATAGGTGCAACCAGGAAGTAGAAGCAGCTCTTAGAAGTAAAATTTCTGATCTAGAGTTAAAACTTCAAGCTTATAAGAAATCTGCGAATCTTGTAAAAGAGGCTATAGACAAACAAGTCATAGGTCAGAAAACAGGAATAGGTTTTGACTATGATAAGAAAGCTGGAAAAATGCATGTAGAATCTATTGCTGAGGAAAGTCCTATGAAGCAAGACATTCCACATGTATTGAAGGATGTAGCTAAGCCCCTTTATAAGAAATTTATCTTAGAACCCCTTAATGAAGATGATCTCTTAATGAAAGAAGAACTCCTTGTTGAGGAGAAAAAGGAAAAGGTTGTAGATAAGAAGAACATGCCTAAGAAAACTGTTAAAATTGAACAACCTAAGAAACAGGTTAAAATTGAAATAGGCAATAAAAATGAAAACAAGAAAGCTAACAGAAATGGTAAGGTAGGTGCTAACAATGCTAGAAAAGTTTGTAATAATTGCAAGTCTACTGGTCATCTTACGCATGCATGCAATAAGATAAAAGTAGTTAAAACAGGAACTTCTAGTATGCCTGCCATGCCTGCCATGTCTATTCCTCATCAACCATGCGGTAAAGTAGGATGCATGCCATGTGCTTTCAATATCATGTCTGCATACATTAACTTAATGAATTCTTCATCAAGTACTTGCATGAATACAGATGTGAACATGACTAGAAAGCATGTTAGGGCAAAGACTGCCAGTCCTCCTAAAGTTAGGAAGGAAACCCCTGTCCCTAAGCCTAAAGACACCTCTGTCAAGGCTAAACCAAAGGGCAAGGGTTCAGTCGATGAGAAAGACAAGGACCAGAAAATTTCTATAGCTAAATCTTTTTACTTATCTAAGCCTCTTGGACCCAATCAAATTTGGGTGCCAAAGAAAAAGTAATCAATCTGTGGATGCAGGGTACAGCAAAGAACAAGCGTGTCATGTGGATACTTGACAGCGGATGTTCTAGGCACATGACTGGAGACAAAGCCCTGCTAACAGATGTGGTTGAGAAAGCTGGCCCGATAGTGACCTTTGGAGATAACAGTAAGGGATTCACAAAGGGATATGGCAATCTGGAAATCGGGAATGTTATCATTGAGAACATCTCTCTTGTGGACGGATTAAAGCACAACCTTCTGAGTATCAGTCAGTTCACTGACAAGGGATACAAAGTAACTTTTGAGAAGGAAAGATGTGCTATCCAAAGCAGGAAGGATTCGAAGCTTGCTCTTCAGGGAGTGAGAAAGGGGAACCTCTTCATAGCTGATTTGTTCTCTGCAAGCAAAGGTGAAGTTCAATGTTTTTATAGCAAAGCTTCAACAGAGGACAGTTGGTTGTGGCACAAGAAACTCTCTCACCTCAACTTTAAAACTATGAACTCTTTAGTAAAGAGGGAATTGGTTAGAGGTCTGCCCGAGATGGAATTCTGTCAAGAAGGGCTATGCGAAGCATGTGAAAAAGGGAAGTCAAAGAAAGCATCTCATCGAAGCAAAGACTCAACTGACATTACTGAACCACTGCAACTACTGCATATGGATTTATTTGGTCCAGTCAACGTCATGTCAATGTCAAGGAAGAGATATGCACTTGTAATTGTTGATGACTACTCCAAGTACACGTGGGTGTTGTTTCTAGCCGCAAAGGATGAGGCCCCTCAAACAATCATCAATCACTTAAAGAAACTTGAGTTGGAAGCTGGTCTGCCTGTCAGGAAAATAAGGTCTGACAATGGAACAGAATTTAGAAATGCAATCCTGAATGAATTCTGTGTGGAAAAAGGAATAACAAGACAATTCTCAGCGCCCAGAACTCCACAACAAAATGGAGTGGTAGAGAGGAAGAACAGGACTTTGGTTGAAGCAGCAAGAACAATGCTGAATGAAGCAAAGTTGCCTCTATACCTTTGGGCTGAAGCAGTCAACACAGCTTGCTACACTCAAAATCGTACCCTGATCAATAAAGAACATGACAAGACTTCTTATGAGTTAATGGCCAACAAGAAACCAACACTGAAATACTTTCATGTGTTTGGAGCAAAGTGCTTCGTATTGAAAGATGATGAGCATCTGGGAAAGTTCGAATCCAAGGCTCATGAAGGCATATTTCTTGGCTACTCAATGGAATCTAAGGCGTACAGGGTTTATGTGATTGATCACAAAAAGGTCATTGAAAGCATGAATGTAACTTTCGATGATCTAAAGCTCCCAAGTCTACAAAGAACAGACGACACTGAAACTCTGCAGTTTGAAAATTTGAACTCAGATGGAGGTGAAGTAGAACCTGAAGCTGCAACAGAGATTCAAGTTCCAAATGAGAATATCAACAATGATGATTCTGTCCCTAGTAGTGGAAACAGTGGAAGATTCACAGGAACTACTAGTAGTGGCAGAGAATCTCATTCTCATCCAAGCAGCAGCTCAGGGGGAGCAACTGAAGGATCAACAAACAGGACCCAGCACAATAATGAAAATCAGGCTGAATCATCTAGGGCAAATCTGCCTAGACACAGGGTGTGGAGTAGAGATCACCCCTTTGAATTGATTCTTGGAGATCCAGATGCTGGAGTTCAAACAAGACGTGCTTCCCAAAATGAATGTTTATTATCTGGTTTTCTCTCTGAAGTAGAACCAAAGAAAGTGGAAGAAGCACTAGAAGATCCAGATTGGGTTCTTGCCATGCAAGAAGAACTCAATCAATTTGAGAGACAAAAGGTATGGAAACTAGTACCCAGGCCAAAGAACAAGTCTATTATTGGCACAAAGTGGGTATTCCGAAACAAGCTGGATGAAGATGGCATTGTTACGAGGAACAAAGCCAGACTGGTTGCTAAAGGTTATTCCCAGGAGGAAGGAATAGATTATGATGAAACATATGCACCAGTGGCAAGGCTTGAAGCTATCAGGATGTTCTTGGCATTTGCAGCACATTCCAACTTTAAAGTATATCAAATGGATGTGAAGAGTGCATTCCTGAATGGAGAGCTGGAAGAAGAAGTATATGTGGAACAACCCCCAGGGTTTGAAGATCCAGAATTTACAGATTTTGTGTACTTCCTCTTCAAAGCACTCTATGGCCTGAAGCAAGCCCCTCGAACATGGTATGACACACTATCTATATTTTTACTTGAAAATGGTTTTACTAGAGGTGTCATAGATAAGACTCTATTCCATAAAATGCATAAAAATGATATGATATTAGTGCAAGTCTATGTAGATGATATTATATTTGGTTCTACTCACGATCAGTTGTGTAGTAGATTTGCTAAGCTAATGCAGAGTAGGTATGAAATGAGCATGATGAGAGAGCTGAACTATTTTCTTGGACTCCAAGTAAGTCAAAGGAAAGATGGAATCTTCATTTGCCAGACCAAGTACATCAAAGAATTATTGAAGAAATATGGTCTTGAAGATGCATCTTCAGCTAAAACTCCAATGGCAACTGCCACTAAGCTTGATAAAGATGAGCCTGGTAAGAAGGTAGACATCACAAGCTACAGAGGTATGATCGGCTCATTACTTTATCTTACTGCAAGTAGGCCGGATATAATGTTCTCTACATGCTTGTGTGCTAGGTTCCAATCAGATCCTAAAGAATCACATCTTATAGCTGTTAAACGAATATTTAGGTATCTTAAGGGAAATCTGAATCTTGGAATTTGGTACCCTAAAGATACAGGTTTTGACCTTGTTGGCTATACAGATTCTGATTATGCAGGGTGTAGGATTGATAGAAAGAGTACATCAGGGAGTTGTCAATTCCTTGGTAGAAGGTTGGTGTCCTGGTATAGCAAGAAGCAGCACTCAGTTGCAATGTCGACAGCTGAAGCTGAGTATGTTGCTGCTGGGAGTTGCTGTGCACAAATTCTGTGGATAAGGAACCAACTTCAGGACTATGGACTGTTGCTGAGCAAAATTCCAATATTCTGTGACAATACAAGTGCCATAGCTATAACCAACAATCCTGTTCAACACTCGAGGACCAAGCACATTGATATCAGGTATCATTTCATTCGAGAGCATGTCATGAATGGTACTGTAGAGTTACATTTTGTACCTACAGAGCAACAAATTGCAGACATCTTCACTAAACCATTAGATGAAATCACTTTCACTAGACTGGTTTGTGAACTTGGGATGTTAAATTCTACTGACTAACAAGTTGGTAATCAAAAACTTCAATTTGAAGCTGATAAATTCACTGGTTGATTAATTTCAATATTCTTAGGACTTGTGAATTTATCTACCAAAAATCATTTTCCAGCTGTTAAGATTAAATTTTAGATAAATACCTTGTGCATGCCTGCTTAATTTATTAATCTGGTATTTATTTAATTTTGATCTTAAAAAATATTTAAGTGCTTGTATTTAATTGATAAATTCTTGGCACTTATTTATTTAAATATTATTTGAAATTATTTTAAATAAAAAGAATGAATATTTATATTTATTCTTTTATTTAAAATAAAAGTAAAATAATAAGAAGCATAATTTATTTATAATAATAATTTTAACAATTAATGTTATTATTGTTATTAATGAATATTTTGTGAAATTAGTAGCAAAATTTGAGAACACTTGAAAATTCGTCCAAGTGCCAAGTGGCGCCTATACAGCTAACTCACTGTATAAGCGCAACATATGGACTTAGAATTTTTACTTGGTTGAAATTCAAGTGGCGCCAACACAGTGTAACCACTGTGAAGGCGCAACATAAGTATTTCCTTGAGTCAAAAATTTGCTAAGTTATGTTTTTAACTCAAGCGGCGCCAATACAGTGTAACCACTGTACAGACGCCACTCAAAAATTACTTAGTCAATTTTTCACTTCTAGTGGCGCTAGCTAGTTAAGTGGCGCCTACACAGGGCAACCCCTGTGCAAGCGCCACTCAGCACTTCACATAATTTTTTTTCTGAATTGCTGCGCCTATAAATACTTGAGTATTGTTTTTGTTGCCTTTTATTATACATACAGTCGACACACTCTAGAGGCGCAAGAACAAATAACTCAGATCCATTTTTTTTTAATCGAACATATCTTGGCCAATTGTTGTCCGATTTTTAATCCTAGACCAGTTTTGTGATACCCATAACCATATCTTCCTTTTCCAAGTGGTCTCATACATTTTGGTCAAGGTTTTAAAATTCACCATTTTCATAAAATTCGAACAATTTGTCTACTGTTTAATAGTGTTTAATCGATTAAAAATTTTAATAAAATTAAAGTGTGCTAAAAATTACTAGCAAGTTATTATATTGTTAATTTTTAAGAAAATTCAAGTAATTTTTGAAATTAGGGTTGTAGTTCAAAATTTTACTAAAATTATTTGATTTTAATTAGTACTTTTAATTATTAAAAATTACTTTTCATTTTTGATTAAATGGGGAGTCATTTTGAGATTAAAAAGACTAATTATTTATCCATTTTAGTAGATGATTGGACTGAGGCAGGGGACTTAGGTAACTGGGCTAGATTTTTAAATGAAAATTCAATAGTCAGTTATGCACTAACTACCTCTGTTCCTTTGAATAGAAATCTTCTAAGACAGGTATACAGGTCTGCTTTAGACACGTCTGCAGATGGGATCCTGAGCTTCACTTTTAAACTTCAGAAGCAAAGGGTGCCGATCACAGAAGCTGACATAAATAGAGCACTGCATCTACCTTCTGAGAACCTTGAGGAGGACCCATGTCAGGCAGATCTAGATAACTTTTTCATGTTCCTGCACTGCACCAGAGAGAACACAAATCTTCCAAAGAAGATTTACAAAAATCACCTGCCAAAGGAATGGAATCTGTTCTTCAACATCCTATCTCATGGTTTTGCACCAAAGACAGGTGGATTCCATGGCATTACTCAGTTCAACAAGGTGATTGGATATGCAGTAGCTACTGGCTCCAGAATTAACTTTGGCAAGTTGATCATGGCTGAGATCTTGAAGAATCAGGCAAAGATGGAAAACTTCTGTTTGTATCCAAGATTCCTACAGCTGGTACTAAATGAAGTTCTTGAAGCTGATCAACTTCAATTGTTTCAGAACAGTCAAATGGAAGAGTCACCCTCTCTACAGTTCAGAACAATTATGCTATTAAAAAATGAGGCTGACTATCCAAATAGGTATGCTCCTGCACCTATGACTGAACCCATAAGGGATTTTGTTGCTCTTCTGAGACAGGTTAATGAAGATGAAGAAGAAGAAGCATCAATCTCTAAAGAGGACAGTGAAGCTGAAACTTCAAGTGGTTCTGGAAGCTCAGCAGCAATGGAAGAAGAAGAAGAATCAGGCTCTGATAATGAAAATGAAGATATGGAAGAAGCTGATTCTGAAAATGAGCAAGAACCTGTTCCTGAAGAAGAACAAAGGAATTCCCCTAAAAATCCAACAGAGGAGATAGTGGTTGAGCCAGAAGTAGAAGAAGAACCTCAAGCTACAGATGTATACATCCCTAGCATGTCTGATGAAGGTATGGATGAAGGTTCACTTCTTTACTTTGACCTCTCTGCTTTTCTTTCAGATGAACATGTCACAATATCTCCATCTGTGCCTCAAACGGCAATGCACACACTAGAGCCCTCAGTGGCCATTGAAGCTGGCAATGAACTTGGCAACCCACCAGTTCTAACCAATGCCAGAGAACAACAAACAGATCCTTCATCACCTCCAACCAGAAAAAGAACCCATGAAATAGATGATAGGACCGTTTCTCAACCGGATCAGGACATTTTTCAAATATCCCCTACAGCTCTGCCTTCTCAAAAACGTCGTAAAATGGATTTTAAGCCAAAGGCATCTGTGAGCCAGGAACCTGATTCTCCAATCTCTGAACACCTTCTTTTTCTTCGTAACCTAAATTCTGAAATTGATAAAATCCTGAAAGGTCCGGAAAGAGAAACAGAGGTTGTAACATCCGCTACTTCAGTAGCTTGTACTGTTTTGGTTGATCCAATTCAGACTCTGTCTTCACAGACAGTAGGGGGCATCACTGACTCTCACGAGCCATTCATTACATTGTCAAATGTGGTGACCCCCCTGGACTTAACATCTCCAGATCCTATTAAGGATGTTTTCCCTCCCCAAGTGGGTGAAGTGGAAAGGCAACTCTCCCATAGAAGGGAAGAGGTCTCCATTCAAGGAGAAGCTGTGTCAACAGCACCACCACTTCAAGTGGAAATGCCTTCACAGGCTTCGCGGGGCATCACAGGCTCTTACTTGTCACATATTACATTGCCTGAGGTGGTGACCCCCCTGGAAATTCCAAGTCCAGCTCCTTCAACGGAGGTCCTCCCCACCTCTACAGGTCAGGTGGAGGGACAACACACCCATAGAAGGGATGTGGACTCTATTAATAGAGTATCTGCTACTTCGGTAGTAGAACCTGTTCAGGGTGTCTCTGGACAGGTAATGCCTTCAATGGCTTCAGCTGGCATCACTGATTCTTTTATATTGCCAATCATTACAGAATCAATAGTGGTGACCACACTGGGTCTAAACTCCCCAGTTCCTGAAAAAGGAGTTCTCCCCACCCACAGTGGTCAGGCGGAGAGGCAACCTACCCATAGAAGGGATAGGGATTTTCTTGCAGGTATTGAAGATATGGATGCTATAATGAGTGAAACATTTAACCTAAGTGATCTTCAATTCCCTGACCCCGATCAGCCAAGTGTGAGTGTTGAGGGTCGTGCTCAAACAGTTCCAGTGAGGAGTGAGACACCCACTGACCAAATATTCACCCCACACAATACACACACTGCACATAGCCAAAGGATTCTAAATCTGGAGGCCCAGGTTACTGAAATTCATCATTCTTTAAGCAAAATCTTGGAAGTGCAAGAGCAGCAGCGATCTGAAATGAAAGAACTCAAAGATCTAGCTCAACAGCTGCTGGCTCAGAAGGCTCCTGTCTCTACTCAATCAACTCCAACAGCTCAGATTACTCCGATCAGAAGGGAGGATAACCCAACTGAGGGGGAGAGATTAGCACAAGAAAAAGATGTTGGAGCTGCAATGATAATGGAATATACAGCTCAGGGGGAGATGGATTTCTTCTATAGGCCTGGAGCGAGGCAACTTGAAGAAGGAGAAATCTTTGAACCCTATGTGCCAATGGATATTCCTACTGAAGCTGAGATAGAGAAGACTGTACAGGCTGAAGGGATAGACGTCGAAGAGGAGTTTGCTGAAGAATATGCCTTCGATAATGACTGTCTTCTAGTTGGTGTGGATGAAGTCATTATGAGAGGTGTATCCGAAGCTCAGGACTTAGTAAAGAGAAAATGGAAGAGAGTGCAGCAAGCAATTGAAAGGAGGAACAGAGTGAAGGACATAGAAGCAAAAGTAGGTCCTGATTGGGATGAAGCAAGGAACTTGCTCAAGAAGAAGGAGCTATCCCTTTCTAATAAGAAAGACAGAGAAGTCCTTGATCTCTTCAGAACCATGAAGGACAAATTTGAAGATGTTCATGAATTCTACTCCATGCTGTCCGAGGAAATTTCAAGTGTGTCAGTCAGTGCACTTAAAAATGGCTGGAAGATGCACCTAAATTCAACATCACTGGGGTCGAGGGTTCTGTCGACAAAGAGCTTTGAAAAGATGAATATAGTAGAGCTGTATGTGCTGAAGAGGAAAGTCATCTTTGGAGGGCACAAAACAAATGAGATACTGAGAGACATGATTGAAAAGAAGATAATGGAGATCGGTGTTGAAGCATTTGAAAAGCCTCCAGTTGTCAAGTACTACAAAGCAACAACTCTTCACAACTTAACTTTGTCAGACGAGTGTTTGGACTCAAGCCATCTCTTGTTCATGCAGTATGTAGAGGGAAAACTCAGGAGTAAGAAGAACAGAACTGCAGAAGACCTTAATGCTGCTGAGTTGATCTATGCATTCAGGCTGAACAGAGCAATTCAAACTTCAGGAAGATATCTTTTGGAGACGTCCAGATACTATCAAGATCCAGTGTTTGTTAGAAAAGATGACGGCACAGAAGTACTCGAATCCATCTCAGACTCTGAACCTTGCACTCACACTGACTCAAATGGAATAAAATACTTACTACTCAAGAAGGATGGTGTGATCAGGAGGAAAGAATTATCAAAGCTCAAAAGAAACAACTCTGAGGTTATTCGAAAAGTCTTCTCAAGGGTAAAAAGATCCACTGTCAAATCAGACAAGAAGGCTTTGAGGATAATTGAAGATACACTAAGGGAGAAACTGGCAGAAGAGTCAATGCACGACACTGACAGAGTAAAAGGCTTTCCGAAAAGGATAACAGTGTTCGTGTTTACAAAGAGGCAATCTCTGGCCTTCGAGTCAATCTCCAAAATGAATTCAACGGCGTTTCTTACTGAGATATTAAAGAAGCTAGAAGATCCACCTCCAGTTAACACTCTTGAAGTATAAGCAAGAGATTTGGTAAAGGCAAGGTTAGAGCAAAAGGAAGAAGAGCTGAGGAAGCACTACTCTGAAACGAGGTCTAAGCAAAAACAAGACACAGTACAAAGAAGCAGAAGATCATAGATTTATTTGTTCAGGCTAAAGGAACAAACTTCTTTTATACACAAAGAAATCTGGAAATGTAATATCTAATCCAGAATGTAATTAATATTATTTACTGTCTTTCTGCACTTTACTTTTTCTTGTAAGTATCAGTTGAGTTATCCTCTCACAGGATTTGCTTGTCGATCTCTCTCAATCAAATAGGGGGAGATTGTAAAGCATAATGTAACGTAGTATGTAATAGTGATAACAATAACTCAACTAAGAAACAAAGACAGACAAATAATACTAATATGCAGCACAGGAATCCAGAAGGACATAATCAAGAAGATAATACATTCATCATTGTTGTACATTCAAGTTAGAAGAATTACTGAACGTCAGGGATAGAAGTTCATTAACATGTTCAAGCCTCAGTGACAAATAAGAGTTCAGAAGACTTCATACTAAAGACAGAGCAGTGATCCATGTGTAATTGTCTAAGGGTTTCAGTGATAAGAAGCAATGCAAAAGTCTAGGGTTTATCAGCTGAAACAGAACAGAGATTAAGGAAATTCATTCAAGTGTTAGTCGTTTGTGAACCAGACCAGTGCACTAAGCGTCAGCACAACAAGAAGAGAATTATCTTAATTAATCAGAAGAAAATCAGTTGATCAAGCCAAGCCAAAAGAGTGAAGCAAAGTGGTAATTACTTGAAGAATTCAAGAAATATGCTAAGGCAAGTATTACTGCATTTGGTGGCATTAATACTCTTGAAGCAATGGAGAGGCGCAACATATATTTCCAAGGTGCAAGAAATGTCTAAGGGAAGTATGAGTGGCGCCTACACAGTGCAATGAGTGTAGGCGCAACTAAACTAACAAAGCACAAGAAAATAGCTGCACTTAGAATCTAAGTGGTGAGTGGCGCCTGCACTAGGAACTCAGTGTGCAGGCGCAACATAACTACTCCAGGCGCAAGGAAATTCTAAGGCGAAGTGTGTGTGGCGCCTATACAGGGGAACTACTGTATAGGCGCAACAAATAAGTTAAGGCGCAAAGGAAAAATATTCTAAGGCAGTAAGTGGCGCCAACACAGGGCTTACAGAGTAGAGGCGCAACTCACATACTCGGCGCAACTCAAGACTTCAGCCTCAACAAGCCTCAAGTGGCGCCTCTACACCATTACCACTGTGTAGGCGCCACTCAGGACTTAAGCAATTGTGGAATTAAATTCCAAGAAGACTGCAAATATATATGGGTTCAAATCAATTGTTTTAATTGGTTATCATCTTCAAGCTATCAACAAATACAGCCGGGAAGCTCCATTAAAGACATTCATTTATATCTCCCAACTGTAATTGTTGTAATATTATTTTGAACCCACTGCAGCTAATCATTTGATTAGATTTGTAGCACCCCATGGATTTAATAATAACTTGTTATTTCCCAGCTTTGTGTTTTATTTACTGCCAAGCTCATATCATATAAAAACACAAACACTTCCGCAAAACAAAGTTGAAAATCTACAACATCATATTCAACCCCCCCTTCTATGATGATTTTGGACCTAACACTTTGTGATGGTAAATTTGTCCTTGAAGATGATGCTTCATGATCATTGGAAGTGTTATGATCATTGTGATGTGATTGACTATTTGAGAACCCTCCCCCTGAGATGGACACTCTACTTGAAGATTGTTGAGCAGAGTTGATATCCATCGAATGATTATCAATTGATGTATTATCAGTTGATTGATGATTGTCAACTGATAACTTATCTGTTGATGCATTGACATCAATTGATGGGAGGATTCTAGGTACTTGAACTCTTGTGATTTCCACATCATCATCACTATCTTCAATATTACTTGTGGATTCATTTTCAAAATGCAATAGATCATGAAATCCTTCATCAAACAACCCTTGAATTTTCTTGTCATCAAAAACTACATGCATAGATTCCATAACAATGTGTAATCTAAGATTATAGACTCTGTATGCTTTGGTTGTTATTCCATATCCAACAAATATAGCTTCATCAGCTTTGGCTTCAAATTTTCCTAGATTTTCACCTTGATTTCTCAGTACAAAGCATTTGCAGCCAAAGACATGAAGAAAGTTAATTGTTGGCTTCTTGTCTTTCTTTATCAATTGATATGGAGTTTTGCCTTGAGGTTTATTGATCATGGATATATTTTGAATGTAACAAGCAGTATTAATTGCTTCTGCCCAGAAGTATGTAGGAAGTTTTGCTTCTTCTAACATAGTTCTAGCAGCTTCAATCAAGGTCCTATTTTTTCTTTCAACTACTCCATTTTGCTGTGGAGTTCTTGGAGCAGAGAAATGATGAGTGATACCTTTTTCTTCACAGAATTCTCTCATGGTTGAATTCTTGAATTCAGTACCATTGTCACTTCTAAATTTCTTGACCTTCCATTCAGTGCCATTGTCAACATTCTTCACATGATTGATAATTAATTTGCTTGCTTCATCCTTAGAATGTAAGAAATATACCCATGAAAATCTTGTGAAGTCATCCACAATTACTAGGGCATATTTCTTTTTGGCAATTGACATGATGTTGACTGGACCAAATAAATCCATGTGCAATAATTCCAGAGGCTTATCAATTGATGATTCAGACTTTGACTTGAATGATGTTTTTCTTTGTTTTCCCTTTTGACATGCATCACATAGTCCATCCTTGGTGAATTCCATCTGTGGAATGCCTCTAACCAGATTCTTTCTAATCAATAAATTCATGACTTTGAAATTCAAATGGGCTAGTTTCTTGTGCCAAGTCCAACTTTCTTCTGTATTGGCTTTGCTAAGTAGACATGTCATTGAATTTGCCTTTACAGAGTGAAAATCAGCCACATAGACATTCCCTTTTCTTTCTCTAGTTAAGAGAATTTCACCAGATTCTTTGTTGGCTATGATGCATGATTCAGTTGTAAACCACACACCATTACCATTATCACACAGTTGACTAATACTGAGCAAATTGTGCTTCAATCCATCAACTAGTGCTACAGTTTCAATGATAACATTTTCTTTTGCAATTGAGCCATATCCCAGAGTAAAACCTTTGCTGTTATCTCCAAAAGTAACTCCTGGGCCAGCTTTTTCCACAAACTTTGTGAGCAGGGACAAATCTCCAGTCATGTGCCTTGAACATCCACTATCCAAATACCAGAGATTTTTCTTCCTGTTTCCCTGCACACACATAAAACAATCAAGTTGCTTTTGGTACCCAAGTTGCCTTGGGTCCTCTTTTATTAGTTGCAGCTTGAGCCCCTGTTGTCAACTTAGGTTCCTTTTGTTTTGGTGGGTTTAAATCCACTTTATCTTTGGGAGTTGACTTTTGGGGCTTTGACACCTTAGAACTCATGGCAGAATTTTCATGGATTTCATCATTTACATTAGGCATGTTCCATGGCATACCAGGCATGTTCATATTAGGATATGCAAAGAAGGGATTATACATGTATGGAACTTGTGCATAAGGCATATGAACATTAGGTGCAACCAAATTAGAAGACATGGCATTCATGAGCATAGGATTGGTAAACATGGCATTTGCAGTCATGGCATGTATATTTAAATCATTTGCAGATATAGAATTCTTTTCACTTTTGCATTGCATGGACAAATGATTTACACTACCACATTTAGCACATACCTTTCTAGGTGCATACATATCAGGAGTGTAATTATTGTGCTTATTTATGCCTACTTTACCATTCCTATTCTTTTTCTTTTTCTCAGACTTAGATAGAGAAATTTCCACAGGTGCTATCTTTTCTAAATTTTCTTTTAATTGTTTCTTGGATAAGCTACCTATGTTGATCTTCTCAGTCTCAGTCTCAACTTGATTCTTGGTTTCCTTAACAAACTTAATAGGAGTGCTAAATTTGTTCTTTTTATTAGCCATTGATGATTTACTTGTCGATGGATGCTTATCGATTGATTCAGCATCAATCGATTGATAATCCTTATCAGTTGATGAAGGATTAGCAGTCGATTGATCTTTATCCATTGAAGTATCAGCCAATGACTTGCCTATTGATTTGGGGAGTTCTCCTAGAGTATCTACACCCTGAACATCAATAATTTGTTTGGCAGTTTTAGCAGACCTATTCCATTTGCTAATGGTTTCAATTTCTTCAGCTAATTGTTCTTTCAACAATTCTTCTCTTTTCAAACTGTTTACTAGTTCATTCCTAGCATCCTTTCTTTCCTGCTTAAATCTTTCTAAACAAACAAGTTCATTTTCAAGAAACATATTTCTCTCAGTTAAGGCATCAATGGTGTTCTTTAACTTGAGATTTTCTTTGTTTAGAGATTTTAGAGTGACATGCAAATTGTACAGTTCATTAGACATTTCATTAATAGTACCATTGCATTCCTCAGATGTAAGCTCGGAAAAGTTGGTAGCTAGTACCTGATTAGATGCTGAACTAGCTTCTTCATCTTCATGATTGGCCATTAATGCAAGATTGACATATTCTTCAGAATCACTATCCTCAGCAGCCCAGTCCTTCTCCTCAGTTACAAAAGCCTTTTCTTTTTGTTTTAAAAGGTCAAAGTATTTCTTCTTATAATCAATACCCTCATATGACTTTGCCTTTTCTTGTTTTGGCTTCCTGCACTCATTTGAGAAATGACCAGCCAATCCACAGTTAAAGCATTTGAATTTAGATCTTTCAACCAGATTTTTATTTTGATTGTTGTTTCTAAACTGGGATCCAGGCCTTTGAGCATATGGATTCTTCTTGAATTTTAGCTTTGAAAATTTCCTTGTCAGAAATGCAAGGTGCTCATCAATCTCATTCAAATCATCCTGAGAGCATGTTTCATTTTCTTCACACTTGCTCTTTCCTTTTCTCTTGAATGATTCTTCAACAGCATCACCAGCCATCATGACTGACTCTTCTTCATAGCCATTTTCCTTCTTCTCTTCATTTCCCTTGACTACCAAAGCCACAGTTTTCTCTTTTCTTTGATTCTTTTCAATCTCTTCATCTTGTTGGATTTCCAACTCATATGTCTTGAGAATACCATAAAGTTTCTCCAGTGTAAAATCCTTGAAGTCCTGAGATTGTCTAATGGAAACAGTCATTGGTTTCCATTCTTTTGGAAGAGATCTAAGAAATTTTAGATTTGTATCCTCAGTTGCATAAACCCTACCATATAGCTTCAATCCATTTAATAACTTCTGAAATCTGCTATAGGTGTCATTGATAGATTCTCCACTCTTGAAATGGAATGATTCATATTTTTTAATCAAGAGTTGCATCTTGTTTTTCCTTACTTGTTCAGTTCCTTCACACAGAGTTTGAAGTGTATCCCATACTTCTTTTGATGAAGTACAATTTATTACATTGTCAAACATATCTTTATCTAGACCATTAAACAGAATGTTCATGGCCTTCTTGTCTTTGAGTACTTCTTTTTCATCCTCTTCTGTGAACTCAGAAATAAGTTTTGGAACATGTCTGTCAAGTGCAGGAGTTCCATCAGGGTTTACACCTGTGACTAGCTTCATGGGAACATGAGGACCTTTTTCTATGCAGTTAACATAAGATGGGTCGAGAGAAAGAAGATGCAGATGCATTTTGACCTTCCATGGAAAATATTCATCTTTCTCTAAAACTGGAATTTTCACACCTGAATCTCTTTGACCCATATTGACTGTTCTTGATCTTTAAACTTTCTGTATGTTGAAAGCCTACTCTGATACCAATTGTTATTCCTTAGAACAATGTCAATATTTGTAGAAGGGGGGGTTGAATACAAATATTAAAACTTTTTGTGTGTTCTAATATTTGTTCTTGATGTTTGATAGAATAAGAGAATAAGTTCGAACAAATTAATGCTGAAAAATAAAACTGAACAAAGAGATTTAAAATTATTGATGGATTGGTTTTTCCATCAATGTATATTTTTGCTCAATGCTCCTAGGTTAAAAGAAACCTAGCTGCGTTTACAAGATTAGAAAACAAATCAACTGTTCTTACACATGTGCTCTCAAGCTTGAACAGTTGATTAAGAAATATGTCTAACTTGTATGTTTTCTAATAATGCTACTACACTTGTTTATATACCACAAGTGTTCTTTTACAATTCCTATTCTAGGATTGTTTCTACCTGCCTTCCTTTTACCTTTTTCTATTTTACAAAAAGGTTTGAAAAGACAGCTTCTGATTGAGTCTTCACAGTTACTCTAGACTGTCTTCCATAGGTGTGCTTTTGTTCTCTGGATCTTCAACAGATATTCTTTCTGTGTTGTCACACTCAATTGATAATTTGCTGTCAGGCATATCAATTGATCCATTCTTTAATCCATCAACTGATGTACTTCTTCGATTGATCTTTATATCCATCGATTGATAAAAGATGTCTTATCGATTGATAGATGTTATCAATCGATATATCAGTCGATGGGTCTTCACATCAGTTGATGGTTTTCAATCCTTGGCTTGGCTTCTTCGATTGATCCTCCATCCATCGATGCTTCAATATCAATTGATCATCCTTCACTTGTGCAATTTCCTGTCTTCACATAATTACAATTTAACAGTTTAATTTACACATCAATTGATGATCCATATCAATCGACTCTAACATCAATTGATGAACAAAATATCAATTGATTTACACCTTATCGATTGAAATAGACTAAGTACACCTATGCTACAATCCAAATTATCAGTTGATTCATCTAAACACTTCAACTGATAAATGGTTTCCTGATCAATTGATATTTATAACTTTCATATAAATTGATCAGTTACAACAAATAAAATTTCTATGATTCTAAGATTAATGTTATCATCAAATCACATGTAGATTCCTAACATCCGCAACTCATACAGAGATCAAAAATTATTTTTAATTCGAAATAATTTTTGATCAGAAATTGTTTTAAGTCAAAAATTATTTTTCGAAACACTTAATTTTTAACCTTATTAAAGATGAGTACACAAAAAGTAATTAGTATTAAAATCCCACCGTTTGGCCAAGTTCATTATAACTTGTGGAAGCATAAGATGCTGTTATTTCTTGAGATTGCCAGTACCAAATATGCAAGGATTTTGGCCAACGGTATTGAGCCCCCGATTACAGTTATACTCGAGCATGAGGTAAATGGGGTTGTAATTCCTCATAGACAGTTCCCTAAAGATTCGGCTGATTATACGGAGGACGAAAGGGAAAATGTAGCCCTGGATAACAGTCTCAAACTCATATTGGTAGAATCCCTAGATTACGTTATGTACAATCACGTTGTCAATTGTAAAAATGCCAAAAAAATCTGGGATACAATAGAGATTATAAATGAGGGGACTGAAGAAGTCAGGGAAAACAGACTCGAGATCCCGACCTCCCAATATGAGCAGTTTAGATCCAACTCTGGTGAGGGTGTCTCTTAGGTATTTCAGAGACTGAACAAATTGATGAACGAACTAAACCTCAATGGTAAATATTACAAGAACCAGAAGGTGAACAGGAAGTTTTTGCTAACCTTGCCAGAGCATTTGGAACATAAGATCATGGCCATCCGGGAGTTTAGGGACATGAAAAAAGTAACCCTAGAGAGACTCTACAGAGTTCTGAAGACCTATGAATTGGAACAAATCCAGACCAGAGAAACATATGGAAGAGGTAAGGTTATAAGTTCCTCTAAAGCACTAATAGTGGAAGCACCAGAATAGTAGGAAGTGAAGGTTCTTGTACCTTCAAACAGTTCAATAGAGTATGTGGTTCCAGAATTTGGACGTACTTCAGATAACCATTAAGATGGTGAGTTCTACTCATTAGAAGAACTGGATAAGTTGGAAGATGAATCTCTAGCTATGGTTGCCAAGAGGTTTAGCAACATGAGATTCTGAAGAAACTCCCCCTACAAAGTTAAACCTAATTTTGGAAGATTCCAGAAAAGAGGTTCTTTTACAGTTGTGTCAAGAAGCGGCTATAAGACTGGCTTAGTTGATAGGAGCAAGTTTCGTTGCTTCAACTGTAATGAGCTAGGTCACTTTGCAATTGAATGCAAGAAGCCGAAGCAAGGGAAGAAGAGAGACTCTTATGAAGAGCTGAAAGAAAAGTATGATGCACTTGTGAAAAAATATCAAGGGAAGTCTTATCTAGCAGAGGGCAAAAGCTGGGACGATTCAGACAACGATGATGAAGAAGAGCTGGGAAACTTGCTCTTATGGCTTCATCCAAAGAATCACTATCTCCAACTCAACAGGGAGGAAAAGAGGTAGATCCTTCATGCCCTAAGATGTTTAAACTGCTAGGTAAAGAACTAGATGATATAAGAGATAGTTTTAAGAAACTAATTCTAAAAAACAAAGCCTTCAATGATGAGAATAATGTTTTAAAAATGTTAAAGACCAAAAATAACAAATTGACTGAGAAATCTTGCTCTTATGGCTTCATCCGGAGAATCACGGTCTCCTACTCGCCTAGAAGGAATAGAGGTAAATCCTTATTGCCCTAAAATGTTTGCCATGCTAGGTAAAGAACTAGATGGTGAAAGAGGTAAAGTTAAGCAACTAAGACTCGAAAATAAAGATCTAATTGACAAGATCGAAGTCTTAAAATAGTTAAAACGAAACAATGACAAGTTGACTAAGAAATTAACTAGGACTTAGCTTATCAAGTCAATCAAGTCAGTTGTTATGTTGGAGTTGAGACCTACCTCAGAAACCAGATAGAGGAAGAAAAGAAAAGGTGTCTAGCATATAAAAATTCCTCTTTTATTGTAAAGAACCTAGTTGACCAACAGGTAATAAATCGAAAAGTTGGAATAGGCTTCGAGTACAATGAATCTGTAGGAAAGCCAAGCAACATTACCCCATTCAGGCAAAGCGCTGCAGAAAGGGTATTCCTCATGTTGTTAAAGACACACGCAAACCTCTTTTCATTACACCTATAGCTGAACCCATCCTCGAGAGCTCTATACTGATTGCTTACGAGATGCAGTTAGAGGATCAAGAGGAAGAGAAGAAAAGAGGAGAACAAGCGAGGGACATAAAAGAAGTAAATGTCCAAGAAGAGGGAAGTGCACCCAAGACACCAATTAAAGTTGTGGGAACTTCTGATTTCCCCAAACCTGGTATAGGTGCTAAAAACTTAAAGAAAAACTTGAATAAACCTAACAATAATTTTGTTAGAAGTAGGGATAGTAACAATAGATGTCATTCTACTGAAAACTTTAAATCTGTTGAAAAAGTTAAAGTAGAAATTGTTAAAACTCCTACTATTGTGAATAACATACCTGCTATTGATGTATGCCATAAACCTTGTGGTATTTTAAATTGTATGTTATGTACTTTTAATGCTATGACTGCTTATTTCAAACGCATGACTGCTAACAAAAAGAACATCACACCGAGACAATACATCAATAATAAATTTGCAAAATCCAAGACTGCAATTCCTTCACCTGTCAAGAAGGAAAAATATATTCCTAAGTCTAAACAAAAAGTTGTTAAGACTATTTATAGGAAAGTAAGCACAGTCAAGGTGGATACAAGTGTTGTTCGAAAAGGATCTGTTATCAAAGTTGACAAAGGTCAATTCTTTAAGTATGTCGGGCCCAATCAATTTTGGGCTCCGAAGATGATCTAATCCGGTTGATATTTGCAGGGAGTTAAACAGGTAAACTGGGTTGTATGGATCCTGGACAGCAGATCTTCAAGGCATATGACCGGAGATAGAGCCCTGCTATCAGACGTGGTTGAGAGAGCTGACCCAATTGTCACCTTTGGAGATAACAGCAAAGGAATGACTACGGGATATGGCAAGTTAAATACAGGAAATGTTATCATTGAAAACGTCTCTTTAGTGGAAGGACTTAAGCACAATCTACTCAGCGTCAGTCAATTCTGTGATAGAGGTTACAAAGTAAAGTTTATCAAGGAGAGGTGCTTAATAGCTCATTCTAAAGAAGACAGACTAGCCTTGCGTGGAGTAAGGAAAGGAAACTTGTACGTAGCCGATTTCAACTCGGGAACTGAAGCTGAAGCAAACTGTTTTTATTCAAAAGCTTCATCAGAAGAAAGTTGGCTATGGCACAAGAAGCTCTCACGCCTGAATTTCAAAACAATGAACTCTCTAGTCAAGAGGGATTTGGTGAGAGGACTGCCTCCGATGGAATTTACACAAGAAAGATTGTGTGAGGCATGTCAAAAAGGGAAGTCAAAAAGAGAAACTCACAAAGGCACAGACTCTTCGAATATTACTGAACCTCTACAACTGCTACATATGGATTTATTTGGTCTAGTCAATATTCTATCAATGTCAAGGAAAAGATATGCCTTAGTGATTGTAGATGACTTCACAAAGTACACGTGGGTTTTATTCTTGAACTCTAAGGATGAAACTCCACAATTGGTGATTGATCATGTAAAGTTGATTGAATTAGATTCAAAGCTACTTGTCCGGGCAATCAGATCAGATAATAGAACAGAATTCAAGAATGAAATTCTGAATAGCTTCTGCTCAGACAAAGGGATAACAAGACAATTCTCAGCGCCAAGAACTCCGCAACAGAATGGAGTAGTAGAAAGAAAGAATCGAACCTTGATTGAAGCTGCAAGAACAATGTTAAGTGAATCAAGGTTGCCTATCTACTTCTGGGCTGAAGCAGTGAACACAGCTTGTTATACCCAGAATCGAACCTTAATTAACAAGGATCATATGAAGACACCTTATGAATTAATGGCTGGCAAGAAACCAACACTCAAATACTTTTATGTATTTGGAGCTAAATGTTTTGTGCTGAAAGATGGAGATGAACATCATGGCAAATTCGAGGCCAAAGCACATGAAGCAATCTTTGTCGGATATTCAAAAAGAGCATATAGGGTGTATATAATTGATCAGCACCAAGTAAAAGAAAGTGTCAACGTAACTTTTGATGACACTAAACTCCCAAGTATCCAAAATGAAGATCCTTCTGAGTCATTAAAATTTGACAATCATCCAGACTCAGATTCGGATAATGAAGAAGAGCCTGAGGTTGCAGCAGGAAATGATGATGACAACAATGATGGTAATGATTCAGGTAATAGTGGTGGAAACAATGGAAACACTGGAGATACTACTAATGCTAGTGGTGGATCAACAAGTCAACTTGGCAGCAACTCAGGGGGAGATGATGGATCAACTGGTAAAACACAACATCACAATGTATCTCAAGGCGAATCATCAAGATCAAACCTACCAAAGGAAAGGATATGGAGCAAAGATCATCCCTTTGAATTGATCATAGGTGATCCAGATGTTGGGCTTAAAACCAGAAGTGCAACTTCAAATGAATGTTTATTTTCGGTTTTTCTATCTCAAGAAGAACCAAAGAAAATTGAAGATGCTCTAACTAATCCAAATTGGGTTCTTGCCATGCAAGAAGAACTCAATCAGTTCGAAAGGCAAGAAGTATGGACACTGGTACCCAGGCCAAAAGACAGATCCGTAATTAGCACCAAATGGGTATACAGGAACAAGTTAGACGGTGATGGAATTGTTACAAGGAACAAGGCCAGACTGGTTGCAAAGGGTTACTCCCAGGAAGAGGGAATTGATTATGATGAGACCTACGCACCAGTTGCAAGACTTCAAGCCATCAGGATATTTCTGGCATTCGCAGCTCATTCCAATTTTAAAGTCTATTAAATGGATGTGAAGAGTGCACTTCTGAATGGAGAGTTAAAAGAGGAAGTATATGTGGAGCAGCCCCCTGGCTTTGAAAATCCAGAGTTTGCTGATTTTGTATATTTTCTATTCAAAGCTCTCTACGGACTCAAGCAAGCACCGATGACATGGTATGACACTCTCTCTATATTTTTACTTGAAAACGGTTTCACTAGAGGTGTCATAGATAAAACTCTCTTTTACAAATTACATAATAAAGATATGATATTTGTCCAAGTTTATGTTGATGATATTATATTTGGTTCTACTAACGAAATCTTATGCTAGAAATTTGCTAAGTTAATGCAGAGTAGGTATGAGATGAGCATGATGGGTGAGCTGTCATTGTTCCTTGGTCTGCAAGTGAAGCAGATGGAAGATGGGATTTTTATTTGCCAATCAAAGTACGTAAGGGATCTTCTAAGGAAATACAATCTAGAAGATTCTACACCGGCAAAAACCCCTATGCCAACAGCCACCAAGCTTGACAAAGATGAAACTGGTAAGAAAGTTGACATCACAAGCTATAGAGGTATGATAGGCTCATTATTATATCTAACTGCTAGTAGACCCGATATAATGTTTGCAACATGCTTATGTGCAAGGTTTCAATCTGATCCTAGAGAATCTCATCTTATAGCTGTTAAAAGAATTTTTAGATATCTGAAGGGTACACCGAATCTTGGAATTTGGTACCCTAAAGATACAGGTTTTGAACTAATAGGCTATACAAATTCAGATTATGCAGGATGCATGATAGACAGGAAAAGTACGTCTGGAAGCTGTCAGTTTCTAGGACAACGGTTGATTTCCTGGTACAGCAAGAAACAACACTCTCAGTATCTACCTCGACAGCCGAAGCAGAATACATTGCGGCAGGTAGTTGTTGTGCACAAATCTTGTGGATAAGGAATCAGCTGAATGATTATGGACTTGCGCTATCTAAAATTCAAATACTTTGCGATAACACAAATGCCATAGCAATTTCCAATAATCCTGTACAACATTCAAGGACCAAGCACATAGACATAAGGTATCATTTTATCCGAGAGCATGTCATGAACGGAACTGTGGTGTTACATTTTGTACCCACAGAAGATCAAATTGCTGACATCTTCACGAAACCACTTGATGAATCCACTTTCTCTAAGTTGGTTAGTGAGTTAGGGATATTAAATTTGAACTAATTATTGCATGATGTTTTAAATTGCATATTTAATTTTAAGCACTGTAAATACACTGTATATTCCTTAAAATATTTCAAAAACAAACAAAAAAATTGAAAAAGAAAACTCAACAAGATTTTCCTTATTTTTGTACAGTTTTTATTCCATTGTCATCTTTACTGTAAATATATTTTATATTATGTTTGTTTTCCAACAATTAGTATATATTGTTTATTATTTCCAACAATTGGTATCAACAATTGGTATATATAAGTAAGTATAGTTTTATTTATTTTACAACTTGGCATCTTTATTTTTATTTTTGTTATTTTTGTTTTTAAATTTTTGTTATTTTTTTTAAATATGTGCTGATTATTTCACGTGTCTTTTGAGAAGTAGGAAAGATCTATGAGCTTGATAATCCAATCAATTCTAAAAGTTAGATCCTAATCATTGGCATCAATCTCTATCCAAGATCTTAGAACCAAACACACAAACACTATCACTTCCGTTTCTCTAACCATTAAACAGAATACCTATTTGTTCAAAATGAGGGAGTCAATGCCTTGATTGCATTTGATAAGGTTGGTGATGTGAGTGAACCAACAGCTCTGTCTCCAGAAAGGTGATTCACATATATAAACTAAGACAACTGTTAGCTCATCTGTGTTCTCTCAAAAGGATACAAATTTGAAAAAGGCAAAACTATTACTAGATTCATTCTCTCAACAGAGTGAGTCTATTGAATTCGGCCTATCAGCCAAGGCCATTTGTAAAGAGTCAACTTCATCTAGACACCCTCAAACACTGCAAAACCATAAATGTAATATTCAAATGCACTGTAAGGATTGTCACACACTAAGGATGAATTGACAGAAGTAATTTTTTCTAAACTTCCATATCAAGAAAGGAAGAATGATTGATGATTCCAACTGAATTAACATGCCTTCACAGGCGTCAGGAGGAAACTTGGATCATGTACTACATTATAGATCCTTGTCTCCCTCCCCAGATGGAACATATCTAGATTCCTAACGGAATAGATCATCTTAGATGATCAGCAACTCACTGAATCTATTCCTGAAGCAATTCAGTTTTTAAAAGTCAAATATTTTTTATAGATTCAATTAAGGACGGGGATTTATGAAACCCCATTGCACCACTAGTGACCTCTCTTGAAGGGGCTATGGTGATCTTTCTTGCAGGTACAAAAGACTGTGTCATTCGTACAGGGAGAGATACAGTGTTGTGAGGACAGAGTGAAACACAAGTAAGGACGAGTGAAAATATATATATTCTATGAGTGAAACACTTAGAGAGTATATGAGCGAAATACTTGTGAGGAACAAAAAGTAAAATCACACACTAGCACAGTTACAAAATCCTATTCCCAATTCCCTATTACAAATTTCTAATGTTACTCAATTAAGGGAGAGAAAATTTCGAATGATGAGGATTACTCAACTAAGGGGGAGAAGTATTATATCCAAAGTGTTCAAATAATGGGAAGAAGTGTTGAACAAGTTAATGGTTGAACAAGAAAAGTTGGGTTATTCACTAAAGGAGAAATTGAATCTACCTTGGGTGAGAAGTGAAAACAGAAGTTGGAGAACAATAGGAGAAGTGGTAAGAAGAGAAATGAAGATAATACTACTTGTATAATATGTTCAGTACTAGAGGAACAAACATCTTTCATTTCAGTTACTCAAGAAATCTGGAAATGTATTATATGATCCAGACAACAATTTATTTACTTACAGTTCTTAAATGTCATATTATTTTCTTAAGTTATTAGTTGAGTTATCCTCTAGGGATTTGCTTGTTATTGTTTAACAAACAAATAGGGGGAGATTGAAAGGCATATGTTTAGAAGCCTATTTGTTTAGCGAGATGACAACTCAACTCAAGAATAGATAATTTGTAAGTAAATATATTATCTGTCACAGGAATCTTCAGCAGGTATTATCTGACAAGAAAAAGAAGATCAAAGTCAATCTACAGACTTGAAGTAGTACTACATTGAGAGAAGCTCAATTTAATTGATCATGCCTCAGTGGAGTATTTAAGTTTGAAGAAGCTACAGTGTCGGAAGATTTCAAATTTGTGTGACATCAGAAATAGTCAAGTCAGAAGGAGAAGAAGTGAGCCACATTATAAAAGTCAAGTAAAGAATTCTATTTGTTGTGAATCACTCGTGAACCAGACAGTACACAGAGTGTTGGCAAAATACAGAGAAGGTTCTTTATTACAGAAGAAGTGGTCAGCTATAGACAATAGTGTGAAGACTGAATACTTGGAATTATATCAATAATGGTTATGCAGTCAAGACTTTAATTTAATTCTCTAATTAATTGATGAAATTATTTAGTTAATTTAATTCAATCAGAATTAATTTATTCTTTAAATTAATTAAGAAATAAATTAATTTAGAATTATTTTAGAATGAATAAGACTTTAATTTAATTCTATTATCAAAAAGATAATTTATTATGTATCCTATTTACTTAGATTAATTCAAAAAGAATTAATTTAATTTATAAGATATATAATAAAAGAAATAGAATGTGAATTAAAGTAAAATGATAAACACTTCGAATTATCAAACAGGTCGGCAGAATTACTTCTCGGGAAGACTTTTCAAAAGTCTCTCCGAGAATTATTTAAAAGTCTCCCCGAATTCTTCAAAAGTCTCTCAAGGATTTAAAAGTCTCCCAAGAGCTGGAAAGTCTTCCCGAACTATAAAAGTCTCTCAAAGAGAAAGTCTCCCCAGCAAAGAAAGTCTTCCCGAACCAAAGGAAAAGTCTCTCCGAGCAGAGAAAGTCTTCCCGAGCAAAAGAGAAAGTCTCTCCGAGCTAAGGAAGTCTCCCCGAGCAAGAAAAGTCTCCCAAATCTGATTTGCCTATAAATACAGAACTAAATCAGATTCTATTTGCAATAAAAATCACTTTCTAGTTTGGCTAAAACAAATTTGAAGAGCAATTCATGTTAAAATCTCTCTAGAATTTTCAAGAGCTAATTAGTCAATATTTTCTGATTTAATCTTGTAACCAACTTCAAGTTTAATATAAGTATTTTACTTGAACTTTGTTTTTTTGATTATTCTTTCGTGATAAAAGTTAAGATTGTTTAATAAAAATTATCCGAAACAAAACGAAATATTTATTAGTGATTGTATTCAACTCCCCCTTCTACAATCAGTTGGACCTAAAAGCTATCATAGCTACATTCTGGTCTAGATCAGGGACCTTCAAGGCTTCCTTAGTCAATCTGTTCATATAGTTTCTTAGGGATTCATTCTTTCCCTGATACATATTCATTAGCGAAGCTGAGCTCTTCTCATGAGTCTTGCTACTGATAAACTGACCAATGAAGGCCCTGCTTAGATCTTTGAATGACCCAACAGAGTTAGGGGGTAGACGACTAAACCACCTTTGAGCCATACCACTCAGGGTTTGAGGGAACGACCTACAGTTGATGGCGTCATTGACGGGCTGTAACAGCAGTGCATTAGAGAACGTGAGAACATGATTTGAGGGATCTCCCGTTCCATCATAGGAATCTTAAACTTCCTTGATATCTTCTCATTCATAATATTCTCTGTGAAGGGGGTTGTGGGATCATCAGGATCTCCAAGCGACAATAAGTCTTGGGGGTCAGCCCTAACATGACTTGTCTTTGTTTGCCTCCTTGCCGGGGGCTCATCTAGATCTATCACATATGCATTCCTTGCTGATCCTCCAGCCCCCTCGGATCTCGGGCGTTGTTGCCCTGCAAGCTCCCTTTCCAGGTCTTTCCTTAGTCGTTGAGCTTCAGCCTCATGAGCTCGTATCCGCTCTTGTAGGTTTGTGGAGTCAGTGTTTTGAGGCCCTCGGGGGTGGGTACTCCTCCCTCCAAGGGGCTCCTTACTAGGTTGCCTCCTTCTAGGATTAACATCCTCATCAGTTGTTCCATTATCAGTCGAGTAGGGTCAAGAAAAATCTCAATTCTCCCGACGTGAGCCAAGTGAGGGCAGCAACCCTAGCTCATAAGAGGGCTCATAGTTAGGTGGAAGCCCATAATGAGGGTTTCTAGGCAATACCGTAGTGGAGACCTGCAATGGGAGATGAGCGACAAAAGTAGTATTGAGGGGCGGAATTACCTGGAGTGGAGGGACAGAGGCATGGATTGACATGTCAGGATCGGAAGGATGAACGATGACGCTCAGGGGTCCCGTACAACGGTCGCTTGTTTCAGGGTCCTCAACGGAGGTGGCTGGGACAACAACTCCTTGTTTCTGAGTTACGATAAGAGGAACGTTGGTGTCAACAGTGGTGTCAGGGATCTCTCCTTCGAGGGTGCTCGTGGTACTTCGTGTTCTCGCCATGGTTGTTATTCGGCTTTCCACAGACGGCGCCAAATGTTATGGATTAAAAACCAGGTATATTTAATGTGTAGTTACTACTAGGGTTTGAGAGAGAGCTTCGAGGTTTGATGGATGCACTAACGTTTTGTGACTATCTCGGGTCCTCGTTAACTGTCTACGTATCTCAATGGGTGTGAGAATCAAGGCAATAAAATGTAGTTCTAATGTTGAGGGGTTAGACCTTTTATATAGGCGCACGAGGGCCTTGGAGTTATATTAGAATTGGGAAACTTGGAGGCCAAATCTCCTAGTGACAAGGTTGTTGAAACCTTATAGGAATGAAAGTCCTTGTTAGACTCTTGGAGATGTAGTCTTATCCTTGTGATAGGATATCTAGAATCTTCCATAGATGAGAGGCCTCGTAGAACTCTTCCCACGTTTGGGTTTCTAGATCCTTCTAGGATGAGGGCCTTCAACAGGCTTCTTGGGCCTTTACTGAGCCTTTATTAATTAATCACGAAATTAATTAATGACAAGGGCTTACTGGGCCTATGGCTTCCACATAGTTTGTGGGCTGGACTTACAAATCTAGTTGATCCTCGGCTTACAAATCCAATTGATCCTAGGATTTATTTCCCTAGTTCGTTTCAAGGGCCCAAGCCTTTGGACCATATCAGGTCTAATAAATTAAATGATAAATGCTATGTTTATTATTTCCTCAGGGCTATTTTTACCCATATCAAATATGTATACTAATTTTTTTTGTGACAATATATAAAATATTATATCATCCAAGTAATGATTCAATCTTTAGGTAATTAATTTATTTTAAATTATATATATTTTTAATGTATATATATTATATGAAACAAATCAATTTAAATATAAAATAAATTGAATAATAGGTTTATACAATAATACAAATTTAAACAAGTATATATATAAATTAGTTTTTATCAATAGAAAATAGTTTGTTAGAAAATGTTGACTATAAAAATATTATTAGTGAGTTTGCTACTAGAAGATCAATTTTCATATAATTTATGTAATTTATGTACTTGTTTTATTTTTTTTACAGTTTTTAGTTAATTTTCTTTATGTAATAAAATTATTTTATGCGTTTTAATTGTTATATTTTTTTTACAATTGTCATTAATTTTTATTATTTCATCGACTTTTATTTTTTTTAGTTATTAGGGCACTTTTAAAAAATTATGTACAGGGCACTCCAAATCTCACACTGGGTATAGGTTTGATTAGGCCTGTCAATGGACCGGAGCTCCGATTCGAAACCTTATAAGTGGAAATGGATTTATATAAAATCAATCAGATCCGATAAAGATCTGATAATGGATATGGATTATATATGATCCAATGCGCTAACAACCCAATCCGAGTAAATATAATTATATATATTATATTGAAATAAATATAATTATATTTATAGATATTATATTTATATAAATATGTAAAATCTTAGTATTTTAGTTTTGGTGTGAAATATAATCCATTTCTTATGTTTGGTATCAATATTTAGATTCACATGAAATTTATAATTTTAATTTAAGGGTTAAGGAGCGAAAAAGTTCTTATGGTTAACCTCTGTGGTTTAAAAGGCTCAAATAAATCCTTAAATTTTAAATTATTGGTTCAATATACCCCTTCTAGTTAGTTTTTCCTAATTATGGTTAAAAATATTATTAAATATCTAATTACATTAATATATATATATACACATATATATCGTATATTATTAATTATTAATTTTTTATTAATGACATTATTATTTATAAATTAATATATTTTGTATATAATGAAATTTTATCAAATAATTCTATAAAATAATAGATAATTTGTTAAAATGTCATACAAATATTTAAATACACACACACACACACATATATAACATATATTTTTTTATTATTTACCTATTAATTTATAACTTTTAAACACTTACGCATTAGTTTGTATTTGACTTACTCGACGAACATTTTTATGTTTTTAATAACTAACTAAAGTCTAAATATGAGTCACATTTTAATATTAAATTATAATACACACGTTCAAACACACATATATACATACATAGAGACACACACATGCACACTTGGTTGCATTACGAATTTGTTTTATTATTATTTTTTAATATTGTATTTATATGATTTGAATTTATTTTTATTTTTATATTAATAATTTTAATTTATTTATAATCTTGTGTAGAAATACTTTTATATAATTTTTCACATATTTTATTTGTATTCGTGTTTAAAGGAGATAAAATTTATGTATTTTATTTAAAGATAAGTTTAGAATATCAACAATTTTTTTGAATATTTTATATAATTTTTTACATATTTTATTAGAATATTGTTACGTTATAAATGAATATTAACGTCACAATATATGTTAGGAATACAAACACTGATGATTGTCAGAGAATACAAATCAGAGTTTATGCTGACGTCATCAGAGAATAAGGAAGCTATCGGTCAGAGTTTACTCAATCAGAGTTTACTTTAACAGAGAATGCACAGTCAGAGAATGTTCAACCGACAGAATTTATAATCAGAGTTTATCCAAGAAGGAAACAGACAAATCAGAATATGATTTGGATAGTAAAGAAGGAAATCAAATTCAAGTCTATTACCTTATGGAAGTTATTCTTATCATAATCTGTTTTGTAATTGAATTGTAACCGTGTCTATATAAACACAGAAATAGGTTAACATTATTGTAACATTCGAGTAATATCTTTTTCATAACCTAGCAGCTCTTAAGAACATTGTTTTTCTTGAGAGAGTTTTGTATACAGTTCATTCATTAATACAAAGCTATTCATCCATTATATACTTGTGTTCATAATCGATTATTTGGTACTATTACATTCAACCCCCCTTCTGTAATAGCTTATTTATCTGGGCAATAATTGGTATTAGAGCAGACAGTTAATTACAACTGAAAGATCATAATCAACATGTCTGGAAACAAGTATGAAAGCATCAGGATTCTAATATTGAAGAAGGCTGAATACCCTACATGGAGGGTGAAGATGATGATGTTCTTGGAAGCAACTGATCCTGATTATTTAGACAGAATCCATACAGGTCAGTATCTACCAACCAAACTGTTGGGTTCCGAGGCATAAAACGCAGCGGATTAAACGTAAATATAACGAAAAATTTCGGAACCCTAACGCAGGATCATGTATGATCATGGACTGATTATTGTGAAACGGAATCATACCTTTATTTGGTCTTGACTACTACGAACTCAACGGAGATCCTAGCTTTCACGACTTGTGTCTTCCTCTTGAAAACACGTCTATGGTATCCACACGAGCACCTTCAAGAACGTCTCACGATCTTGATTATGGAACGGATGTACTAGCCTCCTCTAGATGATTTCGAAATCTGTCTCTACCTTTTCTGCTGCTAGGGTTCGTTTTTCTTAAAAAAACGTAATACCTATTAACCCTACATTATCTATTTATAATGGTTGGTTAATAGGCCCATAATAACAACCCATAACAGCAAAGCCTAACCCATGTAGGTTTAGGATTAAATAATAAAACCGAATTTTATTATTTAATTAATAACTAAGTCACACTTAATTATTAATGGCAGAATTCAAATTCGAATTTATATTATTTCAATTAATTAAGTCTCACTTAATTAATATAATAAAATTCAAATAATCATCAATTAATTTAAATCTATAATTTAAATTAATTATTCATTTAAGTACTCTATGTGTGTGACCCTATAGGCTATTATTTAATTAACAATAATTTTATTCTCCAATAAAATTATAAACAATGAGCGGTATCTAGTAATACATCATTGCTACCCAATTAAATAATAATTAAATCGTGATTCGATAAAACCTTTCGTGATTAATGTTTCAGTGTAATATAATCCCTTTAACCATATATATTATAGATTAAACTCGAGGCATGTATTTAGTCATCATCTTCAACATTTAATTCGGGTTTACTTGATCCATGAGTAGACTATGAAAACAAATCATTATTTGAGCACGGCCATGCATTTTATAGTCTCACTCAATCAAGAGGCCAATAATATCTCTCCTAATTATAGGAGGGTTAAATCCTTTATCTATCATTCATATTTCTCATACGACTCATGATATACCCGATGTCCACTTTTATCATCACCCGGTCAAAGGTAACTTTTAATGTAGTCAAAGTATATTAATCCTCGTATAGAAATATAATGATCTCAAGTCAAAGGATCATTACACCATTATCACTGTGAGTCTTTCTTATGACTTTATTAAACATGAAGAATCTCATTGTGGGTCTGTCCAGTATCATGTACTCCTACATGTACCTATGTATTGACTTTAGTATCCCCATACTTATAACCAATGAGATGTGGTTATCAGTCAAACAACATACTAGTCTATTTGTGTATTATTATTGTCCTATAATAATAATACTCGACTAGGGACATTTAAGAATATGATATATTATATAATCTCAAGTTTTAAGTCATGTACTAAACTATACAATGTGTATCATGATTCTAAGGACATTTATTATGCTAACAAATATATCGCAGTAATTAAAGTCATAATAAATATGTTTATTGAATAATCAATTGACATAAAGGTTTATCAAAATAAACATTGTATTGCCTCTAGGGCACCTACACCAACACAAACTAGTGTCATCTACAAATGTGGAAGGAAGACAAATTCCTGAGTATTACACCTTGAAGGACAAGAAAGAGTGGACCAATGAAGAAAAACAGGAAGTCTTGAAAGATGCAAAAGTAAGGAATATTCTGCATAATAGTCTTGACTCTGTGATATCTAACAGGGTAATTGCATGCAAAACTGCCAAAGAAATCTGGGATGCACTAGAGGTTCAATGCCAAGGAACCAAGGAGATAAAGAAAAATAGAAGATCTGTTCTAATCCAAGAGTATGAATACTTTGAGGCAAAACATAATGAGTCTCTCACTGATATCTATGACAGATTTCTTACTTTGTTAAATAACTTGGCCTTGGTGGATAAGGTGTATGATAATGAGGATTCAAACACTAAGTTTTTAAGAGCACTACCTGAAGAATGAGATTTACAAACATCCTTGATAAGAGACAGGGCTGATTTGGATGAGATGTCTTTGGATGAAGTCTATGGAAGGCTGAAGACTCATGATTTGGAGTTACAGCAAAGAAAGAACAGGAAAAGTAGCAAGGCAAAATCTGTTGCCTTGAATGTTGAGACAGAGATTGAAGAACCAAAAGAGAAAGTTTTAAAAGTCTCAATAAGAAAAGGAAAAGCTGCAATAAATAAGGAAAGTAGTGAATCAGAGTTTAAGGCAAACTCTGATGTAAACTCTGATGACTCCACAGACTCTAACATGATGGAGATGGTTGCTATGATTGTCAAAGGCTGCAAAAAGATGAAATATAGGAAGTTTCGAAAGTAAGGAAACTTCCAGAAGAAGCAAGGAGAATCAGAGAATAAAGATAGATTCAGAAAAAGAGAAAATAGATATGACAAATCAAAAACTCTTGACAAATCAAAGATCAAGTGTTACAAGTGTAACAAGATGGGGTACTTTACTACTGAGTGCAGAAGCAAGGAATCTGGGAAAGCTCTCATCACATCAAAGAAAGATTGGATGGATTCCTCAGACTTTGAAGAAGAAACTAACTATGCTCTCATGGCAAACTCTGATGCTCCCATCCTAAACTCTGACAAGGTACCAAACTCTGTCTTCAATTTTGATACTGAAAATATTCATGAATTAAAGTCTTTCCTTAGAAATTTGCATGTTAGCTTTAAATCACAGTCTCTTGAGAATGGAAGATTAAAATCTGAAATACAAACTCTGAATGCTAGGAATGATTTTCTTGAATCTGAACTTGTACACATGCTTAGCTTTAAGAAAGACTGTGAGAATGCTATACACATGCAAACACAGTTGGAGATACAAGTTGAATACTTAAAATCGGAGATAACTAAACAACAAGAGACTTTCAGAGTTTGGACAAACTCTGGTAAGAAAGTTCAAGAAATTCTTTCTGACAAGAATTGGACATCTGGTCTAGGTTATGACAATGATAATGAAACAAATGCTAAGAATAATAAGACACACTCAGGAATAAAAGAAAAGTTAAGTAAACCTGTGAAATTTGTTAAAGCTAGCAATGGCAAGAAAACTACATCTAGTGAATGCTCTAATAATAACCAAGGTAAAAAGAATAGTGTGTCAGAGAATAAACCTATCAATATAGGATTACTTTCTCAGAAGCAACTTAAAGAAAAGTTAAAAACAGTCACAAATAAAAATAAGCCTACAAAGGTGAAGAGAAACAAAAATGGTAAAGTAGGAATTACTAAGGAGAATAATTACATGAATATCCCTGATGCTCCTAGAAAAACATGTTTTACTTGTGGTAATTTAAATCACCTTGTTATTGACTGCAAATAAAAGAAAAAGAAAGAAAAAGAAAGACCTAGTGTTGAGGCTAGAAAACAAACTAGATATAGACCACAAAATCCCTGTTTTCGTTGTGGTAGTTTGTGGCATTCCATTTATACATGCAAAGAATATCATAGTTTGTATTATAGTCTTTATGAACCATTGCCTCAAATAAATATTTCTCCAGAACATCCTGTCAGGCAAATATATGTGATAAAGTCTGATAAAAGGAATGTAAACTCTGATAGTACAAACTCTGTGAATGCGAACTCTGATCATGTAAACTCTGTTAACACAAACTCTGAGAAAAGTACTTCTGCTGCAAAAGTTAACAAGTTTTCAAAGAAAGGACCCAAACTAGTTTGGGTCCCCAAACCTACTAATTAAGTTGCATTTACTGATTGCAGGGAAATATGAAAAACATCCTAGTGATTGATAGTGGATGTTCTGCACATATGACTGGAAATAAATCCCTGCTTTCAGAGTTTGAGGAGAAGGCTGACCCAACAGTATCTTATAGAAATGACAACATAGGAAGAACACTGGGATATGGCAATATTGTGATTGGAAATGTCATCATTGAAGATGTGGCTCTGGTTGAAGGACTCGAGCATAATCTGTTAAGTGTGAGTCAAATGACAGACAGAGGTTATTCTGTGGAATTTCATGGAACTCATTATGAAGTGAAAAGCAAGAAGAATGGAAAAATAGTTCTCATTGGTCACAGACATAACAATTTATTTGAAGCTAGCTTAGAGGTAAACTCTGATGGTCCCTTAACTTGTTTACTTGGAAAGGCATCATCTTTGGAAAGATGGAATTGACACAAAAAGTTATGTGATTTGAACTTTGGAAACATAAATGAATTGGAGAAAAAGGATCTAGTTAGAGGTCTTCCAAAAGTTCAATTTCATCCTGATGGACTCTGAGATTCATGTCAAAAGGCCAAACAAAAGAAGACATCTTTCAAGAGCAAAACTGAAAATTCTATTGATCAACCTTTTCATCTATTGCATTTTGATTTATTTGGTCCTGTCAACATAATGTCCATTGGAAAAAAGAAATATACTTTGGTGATTGCAGATGATTACACAAGATTTACCTGGGTGTACTTTTTGCATAAAAAAGATGAAACAACTGAGATAATTTTTGATCATATCACCATGATTGAGAATGGATCACCACACAAGGTAAAGAATTTAAGAAGTGACAATGGAACAAAGTTTAAGAATTCTGCAATGGAGGAGTTCTGCTCAACTAACGGAATCATTCAACAATTCTCAGCACCAGGTACACCTCAACAAAATGGTGTAGTTGAGAGAAAGAACAGAACACTCATTGAAACTGCTAGAACAATGCTAGAAGGAGCAAAGGTACCTACTTATTTTTGGACAGAAGCTGTGAACACTGCATGCATTACTCAGAATTGCACCTTGATAAACAAACATGGAATGACTCCATATTAATCTTTGAAAGGAAGGAAGCCAAATGTGAAATACTTTCACATATTTGGAAACAAGTGTTTTATTCTGAAAACACATCCTGAGCAGTTGAAAAAGTTTGATCTAAAAGCAGATGAAGGTATTTTTGTTGGTTATGCAACAACTTCTAAAACTTCTTCAAGGGCATTCAAAGTATTCAACCTAAGGACAAGAACAGTCATGGAATCAATCAACGTCTCTTTTGATGATGGTAAAATAGCTGAATTACATGATGAAGATGCTCAGGAATCTCTGAGTTTTGAAAATAAAATGTAGAACACAAACTCTGATGAACTAAACTCTGATGAGTTAAACTCTGATTCAGAAATAATTTAAACAGTAATTGAAGAATCTGCACATGTTAAGGGGGAGCAACATCAATCATTTACTGAAATGGGAGAACAAACCTCAATTATTGAAATCTCAGAGTCTGACCAAACTCTGACAAATACAAACTCTGAAACCCTAAACTCTGATACATCAAACTCTAAAATTTCAAACACTGATCACTCAAACTCTGATAATTCAAACTCTGAGTACATAAACTTTGAGTCATCAAACACTGATGGAAGCACAACTTCAGCGGGAGGATCAGCATTTACTGAAGAATCATACTATGAAGGCACAAATCATGGGGGAGCATCTAGTTCAAGAAATCTTCCACATCCAAGAAAATGGACCAAAGATCACACACCTGACTTGATTATTGGTGATCTACAAAGTGGAGTGAAGACAAGGAAAGCTACTCAAAATGAATGTTTATTTCATAGTTTTCTTTCTCAAACAGAACCAAAGAAGGTTGAAGATGCTTTGAAGGATGCAGATTGGGTTACTGCAATGCAGGAAAAATTAAATGAGTTTGAAAGAAATGAAGTTTGGACCCTAGTTCCAAGGCCAAAGAAAAGATCTATTATTGGTACAAAATGGGTGTTTAGAAACAAGACAGACTCTGATGGAATCATAACAAGGAATAAAGCAAGACTAGTTGTCAAAGGTTATTCTCAACATGAAGGTATTGATTATGATGAAACCTTTACACCTATAGCTAGACTTGAAGCAATCAGAATCTTTCTTGCCTATGCTGCACACAAGAAATTCAAGGTCTACCAGATGGATGTTAAAAGTGCATTTTTAAATGGAGAACTTGAAGAGGAGGTATATGTTGAACAACCACCTGGATTTGTCAATCCAAAGTATCCAAATCATGTCTATAGATTGGATAAAGCCTTATATGGACTCAAACAAGCTCCAAGAGCCTGGTATGAAACTCTGGCTCTATTTCTACTTGAAAGTGGTTTCATAAGAGGTACAATTGATAAAACCTTGTTTTATGGAACTCAAGGTAAAGATTTATTATTGGTTCAAATATATGTTGATGATATTATATTTGGTTCCATTAATGAGAAACTCTGTGAAAGATTTTTAAAGCTAATGCAGTCCAGGTATCAAATGAGCATGATGGGAGAAATGAGTTATTTTCTAGGGTTGCAAGTCAAACAGACTGATGAAGGCATTTTCATAAATCAATCCAAATACACAAAGATTCTACTCATAAAATTTCAAATGCAAGACTCTACATCTGCTACAACACCAATGGCTACTGCAACCAAGCTTGATCAACACACTAGAGAGCCTAAGGACAATACAACATACAGATGAATGATTGGATCTCTTCTCTATTTGACTGCAATTAGACCAGACATCATGTTTGCCACCTGTCTATGTGCTAGATTTCCGGCAAATCCAAAGGAACCTCATTTGATTACTGTTAAAAGAATTTTCAGATATCTCAAGGGCACTATCAATCTTGGCTTATGGTATCCTAGAGAGTCTGACTTTAAATTAATAGGCTATTCAGATGCTGATTTTGCAGGATGTAAAATTGACAGAAAAAGCACAAGTGGCAGCTGTCAATTCTTAGGTGGAAGACTTGTCTCATGGCAAAACAAGAAACAGAAATCAATTTCAACATCAACAGCAGAGGCTGAATATAGAGCTGCAGGAAGCTGCTGTGCACATATTTTATGGATGAGAAATCAATTGCTAGACTATGGTTTGAACTTTTCAAAAATTCCTATTTATTGTGATAACCAAAGTGCTATTGCAATGATAGGAAATCCAGTTCAACATTCTCTAACAAAGCACATCAATATCAGATATCACTTCATAAGGGAACATGTGGAAGAAGGAACAATTGAAATGCATTTTGTTTCCACAGATCAACAGTTAGCAGATATATTCACCAAGCCTCTGTGTGAAGCAACATTTACAAGATTGGTTTCTGAATTAGGAATGGTGACAAGTAGCTCAACTCCAGATAGCAAGTAGCAGACAATCAGATTTTATGATAAATTCTGTCAGAGTATGTGATAAACTCTGATAGAAAATGCAGTAAACTCTGATCTTTGGAAGGACTAATCTCTGATCATAGCTATCAGTATTTATGGTAAACTCTGTCAGAGTATGTGGTAAACTCTGACAGTGAATGTAAACTCTGATTACTATAAACTCTGATATAAGTCTGTATGTTATACTCTAAGTTATTATTTATGACAACATATTTAAATCTGTGTCATCCTAATTATTAATCTCTGATAGGAGTAATCATTAAGGCGCGTGTATTTCACGAAAAACGTTTCATATATATACATAGTTACACACACATTTGCTGTATTTTGAGACTCGCACTACTCATTTCTCTTCCAATTATTCTTTGCCATGTGTCCCACTACAGGGTATATACAATTGAGAGGGAATAGTTTAATTCATTTTTTCACTTTCAATTATTCACCTGCATCCTACTACTATCTTTCTCTCTCGTTTCCAAAACCCTAATTTCTCAAATCTGCAAATCTTTGTATATCAATGGCTTCTAAAGGACTCACTTTCCAAAACTACACATTTGCTTCAACAAACTACATCTCTTTTTTGAATAAGTCTGATACACCACAGGACTTTCATGTTATTCAAGATTTTTTGCAGAATAGCGATATTGGGTATGCACTTCAAGTACCCTCAAAATTCTCTGCTCAATCTCTGCTCAAAATCTGGTCCACGGCTAAATTCAACAATGCTGGTGATGATGAGGAACCAGTAATAACATTCAAATGCAATCACACTCATTCGATAGCTCCTACAGTGGTTCATCAAGTCCTCCATCTTCCCAGAGTGGCTGTATATGATGACTTTGTTAAGGATGGACAGATAAAGGAGTTTTTCAAAGAAATAGGCTATGGAGGTAGTCTGTCAAAGCTGGACAGTTTGACAAGACCTAACCTAAGAAGAGAGTGGAGTTTCTTCTTTGACTGCATCACAAGAGCTTTTCCTGCCAAATGCACCAGTTTTGATGTAATTCCTCAACTATCTCAACAAATTGGGTATTCTCTAACCCACAATTTAAATTTTAATTTTCCTTGTTTAATTATTAGGCAATTAGCTAGTAAAATAGATGATGATGCCTACACTATATATTTTGCTAGATTTTTACAGTTAATATTTAGTCATTTATTGCTTGATGTATCTTTTGAGAATGATCAGAGTTTACCTAGCTTCTGCATGAACAAAAGAATTTTTGCTGATTTAAATAGAAAAGATGCTAAGAAAGAAGCTGCAGGTAAACTCTATCCCTTATTTTGTCCCATATGGGTCAGGCTTATCTTAAATCAAAGAATGCCTACTGTGTATGGGAGGGAGTTTCTATCAGTGACTGAGAATTAGAGTTTAACAATCTCTGATTCTAACCCAAGTCAAAATCCAAACACTAATTCCCAAACACATAAGCCACCCTCTACAGTCTCTCAAAAGGCTGTGGTTGTAAAACACACCATTCAACAATAAGGGCCAAGCAAAAAGAGAAAAGGAAAATCAGTAGTGGAGTCATGTCCAAAGCAAAGAAAATTGATTGATGAAAATACTGATTCTGATGATAGTGCTGAGGGACTGGTCTTTCCAGTAAAGAAAATTGTCAAGAAGGCTTCTGAGATTTCTCTTACACCATTCATGAAGCCATTCTCTATCAATCCAATGCCTGAGAATAAAAAGAATCAAGGCTGTAATCTCTGAAGGTCCTAACGCTGAAGGGATAAACTCTGATGCAGTGATAAACTCTGATACACTGCTAAACACTGATGACACCATAAACTCTAAAGTTTTGTTAAACTCTGAGCCAGTCCAACCTGAGTTCGTGGGTGATGATGGTGTTGCACACATGGATGCACATGCTGCCAAAGAAACTGTTCCTGTGCTAGTATCTGATTCTCCTGCCAAATCTCCAAAGTACATTATTAAGGAAGTTTCTTATGCAAGGGTAAACGAACTTTTTGCAGAGGTCGACAAGGAAATGGCTGTAAAGAAAAGCCAAGCTTCTCCAGCACCTAGTGGCTCCAAGTTATTTACAAGGAAGAAGTTGAAGAAGGTATCTTTTCCAGCAAATGAATCCAGTATGAATCAGGGGTACAATCCACAAGAACCTTCAGCTCAAAGGATTGAAGAAGTTTTTAAGGCTCCAACTACACAAGAACCATCCAATCAAAGTTTGGATGCAGGCAATTATACAATTCATGAAGATTCTGTTGTTGCTGATGCTGAAGGCGAATCTATGGTAGAGTCAAGCCCACAAGAACCTTCACCTCAAAGTGGTGAAACAACTATTAATATGACTCAGGTCCCACAAGAATCAATCCCTAACTTTGTGATTGTTGACCAAGAAAAGCTGCTACAGACAAACTCTACTTCTACAAACTCTGATGCACAACCATTGGCTATATCTGATGCAATACTAGTGCAACATCTTTCTGCACAGCCTTTGGAAACTCCATCCACATCCACTAATGCTCAAGGCATCAACTCTGACTTTTCTTCAGGATTTACATTCTCTGATAGCATAAGTTCAGAATTTATATTTCCTACTTTTTCTGCTGGGATGACCATGGATAGTCCTGAAAAAGGTGCCCCTATTCATGTGACCACAGACCTTCTTTCTCAGCCACCTCTTATTTCTTTAGGACACAATGACTTGAGCCTTTCATGTAAGAATGAGGTAAAATGTGTGAAAAACAAAATAAATAATGAGGGGCAGACACTGGATCTGCAAAAGGAGAGCTAGCATTGAGAAAGAAGTTAGATTCTTCTAGTGAGCAAACTTTGACTATTAAAAGTTATGATATGTGTGATGTTAGAAGTAATGAGATTACTTTAAAAGAATCGAGTGATTTAGGATATTATGTTAATCTTGCAGGTACTCAGAGTCTATCAGCAAACTCTGAGGTGCCAAACTCTGATAAAGCAGCAAACTCTAATGAGGAGGATACAAACTCTGATGGGCCAATTTTTGAAGATGAAGAAATGACTGATCTCTCAATTCCTTACTCTCAGAGATACAACACCAAAAGATGACCAGTTAATGCACATGATAGATTACAGATGGCTTATCCTGATTACCTGGTTATTGAATAACTCAAAGGAGATATTGAAGCTTTATTAAACTCTGAAGGTGTAAAGAGAGATTTCCCTTCCAAAGCTGCATTCTCTCAGGATAAATTGCTGGATTCTCATAGGCAAAAAGTCTGGGATATGTCATGGAAGTTTGCCAATGAAGCGGTCTCTTGGCCACTTGTTCATGAATTAATCAACAAGGCTGAGAAGAAAATCAACTCTGATGACATGAAGACAGTGTTGAAAGCCAATACAGTGTTGACAAAGGGTCTTCACAATGAAGATTGTGCTCTGAAGGACTCTGTCAGCAAAACTACTACCTCTGTGAAAGCTTCTGTCACCACTTCCCACAATGCTTTGGAATCCAAGTTAAAGACTGTCTCTGCCAAGCAAGATGCTCTAGAGGTCAAGGTTGATAATCTTTCTGCTTCTGTTGCTTCTATGAAAACAATGCTGCACACAATTGTTGAAATCATGACAGTCAGAAAAGGTAATGATGCCAGAAAGGGGGAAAAGGTGTCACAATACAAATGCAAGGAGGATGTTGTACAACATTCTGACAAACCTGATGATAATGATCAAGGGAGTTATAAGGGTGGAAGGCAAACTCTGAAGCAAACTCTGAAAGGACAAACTCTGATTACAACTTCTCAAACTCTTATTCCATCAAAGACAAACTCTGACAAGCAAACTCTGATGGATGCTGATATGGAATTAGCAAAGAGGCTTGAAGAAGGAGAACTGCCTGAGAAGATTGAAGAGCAAAATCTAAAAGATGCAGAACTGGCTAGGAAACTCTTTGAAGAAGAAAATCCAGGAATGGATCTAGCTGCTGCAGAGGAGGAATTAAAGAAATCTGGTACTGACACTGCTCAAGTCCTGAAAAAAAATGTAAGGACAAGGAAAACTCCAGTACGAAGGAAGGCACCTACTCAACAAAAGAAAATTATAGCTAAGCCTGTCCAAGCCAAACCTGTCCAAATTTAAAAGCCAATCATTCAAGCAAATCATCCTCTTGCAATCCAAACAAGATCAACTTCAAATCTGAAGAAAGCTCCAGCCAAATCAAAAACACCTTTCACTATGTCAGGAACAACTTTTCTCTCAGGTGGATCAAGTTTTGAAGATGAAGAAGAGGAACAACAAACTCTGATCAGAAAGAAAAATCCTGATCTTCTGTGGACAAAAACTCAAAATCTGACTTTCAATGCTAGACTTGGTAAAAACAAGGGTGGTATTGGTGATTCACAAGCTAAAGTCTACAGGGGTAAAACAAACACATTCAGAGATCCCTTCTCATTAAAAGACAAACCTGAGGAAGAGTTATCCCAAGAACATTTGGACAAGTTAATATCTGTAAACATAGCAAGTGATATTTTTTATGGTGCACAAGAAAAGGAGAAGCTTCTGTACTTCTTAGAAGATGGGAGAGTTTTGAAGGTTGCTGAAGAAGATTTGATTCAGAAAGCATCTAAAGAACTTGAACATGTTCTTTATCTGTTAAATGATGTAAATGAAGCAACTTCTAAATGTGTGAAAATTCTTGAAGGAGTGATAGCTGAAAAGAAAAAGAATGAGAGGCTGATGATGATAAACTCTGAAGAGTATGAGCTTGGATACTTACTTGAAGATGGAACAAAGAGAGCAATGAGAAAAGGAGATGCAAAGGTCAAAATGGTTGTTGGTGAGATTACGAAGCTGTATGGATAGTAATCGTGATAACTCAAAATAGATAAAGACAAGTAAATAATACTACGCCAACACAGAAATCAGGAAGAAATGAAGACAAGGCAGATACAGTGAATCAAGACACTAGAAGAAGTTTTGAAGTCTACTACAGGTCACTGAAAGAAGTACATTAATATGTTCATGCTTCAGTGAAGAATAATGTGTAAAGACTTTCAGGGTTTCAGAAGTGTTGAAGATTCAGTATAGAAGTGCCACAAGAAGATTTCAGTGTAAAGGCATTGATTAGAAATAGACAGTGTTCGAAGCATAAGAATCTTGAAAGGAAAAAGACAAAGGTTAAAGAAGACAGCTACAGCCTTGAAGTTATACTCACTGAAAGAAGTTCATTAATATGTTCAAACATCAGTGAAGAACAGAGAAGGAGGTATTCAAGATTGTGGTAATAATGAAGACGTTGTCGAAGTACCAGAAAAGATTCTAGTGAAATTACAGTGTCTATCAACAGTCAGTGTTTGAAGCAATGCAACAGTCCAAGGTTACTCAGCTGAAACAGAAAAGAAATCAAGGGAATTTAATTCAGTGTTAGTCGTTTGTGAACCAGACCAGTGCACTAAGCGTCAGCACAACAAGAAGAGAATTACCTTGATTAATCAAAAGAAAATCAGTTGATCAAGCCAAGCTAAAAGAGTGAAAACTAAGTGGTAAATACTTCAAGCATTTCAAGTAATTATCTTAAGGCAAGTTATATCACTTTTGGTGTTCCAGTACTCTTGAAGCAATGGAGAGGCGCAACAAAATCAACTAAGGCTCAAGGATGTGTTTTGTAGCGCCTACACAAGGGATGTAGAGTGTAGGCGCAACAAAATAGTTTACTTGGTGTTTAGTGAAGTTTGGTGGCACCTCTACAAGGCACATAGGTGTAATGGCGCAACAAACATCAACAAGGGCGCAAGGAAAGCTTGTAATAGAATCTAAGTGGTTTGTGGTGCCTATAATAGGAACTCAGTGTGCAGGCGCAACATAACAACTTATAGGCGCAAGGCAAGTAAAAGTCTTTGTGGCGCCTATACAGGGAAACCACTGTATAGGCGCAACAAACCTCTAGTGGCACAAGGAAAAGGATTCTGAGTAACAAGTGGCGCCTCCACAAGGCAATGACAGTGTAGGCGCAACAAAGGTTAGCACAGACGCAAGGTATAAATAGCATAATAATCTAAGTGATTTTGTGGCGCCTACACACTGCAACTAGAGTGTAGGCGCAACAAAATAAGCCTGGCGCAACTAAAGATTGAAGTGCAACAAAGCTTCATATGGCGCATACACACTGCAATCACTCTACAGGCGCAACAAAGGACTTAGCATTGAGAAGCAAATCAATTTAATTGATTTGAAAGTCTACAGTATAATAAACAAAATGACTAGTTCATTTTGATTCATGGATTTGTGGAGACACACAGCCAACCAGAGAGATACAGAGAGATATTTTAGAAGCCGGAGAAGAAGATGTCACAGTGCCATATCCATACCTTCTTCACTGGAGTTTTACAATCTAGCCAGTTAATTATGTTGCAAAAACATAGGGCTATTGTGAAACACTCTCTATTAGCTTGATTCCATTAGTACAAACACACAGTCAAATCTTGTATAGGGATTAAGATTTATCTCTCTATAGAAGCAAAGAACAAATCTGTTCTTTGGAAGCCAGTTATATTTTTATCTGGGTGTAGCAAACTCAGGGATTAATACGAAAATAATATTCCCCAAAACCTGTCTCGTTTAAATTACTTGCTAAATTTCTAGATCTATACTGTTTATTCATAAACACAGAAAATTAGTAAGCTAGCCTCCTAAATACTATTCACCTCCTGAATTCGAACCCACTGAACGAACTCTAAATTATATATCCGTAAAAGATTCAAAAGAATTTTTTAATTTAGTGAGTATCGTATTCAACCCCCCTTCTACGATACTTTCGGGACCCAACAATTGGTATCAGAGCAGACTGATTGATATACAAATCAAGATCCGTAGTTCAGTGAAGCTCACCGTGCCGAAGCTGTATGGACTCAAAATGAAGGCCGTGTTAAATAAATTTAATTTTAAAATATTTTTAAATAAAATTTATTTTATAAACTTTTATAAAATTTATTTTGTAAACTTTTATTAGTTTATGTTATAAATTTTAATTAGTTTATTTTATAAATTTTAGATAAAATTTATTTTATAAACTTTTATAAAATTTATTTAATACACTTTTATTAGTTGATATTATAAATTTTAATTAGTTCACTTTTTAAATTTTAAAATAAAATTTATTTGATAAACTTTCATAAAATTTATTTTATAAATTTTTATTAGTTTATGATATAAATTTTAATTAATTTATCTCATAAATTTTAAATAAAATTTATTTTGTAAACTCTTATAAAATTTATTTTATAAACTTTTATTAGTTTAGTTTATAAATTTTAATTAGTTTATTTCATAAATTTTAGATAAAATTTATTTTGTAAACTCTTATGAAATTTATCTTATAAACTTCTAAAAAGTTTATGTTATAGATTTTAATTAGTTTATTTTATAAATTTTAAATATTAAAGTTTATCATTTAAATTTATTAAACATTATATGGCTCATTTTTCAAAAGGAAGTAGCAAGACTCGGTTATTAATTCGATGGTGCTCAAGGAGTTTGTAGTTGAAGATTTTTCCGGTTAGGGGTCACTGCAGGTAAAGGATTTTAATCGTGATTTAAGTGTAAAGTGTTATTAATTGGAAAAAGAGAACGTGATGGCCCAGATCCCTGACCCCGGATCTCGGGGCATCACAGAAATGGTATCAGAGCGAAAGATTATAACTCTCAGAAACGATAGCAAGCTAAGAACGATAAATATAACAACTATAATAGTGAGAACTCCCTTCGAGTTCACCGTCGGGCTACCGGATGTAGTACTGGCATTAAAACCCGCAAGGGAACCTTCAACCTCAGTTAGTAACATCAGTTCTGGTGGATTATAGGTACCCGAGGCCCGAGAGGCTGAGGAGTTTGAGGCACATCAGGACGCTGCATTGTTAGGATTGGGAGAGGACCCTTTGGATGTACCAGAGGAGGGCCCGGAGGAGGACCTAGAGGAGGAGCCAGTAGAGGACCCGAGTGATGGGCCTCAGGATGCTGTCGGTGACTTTCCTATCCCATCTGCTGCAGCTGAAGAGGAGCCTGTTGTTGATGGTATTATCTAGAGGGACACAGAGATGTATCATCTATCGACTGTGAGATCCCCTACCCCGCCGATGCCCCCATTGAGCCCTTTTTCCTCGGAGGATGGTTTCGAGGAGCTTACCCCTGAAGGGCTAGAACCAAACATAGATATGCCCGCAGATCCAGACACTCCACCACCCCCGCCCCTAGGAGTACCGGTGGCTATCCATGAGTACATGATAGACCGCTTTACTACCGAGATTGTCGCGGCAGATTCCCGCATAGACGAGCTGAGGCGTCAGCTAGCTGCGGAGCGCGAGCTCCGGTCGACCCAACAAGGGGGTATGAGATTGGTTACTCCCCAGCAGATGAGGCTAGGAGTCACCAGGATAGAGATGCGACCCCGTGTCCGCATGTGGAGTTTACCTACCCAGGCAGGGGAATCAGTGAGTCTGAGGGAGGCTGATGCGATTTGGGCAGATGCCATGATGCAGGTGCAGGATCTGACCCGTCCCGTAGAGTAGTCTGAGGGAAAGCTAGTGGCCTGACTTTTGATGTGGGTGTCAGTGGTATCATCTTTTGTGAAAAGATTCAGTTATGTAGTAATGTTCCTTTTCAACCACTTATTGGGCACCACGGATATTTATGTTGGCATTGTTTCATTATGTATTTCCCAGTATGTAACTTTAACGTTCAGTAAATTGTGAAGGGTCGCCATGTGTATATTCGACTTATGTCGTTCAATAAATTTTATGTTTTAAGCATTGTCTTATATATATCCTTTTGACCTACATAGCTGCGATTTATCTGTTGGAATATGTAGAATTGTGAATTTTCATTTCGGTACGATGATTACCAGGGCTGCGATTGGTAACTAAAACCATTAATTCCCAAATTATTCTGATAAGAAAATTTTCTTATGCATGTCAGAACAATGCCTCCGAGGCGTATGAGAACTAGAGCCCACTCGGCCGATTCTGTGGCCCAAGGCAGGAACAACTATGAGGGGGGAGGTCTGAACCCCCAAGAAGAAGAGGGAGAGGACATAAGTTATAATGAGCTGGATGACCAGAACTATGAAGAGGAAGATTATGAAGATACCCAGGATAGTGATGACCAGGAAGGGAATCAAATGGAACAATTTGTGCGGTTACTCAGGCAGAACTTGAACCGCCAACCACCACCTCAATGCCCCGACCATGCGGTGGTGAATGCCTTTAAAGTTTTCAAGTCACTTAAACCTCCTGAGTTCCAGGGGACTGCAGATCCAGTCAAGGCAAGGGCCTGGCTCAAGGAAATGGAGAAAACCTTCGAGATCATTGGCACTGAAGAGGCCCAGAAGACTATTTTCGCCACCTACCTTCTGAAAGGAGAGGCCAACTATTGGTGGGAAGCCAAGAAGAACTTGGAAACAGATGCCATCATCACTTGGGCAAGGTTTAGTGAACTGTTTTTGGAGAAATACTTTCTCAGGTTCACGGAGACCCAGATGGAATTAAAATTTCTAGAGTTTAAACAAGACAACTTGATTGTGGCAGAATATGAAGCGAGGTTTACCGAATTATCAAGGTTTGTGCCAGACTTTGTAAACACAGATGCAAAGCGAGCCAGGAGGTTTCAGCAAGGGTTGAAACAATGGATCCAGAATAGGGTTGCTGTGTTTGAGCTGACGGATTATGCCGCGCTGGTGCAGAAGGCCTCAATTGTGGAGGCAGGAAGTGAGCAGATTCATAAGAACAAAGACGTGAAGAAAAGGAAGTTTGAGAGTCATGGAGGGGATTCCATGGGTGGGAACTTCCCAAGTAGGATTAACAGAGGGGCGATGTCGCAACTAGCGAAAATCTCAGGATTCAGAAAGTTTGAGAGTGGGAGCACGGCCCAGGGCGGCCGACAAGCCGGAGTATCTGACTTTAGTCAACCCCAACCCCCATTACCGGATTGTAAGAGTTGTGGGAAGAAGCATATAGGCACATGTCTCTAGAGACCAACAGAGTGCTTCAAGTGCGGACGAGCAGGTCACTATGCTAGTGCTTGTCCTCAAAACGGCTTGACCTGCTTCCAATGTAGGAGGATAGGACATATGAAGAAGGATTGCAAAGCGACAAAACCAACCATGTCTAGAGTAAGCGGAACTGCTTCCAATAAGCCACCAATTGCGAGGACCTTCAATATGACAGTGAAGGATGTCGTTATAAACACGGATGTGATAGCAGGTACCCTTCTCCTTAATACAGTGCATGCTAATGTCTTATTTGATTGTGGAGCTACTAAGTCCTTTGTATCTAAAGATTTTGTGTGTAAGTTAAGACTTAAAGTTGAACCATTAAAATAATTGTTGCAAGTAGAGATAGCCAACCAAGAAATAATCCCAGTTAGTCAAGTACACCCGAACTGTAATCTAGAATTAGATGGGGAAACCTTTAGGGTAGATTTAATTCCTTTTAAACTAGGGGAGTTTGACGTCATCTTGGAAATGGATTGGTTGTCGGGAAACGGTGCGCAGATTGATTGTGAGAAGAAAAAGATTAGGTTAAAAGTACTGGGAGGGAGAGAAGTCGTATTCAAGGGACAACGACAGACCATAAAGATTTTAAACATAGCCCAAACCAAGAAATTGCTACGAAAAGGGTGCGGGGCTTATCTAGCCTATGTGGTAGACATAAACCGCGAAGTACCTAACCTTTAAGACATTCGAATTGTGGCTGAATTTGAAGATGTGTTTCCAGAGGATCTCCCAGGACTGCCACCCGACTGAGCAATAGAGTTTGCAATTGAATTAATCCCAGGGACGACACCAGTTTCAAAGGCCCCGTACCGTCTAGCCCCAGTAGAGATGAAAGAATTAGCCACCCAGTTACAGGAACTATTGGAGATGGGAATGATAAGACCAAGTGTGTCATCTTGGGGTGCGCCAGTGTTGTTTGTAAAGAAAAAGGACGGCAGCATGCGATTGTGCATAGACTGCCGAGAACTGAACAAGCTAACTATAAAGAACAAGTATCCCTTACCAAGGTTTGATGATTTATTCGACCAATTAAAGGACGCAGTGTATTTTTCCAAGATTGACCTTAGAACCGGGTACCACCAGTTAAAGATTAAGCCTGAAGATATACTGAAGACAGCATTTCGCACCAGATATGGACACTATGAGTTTTTGGTAATGTCGTTTGGATTAACCAATGCTCCAGCAGCCTTCATGGACTTGATGAACCGAGTTTTCAAGAAATACTTGGATAAGTTCGTCATTGTTTTTATCGATGATATTTTGATATACTCAAAGACTAAAGAAAAACACGCGGAACGTCTGAGGATAGTTCTGGAGATTTTAAGAGAAGAATGGTTGTATGCCAAATTCTCGAAGTGTGAATTTTGGCTTAGGGAAGTTCAATTTTTGGGACACGTGATAAGTAGCGAAGGGATATTAGTCGACCCTGCTAAGATAGAAGCCGTTTCCAACTGGGAAAGGCCAACCACACTGACCGAGGTAGGAAGTTTCGTGGGACTGACGGGTTATTATAAGAGGTTTGTGCAAGATTTTGCCAAGATAGCCGCCCCATTGACTCGACTTACTCGGAAGACAGAAAAATTTGAATGGACGGAAAAATGTGAGGAAAGCTTTCAGGAACTAAAGAAGAGGTTAGTATCAGCCCTTGTGCTAGCCTTACCCGACGAAAAGGGGTACTTTGTAATTTATAGTGATGCCTCGCATAAGGGATTAGGGTGCGTGCTTATACATCACGGCCAGGTGATTGCTTACGCATCATGACAATTGAAGGAATATGAGAGACGGTACCCTACCCATGACTTAGAATTGGCCACGATAGTTTTCGCACTGAAAATTTGGAGGCACTATCTGTATGGTGAGAAATGTGAGATTTACATAAACCATAAGAGCCTGAAGTATATTTTTACACAAAAGGAGTTGAACATGAGGCAAAGGAGGTGGCTAGAGTTAATCAAGGATTATGACCGTGAAATCCTCTATCACCCGGGAAAGCCCAATGTGGTGGCCGATGCCCTGAGCAGAAAAGATAGACTTAAGATGATGACATCTTCGAGAGAGCTGATCCGTGAGTTTGAGAAAATGGAGATTGAAGTAAAAATGATCAGTAAGGGCAACGAAGGATTATTTGAGATCAGTATGCAGCCCCCATTGATAGAAAAGATCAAACTATGTTAAGAAAAGAAACGAGAAGAGGAATGGAAATCCCTGGCCGAAGAAGAGATAAAGTGTGAGAAGGATGATAAAGGAATCATGAGATATGCTTCCAGGATTTGGATTCTGAATGTACGAGAGTTAAAGGATGAGATTTTGCATGAATGACATAATTCAAGATATGCGATTCACCCAGGTGGTACCAAGATGTATAGAGATTTGAAAGAGTATTACTGGTGGCCGAACCTGAAAAAGGATGTGGTAGAGTGTGTGAGCAGGTGTTTGACATGTCAGAGAGTGAAGGCAGAACACCAGCGGCCCAGTGGTCTTTTGTAACCCTTAGAGATCCCAGAATGGAAATGGGAACAAATAGCTATGGACTTTGTAGTAGGCTTACCAAGGACGAGCACGAACCACGATGCGAAATGGGTGATTATAGACAGACTAACCATGTCAGCTCATTTTCTCCCAATCAACGAGCGATATACAGTCGACAGACTGGTGGACATATACATCAAAGAAATTATGGTGCGGCACGGAGTTCCCGTGTCCATAGTGTCAGACCGAGATCCAAGGTTTAACTCCAGATTTTGGAGGAGTTTCCAAGAATGTGTGGGGACTAAGCTAAACATGAATACCGCCTATCATCCCCAAATGGACGGACAAAGTGAAAGGACCATTCAGACCATAGAGGATATGCTAAGGGTCTGGGCTATAGATTTTAAAGGAAGTTGGAATGATCACTTACCCTTAATAGAGTTCGCCTACAACAATAGCTACCATGCGAGCATAAGAATGCCCCCCTACGAAACCTTGTACGGTAGAAGGTGCCGTTCCCCCTTGTGTTGGGAGGAAGTAGGAGAACGAAAGGTATTGGGGCCCGAGTTGGTCCAGCAGACAAGGGAAATAATAGAGCTCATCCGGAACCGGCTGGTAGCCGCTCAGGACAGGCGAAAGAAGTATGCCGATCAGACCAGGATAGATAGAGAGTACGAGGTGGGAGACTTAGTACTTCGAAAGGTATCCCCGTGGAAAGGTTTAATGAGGTTTAGTAAGAAGGGGAAGTTAAGTCCAAGATTTATTGGACCATTTGAAATCCTAAGATGCATTGGGAAGGTAGCCTATGAGTTGGCTCTAACTCCAAATCTACAGCAAGTTCATAATGTGTTTCATGTGTCAATGTTGAGGAAGTACAATTTGGATGCCAGACATGTAATGGAGTATGAACACGTGGATCTACAACCCGACTTAACATATGTGGAACAACCAGTAGAAATTATGGACCGAAAGCTCAGAAACAAAGTGGTGAAGTTAGTAAGAGTCATGTGGAGGAATCAAAACACTGAGGAGTCAACGTGGGAGCTGGAAAGCGCTATGATGGAAAAGCATCCTCACTTGTTTTCAGTATAGATTCCGGGACGGAATCCCTTTAAGGATGAGAGACTGTAAAACCCAAATTTTGTAACCATTTGAAACATGGATGAATGGTAATTATTCAGGTTTATGAAAAACTTTTTAGCCCACACTATATTGGTGATGGGGGATTATAAATCCAAGGATATATTATAGTAGTACAAAACAAATAAGTGTATGTAAAAGACGACGGAATCCGAGAATTTTTAATTTTACTAATTGTTTCATAATTTGCAAAGTATCGAGGGATACAAAGTTTATGGGATAATTAAAGGATTATAAGTTAGAGAAATTATGATCCTAGATGAATTAAAGAATTGTGGATGATAATATTCATATTACGAAGTTAGTAAAGCAAGAACGCTTTTAGTACTAATCGTGCTTTGGCCAAGAGGATTAAGTGATTAATCATGAGTTGGCAAGTACATTACACCAAAAGCCGTGTAACTAGATTGGTGAGAACCAAGTGGGAGAGTTAGCCATGTAACTAGATTGGTGGCAACCTAATGAGATCACTAACTAGATGACTAACTAAGTAAGGACATGGTTCCTTAAAATGAGGAACAAGGACTCATAAACCATGCTTCTTTGACAAACTCAACCAAGCTATACTTGACCTTTCATTACCACAATTATCAAAAAGCAACCAAGCTAGTAAAGTGGCCAAAAATCTCTCCATTTCTCTCCCATTACCATTCGACAGTTTCATGAAATAGAAGGGAAATAGAAATTTCAAAGTGAAGCTCCTCTCATCCATAAATCCTAGGAATTTAACCATAAATCCTAAAATTGTTAACTAAGGTATGGTCAAAATCTCAAGCTGATCCTCCAAGTATTTCATGGTTAAATAAATGTTCAAAGATGAACATGAATAGTAAAGTATAAGTTGCACTAATTGTGTTCTTGATATTTCTTGTAAGATCAAGACTCCTAAGGTTAAGAAAAGCACCTCTCAAGGATCTTAGACCCTAGTTAGGTGTTTACAAGTTTCAAGAAGGTATGAACACCATCCATCCTTGTGACACCCCCAGATCCGGGGTCAGGGATCCAGGCCATCACGATCCAATTCCAACAATAAATTACTCACCTGCTTAACAATTATATCACAACATATCCTGGTGACCCCAATCCAAATACACAACTCGAGCCATAGTCTCAGAAAACGAATTTCAAATAATAACAGTTATTATAATTCAACTATAATAAACTCAGGATCTCGTTGTCTCAACATTTATTATTACATTACATATTTTACAACAAGTCTTAGGATTCTAAACTGCAATCCTATCTAGCTTACATAATCTGTAGAAGCCTTGAACCTGACTAACTGAAGGTCCAGCCTCTCCTTCCCTTTGCATCCCATGGACGAGTCTTACTGCAAGTTTTAAAGTTTTCAACAAAAACAAGAAAGAGCCAAAGAATGCTCAGCAAGATATATAATAGAATATTTTGTAACTTGCACCAAGAAAAGGGTGGCGACTAATATTTATACCAACCCGATGTCCAATAATTTCAGTAGATAATTTGCAATACTTTTCCAGCAGAAAGTTTAGCGAAATATATTTCCACAATAAATGAATCAGAGTTTACGATGCAAGAAGATATTCCAAATAAGTATGCAGTTCAAGTTACTGCGATACCACAATTTAAGTTCACAGTTTTGGGAACAACAGAATCGACAATTTAGCACAATGGCATCAACCACAGAGTACCATTTATTCGAGCATCAATAAGAAGGCAGTTCAAGATACTGCGAAAAGAATCAATAAAAGCTCAACAATTCTCATTCACACTATCGCTAGTGTAGGACCAATGAAAGTTCAACAGTTCCCATTAACACTATCCTTAGTGTAGGACCAATGAAAGTTCAACAGTTCCCATTAACACTATCCTTAGTGTAGGACCAATGAAAATTCAACAGTTCCCATTAACACTATCCTTAGTGTAGGACCAATGAAAGTTCAACAGTTCCCATTAACACTATCTTTAGTGTAGGACCAATGAAAGTTCAATAGTTCCCATTAACACTATCCTTAGTGTAGGACCAATAAAAGTTCAACAGTTCCCATTAACACTATCCTTAGTGTAGGACCAATAAAAGTTCAACAGTTACCATTAACACTATCAGTAACTTAGCACCTAGGCCTTTATTACAGTGTTAATGTCAAATTCCAATTGGAAGAAAAGGAACAATACTGGAGTACAACCACAGTACACGATGATCAGTCGTATAGTACCGTGAAATTTTTCTACTAGTAGATGGATGATCCTAAATCCGGTCATCACCCTAGGCAACACATGGGCCTATAATATTTATCCGCTGGGTCGGTGTCAATCGACCTCTTACGCAACACGGGCGACATCAAGGCTCGAAAACATTTTTCCGCTGGGTCGGTGTCAATCGACCTCTTACGCAGCACGGGCGACATCAAGGCCCGAAAACATTTTTCTTTTCTCCAGTTCCTTTGGAATACAACCAACAAGGGTAGAAGGGAATTTAATACAACCTTCTAGGATAACAACAAAGCTTTCTGGGATTTATTCAAATCAAATGTGGAAGGGAATTTAATCCGACCTTCTCGAATAACAACAAAACTTGGCAGGATTTCAAAGTTCGATAGTAGATTAACTCCCGAAATGAGGTGGAAGTAATCTCTTTATATGAGTGGGTCGACTCTTGGTCAACGAATGAACAACTCAAATCAAGATCACGACCGGGGACTCGCTAATAGGTGATAAAATAAACCTCACGAAAATATAATATTTTTGGGTAAAATAATGGTCCTTACAGGCACCAGTTTTAAATAAAAAAAATGTTAAAGTGGGATATTCCTTCCCTAACATGGATTTATCGACTCAAAATAAGTATAAAATATCCGAGTAATGTTTTAAGAATTTTTAGATAACTCAAGAATATTTTTAAAGATCCAATAAATATTTAATCAATAATTACTGAACCTAGAATAGTCCCTGAAAATATTTTAAAATAATTAAAATATTTAATTAGGATTTAATCAAGTCTATTTAATATTTAAATAGTTTTAAACGAATCAATATATTTAAATAATATTTAAATAATCCAAAAAAAATTGAAAGTATTTAACTAAAATAAATACTTCGAAATAATCCCAAAATATTTAAATAATATTTAATCAATCTTAAATAATTTTTAAATAACTCAAAATGAGTTGAAAGTATTTAATCAACATCTAAATACTATATATATATCCTTTTTAAATAATATTTAATAAACTAAATATTATTTAAAATATCAAAGGGATATTAATCACTTGATTAATTCCCTAACCCATAATACTTATTATCCCCAAAACTTATATTCCAGGGAGAATCCCTGGATAGTATCGACTAATAGTCGAGAGATAATATACTACTTCCGGTCGTCTGTCAAGTACCAAAGAAATGTACTCGACACGGGAATCAGTTATGCAAAACTGACAGGAAGTGTCATCTAACTTTTGAGAGTTCAGAGGCACGAACAAACGAATTAATCAACGATACAAGGCAACAATTGAATAAGATTTCCAAGCACCACAGACTTATAACTAATAAACTCGTTATAAGATCAGGAGTTTAAGAACTTGCTATACGAACTCTAACTTTTCAAGAAGTTTAGAGTCGTCAAAGAATCAAGAAAAGAAAGTAAAGCACAGTTCTTGATTGATATAAACAGTTTATATTCAAAATAGATACATGTACGGGAATCAAAATATTCTGTAATAGAATTTAAAAGTAGAGTTAGGAATCCTGCCTGGTGTCCATGATGCATATCCAAGGTCCTCTCGTAACCCAGAAGTTCTATCAATAGATATAAGAACATTGGTTAGTCTCTCTACTCGAATTAACTAATTAACTCTACTAATCATAACCACTTTGGATGAAGTACTAACATTTGCTTCACGATTATTAAACCTCATGATTTTGATAATCTAGGACCTCGATACTAATCCACAAACCTATATCGAGTCCAACTACGGCCATTACACTTTGCACTTTGTCATATTATTAACTTTTATTTTTCCCGACATTTCACTTCCTCGGACCCACTTTAGCTACTCGTAAGACTATCCTCTTAATAGTTTTTAATCAAGTTCTTTACACTTACGTATAGTCATGATGTTCCTTAACAACTTCCGTTACTGGGTCGACTCGAGACAAGTCCTCTATCTTGCTCGAAATCGTTCCCCAAAACGGTTGTTCAACCTTTTCTTATGTTCATCTCACTTAAACACCCTGTTTTCTATCATTTTTAATAAATTGGAAATCAATCATTTTGACACGATTTCTTCTCTGGGGTCTTATATGACTGTCAAAGAATCTCTCATAAAAGTTTCGGATTTTATTAAGCTCCGTAGCTAGTCCAATCATAGCCTCAAATTTGGACAAAAACAGGATTTCCATTTCCAGCGCTACCGTTATTAAAACGTTCATAACTTTTGACTCGTAACTCCGAATGACGCAAAATTAGCGCTCAAACGATCTAGAGACTATCTACTATCTAACCATATCAACCATAATCCAAGAACAGTGAACGAATCCTCCCAGACTTTTCTGGACAGTTACTGCAGTAAGGTTCTAAAAAATTTGGCATGGTTACGTTTGTAAACTCATCGTTTTCCAATTTTATTCTACTCCAAATCAACCAACAAACAGTCCCAAACTCCTCATTCAACATCAACAATCAACATACCACAGCCTCAAGCAAAAATATCAGCCAATATTATGAAAATATAACTAAAAATTGAATGAGCAATTCTTGTATTTCTATGACCAATCAAGCATAATCTATGCTACCCATAACATGTATATGCTATAACAATCATCTAACAAGCCATATGAATCCAAGAATCAAAGAAATAAGATTATTTATTTTCGGAGTTACTGTTCATCGTCATCTTCCATGGATCATAAGTGAAGATTTCATGGATGAAATGATGTAAGATTCAAGGGAGAGCAAGAGGAGTGTTATACCTTCGATTTGAGCTATAGAACACAACGAACAAGCGAGCCTATGCTTATCCCCCAAAAACGCAGCCCTTGCTCTTCAAGAAATCATGGTGAAGATTGGTGTTGGTGATGAAGATGGTGGCTAGGGAAGAATGGGTTCGAGGAGAGGTGAACAATGGAACTGAAATCAAGCGATTCCGACATGAATCGAGCAAGTTATGAGAAATCTCTCCCATTTCTCTCTTCCTCTCTCTCTCACTCTCTCAATCGGCATTCATGAAATAAAATGGGGTGTTGGCTGATTTTTCTTCCTTTTATGTGTCCCCTAGCTTTGTGTGGTAGTCGCGTAATTTTCCGACAATGTTTTAATGCCTCGTTCTCGTTCTCTTTTCTTTCGTCCCACCTAAGTTTTAAAAACTTAAAATCTCATATTATGATTCTAATATAATTTAGAATCATTAAATTAATACTTTTTAATTGTTTCGAGAATTTACGAAACAATTCTCCGAATAAATACTTTTCACTTACACCATCTCTCCAACTCTGCCACGACTTTCATCCGGACTTCCAATTTATTTTGTTGGACCAAAAATAATTATAAGTCCTATATTGATTGCGTATGTCACCGTAACACCGATACGCATATTTTCGAATGCCCCGTACATTAATAATACGGTCTCACATTTCAAGTACCTTATGAAGAAATAAATCCATAAAATCATTCATTCATAAAATGAAAAATTTTATCCAAAAATCTTAATAATCCCAAGCGTCAGAAATATGGGTTATTACAGTCTCCCCTCCTTAAAAGGATTCCGTCCTCGGAATCTATACACGAACAACTGAGGTTACTATCATCACACCTCACTTTCGAATTCTCAGGTTGAGACTTCAACCTTCTCGGTTTCGTACAACAATCTCATTAGCGTTCTTGTTTCACTTCTCAACACTTTCTTTATTCAGTCGATGGTCTTTATAAGTTCGTACTCTAACGCATGTTTAACGTCCGCACTATAGTTTCTTAATACTGACGTATGAAACGCACGATGTATTCGTTAAAATTTGGGAAGGAGCGCCACCTCGTATACACCTTCTTAATATACTTCAAAACCTTGAAAAAAATTCAATACTCCTTTTGAAATCCAAGGTACAACTTTCTATGAAGAGACAACATTGTACTGGATTTTAATAGAGATCTTTTCAACGAAGATCATCAAAATAAACGATCAGAGTAGTTTGTAAATCAATAAACTCATTTTTAATGTATATGATAAATAAGAAGAAAATAATTTAGATATGACTGAGAACAACCATATTTGTACTCAAGATGGCCAGTCTTTAGTACTTTCTGGTTTATAATACATAATCGAGTGGTTGCCTACCAGACTTTTGTCACACAGATAAGAAGTCACACCATATGCATTGTTTATCTCAATCGGATGAAAAATAGTTAACATTTAGAAGAAAATGATTTTGAAAGGGAGAGAAAATATATTTTGAAATTTTCATTCCTTAATGCATTATGAACTCAATATACTACAGTCCCTACTCATTTAGGAACCTATTGACAAAATCCCCAAATTTCTCATTTCTATTCTTTCCGAATGAATTAAATCCTTAGGACTTTTATGGTCTTTGTACTTCCTCCGCTTATACCCATTCAAGTGATGTTTCCACCGGTTAAGTGCAACCGTTATGGCTGTTTCCCCCAATTCATGATTAGGATACCTTAATTCATGTTTCTCCCGTTACTCCGATGTATATAAAATTATTTCTACTATGTTGCATCCGTACACAATCAATCCCTTACAATACTTGTAATTATTAATTACAAGATTCACCTTTTATCATCTGGTACTTACCACATTAGGACAATTACTCATATTTGTCCTTTACTTTCCTTAAACTTTCTTCGCCACTTACTATATGTCTTCCCATTTAAACTCATTTTGCCCAAACTCATTCTTATGGGATTTGTCATCCAACCTCTTTTCTCTTAAGATTTTCTAATGATATATATTTACCTTCGGTTCTTCCTTCACCTTTAGACAGATCAGGATATCCTCTGTGAAGATTATGACAACTTATCCAATTATTTCTTACAACTCCAATTAATCCTTGGAAGGTACAGGTGCATACATTAATATAACCTACCTCATCGAAGACTCATACTGTCCTTATCGTGTCCTCAATGCCATCCTTGGCATACTATCTAGGTAATTCTGTAGTTGGCGATAACCTATCCTCAATATATCTTCTCTAGTAGACTAATTTCTTCGAGTGATCGAATATTATGTCTATCCATATTATAGATATCCAATATTGATTGCTAAATTAATCAATTCACTTAATCCATTCTCACCAATGTACGCGCGGTCTCATGCCGCTATCTGTTTCCTTTACAAACAAACCATATGCACCTCATAGTAACACTTTCAATCTTATGATACCTTTATATATAATAGTCCTTATGACTGAGTGACTAACCCTCTTATGCTGCTAGGTGCCATCTTCTTAGATGCCTCCAATGCCGAAGTTGCTCATAACACTCGGTCAATGATAAACGACGTGATCTCTAATGATGGTAACCCCAAAATATCACTAAGGGTTACTTTCCCCCAATTCTTTAACTACTCTCCTTATTGAATAGTTCCTTTTTCATATCCATTACCGGCACCCCATAACTAAGCATCCAACGCGTAATATACTTTTTACTCGAATCTTAATTTAAACCTTCTCCCTTCATCTCTATCTCCCAATCCCAACTTTATCCAACGTCGGGAAATCTTAACTTCACTGTTTTATTGTTACCATTAGTTTAAACATTCTTATTTGGACAATCATCCATTCTTAACATCCTATCAATTCTTCAATCTGGAAGGGATTTAAATATATGTCAACCCGGTACGCTAGTCAATCTTGATACCATATTACTTTTCCTTCATTCCCCATATTTAAAACATGATATCCCTCCTTTTAGGGCAATCATCCTCATACCATCTAGACTTTATAATTATAGCCTCTTGTTGTCCATTTCACATATTTCCCAATATCAGTCTCACTGTTTAGTAAATGAGGTCTTGATTGACTTGGGTGAACCATAATTAACTATACTCCAACACGCTCAGATTTCTTAATCCACTGTTCTTTCTGAAGTAGAATTCCAGTTCCTAGCTAAAAGTTCATGATAGTTCTATATATGTTGTTCCTCAAATTCCCTTTTTCTCCATGTCTCTTTCTCAACCATTTCATTTCAACTTCCTTCTATAACCACTTCTTGAATCTATATAGTAGTTATTTCCAACACTATAGATATAATTGAATCCTTAATATTCGAGGTGACAATCTTGCCAATAACCGCAAACTTTAATTCATGTAGGCTTCGATTCAGAATATAACACAATCTTATTTTAGGTCTAAAACTTCAATCACATCTCCATTTCCAGATACTTAGGAACAATTACATAATACAGGGAATAGTTATGGCTACAAAAATCTTTGTTCGATAAAGTTCTGAGGAATTCTCATTGAATCAATGACCTTATTAGGCCTCCAATAATTTCTCTTCAGAACTTTTCGATCAGCACATAATAACCTTATATATGGCAAGGTAGAGAAACAGGGTATATTATACGATTTGGTCATCCTATAGTCACTAATGTTAGTCCTATTATGACTCTTTGTGGGTTGAAATATAACCCTGAGCACCAAACACGCCAAATCCATCATTTAGTTTCTCAAGATAAATACTATTGTACGTATGACAAACTCCTTTAAATTCACAGTACTCCGACTCGATAACGTTTTAGCAGAACAAAAACATAGATTAGCTCAGTCTCATAACTCAATCAGACATATCTGACTACGCATTTGGTTATTAAAACCCAACATCAAACTCAACCAAACAAATCCCCATTGGGAAACTCATAATTTCTCATTACAACTATGCCTCGATATTATCTCATTTTATACATTCATATCTCTTACGTCATCATGTATATACCTTTTATTATAGCATTAATCCCTCTCAATCCTCAATATTGACTCATATATAGATGGCCATATCCTTTAAGCCATGCTTCTCTATTTTCTCCTGAAAAATTTCATTTACACGTCTTCTTAACTCTAAGTTTATTAAACTTAAGTGAATGTATTTCCTACAGAAAATTGGGCATGACTTATTCATAAGTCAAACTATGCCCGGTGTAGAAACACATCAATTACAATCCCAACATTCCAAACAATCTTTGTCCTGTAATGACCTCAAACATCAACATCTAGTCAGTCACCCAAAACATAATGTATATCAAAAGGGCGATAGCTAGAGTCATTATATATGTATTTGTACTCTCGAGCATCCTCAAAGTCAGTCGACAACATTATTCACGGTTACTACCTTGGACCATCAATCTCATTCGTTCCGTGGCATTAACAAGGATTTGCTGAAATGCACTCTACCTCTTCGAGTTATTGCCAAATGATGAATATTCTATCCACTATATGTAGTCTCATTCAAGTCGTACTTATAGATCCATACTTGGGTTACGGGACTTTTTCTTGAACCTCCTATATCACTCAAACCATTTCGTCATCAATGCCTACTTAGACCCCTCTCATGTCCAGAATTCCACTTCTTGAAAGAAGGAGCTTCATATAAGCACTTATGTAATAGCTCATTTATACTGGTTAACCTAACCATCATACTTGCAATGTGGCAGTCATCTCTATCCCGATGACTTACTTTAATCCAAAATCCTTAATATACTCGAAAACTACATCAAGTGTGTATCTTAACTCTTTGTTGTGATCCTATATTGTATGCATAGCATACATCATCTAGATTGATGCTTTATTTTGTATTCTCAGGGAATCCTCAACAAAATCCTCGTATTCCTCATACTCAAACAAACATCAATAATATCCTTAAATCCATCATACTTCTCGTTAGTCTTGCAAATATCGGGTCACTGCCTATTTGGGAAAAATTCCTCGAATCCGGCATAAAATTATAACCCAAAAGGTTCTCCATGATCTTGACATTACTATCTTAAGGTACTTGTCAAGGTTCTATCTCATTCATTGGCACTACATCCGGTAGTCCAATACGAACTCCTATCTTACATATATATAACTCTTAACTCTCTCGTATCTAAGTACTATGACTCAGAACTCTGATACCACTTCTGTGACACCCCCAGATTCTGGGTCAGGGATCCAGGCCATCACGGTCCAATTCCAACAATAAATTACTCACCTGCTTAACAATTATATCACAACATATCCTGGTGACCCCAATCCAAATACACAACTCGAGCCATAGTCTCAGAAAACGAATATCAAATAATAACAGTTATTATAATTCAACTGTAATAAACTCAGGATCTTGTTGTTTCAACATTTATTATTACATTACATATTTTACAACAAGTCTTAGGATTCTAAACTGCAATCCTATCTAGCTTACACAATCTGTAGAAGCCTTGAACCTGACTAACTCAAGCTCGAGCCTCTCCTTCCCTTTGCATCCCATGGACGAGTCTTACTGCAAGTTTTAAAGTTTTCAACAAAAACAAGAATGAGCCAAAGAATGCTCAGCAAGATATATATTAGAATATTTTGTAACTTGCACCAAGAAAAGGGTGGCGACTAATATTTATACCAACCCGATGTCCAACAATTTCAGTAGATAATTTGCAATACTTTTCCAGCAGAAAGTTTAGCGAAATATATTTCCACAATAAATGAATCAGAGTTTACGATGCAAGAAGATATTCCAAATAAGTATGCAGTTCAAGTTACTGCGATACCACAATTTAAGTTCACAGTTTTGGGAATAACAGAATCGACAATTTAGCACAATGGCATCAACCACAGAGTACCATTTATTCGAGCATCAATAAGAAGGCAGTTCAAGATACTGCGAAAAGAATCAATAAAAGCTCAACAATTCTCATTCACACTATCGCTAGTGTAGGACCAATGAAAGTTCAACAGTTCCCATTAACACTATCCTTAGTGTAGGACCAATGAAAGTTCAACAGTTCCCATTAACACTATCCTTAGTGTAGGACTAGTGAAAATTCAACAGTTCCCATTAACACTATCCTTTGTGTAGGACCAGTGAAAGTTCAACAGTTCCCATTAACACTATCCTTAGTGTAGGACCAATAAAAGTTCAACAGTTACCATTAACACTATCAGTAACTTAGCACCTAGGCCTTTATTACAGTGTTAATGTCAAATTCCAATTGGAAGAAAAGGAACAATACTGGAGTACAACCACAGTACACGATGATCAGTCGTATAGTACCTTGAAATTTTTCTACTAGTAGATGGATGATCCTAAATTCGGTCATCACCCTAGGCAGCACATGGGCCTATAATATTTATCCGATGGGTCGGTGTCAATCGACCTCTTACGCAACACGGGCGACATCAAGGCCCGAAAACATTTTTCCGCTGGGTCGGTGTCAATCGACCTCTTACGCAACACGGGCGACATCAAGGCCCGAAAACATTTTTCTTTTCTCCAGTTCCTTTGGAATACAACCAACAAGGGTAGAAGGGAATTTAATACAACATTCTAGGATAACAACAAAGCTTTCTGGGATTTATTCAAATCAAATGTGGAAGGGAATTTAATCCGACCTTCTCGAATAACAACAAAGCTTGGCAGGATTTCAAAGTTCGATAGTAGATTAACTCCCGAAATGAGGTGGAAGTAATCTCTTTATATGAGTGGGTCGATTCTTGGTCAACGAATGAACAGCTCAAATCAAGATCACGACCGGGGAGTCGCTAATAGGTGATAAAATAAACCTCATGAAAATATAATATTTTTGGGTAAAATAATGGTCCTTACAGGCACCAGTTTTAAATAAAAAAAATGTTAAAGTGTGATATTCCTTCCCTAACATGGAGTTATCGACTCAAAATAAGTATAAAATATCCGAGTCATAGCTCGGTATTTATTATTTAATGAAAAGTAATGTTTTAAGAATTTTTAGATAACTCCGAAATATTTTTAAAGATCCAATAAATATTTAATCAATAATTACTGAACCTAGAATAGTCCCTGAAAATATTTTAAAATAATTAAAATATTTAATTAGGATTTAATCAAGACTATTTAATATTTAAATAATTTTAAACGAATCAATATATTTAAATAATATTTAAATAATCCAAAAAAAATTGAAAATATTTAACTAAAATAAATACTTCAAAATAATCCCAAAATATTTAAATAATATTTAATCAATCTTAAATAATATTTAAATAACTCAAAATGAGTTGAAAGTATTTAATCAACATCTAAATACTATATATATATATATCATTTTTAAATAATATTTAATAAACTAAATAATATTTAAAATATCAAAGGGATATTAATCACTTGATTAATTCCCTAACCCATAATACTTATTATCCCCAAAACTTATATTCTAGGGAGAATCTCTGGATAGTATCGACTAATAGTCGAGAGATAATATACTACTCCCGGTCGTCTGTCAAGTACCAAAAAAATGTACTCGACACGGGAATCAGTTATGCAAAACTGACAGGAAGCGTCCTCTAACTTTTGAGAGTTCAGAGGCGCGAACAAACGAATTAATCAACGATACAAGGCAACAATTGAATAAGATTTCCAAGCACCACAGACTTATAACCAATAAACTCATTATAAGATCAGTAGTTTAAGAACTTGCTATACGAACTCTAACTTTTCAAGAAGTTTAGAGTCGTCAAAGAATCAAGAAAAGAAAGTAAAGCACAGTTCCTGATTGATATAAACAGTTTATATTCAAAATAGATACATGTACGGGAATCAAAATATTCTGTAATAGAATTTAAAAGTAGAGTTAGGAATCTTGCCTGGTGTCCATGATGCATATCCAAGGTCCTCTCGTAACCCAGAAGTTCTATCAATAGATATAAGAACTTTGGTTAGTCTCTCTACTCGAGTTAACTAATTAACTCTACTAATCATAACCACTTTGGATGAAGTACTAACATTTGCTTCACGATTATTAAACCTCATGATTTTGATAAGCTAGGACCACGATACTAATCCTCAAACCAATATCGAGTCCAACTACGGCCATTACACTTTGCACTTTGTCATATTATTAAATTTTATTTTTCCCGACATTTCACTTCCTCGGACCTAGTTTAGCTACTCGTAAGACTATCCTATTAATAGTTTTTAATCAAATTCTTTACACTTACGTATAGTCATGATGTTCCTTAACAACTTCCGTTACTGGGTCGACTCGAGACAAGTCCTCTATCTTGCTCGAAATCGTTCCCCAAAACGGTTGTTCAACATTTTCTTATGTTCATCTCACTTAAACACCCTGTTTTCTATCATTTTTAATAAATTGGAAATCAATCATTTTGACACGATTTCTTCTCTGGGGTCTTATATGACTGTCAAAGAATCTCTCATAAAAGTTTCGGATTTTATTAAGCTCCGTAGCTAGTCCAATCATAGCCTCAAAGTTGGACAAAAACAGGATTTCCATTTCCAGCGCTACCGTTATTAAAACGTTCATAACTTTTGACTCGTAACTCCGAATGACGCAAAATTAGCGCTCAAACGATCTAGAGACTATCTACTATCTAACCATATCAACCATAATCCAGGAACAGTGAACGAATCCTCCCAGACTTTTCTGGACAGTTACTGCAGTAAGGTTCTAAAATTTTTTGGCATGGTTACGTTTGTAAACTCATCGTTTTCCATTTTTATTCTACTCCAAATCAACCAACAAACAATCCCAAACTCCTCATTCAACATCAACAATCAACATACCACAGCCTCAAACAAAAATATCAGCCAATATTATGAAAATATAACTAAAAATCGAATGAGCAATTCTTGTATTTCTATGACCAATCAAGCATAATCTATGCTACCCATAACATGTATATGCTATAACAATCATCTAACAAGCCATATGAATCCAAGAATCAAAGAAATAAGATTATCTATTTTCGGAGTTACTGTTCATCGTCATCTTCCATGGATCATAAGTGAAGATTTCATGGATGAAATGATGTAAGATTCAAGGGAGAGCAAGAGGACGATTATACCTTCGATTTGAGCTATAGAACACAACGAACAAGCGAGCCTATGCTTATCCCCCAAAAACGCAGCCCTTGCTCTTCAAGAAATCATGGTGAAGATTGGTGTTGGTGATGAAGATGGTGGCTAGGGAAGAATGGGTTCGAGGAGAGGTGAACAATGGAACTGAAATCAAGCGATTCCGACATGAATCGAGCAAGTTATGAGAAATCTCTCCCATTTCTCTCTTCCTCTCTCTCTCACTCTCTCAATCGGCATTCATGAAATAAAATGGGGTGTTGGCTGATTTTTCTTCCTTTTATGTGTCCCCTAGCTTTGTGTGGTAGTCGCGTAATTTTCCGACAACGTTTTAATGCTTCGTTCTCGTTCTCTTTTCTTTCGTCCCACCTAAGTTTTAAAAACTTAAAATTTCATATTATGATTCTAATATAATTTAGAATCATTAAATTAATACTCTTTAATTGTTTCGAGAATTTACGAAACAATTCTCCGAATAAATACTTTTCACTTACACCATCTCTCCAACTCTGCCACGACTTCCATCCGGACTTCCAATTTATTTTGTTGGACCAAAAATAATTATAAGTCCTATATTGATTGTGTATGTCACCGTAACACCGATACGCATATTTTCTAATGCCCCGTATATTAATGATACGGTCTCACATTTCAAGTACCTTATGAAGAAATAAATCCATAAAATCATTCATTCATAAAATGAAAAATTTTATCCAAAAATCTTAATAATCCCAAGCGTCAGAAATATGGGTTATTACAATCCTTGTGTTTAACTTGAGTGAAATGTATGAGAAGTTAGTAGATGTAAAAGCATGGCTAAGTTGTTGTTTAGCTAGTATGATGTTTGTGTTGTTGGATGATGTTGTCATTTGATGTTGGTTGAAAGTTAGGAAATGAGTAGTTAAATGGTATGACCATAGTAGCATGTTGATGTTTGGGATTGTTTGTGAATGGATTTCACTTGAGTGAATCCGGAAAATGTTACGTTTATAGCCGTTGTAATGCCCGTTTGTTTCTAGACTTATTTTGATCTATAACCCCGAAATGAAAAGTCACTGGTCCTCATCAAAACTGACCATGGTTTCATAGATCTTGGTTCATAATTTGTTTTGACGCTTGAATCATGTTATTCCGACTTACGGTTTAGGAGAAAAGCTAGTTTTAGTGAAGGTGACTAAAATGACTAAAACTGCTGCGAATGACTACCTTTGAAAATATAAATGGACCCTTTAGCAGCTGTAAAAAATCATGAAATTTGGAGGATAAATAGTTTGGACAGTGGTTAAGGTCCCTGCAGAAGTTTATGAGCAGATGTTGAATTTTCAATTGTATAAAAATGTTGAAACTAAGGAGGCGCAAGTGAGACTCCTTAGGTGTTTACTTGAAAAGTGGATTTTGGAATTGACTAAGTAAAGTGAAAATTGAGAATGGGTCATAAACCAAGTGCTTGGCCTAAGACATGTCGGAGAGTCGATTCAAACGTATGCATTGAACGATAGTTGAGTTGCTCGTGTAACTAATAATGCGTTCTGTTTTATCATATAGATTGCCCGACAAACTCGCGAACCCCAAACGCTCTAAGGACACCAGAAAAGTTTTCGAAACATGTACTTGATGTACTTGATATACTAATGTTGTGTTGAAAACTGTTGTTGTTGTGATATAACTGTTGATTTAAATTACGACCTGATTAAATTATGATTTAGAGTAATCGTTAAATGTTTTGGTTTATATTCTATATGCTATTATAGATATATGCCGGTGTATATATAGAGGCTCTAAGAATAGAGCGGATTTCATATTTTCGAACGTAGACCGGGAGTCGGAAAGTTATTGTAAATACTGTTGTAATCCGGGAGATGCCGGAGACAGATTATTTTAAAGTAACGATTATAAATATTTCAATAAATATATTTTGGATATTATTTTGATAAAGGAATTAAATAGAGTTAATAAACGTTTTGTTTCCAATTGCTTACCAAAATGAATACAAATATTCTTTAAATTAAAAATAAAATCGATGGCAACCAAAAATATGAATAATACAAAAGAATTCAGATGAGAGTCGACTCCCCTAGGTCACCATAGCCGCCACCCCTTTTATCCATCTACAGCTTCGTTTCCCCCATCAAACCATCCTCCAGTCCCCTTCTCAATCATCTAAACCCGTTCCAGTCTTTTTCAATAAAAATCGAACCAAAGCCAAACATCTAGAATTTATTTCTCAGATCTATCTTGGTTTTGAGTCCGTCTCCGCAAATAAAAAATACCTTTAGATTCAAATCCTCCTCCTTAACATCATACCAAAATTTGGTGTTATTCCGAGGTCATCGAATTTTTGATTTTAGTCTCGCCTTTTGGCGTGTGTCTGACTTGTTACCCTTTTATTGGGATGTTAAGGTATGTTTTTTTGATGTTGGTATGTGTTTTGTTCCTGGTTACTTTGAAAATGATTTATGTGGTTTTGTGGGAGATCTGTGATTCGTGCATTGGATTTGGGCTGGTGTCTGATATTGCAAGAGCTTACTTTTCACAACTAAAATTTGTTCATCTTATACGATCTTTCACCTTCGGCATGTCTATAGCTGGTTTTCGGCATGTAGATAGCTGGGGTGTTTCTGAACATTGGGCTACAGGCGGTGCGTATGTGAAGGTCATTTGTGATATTACTGGTTCCAGGATTGGTGCAGGTTTGATTGATCGGGAAGCCATTTTAATCTTTTTTAATTCAAAGAATTTCGAAATTCATGATGTTAAACAGTCTGAAAACACAAGCGGTTATCTGTTTAGTTCGTTTAGTTGTTTCCATTCAGGTTGTAGTGTCAGCTCAGGGGTTTGTCCTGACTGTGATTTATGTTTTTGCATGTCTCTTCCACATCGGATTTTCAATGGGAGTTCTGTTCCCATTGGAGTTAAGTCTGTATTTTTGGTTGATGCAAGTTAATAAAATCCATTTATTTGTCAAAAAAAATAGAGTTAATAAATATTATTTGAATATTTATTTAACTAATGAATATTATTCTGAATATTCATTTAAAAATGATTTTATTAATTATTTTTCGATTAATAAATATTATTTGGATATTTATATAATTAATGAATATTATTCTGAATATTCATTTAAAAAGGATTTTATTAATTGTTTATCAATTAATAAATACTGTTTGAATATTATTTAATTAATAAATATTATTCTGAATATTCATTTAAAAAGGGTTTATTAATTGTTTAATTATTTAATAAATATTATTTAAATATTTATTAAATATTCTAAATTGATTTAAAAATTAGTGGAGGTCTTTAAAATTTATTTAAAAATATTTTTGACCTTTGGAAAAATTATTTAAAAATAGTGAGGGTTCTCTAATATTTATTTATATTTTATTTTATTCTTTTTAATAAGAATAAAATATTCTCGGACTTATCAAAAATAGGGAACTCAGTCTAGGAAGTAAAAGGTGATTTACTTTCTCAAGAGAGGTTATGTTTTGGCATTACTGGCCTACTGTAGTAGGGCTTTCAACTTATCAAATCATAAAAGGTTTTCCAACTAACTCTCGGGTCGTGGTTTAAATGGTTTTCATTCCTTGATAAAGGACATCAGTTGGCGGAGGTCAACACACCTTTGTGATTAGAGGACTGCCCCGATTATTCTGGCAGTACCCATTCAGAGTTTTGTGAATCTATTAACAAGTAGTATATACTTGGGGAACTAGGATTAAATTTCGGTTCCAGGTTTATAGATTGTTTCATTCAGAGTATTGTGAATATATTAACAAGTATTATATACTTAGGGAACTAGGATTAAATTCGAGTTCCAGAGTTATAGATTGTTCCAGTGGACTCGGGGATATAGCGTAAGAGGCCGAGTGACGCACGGCCCAACACTTTGGCCCATATGCGGTCTAGGGTGATTCCCAATAACGGTAGAGAACGCCGTGGCTCCCCCTTCTACATGTAGAGAAACAACGAGAGTTGCCGTATGTTACGACTGATCATCGTGTATGCACGGTAGAAGCGTTATGAAATGCTCCAGAGACAGTCCCATCTTCCAATTGGAATTATGCTGCAACATCGTAATGAAAGCCTATGAGCTGATTTACCGAGGGTATTGTCAGTGGTTGATATGTTGAGATCTTCATACTCATTCAAACTACTTTGAAAAAAGTTATTTTGCAAAATTCGTAGAGTACGTGAAGTGTGCATAATATTACAGTTTTAAACAATGATTAAAAAAGTATATTTACAGCTATAAATGTTCTTGTTGGGCTATATTGCTCACTCTTGCTTTATTTATTTATCACAACACAACAGGTCAGAAGAATGCCGCGTATGAGGCGCACGACGAGGAAGCGCGTGGGAAACGCGCACACGCTACATAGAGTCTTCTCCACCACTCTACCTCTGGTAGGGAACAAGAGCAGGATCGGAGTGCCGTTGTTTTTGATACGCCTAATCTATAAGTATGACTTATGTAAGTTTATTAACAAGAACAAACGTTAAGTGGAAAATATTGTTTCAGGTAGAAACTATATTGATTTCATAAGTCTAGTGCTTTCTCTTTTGGCGTTGTATTAATTTACACTCTGATGGATGTTATGACTACTATTTATTAATGTCGTTCTGAGACTATAATCATTGTGTGTATACGAGCTGTGGGTCACTGCAGGTAAAGGATTTTAATTGTGATTTAAGTTTAAAGTGTTAATAATTGGAAAAAGAGAACATGATGGCCCAGATCCCCGAACCCGGGTCTCGGGGCGTCACATTATCCAATAACAAAATTATAAACAATGAGCGGCATCTAGTAATACATCATTGCTACCCAAGTAATAATAATTATAGATTAATGTACAATGTAAAATGTAATATAATCTCTTTAATCTTGATATTATAGATTAAACTCAAGGCATGTGTCGTGTCGTCCTCTTCATAATTTAATCTTTATTTTTCTTGATCGATGAGTGGACTATTAAAATCAAATCAACATTTGAGCACGGCCGTGCATTTCATAGTCTAACTCAAACAAGAGGCCAATAATATCACTCCTAAAATTAGAAGGATTAAATCTCATCAAGATTATTCATATTTCACATATGATTCATAATATACCCAATGTCCACTTTTATCATCACCGGTCAAAGGTAACTTTTAATGTAATCAAAGTATATTAATTCTCATATAGAAATATAATGATTTCAGGTCTAAGGATCACTACACCATTATCACAGTGAGAATTACTTATGACACTTATTTAACATGTAGAATCTCACGACGGGTCATTCCAGTGCCATGCATTGAGACATGCACTTATGTTCTTGACTTTAGTATCACCATACCTATGACCAATGAGATGTGGTCATCTATCAACAAACATACTAGTCTTTGTGCATTATTATTGTCCTTGAATAATAATACTCGACTAAGGAATTTTAGAAATAAGATATTATTCATATAATCTCATTTTTAAGTCACATACTTAAAGATATTGTTAGGTCCCGAAAGTATCGTAGAAGGGGGGTTGAATACGATACTCACTAAATCAAAAAATTCTTTCGAATCTTTTGCGGATATGTGATTTAGAGTTCGGTCAGTGGTTCGTGTTTAGGAGTGTTTAGGAGGCTGGCTTACTAATTTTCTGTGTTTAGGATTTAAACAATAATGATCTAGAAAATTAGCAAGTAATTAAATGCGAGACAGATTTCGGGGAATAGTACTTTCGTATTAATCCCTGAGGTTTTGCTACACCCAGTTAAATTAATAACTGGCTTCCAAAGAACTGATTCTTTCTTTGCTTCTAGAGAGATAAAGCTAGATCCCTATTACAATGTTTGACAGTATTTAGTAGTAACTGGAATCAAGCTAACAGTGAGTGTTTTACAATAGCCCTAAGTATTTGTGACATGTTTGACCGGCTAGATTGTAAAACCCATGAGAAGAAGGTATAGAATTATCATGGTGACTTCTTCTTCTCCGGCTTCGAAATATCTCACTGTCTCTCTCTGTAGTTGGCTGTGTCTCCACCAACCATATTAAACAAAATGAATAATTCATTTTATTTAATATAGTGTAGACTTTTCAAATCAATAGAATTGATTTGCTTCACAATTGCTTAAGTCCCAAGTTGCGCTTGTAGAGTGGTTATGGTGTATAGGCGCCACTTAGTTGCTTGTTGCGCCAATATGCCTTTGTTGCGCCTCTACTGTGGTGACAGAGGGAAAGCGCCACTTAATGTTCAACACTAGGAAGTTGCCTTAGTTTTTGTTGCACATGGTGTTTTGTTGCGCCTGCACACTGAGTTCACAGTGCAGGCGCCACAAGTCACTTAGATTATATTGCAAACATTCCTTGCACCTGTATAGCTTTGTTAGTTGCGCCTATACAGTGGCTTCCCTGTATAGGCGCCACTAATGCCTTAGAACATTAGCTGTTTCGCCTTGATGATTGTTGCGCCTCTGTCAAAGCTATGTTACGCCTCTACTCTCAATGCCCTGTGGAGGCGCCACTTGTGCATTAGAATACTTTTACATTGCGCCAATAGATGTTTGTTGCGCCTATACAGTGGTTTCCCTGTATAGGCGCCACTTGCACTTTGCCTTAGCTTTTCTTGCGCCTGGTTGTAGATATGTTGCGCCTATACACCTGTTCCCCTGTATAGGCGCCACTCACTACTTAGATTCTAAGTCCAGCATTTCCTTGCGCCTTGGTTTTATTAGTTGCGCCTACATTCTCATTGCCTCAAGAGTATTAATGCCACCAAATGTAGTAATACTTACCTTAGCATATTTCTTGAATTCTTCAAGTAATTACCACTTGGTTTCACTCTTCTGGCTTGGCTTGATCAACTGATTTTCTACTGATTAATCAAGGTAATTCTCTTCTTGTTGTGCTGACGCTTAGTGCACTGGTCTGGTTCACAAACGACTAACACTGAATTGAATTCCCTTGACCTCTGTTATGTTTCAGCTGATTAACCTTGGACTGTTGCATTGCTTCAAAACACTGACTGTTGATAGACACTGTAATTTCACTGGAATCTTTTCTGGTACTTCGACAATGTCTTCATTACTACAATCCAATTCAAGACTGCAGTTGTCTTCTTTAACCTTTGTCTTTACCCTTCTGGATTCCTATGCTTCGAACACTGTCTGTCTTCAATCAATGCTACTACACTGAAATCTTTTAGTGGCACCGCAATACTGAATCTTCAACTTATCTGAAACCCTGAAAGTCTTTGAACATTGTTCTTCACTGAGGCATGAACATATAAATGAACTTCTTTCAGTGACCTGTAGTAGACTCCAAAACTTCTTTTAATGTCTTGATTCGCTGTATCTGCCTTGTCTTCATGTCTTGCTGATTTCTGTATAGACGTAGTATTATTTACTTGTCATGTTCTAGTGTTGAGTTATCACGATTACTATACATACAGCTTCGTAATCTCCAACAGATATATAATACGTATCAAAATTCCAAGAACATTTATTATGCTTTCAATTTGTTACGCTGTAAATAAAACATAATAAATAAATAATAATCAATTAAAGATAATCCTTAATAATAAAATATTTTCCTTAAAATATAAAAGTATTGTCTCTAGGGCACAATTACTAACAATCTCCCACTTGCACTAGAGCCAATTACCCAAGTATCCAATACTCATGGAACTACTGTGACTTTCGTGCTTTTGCTGCGACAAAACCTTAGTCAGTGGGTCTGCAATATTATTATTAGTAAGCACTTTATATATATGTATATATCCTTGATCATTAATCTCATTAATTAGGTGATATCTCCTAAGTACATGCCCAAACAGCCTCCTTGGCTGCTTCACAAGTATCAATATACTCAGGCTCTATTGTAGAATCAACAACTATCTCTGTTGTGAACCATTCCAGCATACAACATCTCAATTTAAATAGATAAACAGAAAGCCAGACAGAAACACTAAATGATCGTTGTCTGTCTAGAAACCAACATCACTGAAACCTCTTACAACTAGCCTCACATCTCCTCCATCAAACAAGAATGAATCTTTAGTCCTCTTTAAGTACTTAAGAATATTCTTAACTCCCATTCAGTGACCATCACATGGATTAGACTGGTACCTACTCGTCATGCTTAAGGCTTACGAGACATCATAAGGAGTACATATCATCTCATACATTATAGAACCAATTGTCGAAGCATATAGAACTTTACTCATACGATCCTTATCATCCAATGATTTAGGAGAATTTTATTTTGAGATCATTATCCCATGAGATATTGGGACATATCCTTTTTAGCCTCTTTGCATTCCAAATCGATGCAAAACTTTGTCAATGTATGTAGTCTGACTTAGGCCGATCAATCTCCTTGATCTATCTCTATAGATCCTGATCCCTAATATATAGGTCGCATCGCCTAAGTCTTTCATTGAGAAATTATTTCTTAACCAAGTCTTCACAGTTTGTAGAGAAGGACTGTCATTCCCTTAGTAATATATCATCAACATATAATACTAGGAATGCCACATGGCTCCCATTAACCTTCTTATAAACACATGGTTCATCTTCATTTTGAATAAACCCAAACTCTTTGACAGTTTCACAAAAACGAATATTACATCTCCTCGAGGCTTGTCTCAATCCATAAATGGATCGACGCAACTTACATACCTTTCCAGCATCTTTGGATCAACAAAACCCTCAGGTTGTGTCATGGACACATCCACATCTTCTTCAAGGCTCCCATTTAAGAAAGTGGTTTTGACATCCATTTGCCATATTTCATAGTCATAGTAAGCAGCTATAGCAAGCAAAATCCTGATGGACTTGACCATAGCAACTGGTGAAAAGGTCTTATCATAGTCAATACCATGAATTTGTTTGAAACTTTTTGCCACCAATCGTGCCTTATAGGTCTGTACGTTACCATCCATGTCGGTCTTCCTTTTGAAAACCCACATGCACCATATAGGTTTTACCCCTTCAAGTGGATCAACCAAAGTCCACACTTGATTAGTATACATGGATTCCATCTCAGATTTCATGGCATCCAACCATCTCTTAGAATCTGAAGTGTTCATAGCGTCTTGGTAGGTGAGAGGCTCATCTTCGTTCACAAGCATCACATTACCATCTTGACTCAAGAGAAATCCATAATATCTCTCGAGCTCATGGCGAATCCTACTAGACCTACAACCAACCTGTGTTTCTTGTGTAGTATTATTTTCTTGTACATTTTACTCAGTTTCCTCCATTGGTTCAATGTTATCATGTGGGTTTTGAACTTCATCGAGATCTATTATCCTCTCACTGTCTTTCTTAGAAAGCATTTCTCTTATAAGGAACAATACAGTTCGAGCAACAAACACTTTCTTCTCAAAAGGATTATAGAAAGAATAACCCTTTATTTCAATTGGGTATCCCACAAACTTACATTTGTCTGATTTAGGTCCTAGCTTATCAGAAGTTAGACGTTTCACAAATGCTTCACATCCCCAAATTTTCGTAAATGACATGCTACGACATTTCTCAGTCCATATCTCATACGGAGTCTTCTGAACCGTGTTCCTTGAAAGAGAAATGCTTTCTAAGAAAGACAGTGGGAGGATAGTAGATCTCGATGAAATTCGAGACCCACATGATAACATTGAACCAATGAAGGAACCTAAACAGAATGTACAAGAAAACAATATTGTTCAAGAAACACAGGTTGTTCGTAGGTCTGGTAGGAGTCGCCGTGAGCCTGAGAGATATTATGGATTTCTCTTGACTCAAGATGGTGATGTGATGCTTATGGACAAAAATGAGCCTCTCACATACCAAGATGCTATGAACAGTCCAAAATCTAAGAGATGGATGGATGCCATGAAATCTGAGATGGAATCCATGTATACTAATCAAGTGTGGACTTTGGTTGATCCACCTGAAGGGGTAAAACCTATTGGGTGCAAGTGGGTTTTCAAAAGGAAGACCGACATGGATGGTAACGTACAGACCTATAAGGCACGATTGGTGGCTAAAGGTTTTAAGAAAATTATTGGTATTGACTATAATGAAACCTTTTCACCAGTGGCTATGGTCAAGTCCATCAGGATTTTGCTTGCTATAGCTGCTTTCCATGACTATGAAATTTGGCAAATGGATGTCAACACTTCTTTCTTAAATGGGAGCCTTGAAGAAGATGTGGATGTGTACATGACACAGCCTGAAGGTTTTGTTGATCCAAAAGATGCTGGAAAAGTATGTAAGTTGCGTCGATCCATTTATGGATTGAGACAAGCCTCGAGGAGATGGAACATTCGTTTTGATGAAACTGTCAAAGAGTTTGGGTTTATTCAAAATGAAGATGAACCATGTGTTTACAAGAAGGTTAGTGGGAGCAATGTGGCTCTCCTAGTACTATATATGGATGATATATTATTAATAGGGAATGACATTCTTTCTTTACAGGCTATTAAGACTTGATTGAGTAAGAATTTCTCAATGAAAGACTTAGGTGATGCGACCTATATTTTAGGAATCAGGATCTAAAGAGATAGATCAAGAAGAATGATCGGCCTGAGTCAGAGTACATATATTGACAAAGTTTTAAATCGATTGGGGATGTAAGAGGCTAAAAGGGGATATGTCCCAATGTCTCATGGGATATCGATCTCGAAAGAAAACAGTCCTAAATCATTGGATAATAAGGACCGTATGAGTAAAGTTCCATATGCTTCAGCAATTGGTTCTATAATGTATGCAATGATATGTACTGTCCTGATATTTCGTATGCTTTGAGCATGACGAGTAGATACCAGTCTAATCCAGGTGAAGGTCACTAGACGGCAGTCAAAAATATTCTTAAGTACCTGAAGAGGACTAAAGATCAATTCTTGGTATATGGAGGAGAAGAAAAGCTGGTTGTAAAAGGTTACACCAACGCTAGTTTCCAGACTGATAAGGATGATTCGATTTTTCAGTCTGGATTTGTGTTTGTCTGAATGGAGGTGTTGTAAGCTGGAAAAGTTTGAAGCAAGAGACGGTTGCCGATTCTACAATGGAGGCTGAGTATATAGCTGCCTGTGAAGCAGCCAAGGAGGCTATTTGGATTTGGAAATTTATTGAAGGTCTTGGTGTGGTTCCTTCAGTCGCAGATCTGATAGATTTATACTACGATAATAATGGAGTCATTTCACAGGCTAAGGAACCAAGGTCTCATTCCCGAACAAAGCATATACTTTATACGATATTATCTTCTTCGAGAGATTAATAATCGAGGGGATATACATATATGTAAAGTGCATACAAATGACAACATTGCAGATCCACGGACCAAGGCTTTGTCGCAGCAAAAACACGAAGGTTATACTAGTTCCTTGGGTATTAGATACATGAGAGATTGGCTCTAGTACAAGTGGGAGATTGTTAGTATTGGTGTCCTAGAGACAATACTTTTATGTTTTATTGAAAACAGTTGAGGATTATGTTTTATTTGATTATTTAATTAATATTTATTATGTCTTTACTTACTGTGTTATAAATTGAAATCATAATAAATGTCCTTGGAATATTAATACGCATATATACCTTTAAGTATGTGACTTAAAAATGAGATTATATTAATTCTATTTTATTCCTAAAATTCTCTAGTCGAGTATTATTATTTAAGGACAATAATAATGCAATAAGACTAGTATGTTTGTTGACAGATGACCTCATCTCATTGGTCATAGGTATGGTGATACTAAAGTCAAGAACATAAATGCATGTCTCAATGCATGACACTGGAAAGACCCGCCATGAGATTCTACATGTTAATAAGTGTCATAAGGAATTCTCATTGTGATAATGATGTAATGATCCTCTGACTTGAAATCATTATATTTCTAGACGAGAATTAATATACTTTGATAACACTCAAAGTTACCTTTAACCGGGTACTAATAAAGGTGGACATTGGATATGCTATGAATCGTATGAGGAATATGAATGATAGATATAGGATTTAACCCTCCGATTTTAGGATTGATATTATTGGCCTCTTGATTGAGTGAGACTATGAAATGTATGGCCGTGCTCAAATATTGATTTGTTTAATAGTCTACTCATTGATCAAGGAAACCAAGGTTAAACGTTGAAGAGGATGAAACAATACATGCCTCGAGTTTGATCTATAATATAAGGTTGAAGGGATTATATTACATTGCACATTATTCACGAAAGGTTTAATTGAATCACCAATTATTATTGGTACTTGAATAACAATGATGTATTACTAGATGCTGCTCATTGTTTATAATTTTATTATTAGAAAATAAAATTATTGCCAACGTAATAATAACCTAAAGGGTCGCACACAAAGAACGTCTAAACAGAGCTTTATTTAAATTATAGATTTTAATATTTTATTATTATTTCAAATTTAATTATTGAATTAATTAAGTGGGACTTGATTAATTATATTATAATTCAAATTTAATAATAACCCAAAAATCAGAATGGGGTTTTTTTAAAAGGAGACCTCATGGATTAGGGTTTGGCCCAATTATCTCAAGCTCATATAAATACATAAGGATGTGTTTAGGAGCCTCATACTTGACATCTCGTTTTTATCAGAAAAACCCTAGCAGCTCTACACAAGAGAGAGGCTAGCAAGTGAGAGAGAAAGAAGAGATAAATCGGGGTTGTTCTTGGCTAGTACCATCTCCGCTGATCGTTAGACGAATCGACGTTTGTGTGGATACCGTTAGAGAGTAGTTCTTGAAGAAGGGGCTGCTGTAATTCGTTAAGCAAGGACCTCCTATTAACAACAATTCGTAAAGCTTCTAAGGTACAAACTTCATTCACCATAATCATTCGTACGTTATACATGGATCCTGCGATTGAGTTTCGATATTTTTTTTTGTTTTTACGTTACTTTCGCTGCGTTTTCATGCCGTAAACCCATCAATTTTATGAAGTTAATAAAAGCTACCTTTTGTCATCGTACGCATATGACAACATACATCACTATGTATAAGTCATACTCGTTCAGTGACCCTTTCACCATGTCCGGTAAAAGGAGTTTTAGTCATTTTGCCAAATAAATCAAGATTCGCATCCTTTTGTATAATTCATAATCAATACTTATCCAAGAATGCATCCTTATGTATTATGGAAATGCATTTCTCATTAATATGGCCACAACGATAGTGCCAAAGGTAATGTTTGATTTGAGTCAGTTTAGAACATATAAATTGTTAACTAGTTGTGCAACATTATAAGCCTCGTCATCGAAATAGAATAAAAAATTATTGTTATTTAATTAAAATAAAAAAGCCTTTCTTGTCCAAACAAGAATCTAATATAATGTCTTTGTTAATTGCAAGCACGTTATAACAATTATCAAGTTCTAAATTTTCCTTGTAGGCCAAAAGTTAAGTAACGAGTTCCTCCAACCAGAGAAACTACCTCTACTCCAATTCCAACCTGATACTCGAAGCTTGACCCTTACTGATCATCTTCTTCCGATCTTCCAAATAATTATGATAGTTTAATTTCCAGTCTCTCAATTGTTCATAGAAGCGACAATCGTCTTCTTTGTCAACACCTCATTCAGACTTTAGAGCCTGTTTTGGGATTGGACTTTCGTTTGACAAGGAAACTAGATCAAATCTTCTCCTTGCTTTTCCATTTTCCTTTCCCTTTTGCATTCCCTATGTTTACCATCACTATAGTAGTAGTTCATGTTAGTAATTGTGCACAAGAGACAATACTTTTTATATTTTAAGGAAAATATTTATTATTAAGGATTATGTTTTATTGATTATTATTTATTTATTATATTTTATTTACTGCGTAATAAATTGAAAGCATAATAAATGTCCTTGGAATTTTGATACGTATTATATATCTTTAAGTATGTGACTTAAAAAATGAGATTATATGAATAGTATCTTATTCCTAAAATTCCCTAGTCGAGTATTATTATTTAAGGACAATAATAATGCACAAAGGCTAGTATGTTTCTTGACAGATGACCACATCTCATTGGTCATAGGTATGGGGATACTAAAGTCAAGAACATAAGTGCATGTATCAATGCATGGCACTAGAATGACCCGCCGTGAGATTCTACATGTTAAGTAAGTGTCATAAGTAATTCTCACTGTGATAATGGTGTAATGATCCTTAGACCTGAAATCATTATATTTCTATACGAGAATTAATATACTTTGATTACATTAAAAGTTACGTTTGACCGGGTGATGATAAAAGTGGACATTGGGTATATTATGAATCGTATGAGAAATATGAATGATCTAGATGGGATTTAATCCTCCTAATTTTAGGAATGATATTATTGGCCTCTTGTTTGAGTGAGACTATGAAATGCACGGCCGTGCTCAAATGTTGATTTGATTTTAATAGTCTACTCATCGATCAAGAAAATAAAGATTAAATTATGAAGAGGATGACACGAGACATGCCTTGAGTTTAATCTATAATATCAAGATTAAAAGGATTATATTATATGGAACATTATTCACGAAAGGCTTAATCGAATCACCGATTTATTATTATTACTTGGGTAGCAATGGTGTATTACTAGATGCCGCTCATTGTTTACAATTTTAATTAGATATTAAAATTGTTGCCAACGTAATAATAACCTACAGGGTCACACACAAAGAACGCTTGAAGGAGAAATAATTTAAATTATGAATTTAAATTAAATAAGTAATTTATTTTATTTATGATATTAATTAATTATGACTTAATTAATTATATAAATAGAATAAATGAATTACTTAAACTAATTCCAAAATTAATAATTAATTAATTAAGTTAGTCTTAATTAAATAATTTAGAATTTTGGATTAGTATTAATTATAATTGGATTATAATTAGAAAACTTATTCCTCTCTCTATATAATCTCTTTATGGGCTGATTTAATAAGATAGAGATTTTACAAAAACCCTAGCCGCTCTGAGAGAGGAGAAAGATAGAGAGAGAAGAAGTTTTCGGGTACTAGTACACATCAATCCTTCATGAAAAGTGTTCGTGTGGATACCGTAGAGCGTAGATCGCGAGTGCGGGATACGTGGTGATTAAACAAGCTTTGGACCTCCATTAATCTTCCATTAATAAACTGTTAAAGCTTCTAAAGGTATTTATTCTTTATCTCCGAATTAAATCTTTTGTTTTCGCATGGATCCTGCGGAGGGTTTCGCTATTTTGATTTATTTTTGCGTTTATTCCGCTGCGTTTGTGTCACGAAACCCTTCAATGGCATCAGAGCTACTTGCGAAACGTTTTAATTCGGTTATGTGCTTAACAGTTTTTGATATATAAGCATGTATGCGATCTATCATGATTTTATATTGATATAATATGTATATGTTTATATATATTATGAATATATGATATTCATATGATGTATAATCATGTGATGATTATGTATGTTGATGTATGTATATGATACATGTTTGTTCTTATTATGGGAATCGTATTCGATACGAATTCTGAAACGGTTGCCGTAGATTTTCTGAAATCTGTGTCCGTTGTCCGATTTTTGCAAACGATATGTGTTTTATGACTGGAATCAGGTCACTGAGCAATACTGATATAATCAGCTCTGCGTCTGTAAGCCATTAGATGTCGTTACAGCCTCCAAAACGGTGATTTATGATTTTCTGAAAATTATTTGATTTTCTAAAATTTTGAGTATATGTATGTATATATTATGAATATATGATATTCATGTAATGTATAATCATATGATGATTGTATGTATCTCTGTGTATGTATATATGATATATGTTTGTTCTTGTTATGAGAATTGTATATGATACGATTTCTGAAACACCGTCAGATTTGGAGAAATCTGACTGCTGTATCTGATTTTTGTAAACAATATGTGTTTTCTGACTGGAATCGGGCCAATGAACAAAACTGATAGCTATTCTATCATCGACGGGTCTGTAAGGCGTTTGACGTCGTTAAGAGCCTCGAAATAGCGATTTATTGTCTTCAGAAATCTGTTTTTAATTTTCTAAAATTTCGAAATTTGTTATATATGATTATATGATATGAATATATAATATGAGATATATTATATGTGTTATATGATAGCATGGTGGATGGTTATGGCCTAAAGACCCATAGGATAGTGGTTTTGATTTATGGTTTTGGTTTCTAAATACGACTTGCATGTCGTTTATTCATTGTAATTTAATTATCTCGAATGTAACTCGAGTTCTTCTTGTAATTTCATTAGAATAGTTTTATTTTTATTATTCAATGTAATTATCAATGAAGACTTGCAAGCAAGGAGGCGATCCAAAAGGGGATGATGGAGCAATGAAGAAAGAAGACATGTAATATATAGTATTTTTAAAACCACCATAGACTGACCTTGATATTTCCATTAGCTTGGAAATATCATATAGGATGGGGCCATAACCAAACACGTTTAATTTACGCACATTACATATATGTATATGACTGCATGTATTGGTATGTATGCGTAGATATAATTGAGATGCATGCTTAATATTGATTAATCATGTATGTATTAGATACGACACACATGCCATGTTTGCTTAAACAAGATAAAATCTGTAACGATTCAAGATTTTAAAATTAACAAACGATCATGAGATTCTTGTGTTTATGAAATATGGATTTTTAAAACACGGAATTAAATATGGATTTTTGATATCTATAATTGGGATTTTCTGACAAAAGCGGATATGCGTATTCGTAAGGCTGATGGGTTTTAAGTGTGACCATTGGTATCCTCCATCTACCTGGGAAATGAACAATTAAAGATGTCGATTTGAAATATTTGGTTCAAGGAAAAATTGAGGATCTCTTTATGATGTGATCATGATCGTTATAAATTTTCTAAAACCCCTTAACAAAATATTAAGTTTTACTCTGATGCTTTTCAATGAATGAACACTCATCGAATCCTAGATCGATAAGGGGAAGGACTGTCAGTGGCAGGGGACTCCTATCTATCGTGGTGAGATGCGACGAATATAAACGGTTATATTCGGCCGTTGTATCATTGGGTCTAACTTAACTGAGTCATCATAATAAGTGAAAATAAATGGTTATATTCAACTATTATGAACTTAGAAGCATAGAGTTTGGTTAAAAGTCTATTAGATAGATAAGATCAATCGTTGTTCACCAAACTATCCAAGAATTATATATGATATAATTGACAACTGTTGTCTACCTAAATAATCATTTTCTAAAGACTTCCAGTGGTTGACTTAGGACATGACGAAATATGGATCTTGGCTCACTAGAAAGAATTATGAGATATACTTTCCAAATTAATAGTAAGGGCTATTAGTTTGATAAAAATAGTGGGAGGTATATGATGATATACCATAATTACTTAAACATAATTAATATTAAATTTGCAATCTAGTTTATTTTATGCACTTTAATATTGTAGATATCAAATGATAAACACAAACAACTTCTCTATGCGATCAGTTCTTGAGAAGGACAAGTTGACGAAAATATATTTCCTTGACTAACATAGGAGCTTGAGGATCGTCCTCGGGCACCACGATGTTAGTCAAATCTCTTCCCCTACTCTTAAAGTTGAGAATGTAACATGTGCAAATCATAGTGCTTATTGGAAGCAAATTGATGTTGCGACTGATGTTTCATGTCTCATGCTCGCAAATATATGTGCTGAGCTTAAGAAGCAATACGAGCATATAGATGCTTATGAAACGATTGAGCACAATATATATTTGAAAGGGCACTATACACTTACAAATAGGGAGAGTGAGACCCGGTTACACCACATGTTCTAAAGATTATAGGGTATAATAAATACCATTGATATTTTGGGTTTCCAGATTAGTCTGGAGACAGTTAGATTTGATCTTACAATCTCTAGACAAATATTATTCTTATTTTGTTATGAACAATAAAGTGAATAAGATTGGTAAAACACCCATTGAGTTGCTAAGCATGTTGAGAACTGCTGAAAGTAATATGATAAATGCATGAACTACTACTATATTGATGGTAAGCATCGGGAATGCAAAAGGAAAAGGAAAATGGAAAGGCAAGGAGAAGATTTGATCTAGGTCCGTGTCAAACCAAAGTCCAATCCCTAAAGCAGACTCTAAAGTCTGAATGAGGTGTTGATAAAGAAGACGATTGTCACTTCTGTGGAAAGTTGGGAGACTGGAAATTAAACTGTCATGCTTAATTGGAAGATCGGAAGATAATGATCAATAAGGGTCAAGCTTAAGGTATCGGGTTGGAATTGGAGTAAAGATAGTTGCTCTGGTTCGAGGAACTCGTTACTTAATTTTTGGCCTATAAGGAAAATTTAGAACTTAATAATTGTTATAGCGTGCTGGCAATTGGCAGTGACATTATTTCAGTTTCTTGTTTGGACAAGAAAGGCTTTTTCATTTTATAACAATAGTTGTTTATTCTATTTTGATGATGAGCCTTATAATGTTGCACATCTAATTAACAATTTATATGTTCTAAAGTGACTCAAATCAAATATTACCTTTGGCACTGTCGCTGAGGCCATATTAATGAGAAACGCATTTCCAGAATACATAAGGATGCATTCATGGATAAGTTTGATTATGAATCATACCAAAGGATACGAATCTTGGTTTATTTGGTAAAATGACTAAAGCTCCTTTTACCGGACATGGTGAAGGGATCATTGAATGAGTATGACTTATACATAGTGATGTATGTGGTCATATGTGTACGATGACAAAAGGTATATTTTATTAACTTCATAAAATTTACTAATTATTTTAGTAGATACGGATATATGTATCTTTTGAAGAACTAATCCGAATCATTTGAAAAAGTTCAAAGACTATAAAGATGAAGTAGAAAATATCAAAGAAAAGTTTTTTTGATAGGAGAGATCACACCTTGTTGGACATGGTGCGATCAATGTTGAGTCAATGAATCTTCCAATTAGTTTCTGGGGTTGCACCCTGGAAACGGCTCCACATACACTTAACTGTGTTCCTACTAAATTGGTTCAAAAGACTCCTTATGAGATATGGACTGAGCAACGTCACAACATGTCATTTATAAAATTTTGGGGATGTGAAGCGTTTGTGAAACGTCTAATCTCTGACAAGCTAGGACCAAAATCAGACAAATGTAATTTTGTGGAATACCCAACTGAAACAAGGGGCTATTCTTTCTATAATCCTTCCGAGAACAAAGTGTTTGTTGCTCGAACTGCTGAGAGACAGTGGGAGGATAATAGATCTCAATGAAGTTTGAGACCCACATGATAACGTTGAACCAGTGGAGGAACCTGAGTAGAATGTACAAGAAAAATAATACTGCTCAAGAAACACAGGTGTTCGTAGGTTTAGTAGGATTCGCCATGAGCCCGAGAGATAATATGGATTTCTCTTTACTCAAGATGGTGATGTGATGCTTGTGGATGAAGATGAGCCTCTCACCTACCTAGATACTATAAACACTCCAGATTCTAAGAGATGGCTGGATGCCATTAAATCTGAGATGGAATCCATGTATACTAATCAAGTATGGACTTTGGTTGATCCACCTGAAGGGGTAAAACCTATAGGGTGCAAGTGGGTTTTCAAGAAGAAGACCGACATGGATGCTAATGTACAGACCTATAAGGCACGATTGGTGGCAAAAAGTTTCAAGAAAATTCATGGTATTGACTATGATGAGACCTTTTCACCAGTTGTTATGGTCATGTCCATCAGGATTTTGCTTGCTATAGCTGCTTACTATGACTATGAAATCTGGCAAATGGATGTCAAAACCGCTTTCTTAAATGAGAGCCTTGAAGAAGATATGGATGTGTACATGACACACCCTAAGGGTTTTGTTGATCTAAAGGATGCTGGAAATGTATGTAAGTTGCGTCGATCCATTTATGGATTAAAGCAGGCCTCGAGGAGATGGAATATTTATTTTCATGAAACAGTCAAAAAGAGTTTGACTTTATTCAGAATGAAGATGAAACTTGTGTTTACAAGAAGTTTAGTGGAAGCCATGTGGCATTCCTAGTATTATATGTTGATGATATATTACTAATAGGGAATGACATTCCTTCTCTACAGACTGTGAAGACTTGGTTGAGAAATAATTTCTCAATGAAAGACTTAGGCGATGTGACATATATATTAGGGATCGAGATCTATAGAGATAGATCAAGGTGATTGATCGGCCTAATTTAGAGTACATACATTGACAAAGTTTTGCATCGATTTCAAATGCAAAGAGACTAAATGGATATGTCCCAATGTCTCATGGGATAGTGATCTCAAAATAAAATTTGTCCTAAATCATTGGATGATAGGGACTGCATGAGTAAAATTCCATATGCGTCAGCAATTGGTTTTATAATGTATGCAATGATATGTACTTGTCCTAATGTCTCGTATGCTTTAACCATGATGAGTAGATACCGATCTAATCCAGGTGAAGGTCACTGGACGACAGTCAAGAATATTCTTAAGTACTTAAAGAGGACTAAAGATTCATTCTTGTTATATGGAGGAGATGTGAAGCTAGTTGTAAGAGGTTTCACTGATATTGGTTTCTAGACAGATAACGATAATTTAATTTAAGAGGAGATATACATATATGTAAAGTGTATACTAATAATAATATTGCAGACACACTGACTAAGGCTTTGTCGCAGCAGAAGCACGAAAGTCACACTAGTTCCATGAGTATTGGACATTTGGGTAATTGGCTCTAGTGCAAGTGGGAGATTGTTAGTAATTGTGCTCTAGAGACAATACTTTTTATATTTTAAGGAAAATATTTATTATTAAGGATTATGTTTTATTGATTATTATTTATTTATTATGTTTTATTTACTGCGTAATAAATTGAAAACATAATAAATGTCCTTTGAATTTTGATACGTATTATATATCTTTAAGTATGTGACTTAAAAAATGAGATTATATGAATAGTATCTTATTCCTAAAATTCCCTAGTCGAGTATTATTATTTAAGGACAATAATAATGCACAAAGGCTAGTATGTTTCTTGACAGATGACCACATCTCATTGGTCATAGGTATGGGGATACTAAAGTCAAGAACATAAGTGCATGTATCAATGCATGGCACTGGAATGACCCGCCGTGAGATTCTACATGTTAAGTAAGTGTCATAAGTAATTCTCACTGTGATAATGGTGTAATGATCCTTAGACCTGAAATCATTATATTTCTATACGAGAATTAATATACTTTGATTACATTAAAAGTTACCTTTGACCGGGTGATGATAAAAGTGGACATTGGGTATATTATGAATCGTATGAGAAATATGAATGATCTAGATGAGATTTAATCCTCCTAATTTTAGGAGTGATATTATTGGCCTCTTGTTTGAGTGAGACTATGAAATGCACGGCCGTGCTCAAATGTTGATTTGATTTTAATAGTCTACTCATCGATCAAGAAAATAAAGATTAAATTATGAAGAGGATGACACGAGACATGCCTTGAGTTTAATCTATAATATCAAGATTAAAGGGATTATATTATATGGAACATTATTCACGAAAGGCTTAATCGAATCACCGATTTATTATTATTACTTGGGTAGCAATGATGTATTACTAGATGCCGCTCATTGTTTACAATTTTAATTAGATATTAAAATTGTTGCCAACGTAATAATAACCTACAGGGTCACACACAAAGAACGCTTGAAGGAGAAATAATTTAAATTATGAATTTAAATTAAATAAGTAATTTATTTTATTTATGATATTAATTAAGTATGACTTAATTAATTATATAAATAGAATAAATGAATTACTTAAACTAATTCCAAAATTAATAATTAAATAATTAAGTGAGACTTAATTAAATAATTTAGAATTTTGGATTAGTATTAATTATAATTGGATTATAATTAGAAAACTTATTCCTCTCTCTATATAATCTCTTTATGGCCTGATTTAATAAGATAGAGATTTTACAAAAACCCTAGCCGCTCTGAGAGAGGAGAAAGATAGAGAGAGAAGAAGTTTTCGGGTACTAGTACACATCAATCCTTCATGAAAAGTGTTCGTGTGGATACCGTAGAGCGTAGATCGCGAGAGCGGGATACGTGGTGATTAAACAAGCTTTGGACCTCCATTAATCTTCCATTAATAAACTGTTAAAGCTTCTAAAGGTATTTATTCTTTATCTCCGAATTAAATCTTTTGTTTTCGCAAGGATCCTGCGGAGGGTTTCGCTATTTTGATTTATTTTTGCGTTTATTCCGCTGCGTTTGTGTCACGAAACCCTTCAGGTCATGCATTTATCATGTTGCTTTCATCAGTTCTCAACATGCTGAGCAACTCAATAGGTGTTTCACCAATCTTATTCATTTTGTTGTTCATAATAAACTAAGAATATTTGTTGTCCAAAGATTATAAGATCAAATCTAGGTGAGCCTCCAGACCAATCTGGAAACCCAAAATGTCAAGGTACTCATTATACCCTATAGTCTTTAGAACATGTGGTGTAACCGGGTCTCACTCTCCCTACTTGTAAGTATATAGTGCCCTTTAATTGTCAAATATATCTTGAGGAGTCTGTCCTTCAAAAATCCTTTGAGGGTGCTCAATCGTCTCACAAACATCTATATGCTCGTGTTGCTTCTTAAGCTCAGCACTCATAGTTGCAAGCATTAGATATGAAATATCAGGCGCAACATCAATTTGCTTCCAATAAGTACTATGATTTGCACATGTTACATTCTAAGATTTAAGAGCAGGGGAAGAGATTTGACTAACATCGTGGTGCCCGAGGACAATCATCAAGCTCCTATGTCAGTCGAGGAAATTTGTTCTCATCAACTTGTCCTTCTCAAGAACTCATTGCATAGAGAAGTTGTTTGTGTTTATCATTTGATATCTACAATATTAAAGTGTATAAAATAAACTAGATTGCAAATTTAATATTAATTATGTTTAATTGATTATCATATACATTCATAATATATATCTCCTACTATTTTTTTCAAATCAATAGCCCTAACTATTAATTCGGTAATCATTTCTTTAAATCTTTCTAGTGAGCTAAGATCCATATTTCATCCATGTTTTAAGATAGCGTTGGCTAATACACCCAAAACACGACTATTTAGGTAGACAACATTCGTCGATTATATCAAATATAACTCTTGGAAAGTTTGGTGGAACAACCTTTGTAAACATTTATCCAATAAATCTCACCAAACTCTATACCTCTAAACCCACAATCATATTGTGATGATTTAGTTAAGTAAGACCCAACGTTTCAAAAAACTAAGTACACTTACTTATCACGTCTTCCCATGATTGATAAGAGCACCTTGTTTTGGCAAACCCACTCCTTCTCAATCTAGATCTTGACGAGTATTAAATATTGGAAGGCATCCGATTAACATAATATGTATTTAGGGATTTTAATGTTTATATAAACGATCATGATCCCATCATAAAGAGATTCTCAATTTTTTCTTGATCAAATAATTCATTTCAATATTCGTCAATGGATTGATTTCCAGGTCGTCGGAGAAGTCATAAGCGGTCTCTCTTAAAAATCGACTTCCTTACGAATTAAATTAATAATCCGCTTTTGACAAAATCTCTCCATATCAGAAAATGAAAATTCATATTTAATACCGTGTTTGATAAACACAAGAATCTCATGATCGTTTGTTCAATTTTAAAATCTTAAATCGTTACAGATTTTATATTTCTTAAGCAAACATGGCATGGGTGCCGAATCTAATACATACATGATTAATCAATATTAAGCATTCATCTCGATTATATCTACGCATACATACCAATACATGCAATCATATACATATATGTAATATGCGTAAAATAAACGTGTTTGGTTATGGCCCCATCCTTTGTGATCTTTCCAAGCTAATGGAAAAATCGAAGTCAATCTACGGTGGTTTAAAAATACTATCTATTACATGTTTTCTTTCTTCATTGCTCCATCATCCCCTTTTGGATCACCTCCTTGCTTGCAAGTCTTCATTGATAATTACATTGAATATTGAAACAAAACTTTTCTAATGAAATTACAAGAAGAACTCGAGTTACATTCGAGATAATTAAATTATAATGAATAAACGACATGTCAGTCGTATTTAGAAACCAAAACCATAAATCAAAACCATTATCCTTTGGGTCTTTAAGCCAAAATCATCCACCATGCTATCACATAACACATGTAATATATCTCAGATTATATATACATATCATATAATCATATATAACAAATTTTGAAATTTTAAAAAATCAAATGAATTTCAAAAAATAATAAATCACCGTTTTGGAGCCTGTAATGACATCAAATGGCTTACAGACGTCAAGCTGCCACTGTCAGTATTGCTCAGTGACACAATTCCAGTCAGAAAACACATATCATTTGCAAAAATCGGACACTGAACACAGATTTCAGAAAATCTACATAAGCCATTTCAGAATTCGTATCGAATACGATTCCCATAATAAGAACAACCATGTATCATATACATACAATAATACACACAATCATCACATGATTATACATCACATGAATATCATATATTCAAAATCATATAAAACATATATATCAACATATAGCCATGGCATATCATATACATGTTTACATACATCGAAAAATTGTTAAACACATAACGAATTAAAACGTTTTGCAAGTAGCTCTGATATCATTGAAGGGTTTCGAGGCACTAACGCAGTGGAATTAACATGAAAAATAAATCAAAATAGTGAAACCCTCCACAGGATCCATGCGAAAACACAATATTTAATTCGGAGATCATGATGTATTACCTTTTGGAGCTTTAACGAATTGAAGATAGAGATTATAGAGATCTAAAGCTCGTACGATCACCACGTATCCCGTAGCGCGCGATCTACGCTCTAACGGTATCCACACGAACACTTGATCTTCGAAGGAGGAAAGATGTACTAGCACCCAAGCTTTTTCTCTCAACCTCTATATCTCTCTCTATGCGGCTAGTGTTTTCCTAAAATTGAATTAGGTTAACTCCTAGAGAAAGAGATGTATTTATAGAGGAAATAAACAAGCTTTTTTAGCCCATCGTTTGATTGGGCCTTATATTTAATTAATTTATTTAAAATTCAAATTTTAATTTAAATAACTAATTAAGTCAAACTTAATTAATATTCAAATATAATTCAAATTATAAATTAATTCAAATTTCTAATGTTATTAATTAAGTCCAACTTAATTAATATGTAAAATAAATTTGAATTACTTTTAATTCTCCTTCAAGTGTTCTTTGTGTATGACCCTTTAGGTTATTATTACGTTGACAATAATTTTATTATCCAATAATAAAATTATAAACAATGAGCGACATCTAATAATACATCATTACTACCCAAGTAATAATAATTAAATCGGTGATTCGATTGAGCCTTTTGTGAATAAAGTACAATGTAATATAATCCTTTTAATCTTGATATTATAGATTAAACTCAAGGCATGTGTCGTGTCATCCTCTTCATAATTTAATCTTTATTTTTCTTGATCGATGAGTAGACTATTAAAATCAAATCAACATTTGAGCACGGCCGTGCATTTCATAGTCTAACTCAAACAAGAGGCCAATAATATCACTCCTAAAATTAGAAGAATTAAATCTCATCTAGATTATTCATATTTCACATATGATTCATAATATACCCAATGTCCACTTTTATCATCACCCGGTCAAAGGTAACTTTTAATGTAATCAAAGTATATTAATTCTCGTATAGAAATATAATGATTTCAGGTCTAAGGATCACTACTGTTAGGTCCCGAAAGTATCGTAGAAGGGGGGTTGAATACGATACTCACTAAATTAAAAAATTCTTTCGAATCTTTTGCGGATATATAATTTAGAGTTCGGTTAGTGGTTCGAGTTCAGGAGTGTTTAGGAGACTGGCTTACTAATTTTCTATGTTAGTGATTAAACAGTACAGTTCTAGAAAATTAGCAAGTAATTAAAACGAGACAGGTTTCGGGGAATATTACTTTCGTATTAATCCCTGAGGTTTTCTACACCCAGTTAAATTAATAACTAGCTTCCAAAGAACAAAATAGTTCTTTGTTTCTACAAAGAGATAAAGACTGATTCCTATTACAAAGTATAGATCTGGGAATGAACAAACTAGAAATCAATCTAACAGAGAGTAGCTTTATAATCGCCCTATAGATTTACAATATAATGAACTGGCTAGATTATAAAACTCCGGTGAAGAAGGTATGAATATGACACTGTATCTCTTCTTCTCCGGCTTCTGTTTCTCTCTGTATCTCTTTGCTTCTGTATGTATATATTTACATACACACATACATCCACACCAAATGAATTAGATTCATTTGATATATATAGTGTAGACTTTTCAATAATTGAACTGCAGTTGTGAGTGTCGAATTCTTTTCCCCCTATATGTTGACTTAGTTGACTTTGAGAAACCCTTGTACATTTTCTAGGTGTCGAATCTTATTTCCATGTACTGTACCTTAGAAAATATCTAGGTGTCGAATTCCTCAAGTTGAATTCTTTCCTTAGTCACAAAATAGGTGGGTGTCGATTTCTACTCCCATGTAGAGCTAGGTGTCAATTTCCATAACCATGTGTATGCCTTAGACACTTCAACAACCTAGGTGTCAGATTCTTATGCATTGAATATACTAGGTGTCGAATTTCCTTTACTGCATGGCTAGGTGTCGAATTTTAAGTGTTTATATTCTATGTGTCGAGTTCTTAACACATTGAAATAACACTTAAATTCTTTTTGTCATTGCAAGGCTGGGTGTCGATTTCCATAACCATTCTTTGCCTTGGTGTCGAATTTCATTCACCTGTATCACTTGGTGACAATTTCTTTACCTTGTATAAACTTGGTGTCTATTTCTTCACCTTGTTTAAACTTGGTGTCGATTTCTTCACCTATGTAAAGTTAGGTGTCGATTTCTTCACTTATGAACAATGACTTAGAATAACCTTGCTTACTTGGCTTCTGTCAATTCTTCTTGTACAATGAATATGTTAATCAAATTATTTGTGCTGACACTTAGTGCACTGGTCTGGTTCACAAGTGACTAACACTGTATTGATCTTCATATTCTCAATTAAACCAATTGACATTATTGTTGCAGTTCTTTACTGCTTCAAACACTGACTGTTGATAAACACTGTAACTTCACTAGAATCTTTTCAGGTACTTGGACAACATCTTCATTACTACCACAATCTTGAATACTTCATTCTCTGTTCTTCACTGATTGTCAGTGAGTTTAACTTCAAGACTGTAGCTGTCTTCTGTACCCTTTGTCTTCACCCTTCTAGATTCCTATGCTTCAAACACTTTCTATCTTCAATCAATGCTATTACACTGAAATCTTTTAGTGGCACTGCTATACTGAATCTTCAACATATCTAAAACCCTGAAAGTCTTTAAACATTATTCTCCACTGAGGCAAGAACATATAAATGAACTTCTTTCAGTGACCTGTAGTAGACTTCAAAACTTCTTCTAATGTCTTGATTCATTGTATCTGCCTTGTCTTCATTTCTTGCTGATTTCTGTGTAGGCGTAGTATTATTTACTTGTCATGTTCTAGTGTTGAGTTATCACGATTACTATTCATACAGCTTCGTAATCTCCAACAACTACACCATTATCACAGTGAGAATTACTTATGACACTTATTTAACATGTAGAATCTCATGACGGGTCATTCCAGTGCCATGCATTGAGACATGCACTTATGTTCTTGACTTTAGTATCACCATACATATGACCAATGAGATGTGGTCATCTGTCAACAAATATACTAGTCTTTGTGCATTATTATTGTCTTTGAATAATAATACTTGACTAGAGAATTTTAGGAATAAGATAATATTCATATAATCTTATTTTTAAGTCACATACTTATAGATATATAATAAGTATCAAAATTCGAAGGACATTTATTATGCTTTCAATTTATTACGCAGTAAATAAAACATAATAAATAAATAATAATCAATTAAACATAATCCTTAATAATAAAATATTTTCCTTAAAATATAAAAGTATTGTCTCTGGGGCACAATTACTAACAGCTACAAAATATGACTCGTTTAGGGATTTGAAACAAGGGAGATACGATTGAAAAGTTACAACTAGAGTCATGAATATGTAGAGAGGATTCACCAAAACAGATGAGCCATTCCAAAGTTTCAACCTTTTGTAAAGAGTGCCTTTCTAAATGGAGTGTTAGAAGAGGAAGTATATGTGGAGCAGCCCCTTGGCTTTGAAAATCCAGAGTTTTCTGATTTTGTATATTTTCTATTCAAAGCCCTATATGGACTCAAGCAACCACCAAGGACATGGTATAATACTATCTCTGAGTTTTTACTTGAAAACGGTTTTATTATAGTTGTCATAGATAAAACTCTCTTTTAAATATTGCATGATAAAGATATGATATTTGTCCAAGTTTATGTTGACAATATTATATTTGGTTCTACTAACGAAAACATGTGCAAGAGATTTGCTAAGTTAATACAGAGTAGGTATGAGATGAGCATGATGGCTGAGCTGTCATTCTTTCTTGAACTGCAAGTGAAACAAAAAGAAGATGGGATTTTTATTTTCCAATCAAAATACATAAGAGATCTTCTGAGAAAATACAGTCTAGAAGATTTCTCACCGGCAAAAACCCCAATGCCAACAACCACCAAGTTTGACAAAGATGAAACTAGTAAAAAGGTTGATATCACAAGCTACAGAGGTATGATAGGCTCATTATTATACTTAACTGCAAGTAGACCTGACATAATGTTTGCAACCTGCTTATGTACACGGTTTCAGTCTAATCCTAAAAAATCTCATCTTATAGCAGTTAAACGAATTTTTAGATATCCGAAGGGTACACCAAATCTTGGAATTTGGTACCCTAAAGATACAGGTTTTGAACTAATAGGCTATACAAACTCAGATTATGCAGGATGCAGGATGGACAAGAAGAGTACTTCTGGAAGCTGTTAGTTTCTAGGACGTCAGTTAATATCTTGGTACAGCAAGAAACAACACTCAGTATCTACCTCGACAGCCGAAGCAGAATACATTGCGGCAGGTAGCTGTTGTGCACAGATCTTGTGGATAAGGAATCAGCTAAATGACTATGGACTTGCATTGAATAAAATTCGAATATTCTGCGACAACACATGTGCTATAGCTATTTCCAACAATCCTGTACAACATTCTAGAACCAAGCATATTGACATAAGTATCATTTTATCCGAGAGCTTGTCATGAGCGGAACTGTGGTGTTACATTTTGTACCCACAGAAGATCAAATTGATGACATCTTCACGAAACCACTTGATGAGTCCATTTTCTCTAAGTTGGATAGTGAGTTAGGGATTTTGAATAATGGCAAATTTTTTATTGCTAGGAGTTGATTTGAGTTCATAAATATTAAATGTTTATATTTCAAGAATTTATGAGGTTCGAATCAACAGTATCCTAGGACTTATGAATATTAGGAGAAATTATCTTGAGAATAAATTAATACTCTTAATAGATAATTATTTTAAGTATAGCATAAGTACTTATTTTTGTTTATTATTATATATTTAATATTTTAAACATGGTATGCAAATTAATATGTAATATGTAAATTATTGTTTTATATTGGTATTATATGTTTTATTATTTACATCTTGTAATTATTTCTGTAATTTAGTTTTTATTCATCTATTTCGAATTAGTAGGTCGTATATTTCGAAATTTTGTGTGTTAATTTTTTGTTTTAGTAATTACATATACTTTTATCTAAATAAATCCATATGACTTTTATTCGACATGACCTTTTGCTTTTAAAATTTTAAATCATTTAAAAGTCATACCGATTTCATTTTGTTTTCCTTTTCATATAGATTTCTGTTTTAATAAAAGTCATACCGACCTTTTATTAATAAAAGTCATACCAAGTCCTTGTTCTCAAAAGTAATACCGACCTTTCTTTGAAAAGTCATACCGACCAATTTTTTATTAAAACTCATACAGGCTATTTTGTTTAAAAACTATTACTGAATTTTTTATAAACAATTTTAAAAATAAGTCATACCGACTTTATGTTAGCTTTTGTTTTAAAAAGGTCATACCAGTTCATTCTCGTATATATACATATATACACAAAAACACAGATCTTGCATATGACCTTTACAAAACTCTTGAAAACCTGTGTTTTTTATCTATAATCAACTGCAATCAGTTGCCTTCTTTGTTTTTACAAGCTTGATTGCTTGCTGGTTCCTTATAATTCGATCTAAATCAAACGAAGTACTACCATTTTCTTTCCTGATTGAACTGTGTTGACTATTGTTAAGGACTGATTTTGATCGTTGATTAACTAATTTAAGACTTATTTAGAGTGATTTTGTGGTATAAATCGATTTAGGGATAATTTGTAGTTAGGATTTCGATATTATTGAGTATTTTTCGGATTACTGGGCTTTAATTTCAAATTTGGTGTTTAATTCGAATTAACTGGTATTTTTCAATTTTTAATCCTAAAATTGAATATTAAAAGAATTAAAATGGCTGGAGTTTGTGAGATTGTGAAGACTAATTTTGTAGGTTATTTTAACCCAGTAAATTGTTCAGAAGAAAGGTTTAGGCCCTGGATAATATTTATTCAAAATGAAGATGAACCATGTGTTTACAAGAAGGTTAGTGGGAGCAATGTGACATTCCTAGTATTATATGTTGATGATATATTATTAATAGGGAATGACATTCCTTCTTTACAAGCTGTTAAGACTTGGTTGAGTAAGAATTTCTCAATGAAAGACTTAGGCGATACGACCTATATTTTAGGATTCAGGATCTATAGAGATAGATCAAGAAGAATGATCGGCTTAAGTCAGAGTACATACATTGACAAAGTTTTGCATCGATTTGGGATGCAAGAGGCTAAAAGGGATATCGATCTCGAAAGAAAATAGCCCTAAATCATTGGATGATAAGGACCGTATGAGTAAAGTTCTATATGCGTCAGCAATTGGTTCTATAATGTATGCAATGATATGTACTCGTCCTGATGTCTCGTATGCTTTTAGCATGACGAGTAGATACCAGTCTAATCCAGGTGAAGGTCACTGAACGGCAGTCAAGAATATTATTAAGTACCTGAAGAGGACTAAAGATCAATTCTTGGTATATGGAGGAGAAGAAAAGCTGGTTGTAAAACAATACATCGATGCTAGTTTCCAGACAGACAAGGATGATTCAATTTCTCAGTCTGGATTTATGTTTTGTCTAAATGGAGGTGCTGTAAGCTGGAAAAGTTCGAAGCAAGAGACAATTGCCGATTCTACAATGGAGGTTGAGTATATAGCTGCCTGTGAAGCAGCCAAGGAGGCTGTTTTGATTCGGAAATTTATTGCAGGTCTTGGTGTGGTTCCTTCAGTCGCAGATTCGATAGATTTATACTGCGATAATAATAGAGCAATTTTGCAGGCTACGGAACCAAGGTCTCATTCCCGAACAAAGCATATACTCAGGCGATATCATCTTCTTCGAGTGATTAATAATCGAGGGGATATACATATATGTAAAGTGCATACAAATGATAACATTACAGATCCACTGACCAAGGCTTTGTCGCAGCAGAAGCACGAAGGTCATACTAGTTCCATGGGTATTAGATACATGAGAGATTGGCTCTAGTATAAGTGGGAGATTGTTAGTATTGGTGTCTTAGAGTCAATACTTTTAATGTTTTATTAAAAACAATTAAGGATTTTGTTTTATTAGATTATTTAATTAATGTTTATTATGTCTTTATTTATTGCGTTATAAATTGAAAGCATAATAAATGTCCTTGAAATATTAATACGTATTATATATCTTTAAGTATGTGACTTAAAAATAAGATTATATGAATAGTATTTTATTCCTAAAATTCCCTAGTTGAGTATTATCATTTAAGGATAATAATAATGCAATAAGACTAGTATGTTTGTTGACAGATGACCGCATCTCATTGGTCATAGGTATAGTGATACTAAAGTCAAGAACATAAGTGCATGTCTCAACGCATGACACTGGAAAGACCCGCCACGAGATTCTACATGTTAATAAGTATCATAAGAAATTCTCACAGTGATAATGATGTAATGATCCTCTGACTTGAAATCATTATATTTCTATACGAGAATTAATATACTTTGATTACACTCAAAGTTACCTTTAACCGGGTAATGATAAAGGTGGACATTGGGTATACTATGAATCGTATGAGAAATATGAATGATAGATATAGGATTTAACCCTCCGATTTTAGAAGTGATATTATTGGCCTCTTGATTGAGTGAGACTATGAAATGCATGGTCGTGCTCAAATATTGATTTGTTTAATAGTCTACTCATTGATCAAGGAAACCAAGGTTAAACGTTGAAGAGGATGACACAATACATGCCTCGAGTTTGATCTATAATATAAAGTTAAAGGGATTATATTACATTGCACATTATTCACGAAAGGTTTAATTGAATCACCAATTTTTATTTTTACTTGGGTAACAATGATGTATTACTAGATGCCGCTCATTGTTTATAATTTTATTATTAGATAATAAAATTATTGCCAAGGTAATAATAACCTAAAGGGTCACACACAAAGAACGTATAAACGGAGCTATATTTAAATTACAAATTTAGATATTTTATTATTAGCTCGAATTTAATTATTGAATTAATTAAGTGGGACTTGATTAATTATATTAAAATTCGAATTTAATAATAACCCAAAATCAGAATGCATTTTTTTAAGAGACCTCATGGATTAGGGTTTGGCCCAATTATCTAAAGCTTATATAAATACATAATGATGTGTTTAGTGTTAGGGAGTATACTGAACTATTTGTTTGAAGTATATGACATTGTCCTTTTTATTGAGAATCTTGAATGCATATTTTAACACTGTTTGTATATTATATATTATGGATAATCTAGTATCAAATGAGATACCAGAAGATTAGATTGTCAGTGTCTATATATAATATAATAAATGTTCACAGTTTAAGTGAAGTTAAACAAACCACTGGAATGACTGAAATATTATTTGGAAATAATCTATCTTGATTATTGAATAATACTTGTATGCTTTGTGTATATTGAAAGGGATTAAAATATTAGAATTGTTCTTCTATCCTGACAATAAAAAAGAACTAAGATTCTATAATATTATTATTGCTTAGGTTCTTAATCCGGATACAGTGATTGACACTTGTATGCAATGCACATGTTTTGATTCATATATGATGTGATTTTTTGTTAATCACAATATTATGTTTTGGACAATGACATTGCATATAGAGTGGGATATTGACTATAAACGGAAACCGTGTCCGAAAATATTTGGGTGATGATGTCCTCTTGAAAGCTCATAAAGATAATTATGCTTTAGTCCTGCAGGCAGATTTGTTCTTGCATAATTATAAAGTTGAGTGGATGATCAAGGATAAAAGATATTGATTAAATTAATTATCAGAAATTAATTTAATTAATGGACATTCAATATCTTTAACATGGGGAATTTAATAAGCAAATAATATTGTGTTAGGAATATATTCATTTGATGATGTACAAAATACTATAATAGGATTTAGCATAGTCTATCTGCAATAAGCCATCAACGGATAAGTCATCAACGGATAAGTCATCAACGGATAAAGACCAATCGATAAGCCATCAACGGATAAAGACTAATTGAGAAGTCATCAACGAATAAAGACCAATCGAGAAGACATCAACGGATAAAGACCAATCGAGAAGTCATCAACAGATATATCCTGATCAAGAAGTCATCAACGGATATAGACCAATCGAGAAGTCATCAACGGATATATATCAATCGAGAAGTCATCAACGGATATATATCAATCGTGAAGTCATCAACAGATATATATCGATCGAGAAGTCTAGAGTTTATCTTCAGAGTTTAGTGAAGCCAGAGTCTGCTTGAAGATCAGAGTCTGAAGATTCTAGAGTCTATAAAGTTGAAGTTATATTTAGAAAGATGATCACAGAAAAGGAAAATCTCCGAAGATAAAGATAATTATATTGCAGATATGCTATGGAAGGAAAGAGAATTTCAGAAGGAAGCTGTCAACTAATAATTAGGGATTCTATTCCTATTGTAATTTTTACTTTCTGTTATTAGTTGATAGGTAACTCTCTATATAAACTCTATATAACCTAATTGTAAAGGTGTGGAAGAGAGTCGGTCGAGAAGCACAATTGTCTTAGTGATATTTTGTGAGAGCATATAGATAGAGAGAGTTGCTGTGATAAAACAGAAAAAGCTGCTAGGGTTTGTGTACATCCTAGGAGAGATTTTGTATTTAATCATCAATAATACAAACAATATTTATTCATATCTTTGTGTTTGATCTTTGTTCTTAATTCATATATTAAGTTAGTTTTAATCAGGCGAAAAAAGGAACATAAATATTCAACCCCCCTTCTACTTGTGCAACTGGGAAAACAATTGGTATCAGAGCCTAAAGTTTAAAATTGATCAAAGATGTCTGGAAATAAAGATGGCAATTCTAAGATTCCTATGCTTAAGAGGAATGTGTACACCCACTGGAAGGTCAAGATGCTGCACCATCTGGAGGCTACAGACCCTGACTATCTTGATAGGATTCATAAAGGACCCTATGTGCCCTTAAAGCTTGTGCCTCAAATCAATGAAGAAGGTAAAGTAACTGAAGAACACTTCATTGAAAGACCAAAGGCTGAATGGACAAGAGAGGACAAGGAGAATGTCCTTAAGGAGGCAAAAGTCAAAAACATTCTCTTTAACAGTTTGGATTCTGTTCTTACAAACTGTGTTATATCATGCACCACTGCTAAAGAGATGTGGACAAAACTTGAAGTGCACTGTCAAGGGACTAAAGATGTCAAGAAGAATGCTAGGTCTTTTCTAATTCAAGAGTATGAATATTTTGAAGCAAAATCTGAAGAATCTATTACTGAGATGTATGATAGGTTTACAAAACTCTTGAATGAGATGGCTATGCTTGTTAAGGTTTATGATTCTGAAGATACAAACACCAAGTTTCTGAGAGCACTTCCTAAAGAGTGGGACAATAAGACTACAGCCATAAGGGAAGCTAGAGATTTGGATGACATAACTCTAGAAGAATTGTATGGAAGACTCAAGACATATGATTTAAAGATGCAACAGAGGAAGAATAAGAAATCTGTGAAGACAAAATCTGTGGCACTCTTAATGGAGTCTGATAAAGAACAACTGGAACAACCCAAAGAAGCTAGAATCAATGATTCAAGGAAGAATGGTAAAGCTGTTAAGGAGTCAGAGTCTACTGACACATACTTTGATTCTGATGAAGAGATTGATCTAAGTCAAATGATGGCTATGTTTGCTAAAAATTTCAAAAGAATGAAATTTAACAAAAGAACTGGTAAATTTAGCAAGAGGCCATCATTCAAGAAGGAAGATGAAAAGTTAAGAAGAGCAAGAGCACTATAATCAAACTTGACAAAGCAAAGGTTAAATGTTTCAACTGTGGAATATTGGGGCACTTTACTAGTAAATGCAGAAAGTTAAAAAGTCAAGGAAAAGGGAAAGCACTTCTATCAACAGGAAAGGATTGGGCAGATTCAAGCTCAGAGGATGAAATTGATTATGAAAACTTAGCATTGATGGCATCCTCTTCAAGAAAATCAAAATCTCCCAAAGAATCCTCATCTCCTAAAACTCAAGTATTAATCTTTACTCCTGAATCTTTACTTAATTTAGACTCTAATGATATAGAAACTGTGGAAAGTGAGGTTAACAAAATAATGATAACATGTAGGTCTCTCACTAATGAAAGTGAAAGGTTAAGAGAAGAAAACTTAACCTTGACAAACAGAAATAACCATCTAGAGTCTGAGTTAATATTAATGGAACAATACAAAAAGGATTCTGAGAAATATAGTCATAACTACACTGAATACTTAAAAGCCTATAACTATGTTAAGAAAGAACTAGAAGAACAAAGGCTTAAGTTTAAAGTGTGGATAGACTCTAGTAGAAAAGTTCAGGAAATTCTTAACAATCAAAATGTGTGTCAAACTGCTGGCCTAGGCTATGACAAGAGTCAAGGCAACAGACCTACTGTTGAGAATTATAACAATAAAGAAACTAGCCAAGTTAATAAGACTAAAGACAAAAGTACCTTTGTTCCTATTAAGTTTGTGACCCCTAAAGAAAATACTGAAACCACAAACTCATCTGTCAAGAGTTCCCCTGTTGTTGACAAAAAGACAGATGGAAAAGGAGTAAAAAAGGCTAAGAAAAACATTAACATAGGGTACTTGTCTAAGTCTAAGTTAAAGGAAAGGCTAGAGAACTCGTTAGAGTCTACAAAGACAAGGAGAAATAGGAATGGTAAGGAAGGCATTAAAAAGGCCAATAATTATCAAAAGGATCATAATGCTCCTAGAAAGAAGTGTTATAGATGTGGCAACCACAACCATTTAGCTCTAGACTGTAAAACAAAAATTGAGAAGAAATCAGAGTCTAGTCCTTCCCAGACTCTAAAAAGTCACTACATTCCACAGAAGCCTTGTTATCACTGTGGTAGCATATTTCACTCTATTTATATGTGTAGGGACTATCATGATTTCTATTACAATTTTTATGAGCTAACATTTTCTATTGATAAGAGTTGGTATGACACTGTTAAGACTCCACCAGAGTCTAAGGCAACAAAAGAAACAGGTAAATTCAAAGAAAAAATTGCTAAACCTGTTTCACCTAAAGTTAGTAAGAAGGGATCCAAAACTATTTGGGTCCCCAAAACATCTAACTAATTGCCTTATGTATGCAGGGAACCAGGGTAAAGAAAGTAACCCTAATCCTGGAAAGTGGATGCTCAGCACACATGACTGGAAAGAAATTCCTGCTTACAGACTTTGTGGAGATGGCTGGCCCAGAAGTATCCTTTGGAGATGGCAACAAAGGACAAACACTGGGATATGGCAAAATTGTACTTGGGAATGTCATCATTGAAGAAGTAGCTCTAGTTGATGGCTTAAAACATAATTTAATAAGCATAAGTCAACTTGGAGATAAAGGTTATCATACTGGCTTTGACAACAAGGAGTGTCTTGTGACTCACAAAGAAACAGGCATTTTGGTTTTCAAAGGACACAGACATGGTAACATTTATGAAGCCAGCCTGGAGGATTTCATACACAGTGAAGTCACATGTCTATATAACAAGACCTCAATTGAAAAAAGGGGAAATGACACAAGAAACTCTCACACATCAACTTCAAAACACTCAATAAGTTGGTAAAACAGAATCTTGTGAGAGGATTACCACAGGTTGATTTTGTGCAAGATAGACTTTGTGAAGCATGTCAACTTGGAAAGCAAAGGAAATCATCCTTCAAGAGCAAGACAATTAACACCATTTCTGAACCCTTTTATTTGTTGCATCTTGATTTATTTGGTCTAGTAAATGTGATGTCAATTAACAAAAAGAAATATACTCATGTTATTGTAGATGATTTTACAAGGTTCACATGGGTTTTCTTTCTACATTCAAAGGATGAAGCTCCATAACACATAATAGACCATATCACTTTTCTGGAAATAAAATCAAAGAAAACAGTTAGAGTTCTAAGGAGTGATAATGGAACTGAATTCAAGAATTCAATCATGAAGGATTACTGTGCATCAAAAGGAATTACTCAACAATTTTCTGTACCAGGAACTCCTCAATAAAATGGAGTTGGGGAGAGAAAGAATATAATACTCATAGAAGCTACCAGGACAATGTTGGTAGAGTCTAAGCTACCAGTATATTTTTGGGCTGAGGGAGTCAATACAGCATGTTTCACTCAAAACTGTACTTTAATTAATATGGATGGAAAGACTCCCTATGAGATGGTAAAGGACAATAAGCCAAGTGTGAAACACTTTCACATATTTGGATGCAAGTGTTTTGTACTGAAAGATCCTGAAAATCTAAGCAAATTTGAAGCCAAGGATGATGAATCTATTTTTCTTGGATATGCATCAAACACAAAGGCATTCAGAGTGTTTAATCTCAGAACCAGAATTGTTATGGAATCTATTCATGTTGCATTTGATGATAAAAAGTTTACAGGATTGCAGGATGAGTCAGAGTCTATTACACTAGAATTTGAAAATCTAAAAATTTCTGAGATAGATGAAGATAATGAGGATGAAGACCCTCAAATAACTCCTGAACAACACAGGAACCTTCACACTCTGAGGGGGAGCCAGAAAATTTAACTCCAAATAGTTCAGAGTCTACCCAAATAGAGTCTAGACAAACAGAATAAAGTTCTTCAAAGTCTAACTCATCAGGGTCTGGATCAAGCAACTCTGAATCCTTGTCAGAGTCAAGCAATTTAGGGGGAGCCTCTTCATTTGAATTTCACTCAAATACAGAAGATGCCAATGATTTAGGGGAAGCTTCAAGTTCAAGAACCAATCTTCCACCAGCTAGAAAATGGACAAGGGATCACACTCTTGACTTAATAACTGGTGACCCTGAGAGTGGTGTACAAACTAGAACATCCACTCAAAATGAATGTCTTTATAGCTGCTTTCTCTCAAAGAATGAACCTAAGAAAATTGAGGAAGCTTTACAAGACCCTGATTGGATTATTGTAATGCAAGAAGAATTGAATGAATTTGAGAGAAACAAAGTGTGGAAGCTTGTACCAAGACCTAAAGATAGATCAGTTGTTGGTGCAAAATGGGTGTTCAGAAACAAACTTGATGAGAATGGAACTGTGATAAGAAAAAAAGCAAGGCTTGTTGTAAAAGGATACTCTCAGGAGGAAGGAATTGACTATGATGAAACTTTTGCACCTATAGCAAGATTAGAAGCTATCAGAATGTTTCTTGCCTTTGCAGCTCATTCAAAATTCAAGGTGTATCAGATGGATGTGAAGAGTGCCTTCTTAAATGGAAAATTGGAAGAAGAAGTCTATGTGGAGCAACCACCAGGATTTGTTGATCCAAAGTTTCCTGATCATGTTTAGAAGTTAAGCAAGGCACTATATGGATTGAAGCAAGCACCTAGAGCATGGTATGAAACTCTTTCAAAATTTCTTCTCGAAAATGGATTCATAAGAGGTACCATTGACAAAACTCACTTTATTAGAAAATCTAAAGGTGATATTTTACTTGTCTAAATTTATGTTGATGATATTATATTTGGTTCTACTAATGACAAACTCTGTGAAAAGTTTAGTAAACTAATGCAGTCAAATTATGAAATGAGCATGATGGGAGAATTAAACTTCTTTTTGGGACTTCAAGTCAAACAGAATGATGATGGAATTTTCATCGATCAAACAAAGTATGTGAAAGAACTATTGAAGAAGTTTGGTACGCAAGACTCTGCAACTACTAAAACTCCCATGTCAACAGCCACTAAGCTGGACTCTGACCCAAAGGGTAAGAAAGTTGACAACACTAGCTACAGAGGTATGATTGGCTCATTGTTGTATTTAACTGCTAGTAGACCAGATATAATGTTTGTAACTTGTCTGTGTGCTAGATTTCAAGCTGACCCTAGAGAATCACATTTAATAGCTGTGAAAAAAAAATTTAGATATCTCAAGGGGGCTCAAACTCTTGGACTTTGGTATCCTAGAGAGTCAGATTTTTCACTAATTGGTTATTCAAATTCTGAGTATGCAGGATGCAAAGTAGACAGGAAAAGCACAACAGGACAATGCCGATTTCTTGGCAACAGATTAATTTCTTGGTTTAGCAAGAAACAACAAACTGTATCAACCTCAACAGCTGAGGCTGAATACATTGCAGCTGGAAGTTACTATGCTCAAATTCTGTGGATGAGAAATCAGTTACTAGATTATGGACTAACATTCTCAAATATTCCTATGTATTGTGATAATACTAGTGCTATTAAAATTGCAGAGAATCCAGTCCAACATTCCAGAACAAAGCACATTGATGTCATGTATCACTTTATTAGAGAACATGTTGAAAATGGTACTGTGACACTTCACTATGTTCCAACTGACAGACAGATTGCAGACATTTTGACAAAACCACTTAATGAGTCTACCTTTCTCAGACTGGTAGGTGAACTAGGTATGTTAAACATGTAAGTAAAACTCTCCACCTACAAACCTTCTATCTATAATGCTTCATTTTTTGATGGTGAAATGGTGCAGGAACGAGTATTGGAGAATCCCCCTACACCTACCCAAGTAGCCAAATCCCCTTCCACTAAACAATCTAAGAAACCACTATCTAGAAAACCAACCTCTAGTGTCTCTCAAAAGGAACCAGCTGCAAAAAGAAGGAGATTGGTACAAACTAGGCTTGTAGATGAGCAACGTGATGAGGAGTTCAACCCTCAAGTTTGATCTATAATATAAGGTTAAAGGAATTATATTACATTGTACATTATTCACGAAAGGTTTAATTGAATCACCAATTATTATTATTACTTGGGTAGCAATGATGTATTACTAGATGCCGCTCATTGTTTATAATTTTATTATTGGATATTAAAATTATTACCAACGTAATAATAACCTATAGGGTCACACACAAAGAATGCTAAAGGAGAATTAATTTAAATTATGAATTTAAATTAAATAAGAAATTCGAATTTAATTATGATATTAATTAAGTTGGACTTAATTAATTAATTAATTTGAATTTAAATAGAAGCCCAATATGATTAGGCTTCTCAAAATAGATTGGGCTCTCTATATAAACCTCTTTAATTCTCATATTAGGGTAACATGTTTTTGTGAAAAACCCTAGCCGTTTGAGAGAATGAGAGAGATAGAGAGAAATCTATTCTTGGTGGCTATTACCTCCCTCCTTAGTGTTGATACAAAGCGTTCGTGTGGATACCGATAGAGACATAAATCGTATATACGGGATACGTGGTGATTGAAGGTTTTGTGCTCTTCTTCTCTCATGGATACATGGTGATTCAAGCTTGGACCTCCATTATTCATCCATTATTAAAGTTTCGTTTAAGGTAAACATCTAATCTCCGAATTAAATATCATGTTTCGCATGGATCCTGCATTTGGGTTTCGTTTTGTATTTATTTTTACGTTAATTCCGCTGCGTTTACATGCACGAAACCCATCAATGGCATCAGAGCTACTTGCGAAACCTTTTAATTCGGTTATGTATTTAACAATTTTTCGATGTATGTAAACATGTATATGATATGCCATGGCTATATATTGATATATATGTTTTATATGATTTTGAATATATATGATATTCATGATGGATTGTATAATCATGGGATGATTGTGTGTATTGGTGTATGTATATGATACATATTTGTTCTTGTTATGGGAATCGTATTCAATACGAATTCTGAAACGGCTTCTGTAGATTTTCTGAAATCTGTGTCCAGTGTCCGATTTTCGCAAACAATGTGTGTTTTATGACTGGAATCGTGTCACTGAGCAATACTGACATAGTTAGCTTTGATTCTGTAAGCCATTCGATGTTGTTACAGACCCTAAAACGGCGCTTTATTATTTTCTGAAATTTATTTGATTTTCTAAAATTTTAAAATTTGTTATATATGATTGTATGATATGTTTATATAATCTGAGATATGTTACATGTGTTATGTGATAGCATGGTGGATGGTTATGGCCTAAAGACCCATAGGATAGTGGTTTTTGATTTATGGTTTTGGTTTTTAAATACGGCTTGCATGTCGTTTATTCATTGTAATTGTTAATCTCGAATGTAACTCGAGTTCTTCTTGTAATTTCATTAGAATAGATTTATTTATCATTCAATGTAATTGTTCAATGGAGACATGGAAGCAAGGAAGCTAGGAGGCAATCCAGATGATGGAGCAATGAAGAAGATAAAAACATGTAATAGTGTAGTATTTGAAACCACCATAGATTGACCTTGATATTTCCATTAGATTGGAAATATCATATAGGATGGGGCCATAACCAAACACGTCTAATTTACGCACTGTAAATATATGTATATGAATGCATGTATAGATATGTATGCGTTGGAATGATGTATGTATTAGATACAACACCCATGCCATGCCTGCTTAAGAAAGATAAAATCTGTAACGATTCAAGATTTTAAAATTAAACAAACGATCATGAGATTCTTGTGTTTATGAAACACGGTATTGAATATGAATTTTCTTTTTCTGATATGGGGAGATTTTGTCAAAAGCGAATTATTATTCGTAAGAAAGTTGGGTTTTAAGTGAGACCGCTTGTGACTTCTCCGACGATCTGGAAATCAAACCATTGACGAATATTGAAATAGATTATTTGATCAAGGAAAAATTCAGAATCTCTTTATGATGGGATCATGATCGTTAAATAATAAATCCCTAAATAAATATTAAGTTAATAAAGATGCCTTCCAATGTTAATACACATCAAGATCTAGATTGAGAAGGAGTGGGTTTGCCAAAGTGAAGTGCTCTTATCAATCATGAGAAAATGTGATAAGTAAATGTACTTAGTTTATTGAAACGTTGGGTCTAACTTAACTAAATCATCACAATAGGATTGTGGTTTTAGAGGCATAGAGTTTGGTGAGATTTATTGGATAAATGTGTACAAAGGGTTGTTCCACTAAAATATCCAAGAGTTATATTTGATATAATTGACAAATGTTGTCTACCTAAATAGTCGTGTTTTGGGTGTATTAGCCAACGCTATCTTGAAACATGGATGAAATATGGATCTTGGCTCACTAGAAAGATTTGATGAAATGCTTTCCGAATTAATAGTTAGGGCTATTGATTTGAATAAAATAATGGGAGATATATATTATGAATGTATATGATAATCACTTGAACATAATTAAAATTCTGCAGACTAACTAAATTTATGCATTTTTTAACATTGTAAATATTTAAATGGCAAATAATACAAATACTTTCTCCGTACGAGCAACCCTTGAGAAGGACAAACTGACAGAAACTAACTTCCTTGATTGGTATAGGAATTTGAGGATTGTCCTCAGGCAAGAGCATAAGCTCCACGTCATTGAAATTCCTTCTCCTGCTCCTCCTGTTGAGAATGCAACTCGCGCTCAACAAAATGCTTATCAGAAGCATATTGATGATGCGACTGATGTGGCATGTCTCATGCTAGCAACCATGAGTGCTAAGCTTCAAAAACAACATGAGCATATGGATGATTATGAGATGATTGAACACCTTCAAAGAATGTTTGAAGGACAGGCTCGTCAAGAAAGGTTCGACACGAGCAAAGCACTGTACGCTTGCAAGCAGGGAGAGCGTGAACCTGTTCAACCACATGTTCTGAAGATGATAGGTTATATTGATTATCTTGATACTTTGGGTTTCCCGATTGGTCCGGAAGCTCAGATTGACTTAATCTTACAATCTTTGAACATCAACTACACTCATTTTGTTATGAACTACAATATGAATAAGATAGACAACACACCTACTGAATTGTTGGCTATGTTGCGAACTGCTGAAACCAACATGAAAAAGGCCGAACTTGCTCCCATATTGATGGTGAACAAGAAAGGTAAGGCTAAAGGGAAAGGTAAATGGAAGGGAAGGAAGAAGATTGGATCTGATTCTGCACCCAAGCCAAAGGCTAATCCCAAACAGGCTTTAAAGCCTAAAGGTTCTGTTGCAAAGGGTGATTGTCACTTCTGTGGTAAACCAGGTCATTGGAAGAGAAACTATCATACTTATTTGGAGGGTCTGAAGAAACTGAAGTCTGTTCAGATTTCTAATTCAGGTATTTATGTTATAGAAGTCAATTTGCCTACTTCTACATCATGGGTATTAGATACTGGATGTGTTTCTCACATTTGTATAAATGTGAAGGAACTACAAAGGAGTAGGACATTGGCTAAAGGAGAGGTCGACCTAGGAGTTGGCAATGGAGCAAAGGTTGCTGCTTTGGCTATAGGGACTTATTATTTATCATTACCCACTGGGCTTATTTTAGAACTTGAGAACTGTTTTTACGTGCCTGCAATTTGTAGAAACATTATTTCGGTTTCTTGTTTGGACAAGAAAGGTTTTGCATTTTCAATTTAGAACAATAGTTGTTCCTTTTCTTTGAATAATGTTACCTATGGGGTTGCACGTTTATTTAATGGTTTATATGTTCTTGATTTAGACACTCATATCTATAATGTGAATAATAAACGTCTTAAAACTAATGACTCAAATCAAACATACCTCTGGCACTGTCGTTTAGGCCATATAAATGAGAAGCGCATTTCCAAGTTACACAAGGATGGATACTTGGATAAGTTTGACTTTGAATCATACGAAGCATGCGAACCTTGTCTCATTGGAAAAATGACTAAAGCTCCTTTTTCTGGACAAGGTAAAAGAGCCACTGAACGATTAGAACTTATACATAGTGATGTATGTGGTCCTATGCATACTATGGCAAGAGGTGGCTTTTACTACTTTATCACGTTTACTGATGATTTCAGTCGATACGGATATGTGTATCTTATGAAGAACAAATCTAACTCTTTTGAAAAGTTCAAAGAATACAAAGCAGAAGTAGAAAAGCAAACTAGCGGAAGTATTAAGACTCTACGATCTGATCGTGGAGGTGAATACTTAAGCCATGAATTTAAGAGTTTCTTAAAAGAGTGTGGTATTGTATCACAACTCACTCCTCCCGGAACACCACAATGGAATGGAGTTTCTGAGAGGAGGAATCATACCTTGTTGGACATGGTGCGATCAATGATGAGTCATGTAGATCTTCCAATTAGTTTCTGGGGCTACGCCCTGGATATGGCCGCTTATATACTTAACCGAGTTTCTACTAAAACGGTTCAGAAGACTCCATATGAGATATGGACTGAGAAACGTCATAGCATGTCATTTATGAAAATATGGGGATGTGAAGCGTTTGTGAAACGTTTAACTTCTGACAAGCTAGGACCTAAATCAGACAAATGTAACTTTGTGGGATACCCAATTGAAACAAAGGGTTATTGATTCTATAATCCTTACGAGAACAAAGTGTTTGTTGCTCGAACTGCAGTTTTTCTTGAAAGAGAAATGCTTTCGAAGAAAAACAGTGGGAGGATAATAGATCTCGATGAAGTTCGAGGCCCACAAGATAACACTGAACCAATGGAGGAACTTGAGCAGGATGTACAAGAACACAACACTGCTCAAGAAACACAGGTTGTTCGTAGGTCTAGTGGAGCCTCTCACCTACCAAGACGCTATGAACACTCCAGAAACCAAGAGATGGCTGGATGCCATGAAATCTGAGATGGAATCCATGTATACTAATCAAGTATGGACTTTGGTTGATCCACCTGAAGGGGTAAAACCTATAGGGTGCAAGTGGGTTTTCAAGAAGAAGACCGACATGGATGGTAATGTACAGACCTATAAGGCACGATTGGTGGCAAAAGGTTTCAAGCAAATTCATGGTATTGACTATGATGAAACTTTTTCACCAGTGGCTATGGTCAAGTCCATCAGGATTTTGCTTGTTATAGCTGCTTACCATGACTATAAAATCTGGCAAATGGATGTCAAAACCACTTTCTTAAATGGGAGCCTTGAAGAAGATATGGATGTGTATATGACACAGCCGGAAGGTTTTGTTGATCCAAAGGATGCTGGAAAGGTATGTAAGTTGCGTCGATCCATTTATGGATTGAAACAAGCCTCGAGGAGATGGAACATTCGTTTTGATGAAACTGTCAAAGAGTTTGGGTTTATTCAAAATGAAGATGAACCATGTGTTTACAAGAAGGTTAGTGGGAGCAATGTGACATTCCTAGTATTATATGTTGATGATATATTAATAATAGGAAATGGCATTCCTTCTTTACAGGCTGTTAAGACTTGGTTGAGTAAGAATTTCTCAATGAAAGACTTAGGCGATGCGACCTATATTTTAGGAATCAGGATCTATAGAGATAGATCAAGAAGAATGATTGGCCTAAGTCAGAGTACATACATTGACAAAGTTTTGCATCGATTTGGGATGCAAGATGCTAAAAGGGGCTATGTCCCGATGTCTCATGGGATATCGATCTCTAAAGAAAATAGTCCTAAGTCATTGGATGATAAGGACCGTATGAGTAAAGTTCCATATGCGTCGGCAATTGGTTCTATAATGTATGCAATGATATGTACTCGACCTGATGTCTCGTATGCTTTAAGCATGACGAATAGATACCATTCTAATCCAGGTGAAGGTCACTGGGCGGCAGTCAAGAATATTCTTAAGTACCTGAAGAGGACTAAAGATCAATTCTTGGTATATGGAGGAGAAGAAAAGCTGGATGTAAAAGGTTACACCGATGCTAGTTTCCAGACTGACAAGGATGATTTGATTTCTCAGTCTAAATTTGTATTTTGTCTAAATGGAGATGTTGTATGCTGGAATGGTTCACAGCAGAGACAGTTGTTGATTCTACAATAAAGCCTGAGTATATTGATGCTTGCGAAGCAGCCAATGAGGCTGTTTGGGGATGTACTTAGGAGATATCACCAAATTAATGAGATTAATGATCAAGGAGATATACATATATATAAAGTGCACACAAATGATAACATTGCAGATCCACTGACCAAGGATTTGTCGTAGCAGAAGCACGAAGGTCATACTAGTTCCATGGGTATTAGATATATGAGAGATTGGCTCTAGTACAAGTGGGAGATTGTTAGTATTGGTGTCCTAGAGACAATATTTTTAATATTTTATTGAAAAAAATTAAGGATTATGTTTTATTAGATTATTTAATTAATATTTATTATGTCTTTATTCACTGCGTTATAAATTGAAAGCACAATAAATGTCGTTGAAATATTAATACGCATTATATACCTTTAAGTATGTGACTTAAAAATGAGATTATATTAATAGTATTTTATTCCTAAAAGTCCCTAGTCGAGTAATATTATTTAAGGACAATAATAATGCAATAACACTAGCATGTTTGTTGACTGATGACCACATCTCATTGGTCATAGGTATGGTGATACTAAAGTCAAGAACATAAGTGCATGTCTCAATGCATGGCACTAGACAGACCCACTGTGAGAATCTACATGTTAATAAGTGTCATAAGAAATTCTCACTGTGATAATGATGTAATGATCCTTTGACTTGAAATCATTATATTTCTATACGAGAATTTATATACTTTGATTACACTCAAAGTTACCTTTAACCGGGTAATGATAAAGGTGGACATTGGGTATGCTATGAATTGTATGAGAAATATGAATGATAGATATAGGATTTAACCCTCCTATTTTAGGAGTGATATTATTGGCCTCTTGATTGAGTGAGACTATAAAATGCATGGACATGCTCAAAATTTGATTTGATTAATAGTCTACTCATTGATCATGGAAATCCAGATTAAACGTTGAAGAGGATGACACAATACATGCCTCGAGTTTGATCTATAATATAAGGTTAAAGGGATTATATTACATTGTACATTATTCACGAAAGGTTTAATTGAATCACCAATTATTATTATTACTTGGGTAACATTGATGTAATAGCTACCAAGAATTGATCTTTAGTCCTTTTCAAGTACTTAAGGGGCTATGTCCCGATGTCTCATGGGATATCGATCTCTAAAGAAAACAGTCCTAAGTCATTGGATGATAAGGACCGTATGAGTAAAGTTCCATATGCGTCGGCAATTGGTTCTATAATGTATTCAATGATATGTATTCGTCTTGATGTCTCGTATGCCTTGAGCATGACGAGCAGATACCAGTCTAATCCAGGTGAAGGTCACTGGACGGCAGTCAAGAATATTCTTAAGTACTTGAAAAGGACTAAAGATCAATTCTTGGTAGCTATTACATCATTGCTACCCAAGTAATAATAATAATTGATGATTCAATTAAACCTTTCGTGAATAATGTACAATGTAATATAATCCCTTTAACCTTATATTATAGATCAAACTCGAGGCATGTATTGTGTCATCCTCTTCAACGTTTAATCCGGGTTTCTTTGATCAATGAGTAGACTATTAATCAAATCAACATTTGAGCATAGCCATGCATTTTATAGTCTCACTCAATCAAGAGGCCAATAATATCACTCCTAAAATAGGAGGGTTAAATCCTATATCTATCATTCATATTTCTCATACGATTCATAGCATACCCAATGTCCACCTTTATCATTACCCGGTTAAAGGTAACTTTGAGTGTAATCAAAATATATTAATTCTCGTATAGAAATATAAAGATTTCAAGTCAAAGGATCATTACATCATTATCACAGTGAGTATTTCTTATGACACTTATTAACTTGTAGATTCTCACAGCGGGTCTGTCCAGTGCCATGCATTGAGACATGCACTTATGTTCTTGACTTTAGTATCACCATACCTATGACCAATGAGATGCGGTCATCTGTCAACAAACATACTGGTCTTATTGCATTATTATATTCCTTAGATAATAATACTCGACTAGGGACTTTTAGGAATATAATACTGTTCACATAATCTCATTTTTAAGTCACATACTTAAAGATATATAATTCGCATTAATATTCCAAGTACATTTATTATGCTTTCAATTTATAACGCAGTAAATAAAGACATAATAAATATTAATTAAATAATCAAGTAAAACATAATCCTTAATTGTTTTCAATAAAACATTAAAAGTATTGTCTCTAGGACACCAATAGTAACAAATTCTTCCTCTCTTTTTTAGATTTCGATTTTTCCATTTTTTTGTAATAATTTTTCATGGTTTTTAAACATGTAGCTTTGAAGCGTAACAGAACCAGAAAGATTGATTCTTTCAACAAAGAGAATGATTGGGTTCTGATATATTTAATGTCTCTCCTTCCTCTCATTCAGGTATGTCTTTAATGTTATGCTAAGTTGTTATTACTACCAATTTCTGCCCAGGTTTTTAATTTGTTTGATTTTTTGGTAGGTATGATTCAGTATCCTCTTATTAATACCTCTGTTACAACTCCTGCAACCAATCATTCAAACCTAGGTATGTTCATTTCATTCTTTAGTATTATGATTTTTGCACATTCTTATACTTTTTGCTGAGTTTATTTTTTCCTGATGTATTCTTGTCTTTATAGATTTTTAAATATGTAGTTTCGAATCATAAGAAATCCAGGAAGAATGATGACTCTAACAAAGAAAATGATGGGTATTCACATGACTTTATTGTGTCTCCTTCCTACCATTTTGGTATGTTTTTAATCTTATGCTATGGTGTTTTTATTACATCTAATCTATTTGTGTTTTTATTACATCTGTTTCTCATCTTTTACTATTTTTTTGGGTTTAGGTTTGAAGCAGTATCCTGTTATTAATACATCTATTACACCTCCTGTAACCAGTCATTCAAATCAAGGTATGGTATTTTCACTTTGCAGCTATAATAAATAGCTTAATATTTATATTACCTTTATTATAATGTACAAATTCCATTCCTACTTTTATGAATCTTTAAGTCCAGGTCATTTTTTGAAAGCAATCCACCATTGTCAAGTACTATTGACAGGACTCCCCTCTCTCATTTATCTAATGACTTGAACTTGCCAACTGGTATGATTGCTAAACTTTTTTACTTCTTCTGTCTACTTATTAATTCTTATAATTGGATGGCTTAATTACTTACTACAACTATTAATGTAGGTGTTAAAAGAATGTCTACTCTGAGCAAAGTAAATCAGTTGAAAAAACTGATTCAATCTGACCCATGGTCTAATAGCCATAGCATATATGAGAGTATACAAGCTGTAGAAAGAGGTATTGTATGTTAGATGATTAATGTTATTATTAATCATTTGATGATACTGAGTTTATTACATATGGTATTTAAGAAAATACAGGATATTTATTATAAACAATTTTATTAATATTGTAATACTTGATGTTCTAGGAACTAGTAAATCAGTTTTAACAAGCTTAGATGAATGTACGAAATCTAGAAGGATTGTTGATCCCATTGTTGTTGGAGGATCATCTACACGTTTATTTAAGGAAGATGTTGTGAACAATGATAATGATGATTGTTGTATGATTTTTGTTGATAATACTCTATGTTCCTACTTTCTTATTAGAATTTTTTCGTTTGTCTTCTTATTGTTAACAATTATTTTACACCAGAAAAAGATTCTTCAATTCATAGATCCATTATTGAAAGAGAAGATTTATTTTGGGATGATGGTAATATTCTGATTTTTTCTCTCTCCATTTCACTTGGTTTTGTCTATAATTTATGTTATTATACACTATATATTATGTAGATGAAATATTCAATGATGTAGAGGAGAATTTGTTGAATGATGATGCTCAACCTCAGAATATGCAAGCAAATGGTTATGTGACAATTGGACCTCCTACTGCATGTTGTCCAAAATGTGAAGTTATCATGTGGAAGGAAGAGCGAGTTAGCAAAAATGTCAAACATGGGGCTCCTAAATTTAGTATTTTTTGTTCCCAAGGTCAGAATAAACTTCCCCAAAACCCCCCACCCCAGCTTATCTACAACAACTATACAATGAAAAAACCAAGTGTTAGAAGTTTAGAAGATCCATACGTCTTTATAATTTCATGTTTTGTTTTACTTCTATGGGTGGGAAGGTTGATCATTTCATCAACTGGGGTAGAGCACCATATGTTTATCGTCTCAATGGACAGAACCACCATGTATTTGGTACTCTTATACAAAATAAAAGTGAGGACCCCAAATTCTGTCAACTTTATATTTATGACACTGAGCATGAGGTACATAATAGAATGAAGTGGGTACAAGTTGATGATGGGGAAGATCTTGACATAGAAATAATTGATGGTTTGATGCGGATGTTGGATGAGACCAATCAGTTGATGAAAAAATTTCATTATGCCCGCGATCGTTTTAAAGAACAACCAATAAGAAACTTGAGGATTCGCATAAAATTATGTCATTCGGAGAGTGGCCATGAAAACAATATCGGGCCTTCAGATGAAGTAGTTGTTGTATTGGTTGGCGATCATCATTGAGAAGCAAAACAAAGAACTTGGCGTATCTCTACTATCCACCCATCAATGATGGCTCTACAGTACCCCCATATTGTTTCCTAATGGTGAAGATGGCTACCATGATAATATTCGATATGTGGATGCCGAGAACCAATTGAAAAAAGAAACATAAAAGAATAACATTGAAAGACTACTACTCCTACAAGTTACATGTTCGTCAGAAAGAAGGTAATTTCAATTTAAAATGAATGCCAAATTATAATTAAATGGTCTGCTATTGTGTTAATTCTTTTACATGTTTTGTTTTATGTGTTAATTAGGCATGACTACACGTTTAGGTGGAAGATTGTGGCAACAATATTTTGTTGATGCCTTTTTAACTATTGAACAGTCCCGTTTATGGTGGTTACACACTCATCAAACTAATTTGCGGAGTGATTTGTATAATAATATAAAAAATGTAGTCAAAGGCAATCTTGATACAGCTAATACCGGTAAAGGTTTTGTCTTGCCTGCCAATTTTCTTGGCTCGAGACGTTACATGCAACAAAACTTTCAGGATGCCTTGGCTGTTTGAAGATATGTTGGCTAGCCAGACATTTTTCTCACTATAACGTGTAACCCACAGTGGGATGAAATTCAACGAATGATGAAAAATTTACCAGGTTGTTCTCCTCAAGACTCTCCTGATATTATTGCACGTGTGTTTCGTCTAAAATTAGATCAGCTTCTGGATGATATCAAGAATAAATAGTATTTTGGAGTTTATATTGGAGGTAATAAAACTAATTTATGAGAATTAATCCTTAATGTCCTAATATCTATTTTAGAATGCATAAGATAAGTTGCATATTAATGTCATGTAATTTGCTTTTCTGATCATGATTGCATACTAATGTAATATTTTCTGATCAGGCAGTGATGTATGTTATTGAGTTTCAGAAGCGTCGACTTCCTCATGTCCACCTATTAAAATCATTTATGATCCATGTACCATGTGGTTTGGAAAATACTAAATCTCCATGCATGAAGATTTTCAAATGCAGCAAATTTTTCCCAAAAAAGTATGGTTTTAACTCTTTTCATTTAATTCAGCGTACTCTTATTATACTCTAATCATTTTCTCTCTGTTATGTAGTTGGGAATTTCTCTACTGTTTGATTTTATTAATTTTGTGAGTGTACTAACCATTTCTATTTAATAGGTACTGTGCACAAACTACTTTTGACCAATCGGGATTTTTAATCTACAAACGATGAAATACTAAAGTCACAGTTTGTAAAGGTAAAGCTGAACTTGACAATGGTTGGGTTGTACCATATAGTAGAGATTTGTTAGTAAAATATCAATATCATATGAATGTAGAGGTTTGTTTTCATGCACAAAGTTTGAAATATTTATTTAAATACTTTCTTAAAGGCCATGATAGGGCTACAATTGAAATATCTTCTCGAAAGAAAGATTCAACAAGTGAAGTAGAAGAATCTGAAGATGAGATTAATTCTTATTTTGATGAAAGGTACATATGTGCATCTGAAGCTGCCTACCGTATATTTGGATTTCCTATACATTATAGGTTTATCTCTGTTCTCTATTTATCGTTCCACTTACCTGGCGAGAAAAGTTGTACTTTTAAAGAAACTGAATCACTTGAAAAGGTAGTTGGTTGTGAACAATATAGATGTAGTCAGCTTGAATCCTTTTTCCAATTGAATTCCAATGATCCTACTGCTAGACGTTACACCTATGATGATATTCCACAATACTATGTTTGGCAAGATGCAGATAGGATATGGACTCCCAGGAAAAAAGGCAAACAAATTGGAAGACTGTTGTATACCCATCACAGCGTCGGAGAGCTGTGGTACCTTCGTTTGTTGCTTGTAAAGGTTCGTGGACCGACCTCATTTGACTTTCTAAAGATAGTCAATGGTGTGCATTATAGAACATTTAAAGATGCATGTAAGAATTTGGGCTTGCTAGATGATGACAATGAATGAAATGAGGTTCTGGAAGATTGTTCTAAATGTGGATTCCCAAATCAAGTCCGAGAACTATTTGTTCATATAATTGTTAGTTGTCAAGTTATTAATATGCGTTATTTGTGGCACCAACATTGGAAGCACATGGTTGATGACATCTTAATGGCTAGGAGGAAGAAGTCTGGAAATCTACATTCAAATTTAAACGAACTACAACTAAAGTTCTATGCCTTGGCAGGTTGGTCAATTAGCTACCATTGATTTTAATTTAAGCTTTCGGTTATATAAATAAATTAGAACATGTCTTTCAGACTTTTGTTCTACATTTATATCTAGGACTAACTTTTTTATTTATCACCATTGTGTAGAAATTGATAAACTTCTTATATCCATTGGAAAGTCTCTGAAACACTTTAGTTAGTTATCAATGCCTCCTACCAGCTATCTTCAAAGTGGTAACAATAATTTGGTAATTGAAGAAACAAGCTACAATTTGATGGAGATGGCAACAGAGTTCAATAATTTATTCAAAAATTGTAATCATGAACAATTGGAAGTGTATAACACTGTTATAAATTCTGTGGAGAGGAATGAAGGAGGCTTTTTTTTTTGTTTATGGCAGCGGTGGATGTGGTAAGACGTATATTTGGAAAAATATAATTTACAAATTGAGGTTCATGGGTTTGATAGTACTACCTGTTGCATCTTTCGGCATTGTTGTTAACCTTATGCCTGGTGGAAGAACAGCACATTCCTCATTTAAGATACCCTTAGTTCTCGACGATTATTCTTCTTGTGCAATTGGCCATGATTCTGATATTGTCGAGCTTATTAAATGTACCAGCCTTATAATATGGGATGAGGCACATATGCAGCATAAGTATGCTTTTGAATGCCTCGACCATTCTTTAAGAGATATTATGAAATCAGTTGATCGTAAGAGATATGATGTTCCTTTTGGAGGAATCACAGTTCTGTTGGGTGGTGATTTTAGGCAAATATTGCCTGATATTACAAATGGATCAAGCTAATTCGTAAACAGATGCCTCTACAAATTTGCTATTCGATGACTATAAACAAAGCTCAATGTCAGTCTCTGCAAAGAGTTGGTTTATTCCTCCCTCACTCTGTTTTTAGTCATGGCCAACTTTACGTTGTTGTTAGCCTAGTAACATCTCCAGAAGGACTGAAGCTTTTCATTGATTCGACACTTGGTGGTGCCACAAATATTACACAAGAATGTTGTGTATAAAGAGATTTTTTACAATTTGCCAGTCTGAAAATTTCCTAAAGCTAATATATTGTTACTGTGTACTCTCTTTTGTTGTTATTTCATGTTTATAAGAAGTTTGAAATGTTCCTCTTTTGATGTGGCAAAAATATAACTATTAATTTTTTTGAACTATTCCACGAAAGATGTAAATTGAGTAGTAAATTTCAAACCTTTTCAATGGTTCAATGTTACTTTTCAAATTATTGTTATTGCAATTGTTACTTTTCTCAGATCATAACTGGTGCTATCTACATTATCTCATAGAAATATAATCATTTTTGTTTCAATTTGTTACTTATAATAAGAATAGCACTTTTTCACAATGGTTGGGTTATATCATATAGTACAGATGGTTAAATTTGTTGCTAAATTATCATTGTTCTACTTCATTTTCTAATCATTTTAATTATTTGTTTAAGATTTGTGAAATTATGCAGTTATATTGAGGCCATATATAATTATGAATCAAAACCTTTTACTCTTTTTATTGGTAGTACATTATTGTTTTCTATTTGGTAAAGTTAACTTAAATAATTAGTAAATTACAAATTACATATGATGCCCAACAATGAAAAAATGAAATGTATTGTTTTAATAGTCCTCACATTTCAGTTTGTCATCTATCATGCTAGTGTATAATATTGAAATGGTGGTAGTAGTGTAAGAACACATCTATCTATAAAAATATACAGATATGGAAATGTCAATTTCGTCATATAGTTGGCATTGCTGGAACAATCTACCACCACATATTCACACATTGTAAAGATAAGGCTATTGTGTTTCTATTTTTCATACATAGCACTCAACAAACCTGATCTAAGAAGTTTTTACTGTTCAAAATGAAATTTAGCAAATGGGATAGTTTGTTAAGCTTAAGAACTGAACAAACTTGGTATAAGGTATGTGTTAGAGCACATGCTATTTAGAAAGGAGTTAACGGGAAAACTAATGAATTTTGAGGTTTCAATATCATTTTTATTGATGAGCAGGTAAATAAATCTGAATTTATTGTTTCCTTTAACCACATTACTATGAAAGCTATTGAATTTCATTTTATTGATTTATGTAGAATTGTAGAATTCATGCCTTTATTAGTGAGAAGATTTGTAATGCATATGTTAAAGACTTGCAAGAAGGTCAAGTGCACTCTCTGTCCAATTTTAAAGTTAGCACTTATCAAGGAGAGGAAACTAATAGAGCTGTGAGAAATGAGAAGTATATATTTTTTTGACTCAGAGACTAAACTTGAAGTGCTCAAGCAAGATGTTCCTAAAATTGAGGATTATGCCTTTGATTTATTTCGTTTAGCAGATGTTCACAAATGTTTCATTGATAATCACTTTCTAATTGGTAAATATATCTTATTACTCATCAAACTTAGTACAGTGAATGACTTTATATATCATTTCCAACTAACATTAGCCTATGAATTTTTTTTGTTTTTTCAGATGTCATAGGTGTTGTAGACACTCAATGTCTCAGAGTTATGCATTCAAAGGAGGACCAAAACAAATCACATCTTAAATTTATGATAACATATGGAAGGTATGTTAATAAATTATTGCTCTAAAATAGCAAGTAATGTTGGTGTCAAATTGTTGATGTAGTAACTGCTCATGTTTTATAGGTATAAGGTTAATATAACATTCTGGGATCAATTTGGTGAGACTTTTGATAAAGCTTTTAAGGAGATATGAGAGGAACAAGTAGTTGTCATTATATCAAGTGCTAAAGCTAATAAATATGATGGTAAATATAGACTTTCTCATTACAAGTCTCACATCAATATAAGATTACATTTTTCAAATATATGTTACACCAAAATGTTGGATAACAAATAAATTTTTTGGCCACTGTATCAGGTGAGTTATATTTGACAAACTATCCAGCTACCAGGTTTTATATCAATCCAAAACACTATATTATGCCTGAATTATTGAACAAGTATTTATTATAGGCTTCTTCTTAATGTTAACACAATTATGATCCTATAATAATATAGTACCATGTTACTACAACTGATACCTCAATATTATTCTTTGTTGAGCAAATATGTTATATGTTATGAAGTTTTAAAGTTTTAGACTTTGAAGATGAAAAGGATCCTGAACTTTTCACTATTGATGCCATCAAACAATTAAAGGAACAACATATTCAGGTTTACTGTCAATGGATTTATCCCACCATTTATATATCTTTGAATATTTTTTACCTTTAATTAGTTTGTATTAAAATTTAACCTATTTTACTATGTATAGAAACCAGTATTAACTCAAGTAACTGTGAAAAAATTTGAAGAACAGTATAACTGGTATGATAATTACTGCATCACCTGTGAGGAGGAGGTTAATATTGTTGATGGAAGGTTTAGATGTGCTAAATGTAAGAGAAACATACCATTCCCAGATAAACGGTAATTTATCCTACTATAAAATATATTAGTTTGGACAGTTATCTTATTAGCATGTATTGCACAAATCACTGATCTTTTATCTTCATTTTATAGATTTCGATTATGCACTGTATGTTCGGACAGTACTGGCATAATTGTAATTATTTTTCCTGATGATCAAATTCAACGCATAATTGGCAAAAATGTTTTTGAGATAGAGAATGATGATACACAGGTATTACATTTTTTTGACAACAGACTCTAATTAATCAAAGTGATTACCTTTCTTAAATTAATATAGTTCTATTTTTTAAAATATTTAAGGTTGGTTCAGATATTCTATTCCCTCCATTGCTAAAGGATTTTGAAAAAAAAGACTACATTGTTACTTTGACACCATATGAGGAAAACATCAAAAAAGGATGCAAAGTTTACAAACCCATCAAACTGATACATCTAGAAGAAATTGGTGAAAAATTAAGTTCTCCTATCCATTTCAGCTCTGATATGGATGACATATCAATGAATACTGTGAGTTTTCAATGTCTTTAATGGTTTTCACCTATTTGATGATAGATATTCAACCTTCTATGCTCTATAATAGGAAATTGGATCTACTCAACTTCCTAAACATTATAGTCCTCCTACTGAGAAGTCTACTAATCGCACTAGAGCACGAAAACACAAAGTGGTTCTGAAGTGTGAAATGGACGAAAATATTCCTATGGTCAAATTGATGAAATCCTGATCATGTAAGTTCCTATTAGATGTAGAAAATATGTAGATTTTAAATGTAATGATTTCACATTATTTACAACCCTTAAATTTGATGTGCAGATGCATATTTTAACATGAAGGAGGAATGTATGAGGAACCATCTTTTGTAATATTGTTAATACACTGGAAATAGTATTATCAATGTGAAGCTTTTGCATCATTTTGCCTCTTTATGTTACATTTTGCTTGCTTTGTTTGTAAACTTATTGGCCAAAAAAGTGCTAAGACCTACCAATGTTATTTAGAATACTCTGCTTTTGAATTTATATTCACTGGCCAAGGTGGTTGATTTTTAAGTACAACTTAATTGTGTATTACACATATGTTTAACTCATATATTTCCAAATGCGCTTTTCTATACTACAAGTCATTTTTAATAACATATATTACCAAAAAGAGAATACTACTAATTAACTACCTTGCCAACTTAAACATAATAACAAACTCAATTTAATGTGTGGCCAATAACCAACATTCATCTATCTATAAAATAGAGATAGAAATTCATATAGATGCAACATCCAAATAACGGCAGCTACTGAAGGGTTTCGAGGCACTAACGCAGCGGAATAAATGTGAAAAATAAATCAAAATAGCGAAACCCTCCGCAGGATCCATGCGACAACACAATATTTAAATCAGAGATCATGATGTATTACCTTTTGGAGCTTTAACGAATTGAGGATAGAGATTATGGAGGTCTAAAGCTCGTACGATCACCACGTATCCCGTAGTGCGCGATCTACGCTCTAACGGTATCCACACGAACACTTGTTCTTCGAAGGAGGAAAGATGTATTAGCACCCAAGTTTTTTCTCTCAACCTCTATATCTCTCTCTATGCGGCTAGGGTTTTTCCAAAATTGAATTAGGTTAACTCCTAGAGAAAGGGATGTATTTATAAAGGAAATAAACAAGCCTTTTTAGCCCATTATCTGATTCGACCTTATATTTAATTAATTTATTTAAAATTTGAATTTTAATTTAAATAACTAATAAGTCAAACGTAATTAATATTCAAATATAATTAAATTAATTCGAATTTCTAATTTTATTAATTAAGTCCAACTTAATTAATATGCAAAATAAATTTGAATTACTATTAACTCTCCTTCAAGTGTTCTTTGTGTGTGACCCTTTAGGTTATTATTACGTTGGTAATAATTTTATTATCCAATAACAAAATTATAAACAATGAGTGGCATCTAGTAATACATCATTGCCACCCAAAAAATAATAATTAAATCAGTGATTTGATGGAGCCTTTCGTGAATAATGTACAATGTAATATAATCCCTTTAATCTTGATATTATAGATTAAACTCAAGGCATGTGTCATGTCATCCTCTTCATAATTTAATCTTTATTTTTCTTGATCGATGAGTAGACTATTAAAATAAAATCAACATTTGAGCACGGCCGTGCATTTCATAGTCTCACTCAAACAAGAGGCCAATAATATCACTCCTAAAATTAGGAGGATTAAATCTTATCTAGATCATTCATATTTCTCATATGATTCATAATATACCCAATGTCCACTTTTATCATCACCCTCCTTGGCTGCTTCGCAAGCATCAATATATTCAGGCTCTATTGTAGAATCAACAACTGTCTCTGCTGTGAACCATTCCAGCATACAACATCTCAATTTAAATAGATAAACACAAAGCCAAACAGAAACACTAAATGATCGTTGTCTGCCTAAAAACCAACATAACTGAAACCTCGTACAACTAGGTTCACATCTCCTCCATATAACAAGAATGAATCTTTAGTCCTCTTTAAGTACTTAAGAATATTCTTGACTCCCATCCAGTGAACATCACATGGATTAGACTAGTACCTACTCATCATGCTTAAGGCTTACGAGACATCATAAGGAGTACATATCATCTCATACATTATATAACCAATTGTCGAAGCATATAGAACTTTACTCATACGGTCCTTATCATTCAATGATTTAGGACAATTTTATTTTGAGACCATTATCCCATGAGACATTGGGACATATCCTTTTTAGCCTCTTTGCATTCTAAATCGATGCAAAACTTTGTCAATGTATGTACTCTGACTTAGGCCGATCAATCTCCTTGATCTATCTCTATAGATCTTGATCCCTAATATATAGGTCGCATCGCCTAAGTCTTTCATTGAGAAATTATTTCTCAACCAAGTCTTCACAGTCTGTAGATAAGGAATGCCATTCCCTATTAGTAATATATCATCAACATATAATACTAAGAATGCCACATGGCTCCCACTAACCTTCTTGTAGACACATGGTTCATCTTCATTTTGAATAAACCCAAACTCTTTGACAGTTTCATAAAAACGAATGTTACATCTCCTCAAGGCTTGTCTCAATCCATAAATGGATCGACCCAACTTACATATCTTTCCAGCATCTTTGGATCAACAAAACCCTCAGGTTGTGTCATGTACACATCCACATCTTCTTCAAGGCTCCCATTTAAGAAAATGGTTTTGACATCCATTTACCATATTTCATAATCATAGTAAGCAGCTATAGCAAGCAAAATCCTGATGGACTTGACCATAGCCACTGGTGAAAAGGTCTTATCATAGTCAATACTATGAATTTGTTTGAAACCTTTTACCACCAATCGTGCCTTATAGGTCTGTACATTACCATCCATGTTGGCCTTCTTCTTGAAAACCCACTTGCACCCTATAGGTTTTATCCCTTCAGGTGAATCAACCAAAGTTCATACTTGATTAGTATACATGGATTCCATCTCAGATTTCATGGCATCCATCCATCTCTTAGAATCTGAAGTGTTCATAGTGTCTTGGTAGGTGAGAGGCTCATCTTCATTCACAAGCATCACATCACCATCTCGAGTCAAGAGAAATCCATAATATCTCTCGGGCTCATGACGAATCCTACTAGACCTACAACCAACCTGTGTTTCTTGAGCAGTATTGTTTTCTTGTACATTTTACTCAGTTTCCTCCATTGGTTCAATGTTATCATGTGGGTTTCGAACTTCATCGAGATCTATTATCCTCCCACTGTCTTTCTTAGAAAGCATTTCTCTTACAAGGAACAATGCAGTTCGAGCAACAAACACTTTGTTCTCAGAAGGATTATAGAAAGAATAACCCTTTGATTCAATTAGGTATCCCACAAACTTCCATTTGTCTGATTTAGGTCCTACCTTGTCAGAAGTTAGACGTTTCACAAATGCCTCACATCCCCAAATTTTCGTAAATGACATGCTATGACGTTTCTCAATCCATATCTCATACGGAGTCTTCTGAACCGTTTTAGTAGGAACTCGGTTAAGTGTATAAGTAGCTGTCTCCAGGGAGTAGCCCCAGAAACTAATTGGAAGATTCCTTGACTCAATATTGATCGCACCATGTCCAACAAGGTGTGATCCATCCTATCAAAAAACCTTTTTTTTTGATATTTTCTACTTCATCTTTATAGTCTTTGAAACTTTTCAAATGATTCAAATTTGTTCTTTAAAAGATACATATATCCGTATCTCCTAAAATAATTAGTAAATTTTTGTTAGTATTGGTGTCCTAGAGACAATACTTTTATGTTTTATTAAAAACAATTGAGGATTATGTTTTATTTGATTATTTAATTAATATTTATTATGTCTTTTATTTACTGCTTTATAAATTGAAAGCATAATAAATGTCCTTGGAATATTAATACGCATTATATACCTTTAAGTATGTGACTTAAAAATGAGATAATATTAATAGTATTTTATTCCTAAAATTCCCTAGTCGAGTATTATTATTTAAGGACAATAATAATGCAATAAGACCAGTATGTTTGTTGACAGATGACCGCATCTCATTGGTCATAGGTATGGTGATACTAAAGTCAAGAACATAAGTGCATGTCTCAATGCATGACACTGGAAAGACCCGTCATGAGATTCTACATGTTAATAAGTGTCATAAGGAATTCTCACTGTGATAATGATATGATGATCCTCTGACTTGAAATCATTATATTTCTATACGAGAATTAATATACTTTGATTACACTCAAAGTTACCTTTAACCGGGTAATGATAAAGGTGGACCTTGGGTATGCTATGAATCGTATGAGGAATATGAATGATAGATATATGATTTAACCCTCCGGTTTTAGGAGTGATATTATTGGCCTCTTGATTGAGTGAGACTATGAAATGCATGGTCGTGCTCAAATATTGATTTGTTTAATAGTCTACTCAATGATCAAGGAAACCAAGGTTAAACGTTGAAGAGGATGACACAATATATGCCTCGAGTTTGATCTATAATATAAGGTTGAAGGGATTATATGACATTGCACATTATTCATGAAAGGTTTAATTGAATCACCAATTATTATTGTTACTTGGGTAATAATGATGTATTACTAGATGCCGCTCATTGGTTATAATTTTATTATTAGAAAATAAAATTATTACCAACGTAATAATAACCTAAAGGGTCACACACAAAGAACGTCTAAACGGAGCTTTATTTAAATTACGAATTTAAATATTTTATTATTATTTCAAATTTAATTATTGAATTAAGTAAGTGGGACTTGATTAATTAAATTATAATTCGAATTTAATAATAACTCAAAAATCAGAATGGGTTTTTTTTAAAAGGAGACCTCATGGATTAGGGTTTGGCCCAATTATCTCAAGCTCATATAAATACATAAGGATTTGTCTAGTAACGTACGAATTTAGTAGAGTTGTGCAAGATTAATTTCGAGGACGAAATTTTTATTAGAAGGGAATAATGTAACATCCCGTAATTTTTTAAAATATTTTAGCTATTTTATTTAATATTCTGAATAATATTAGTAGGTTATTATTGATTTATTAGTTGCATATATTTGTATTTATTTTATTATTATTAGAATATTTTAGAAGGTATTGTAGTCAACAAGAGAATTAAAAATAGAGAAAAAAAAAGAAAAGGAAAAAGAAATGGAATAGAAAAAGAAATGAAATAGATTTAGGGTTTTGTAAGTTACATAGGTATTCTTGGAGCAGTCATAGAGAAGACAGTAAGAGAGAGGGGAAGATGGAGAAAGAGAAAAAGAAAAAGCTTGAGAAGATGGGTTATGGTATCAAATTAGGGTTCGTGTGATGGGGACATCTATATATTTGATAATTATTCACATCTTTGATTTTTAAGGTACGGATATCTTCGTTACACTCTCTTTGTATTCGTAACACTCTCTTTGTTCTCGTTTTGTTATTCAATTCGTATGTATATTGTGTGTATAGTTTGTATTCATTCAGATTCTTATAAAATTCGTATCTCATTCGTTATTTATCTGATTGTTGTGATTTTATATTATCTGGAAATATATTTTGATTATCTACATCTTTCGTTCTTAGTGTTTTCTGAAATTCGGCGTATAAGCATGTTAAAATCTGCCGTTTGTATAATCTGGTTGGTTATTGGAATTGTTCTACTGTAACTTTAGAAATTCATAATAAATTGAATATTTGTTCAATATTCATGTGTAATATCATTCTGAAAAGGTCTTTCTGAGCTCTTTGTTCTTTGAGCCCATTAATGCTCCATTTTTCTTTCCATGAACTCTCTCTTCTCCAGAAATATTTCATCTCTTAGAGTTATTTGTGTTTAAGCTTTGTTTTTTCAAAGATCTATCACTTATAAAGCGTATAAATCTATATACTAGCTCATATAACACACCCACCATATAAGTATCTTTGGCTACCCCAATACCATATTTTAAGAGCCCCTAAACTTGTCTTGTTGCCCCCCAAAGTTATATCCAAGGTTGAGATTTCGGGTATTTTCTGGTGACTTTTTCCGGCGACTCCATTTTTGTGTGTTTAGGCTTCAAAACTAGAGACTTCACAGGTTATAAGTTTGATACACACATACACACACACACAAACACACACACACACACACACACACACACACACATATATATATATATATATTTATGCATCTTGATTCGTGTTTAGTAGTGTGTATATCATTCTTGCTTGATTTTTGGATATATGCACAAACTCTCGTTCCCGAACCTAAGTCGTATCCCTTGATTTTAAAAGAAATATTGTTGTCTCTAACTATAAAGCACAAGGGACATAACTTAGTTAAATATTATCTATCAATATATATATATATATATATATATATATATATATATATATATATATATATATATATATATATATATTCGGCCCTATACTATATATATAGATCTTGCTTGGTTTGATTTTTAGCTAATATATATATGGGTGACATTGTTTACAGTTTATATATACACGAGCTTTATTCGTTTGTTTTCTTCGCGTATATATAGATAGTAAACTAAGCCAAGAGAGTTATTAACTTATCTCTCTCCTTATTTAATTGTTAATATCCTTGGTTTATTCCGGGATTAAATACATTGACCACTTACTTAAATTTTAAGTCGAGGCTAGTTTGTATAAGTCCTTGTTAAATTTTCGTATTTAAAACTAGCACTTATTATTATTTCGAACCGATTTTTATAAATCTCATATAGAGATATAAATAAAAGGTCCCTATAATATTTGCAAGTTAACTCACTTTAATTCTGAATCGAGAATTTATGTATAAGTCGATACTTACGACATAAACATAAATACTCCTTGTTGAATTATTAAATGAAAGAAAATAACTCATCTTCTAAGTCATAATATTTCTTATAAATCTCATATATTATTTAGAGATATAAATGGGGCTTACTTGTTGAATTTTTGAAGTTAGCCCATCTTCGTTCCGAGTTAGATAATAGTTCGTATAAGTCGGTCTACTACATAAACGAAATTTCTCGTCGAATCTTAGTGGTTTTACTTGAGTTCATTTTAAAGGTAATATTTATTTACTGTTTAATATTCTTATAAACAACTTAGATTTAAAATCTTACTTGATCTCATTCAAGTCCAATATATTTGGTCTATATAAACTTGACCTTATATATCCCTTATATTATACATATATCTATCTAAAATATAAATCTTGAATCCACGTGTATATTTGCACCCCCTACCTCAATTATTCATATTTAATTACATTGAATGCCATTAGTCCAATATGAGACAAGTCTATTTTTACTCTGAAAATTAAAAAATATTTTGTATATATAGCTTTTCTTGCCACGTACATGTCAAATATTAATATGGTCAACTATACATTCCCAGTATTTTCGGACATATTTTGGGTTGAGGAGCATGTTTGAGCTGATTGTTTCCATTTTGGTGCTTGCACTTTACCAAATGTCACTAAGTTTAGCAATCTTGAATCTTCTTTCTTCTTCTAACATCCCTTATTTCCTCATTAGCCTAAACCTTTTTTTTGTCTGATTCACAGCTGCTCCTGCTCCTCATCTTGTGTTCCAGGACAAGATGAATTCAAATTTGAAAACAATCTTATCCTTGTTTTCTCATTGTTCATCCTCCATCTTTCTAGATATTATTAAAGAGGTCTTATGCTTATATTTTTGATTTTATTGGTTTTAAAGTTTGTATAATTTTTTTTATCATGGATTGATTAGATATATTGATTTTGTGTTGCAGGTTTCATTCAACCATCTGAAGCTTGACAATTTCTCTTCTTTCCAGTCTGATTTTGGTATATTCTTCCTGAAAGGCTTATGACTAGGCCTATTTGTAATAATTAGATGACAACTCAGCTCAGATAAGAAACTGCAGTAAATAATAAATACATAACAGGAATCAAGACGAAGAATGTAAACTAGACACGAAAAATCAGAATATCTGATGACTTGTGATGAGATTGCTACTCAATACTGGAAGAAGTTCATTTATTTGTTCAAGCGTCAGTGAAAAATAAAGTGGTAGTACTTCATAAGAATTCAGAAGATACAGAAGATTTATAGTGGCTATTACACGAAGATTCCAGAAGAAGAAAAGAACGAAGAGGAAATACATTAAAGCTAAAGAAGGACAGAAGACCACAGCATAAAGTTAAAAGGTGAAGAATATTTATTATAGTATGACACAAATGAACCAGACAGTACATTTGTGTGTCAACTAAAATAATAAATATTCATCATCTAGCTCAAGTAGTTTTATGACAAAAGACACAACGAAGACTGGAAGATTTCAAGACTGACAGCACGGTAATACAAGTCGAAATAGTATTTTAATTCTACTATCAAAAGTTAATTGATTATTTAATCTATCTAATTAAATTAATTCAAGTTGAATTTAATTTAATTTTAAATTAACTAATTAATTTAAATAGAATTAATTTATTATAAAAGATATGACTTAATATGATTTTTAATATAATTCAAATGACTCATTAATAAGTCATACCGAATTATAATAAATTGTCATACTGAATTTATAAAAATAAGTCATACTAGACTTAATAATAATAAGTCATACCGATTGAAGGAAGAAAAGTCACGCTGAAGCACTTGCAGAAAGTCATACCGAGCAATTACCAAAAGTCATACCAAATTCCTTTGATAGAAAGTCATACCGAAGTTGTTAGAAAATGTCATACCGAAGCAGAAGAAGAAAGGTCATACCGAATTTCACAGAAAGTCATACCAAATTTATTTTGGTAAAGGTCATACAAGATTGTTTTTTATTATATTAAAAAGTCATACCGATTTTTTAATTAATAAAGAAAAAAAGTCATACCGAATTTCTGTTGATCAAAAAGTCATACCGACCATAAAAAGTCATATCCAGCCTTTTGGAAAGTCATACAAGTGTTAAAAAATGTCATACTGACTTAAATAAAGTCTGTAAAAAATGTCCTGTACTAGAAAGTCATACAAACTTTATTTTCCTTTATAAATATGAGGAGTAGTCTTCATATTTCAGAATGTTGAAAAATATTCAAATTCCGAAATTTGTATGCATTGTAATATTCACAGATTTATGTGCAAAGTTTGGAATATAATTGTTAAACACGAATACTTCATATCGAATTGGTTCTAAATAATTTTATCAATTATAAACTGTTTTCATCATATTAATTTTGTAATACTATTCAAGTTAAAAATTATATCTTCCACTTGAACAGTATTTCATTATAATTAATACTTCGTGATTAATTAAAATAATATTTTTAAATCCGAAATTCCGTGATGATTTATTGATATTGTATTCAACCCCCTTTCTACAATATCAGGGACCAACAATTGGTATCCGAGCCATCTGATTGACATAAAAATTAAGATCCAAATATTTTTATTTATTAAAAATTTCAAAACTTTGAATTAGTTCAAAATTTTTAATTTCTTAAAAATTCGAAATCTTCTTAATTCCTAAAAGTCTCAAATCTTTTTAATCTTCTATTATTTCAAGATGAGAACTCAAAGAGTGAGTAGCATTAAAATTCCTCCATTTGATAAAGATAATTATAATCTTTGGAAGAGGAAGATGACCTTGTTTCTTCGAACTGCAAACCCTAAGTACAAGGATATTTTGAAAACTGGTATTGTTGTTCCAATAACAATCGCTCCGGAGCATATGGAAGATGGTGTACTTATTCCGCACAGACAATTTAATAAAGATATTTCTGAGTACACTGAAATAGAAAAGGAACTAGATTCTTTGGACACTAGCCTGTAGTTAATTTTAGTGGAATCTCTTGATCCCGGAATGTACAATCATATTATTAATTGCAAAAATGCTAAACACATCTGGGAAATGATAGAGATACTAAATGAAGGAACAGAAGAAGTGAGGGAGAATAGATTGGAAATCTTAACGTCTCAATATGAGCATAGAATTACTACCATCAGGGAGTCAAGGGACATGAATGAAATTTCATTGGAAAGACTTTATGGCATTCTGAAGACCTATGAGCTAGAGTAGATTCAATAGAAAGAAATATATGGTACAGGCAAGGTGGTCCGTAAGTCTACAGCTCTTGTAGCAGAAGAACCAGAATACAGAAAAGCTAAGACTGAATCTTCTTCAGTCAATGTCATTGATCAGGGTATTATTGCAGAAGTTGGTGCAACTCAATTGAATTCAACTGATAGTGAATTCTACTCAATGGAAGAACTTGATAAACTTGAGGATGAATCTCTGGCTCTGATTGCTAGAAAATTTGGAAATACAAGATTCAGGAGGAACCCTAGTTTCAAATTCAAGCCAATGGCAAGCAGATTTCAGACAGGTGGTTCTTCTAGCTCATCCAATACAAGAGGTGGACACAAGACAGGGATGGTAGACAGAAGCAAGATTCGTTGCTTCAACTGCAATGAAAATGGACACTTTGCTACTGATTGTAGAAAGCCCAAGCAGGAAAGAAAGAAGGATTCTTATGACGAGCTTAAACAGAAATATGATGCTCTACTGAAGAAGCATCAGGGAAGATCATACTTAGCAACAGGAAAAAGATGAGATGATTCCAACAATGATGAAGAAGATGAAATGGGAAATCTTGCTCTAATGGCCTCTTCTTCTGAAGGATCACAATCTCCACCTCGACAAGGAATTGAGGTAAACCCTAGCTGTCCTAAAATGTTTAAATTGCTAGGTGAGAATTTAACTGATGCTAGAGAACAAATAAAAGTCTTAAGTCTCAAAAACAAAGTTTTATCAAACGAGAATTTTGAATTGAAAAAGCTGAAACTTATAAATGTTAAATTAACTGAAGATGTTGCATTTCAAGTTAATAGAGTCAACTGCTATGTTGAAATTGAAGCTTTTTTGAAGGATAAAATTGAAAAAGAAAAGGTCAGGTGTCAAGCCTATAGAATTGCTTCATTTGTTATGAAAGATCTAGTTGACCAACCAGAGATTAATCGGAAAGTTGGGATAGGTTTTGAATATAATGAATCTGTAGGAAAAGCTAGTAACATTACCCATTTTAAAAAGTCTGCTATAGAGAGGGGAATTTCACATGTTATTAAGGACACTAAGAAACCTCTTTTCATAACTCCTATTACAGAACCAGTTCTTGATAGTTGTGTAATAGTGGATTATGAAATTAAACTTGAAGACCTTAAGGAAAAAGAGAAAGAACAGGAAGAACCTGTTAGGGACACAAAAAGAATAAATGTCCAGAAAGCTAAATATGTACCTAAAAGACTAATAGAAAATGTGAACACTGCTAGTTCATCCAATCCTGGTTTAGGTGCTAATGAGCTTAAGAAAAATCAAAACGGACCTAATAGGTTTGTTAATAGTAGGAATAGTAACAACAGATTCCATGCAACTGAGAACTTTAAAAATGATAATAAAGTTAAGGTAGAAATTGTTAAGACTCCTGCTATTGTAAATAACATGCCTATTATTGATGCTTTCCATAAACCTTGTGGAATATTGAATTGTATGTTATGTGCTTTTAATGCAATGACTGCTTACTTTAAACGCATGGTTGCTAAGAAAGATAACATGACACCTAGACAACACATCAATAATAAATTTGCAAAATCCAAGACTGCGACTCCTTCACCTGAGAAGAAGGAATCATATATTCCAAAATCTAAACAGAAAATTGTTAAGACTGTTTATAGGAAGGTAGGAACAGTCAAGGAGGATAATGCTGTTATTCAGAAAGGATCTGTTGTCAAAGCTGACAAAGGTCAATTCTTTAAATATGTCGGGCCCAATCAATTTTGAGCTCCGAAGATGAATTAATCTGTTTGATATTTGCAGGGATTTAAACAGGAAAACCGGGTTGTATGGATCCTAGACAGCGGATCGTCAAGGCATATGACCGGAGATAAAGCCCTGCTATCAGACGTGGTTGAGAGAGCTGGCCCAATCGTCACCTTTGGAGATAACAGCAAAGGAATGACTATGGGATATGGTAAGTTAAATACAGGAAATGTTATCATTGAAAACGTCTCTTTGGTGGAAGGACTTAAGCATAATCTACTCAGTGTCAGTCAATTCTGTGATAGAGGTTACAAAGTAAACTTTATCAAGGAGAAGTGCTTAATAGCTCATTCTAAAAAAGACAGACTAGCCTTGCGTGGAGTAAGGAAAGGAAACTTGTACGTAGCTGATTTCAACTCGGGAACTGAAGCTGAAGCAAACTATTTTTATTCAAAAGCTTCAACAGAAGAAAGTTGGCTATGGCACAAGAAGCTCTCACACCTGAATTTCAAAACAATGAACTCTCTACTCAAGAGGGATTTGGTGAGAGGACTGCCTCCGATGAAATTTACACAAGAAGGATTGTGTGAGGCATGTCAGAAAGGGAAGTCAAAAAGAGCAACTCACAAAGGCACAGACACTACGAATATTACTGAACCACTGCAGCTGCTACATATGGATTTATTTGGTCCAGTCAATATTATGACTATGTCAAGGAAGAAATATGCCTTAGTGATTGTAGATGACTTCACAAAGTACACGTGGGTTTTATTCTTGAACTCTAAGGATGAAACTCCACAATTGGTGATTGATCATGTAAAGCTGATTGAGTTAGATTCAAAACTACTTGTCCGGGCAATTAGATCAGATAATGGAACAGAATTCAAAAATGAAATTCTGAATAGCTTTTGCTCAGACAAGGGGATAACAAGACAATATTCAGCACCAAGAACTCCGCAACAGAATGGAGTTATAGAAAGGAAAAATAGAACTCTGATTGAAGCTGCAAGAACTATGCTAAGTGAATCAAGGTTACTTATCTAGTTCTGGGCTGAAGCAGTGAACACATCATGTTATACCCAGAATCGAACTCTGATCAACAAAGATCATATGAAGACCCCCTATGAATTAATGGCTGGCAAGAAACCTACTCTAAAGTACTTTCATGTATTTGGAGCCAAGTGTTATGTGCTGAAAGATGGAGATGAACATTATGGCAAGTTCGAGGCCAAAGCACATGAAGCTATTTTTATCGGTTATTCAAGAAGAGCATATAGGGTGTATATAATTGATCAACATCAAGTAAAAGAAAGTGTCAATGTTACATTTGATGACACTAAACTCCCAAGTATCCAAACTGAAGATTCTTCTGAGTCATTAAAATTTGATAATTATCCAGACTCACATTCTGATGACGAAGAAGAACCTGAGATTGCAGCAGGAAATGATGACAACAAAGATGGTAATGATCCAGGTAATAGTGGTGGAAACAATGGTAAAACTGGAGATACTACTAATATCAGTGGTGGATCAACAAGTCATCCCGGCAGCAACTCAGGGGGAGATAAAGGATCAACTAGCAGAACACAACATCACATTGAATATCGAGGCGAATCATCAAGATCAAACCTACCAAGGGAAAGGATATGGAACATAGATCATCCTTTTGAATTGATCATAGGTGATCCAGATGTTGGAGTTAAAACTAGAAGTGCAACTTTAAATGAATGTTTATTTTCAGTTTTTCTATCTCAAGAAGAACCAAAGAAGATTGAAGATGCACTAATTGATCCAGATTGGGTTATTGCCATGCAAGAAGAGCTCAATCAGTTTGAAAGATAAGAAGTCTGGACACTGGTACCCAGGCTTAAAGATAGATCTGTTATTGGCACGAAATGGGTATACAGGAACAAGTTAGACGGTGATGGCATTGTTACAAGGAACAAAGCTAGACTGGTGGCAAAGAATTACTCCCTGGAAGAGGGAATTGATTATGACGAGACCTACGCACCAGTTTCAAGACTTAAAGCCATCAGGATATTTCTGGCATTCGCAGCACATTCTAATTTTAAAGTCTATCAAATGGATGTGAAGAGTGCATTTCTGAATGGAGAGTTAGAAGAGGAAGTATATGTGGAACAACCCCCTGGCTTTGAAAATCCAGAGTTTGCTGACTTTGTATATTTTCTATTCAAAGCTCTCTATGGACTGAAGCAAGCACCGAGAATATGGTATGACACTCTCTCTGAGTTTTTACTTGAAAATGGTTTCATTAGAGGTGTCATAGATAAAACTCTCTTTTACAAATTGCATGAAAAAGATATGATATTTGTCCAAGTTTATGTTGACGATATTATATTTGGTTCTACTAACGACAACTTGTGCAAAAGATTTGCTAAGTTAATGCAGAGCAGGTATGAAATGAGTATGATGGGTGAGCTATCATTCTTCCTTGGATTGCAAGTAAAGCAAAAGGAAGATGGGATTTTTATTTGGCAATCAATGTACGCAAGGGATCTTCTAAGAAAATACAATCTAGAAGATTCTTCACCGACAAAAACCCCTATGCCAACAGCCACTAAGCTTGACAAGGATGAAGCTGGTAAGAAAGTTGACATCATAAGCTACAGAGATATGATAGGCTCCTTATTATATCTAACTACTAGTAGACCCGATATAATGTTTGCAACTTGCTTATGTGCAAGGTTTCAATCTGACCCTAGGGAATCTCATCTTATAGCCGAAAAATGAATATTTAGATATCTGAAGGGTACACCAAATCTTGGAATTTGGTACCCTAAGGATACAGGTTTTGACCTAATAGGGTATACAGATTCAGACTATGCAGGGTGCAGGATGGACAGGAAACGTACATATGGAAGCTGTCAGTTTCTAGGACGTCGTTTGATCTCCTGGTACAGCAAGAAACAGCACTCAGTGTCTACCTCGACAACTGAAGCAGAATACATTGCGGCAGGTAGCTGTTGTGCACAGATCTTGTGGATAAGGAATCAGCTAAATGACTATGGACTTGCGTTGAACAAAATTCGAATATTCTGTGATAACACAAGTGCTATAGCTATTTCCAACAATCCTGTACAACATTCACGAACCAAGTGTTAGTATTGGTGTCCTAGAGACAATACTTTTAATGTTTTATTGAAAACAATTAAGGATTATGTTTTATTAGATTATTTAATTAATATTTATTATGTCTTTATTTACTGCGTTATAAATTGAAAGCATAATAAATGTCCTTGGAATATTAATACGCATTATATTCCTTTAAGTATGTGACTTAAAAATGAGATTATATTAATAGTATTTTATTCCTAAAATTCTCTAGTCGAGTATTATTATTTAAGGACAATAATAATGCAATAAGACTAGTATGTTTGTTGACAGATGACCGCATCTCATTGGTCATAGGTATGGTGATACTAAAGTCAAGAACATAAGTGTATGTCTCAATGCATGACACTGGAAAGACCCACCATGAGATTCTACATGTTAATAAGTGTCATAAGGAATTCTCACTATGATAATAATGTAATGATCCTCTGACTTGAAATCACTATATTTCTATACGAGAATTAATATACTTTGATTACACTCAAAGTTACCTTTAACCGGGTAATGATAAATGTGGACATTGGGTATGCTATGAATCGTATAATGAATATGAATGATAGATATAGGATTTAACTCTCAGATTTTCGGAGTGATATTATAGGCCTCTTGATTGAGTGAGACTAAGAAATGCATGGTCGTGCTCAAATATTGATTTGTTTAATAATCTACTCATTGATCAAGGAAACCAAGGTTAAACGTTGAAGAGGATGACACAATACATGCCTCGAGTTTGATCTGTAATATAAGGTTCAAGGGATTATATTACATTATACGTTATTCATGAAAGGTTTAATTGAATCACCAATTAATTATTATTACTTGGGTAGCAATGATGTATTACTAGATGCCGCTCATTATTTATAATTTTATTATTGGATATTAAAATTATTGTCAACGTAATAATAACCTATAGGGTCACACACAAAGAACGCTAAAGGAGAATTAAATTAAATTATGAATTTAAATTAAATAAGAAATTCGAATTTAATTATGATATTAATTAAGTTGGACTTAATTAATTAATTAATTTGAATTTAAATAGAAGCCCAATATGATTAGGCTTCTCAAAATAGATTGGGCTCTCTATATAAACCTCTTTAAGTCTCATATTAGGGTAACACGTTTTTGTGAGAAACCCTAGCCGTTTGAGAGAAAGAGAGAGATAGAGAGAAATCTATTCTTGGTGGCTAGTACCTCCCTCCTTAGTGTTGATACAAAGCGTTCGTCTGGATACCGATAGAGACGTAAATCGTATATACGGGATACGTGATGATTGAAGGTTTTGTGCTCTTCTTCTCTCATGGATACATGGTGATTCAAGCTTGGACCTTCATTATTCATCCATTATTAAAGCTTCGTTTAAGGTAAACATCTAATCTCCGAATTAAATATCATGTTTCGCATGGATCCTGCGTTTGGGTTTCGTTTTGAATTGATTTTTATGTTAATTCCGCTGCGTTTACATGCCCGAAACCCATCAATGGCATCAGAGTTACTTGCGAAACTTTTTAATTCGGTTATGTGTTTAACAGTTTTTCGATGTATGTAAACATGTATATGATATGCCATGGCTATATGTTGATATATATGTTTTATATGATTTTGAATATATGATATTCATGTGTTTTATAATCATGAGATGATTGTGCGTATTGCTGTATGTATATGATACATGTTTATTCTTGTTATGGGAATCGTATTCGATACCAATTCTGAAACGGTTTCGGTAGATTTTCTGAAATCTGTGTCCATTATCCGATTTTTGCAAACAATATATGTTTTCTGACTGAATTGTGTCACTGATCAATACTGACGTAGTCAGCTTGGTGTCTGTAAGCCATTCGATGTCGTTACAGGCCCCAAAATGGCGATTTATTATTTTATGAAATTTATTTGATTTTCTGAAATTTCAAAATTTGTTATATATGATTATATGATATGTTTATATAATCTGAGATATATTACATGTGTTATGTGATAGCATGGTGGATGATTATGGCCTAAAGACCCATAGGATAGTGGTTTTGAATTATGGTTTTGGTTTTTAAATACGACTTGCATGTCATTTATTCATTGTAATTGTTAATCTCGAATGTAACTCGAGTTCTTCTTGTAATTTCATTAGAATAGATTTATTTATCATTCAATGTAATTGTTCAATGGAGACTTGGAAACAAGGAAGGTAGGAGGCAATCCAGATGATGGAGCAATGAAGAAGATAAAGACATGTAATAGTATAGTATTTGAAACCACCATAGATTGACCTTGATATTTCCATTAGCTTGGAATTATCACATAGGATGGGGCCATAACCAAACACGTTTAATTTACGCACTATACATATATGTATATTAATGCATGTGTAGATATGTATGCGTTGGGATGATGTATGTATTAGATACGACACCCATGCCATGCCTGCTTAAGAAAGATAAAATCTGTAACGATTCAAGATTTTAAAATTAAACAAATGATCATGAGATTCTTGTGTTTATGAAACACGGTATTGAATATGAATTTTCTTTTTCTGATATGGGGAGATTTTGTCAAAAGCGAATTATTATTCGTAAGAAAGTTGGGTTTTAAGTGAGACCACTTGTGACTTCTCCGACGATTTGGAAATCAAACCATTGACGAATATTGAAATAGATTATTTGATCAAGGAAAAATTGAGAATCTCTCTATGATGGGATCATGATCGTTAAATAATAAATCCTTAAATAAATATTAAGTTAATAAAGATGCCTTCCAATGTTAATACACATCAAGATCTAGATTGAGAAGGAGTGGGTTTGCCAAAGTGAGGTGCTCTTATCAATCATGGGAAAATGTGATAAGTAAATGTACTTAGTTTATTGAAACATTGGGTCTAACTTAACTAAATCATCACAATAGGATTGTGGGTTTAGAGGCATAGAGTTTGGTGAGATTTATAGGATAAATGTGTACAAAGGGTTGTTCCACCAAACTTTCCAAGAGTTATATTTGATATAATCGACAAATGTTGTCTACCTAAATAGTCGTGTTTTAGGTGTATTAGCCAACTCTATCTTAAAACATGGATGAAATATGGATCTTGGCTCAGTAGAAAGATTTAAAGAAATCATTTCCGAATTAATAGTTAGGGCTATTGATTTGATATAAATAGTGGGAGATATATATTATGAATGTATATGATAATCACTTGAACATAATTAAACTTCTGCAAACTAACTAATATGCATTTTAAACATAGTAGATATTTAATGACAAACAACACAAATAACTTCTCTGTGAGAGCAACCCTTGAGAAGGACAAGCTGACAGGAACCAACTTCCTTGATTGGTATAGAAATTTGAGGATTGTCCTCAGGCAAGAGCGAAAGCTCCACGTCATTGAAATTCCTTCACATGCTTCTCCTGCTGAGAATGCAACTCGCGTTCAGCAAAATGCTTATCAGAAGCATATTGATAATGCGAATGATGTTGCATGTCTCATGTTAGCAACCATGAGTGCTGAACTTTAAAAACAACATGAGCAAATGGATGCTTATGAAATGATTGAACACCTTCAAAGGATGTTTGAGGGACAGGCTCGTCAAGAAAGGTTCGACACGAGCAAAGCACTGCATGCTTGCAAACAGGGAGAGCGTGAACCTGTTCAACCACATGTTCTAAAGATGATAGGTTATATTGAGTATCTTGATACTTTGGGTTTCCCGATTGGTCAGAAAGCTCAGATTGACTTAATCTTGCAATCTCTGAACAGCAACTATACTCATTTTGTTATGAACTACAATATGAATGAGATAGACAAAACACCCACTGAACTGTTGGCCATGTTGCGAACTGATGAAACCAACATGAAAAAGGCTGAACCTGCTCCTATATTGATGGTAGATAACAAAGGTAAGGCGAAAAGGAAAGGCAAATGGAAGGGAAAGAAGAAGATTCGATCTGCTTCTGGTCCCAAGCCAAAGGCTAATCCCAAACAGGCTTTAAAGCCTAAAGGTGCTGTTGCAAAGGGTGATTGTCACTACTGTGGTAAACCAGGTCATTGGAAGAGAAACTGTCATGCTTATTTGGAGGATCTGAAGAAGAAGAAGGCTGGTCAAACTTCTGATTCAGGTATTTATGTCATAGAGGTCAATTTGTCTACTTCTACATCATGGGTATTACATACTGGATGTGGTTCTCACATTTGTATAAATGTGAAGGAACTACAAACGAGTAGGACATTGGCTAAAGGAGAGGTCGACCTACGAGTTGGCAATGGAGCAAAGGTTGCTGCTTTGGCTGTAGGGACTTATTATTTATCATTACCTACTGGGCTTATTTTAGAACTTGAGAACTGTTTTTACGTGCCTGCAATTTGCAGAAACATTATTTCGGTTTCTTGTTTGGACAAGAAAGGTTTTGCATTTTGAATTCAGAACAATAGTTGTTCCTTTTCTTTGAATAATGTTACCTATGGGGTTGCACGTTTATTTAATGGTTTATATGTTCTTGATTTAGACACTCCTATCTATAATGTGAATAAGGAACGTCTTAAAACTAATGACTCAAATCAAACATACCTCTGGCACTGTCGTTTAGGCCATATAAATGAGAAGCGCATTTCCAAGTTACACAAGGATGGATACTTGGATAAGTTTGACTTTGAATCATACGAAGCATGCGAACCTTGTCTCATTGGAAAAATAACTAAAGCTCCTTTTACTGGACAAGGTAAAAGAACCACTGAACGATTAGAACTTATACATAGTGATGTATGTGGCCCTTTACGTACTATGGCAAGAGGTGGCTTTTACTACTTTATCACGTTTACTAATGATTTCAGTAGATACGGATATGTGTATCTTATGAAGAACAAATCCGACTCTTTTGAAAAGTTTAAAGAATACAAAGCAGAAGTAGAAAAGCAAACTAGCGGAAGTATTAAGACTCTGCGATCTGATCGTGGAGGTGAATACTTAAGCCATGAATTTAAGAGTTTCTTAAAAGAGTGTGGTATTGTATCACAACTCACTTATCCCGGAACACCACAATGGAATGGAGTTTCCGAGAGGAGGAATCATACCTTGTTGGACATGGTGCGATCAATGATGAGTCATGCAGATCTTTCAATTAGTTTCTGGGGCTACGCCCTGGAGACGGCTTCTTATACACTAAACCGAGTTCCTACTAAAACGGTTCAGAAGACTCCGTATGAGATATGAACTGAGAAACCTCATAGCATGTCATTTATGAAAATTTAAGGATGTGAGGCATTTGTGAAATGTCTAACTTCTGAGAAGCTAGGACCTAAATCAAAAAAATGTAACTTTATGGGATACCCAATTGAAACAAAAGGTTATTCTTTCTATAATCCTTCCGAGAACAAAGTGTTTGTTACTCGAACTGCAGTGTTCCTTGAAAGAGAAATGCTGTCTAAGAAAGACAGTGGGAGGATAATAGATCTCGATGAAATTCGAGACCCATATGATAACAATGAACCAATGGAGGAACCTGAGCAAAATGTACAAGAAAACAATACTACTCAAGAACCACAGGTTGTTCGTAGGTCTGGTAGGATTCGCCATGAGCCTGAGAGATATTATGGATTTCTCTTGACTAAAGATGGTGATGTGATGCTTGTGGATGAAAATGAGCCTCTCACAATACAAGACGCTATGAACACTCTAAAATTTAAGAGATGGCTAGATGCCATGAAATCTGAGATGGAATCCATGTATACTAATCAAGTATGGACTTTGGTTGATCCACCTGAAGGGGTAAAACCTATAGGGTGCAAGTGGGTTTTCAAAAAGAAGACCGACATGAATGGTAATGTACAGACCTATAAGGCAGGATTGGTGGCAAAAGGTTTCAAGCAAATTCATGGTATTGACTATGATGAAACCTTTTCACCAGTGGTTATGTTCAAGTCCATCAGGATTTTGCTTGCTATAGCTGCTTACCATGACTATGAAATCTGGCAAATGGATGTCAAAACCGCTTTCTTAAATGGGAGCCTTGAAGAAGATGTGGATGTGTATATGACACAGCCTGAAGGTTTTGTTGATCCAAAGGATGCTAGGAAGGTATGTAAGTTGCGTCGATCCATTTATGGATTGAAACAAGCCTCGAGGAGATGGAACATTCGTTTTGATGAAACTGTCAAAGAGTTTGGGTTTATTCAAAATGAAGATGAACCATGTGTTTACAAGAAGGTTAGTGGGAGCAATGTGGCATTTCTAGTATTATATGTTGATGATATATTAATTTTAGGAAATGATATTCCTTTTTTACAGGCTATTAAGACTTGGTTGAGTAAGAATTTCTCAATGAAAGACTTAGACGATGCGACCTATATTTTAGGAATCAGGATCTATAGAGATAGATCAAGAAGAATGATCGGCCTAAGTCAGAGTACATACATTGACAAAGTTTTGCATCGATTTGGGATGCAAGAGGCTAAAAGGGGATATGTCCATATGTCTCATGGGATATCGATCTCGAAAGAAAACAGTCCTAAATCATTGGATGATAAGGACCGTATGAGTAAGGTTCCATATGCTTCAGCAATTGGTTCTATAATGTATGCAATGATATGTACTCGTTCTGATGTCTCGTATGGTTTGAGCATGACGAGTAGATACTAGTCTAATCCAGGTGAAGGTCACTGGACGGCAGTCAAGAATATTCTTAAGTACCTGAAGAGGACTAAAGATCAATTCTTGGTATATGGAGGAGAAGAAAATCTGGATGTAAAAGGTTACACCGACGCTAGTTTCCAGACTGACAAGGATGATTTGATTTCTCAGTCTGGATTTGTGTTTTGTCTAAATGGAGATGTTGTATGCTGGAATGGTTCACAGCAGAGACAGTTGTTGATTCTACAATAAAGCCTAAGTATATTGATGCTTGCGAAGCAGCCAAGGAGGCTATTTGGGGATGTACTTAGGGGATATCACCTAATTAATGAGATTAATGATCAAGGAGATATACATATATGTGCAGTGCATACAAATGATAACATTGCAGATCCACTGACCAAGGCTTTGTCGTAGCAGAAGCACGAAGGTCATACTAGTTCCATGGGTATTAGATACATGAGAGATTGGCTCTAGTACAAGTGGGAGATTGTTAGTTTTGGTATCCTAGAGACAATAATTTTAATATTTTATTGAAAACAATTAAGGATTATGTTTTATTAGATTATTTACTTAATATTTATTATGTCTTTATTTACTGCGTTATAAATTGAAAGCATAATAAATGTCCTTGGAATAGTAATACGCATTATATTCCTGTAAGTATGTGACTTAAAAATGAGATTATATTAATAGTATTTTATTCCTAAAATTCCCTAGTCGAGTATTATTATTTAAGGACAATAATAATGCAATAAGACTAGTATGTTTGTTGACAGATGACCGCATCTCATTGGTCATAGGTATGGTGATACTAAAGTCAAGAACATAAGTGCATGTCTCAATGCATGACACTAGAAAGACCCGTCATGAGATTCTACATATTAATAAGTGTCATAATGAATTCTCACTGTGATAATGATGTAATGATCCTCTGACTTGAAATCATTATATTTCTATACGAGAATTAATATACTTTGATTACACTCAAAGTTACATTTAACCGGGTAATGATAAAGGTGGACATTGGGTATGCTATGAATCTTATGAGGAATATGAATGATAGATATAGGATTTAACTCTCCGATTTTCGGAGTGATATTATAGGCCTCTTGATTGAGTGAGACTAAGAAATACATGGCTGTGCTCAAATATTGATTTGTTTAATAGTCTACTCATTGATCAAGGAAACCAAGGTTAAACGTTGAAGAGGATGACACAATACATGCCTCGAGTTTGATCTATAATATAAGGTTAAAGGGATTATATTACATTATACATTATTCACGAAAGGTTTAATTGAATCACCAATTAATTATTATTACTTGGGTAGCAATGATGTATTACTAGATGCCGCTCATTGTTTATAATTTTATTATTGGATATTAAAATTATTGTCAACGTAATAGTAACCTATAGGGTCACACACAAAGAACGCTAAAGGAGAATTAATTTAAATTATGAATTTTAATTAAATAAGAAATTTGAATTTAATTATGATATTAATTAAGTTGGACTTAATTAATTAATTAATTTGAATTTAAATAGAAGCCCAATATGATTAGGCTTCTCAAAATAGATTGGGCTCTCTATATAAACCTCTTTAAGTCTTATATTAGGGTAAAACGTTTTTGTGAAAAACCCTAGCCGTTTGAGAGAAAGAGACAGATAGAGAGAAATTTGTTCTTGGTGGCTAGTACCTCCCTCCTTAGTGTTGATACAAAGCGTTAGTGTGGATACCGATAGAGACGTAAATCGTACATATGGGATACATGGTGATTGAAGGTTTTGTGCTCTTCTTCTTTCATGGATACATGGTGATTCAAGCTTGGACCTTCATTATTCATCCATTATTAAAGCTTCGTTTAAGGTAAACATCTAATCTCCGAATTAAATATCATGTTTCGCACGGATCCTGCATTTGGGTTTTGTTTTGAATTTATTTTTACGTTAATTCCGCTGCATTTACATGCCCGAAACCCATCACCAAGCACATTGATATAAGGTATTACTTTATCCGAGAACATGTCATGAACGGAACTGTGGTGATACATTTTGTACCCACAGAAGATCAAATAGTCGACATCTTCACGAAACCACTTGATGAATCCACTTTCTCTAAGTTGGTTAGTGAACTAGGGATGTTAAACAATGGCTAATTTTTGGTGGCTAGGAATTGATTTGAGTTCATAAATATTAAATGTTAATATTTTAAGAATTTATGAGACTTGAATTAATAAAATCCTAGGGCTTATGAATTTTTGGAAAATTATCTAAAGATTAAATTAATATTCTTAATAGATAATTATTTCAATTATAGCATAAGTACTTATGTTTAAATTAAAGCATTTATAAGCATTAATGTAAATTAATATATACTTTAATAATTATTATTATACATTAATATAAATGATTATGTTATTAATTAATTAATTAATTTGCTCATTAAATTAATTCAAGCATGAGTTAATTTAATTGCTAAATTAATTAGAATAGTTAATAATATAAATATTTATTTTATGTCTTTAATAATTTAGTAGTATGTAAATTATTGTTGTTTTTCTTAAAGTTTCTTAATAATAATTGCTTGTTAATATTTATTGTATTATGATTAATTTATCTAAAATTTGAATAAGATTTTTATTATTTTATTTCGAATTTAGAAACAATTAATAATATTAGTAATTATTTTATAATAATTCAGCATGACTTCTTATTAAAAGTCTCAGCATGACTTATTTTATAAAGAAAATCGGCATCACTTTTTACTTTAATAAAAGTCATACCGAGTGGTAATATAAATAAGTCATACTGAGCATTTGTTTGATTTTCTGTTCTGTTTAAATTTTAAATAAATCTCGGTATGACATTTGAAAAGTCATACCGAGACCTGTTGATTTGCCTTTAGTTTATTTTTTCGGTATGACTTTTAAAAAGTCATACCGAGTATTATTAGCTTTAAGTATATAGTATAATTTTGTTTTTTTTCAAATTAAATCAGTATGACTTTTTAAAAAGTCATACCGACTGATTTGCTTTGATTTATTTTTTGGTATGACTTTTAAAAAGTCATACCAAGTCTTTTTATCTAAAAGTCATACCAGGTTAATACAACAAAAAAAAGAAGGTAATACTGATACTCAGTTATATACACACGCAGATACACAAAACAGCTCTAGGACTTTTTCAAAACGTTTGGATTTCTTCTTACAACTGATAATCAGTTGTTGTGTTCGATCTACAAGTGATTTCACTTGCTGGTGTGTGCTTAAGTCAACTGTTCCAAACGAAACTCTGCCCGATTTTCGTTGAAACCGAACCGTTTTTTTTCTCTTGGACTAAATCGATTAGGAATATATATAGCTGTTGTTGATTTCTATGTCAAGGACTGATTTTAGAGTGATTCTGTGTTTAAAATCGATTTGAGAATATTAGTTGCAGTTAGGGTTTTTGACTTTTGGACTTGTAATTAATATTTTATTGTATTATTGCACTTTGTAATTTCATAATTGTAATAGTAGTAATTAAAATGGCTGGAAATTGTGAAATTGTGGAGACGAATTTTGTAGAATTTTTTAATCCAATAAACTGCTCAGTTGAGAGGTTTAGGTCGTGGATCATATTTTTGAACGAGCATTCACTAGTAAGGACTGCAATAACTTTGGACGCCCCTTTATAAATTAATGCTTTAAGGGCCCTGTACTTTACAGCTAGGAATAGATCAATTGCAGCGAGAGTACAATTTTCCTTCACCATTGGAGAACGTGAGTACATGGTGACTGAAAATGATGTGAACATGATCTTAGGGTTTCTAACTGATGATTTCGTTGACCTACCAACTGCTCCAGACATACTTGAATTCTTCTATGCAATTCAGTATCAGGATGACATTAATCTGGTAAAGTTGACTAAAGCCAAGCTGGTTAGCGAATGGGACTATTTCTTTGATACACTAGCCAAAGTAGGTGCCCTAGAGGCAATACAATATTTCTTTTAATAAACCTTTATGTTATTTGATTATTCAATAAACATATTTATTATGACTTTAATTACTGCGATATATTTGTTAGCATAATAAATGTCCTTAGAATCATGATACACATTGTATAGTTTAAGTACATGACTTGAACTTGAGATTATATAATATATCATATTCTTAAATGTCCCTAGTCGAGTATTATTATTATAGGACAATAATAATACATAAATAGACTAGTATGTTGTTTGACAGATAACCACATCTCATTGGTTATAAGTATGGGGATACTAAAGTCAATACATAGGTACATGTAGGAGTACATGGTACTGGACAGACCCACAGTGAGATTCTTCATGTTTAATAAAGTCATAAGAAAGACTCACAGTGATAATGGTGGAATGATCCTCTGACTTGAGATCATTATATTTCTATACGAGGATTAATATACTTTGACTACATTAAAAGTTACCTTTGACCGGGTAATGATAAAAGTGGATATCGGGTATATCATGAGTCGTATGAGAAATATGAATGATAGATAAAGGATTTAACCCTCCTATAATTAGGAGAGATATTATTGGCCTCTTGATTGAGTGAGACTATAAAATGCATGGTCGTGCTCAAATAATGATTTGTTTTTAATAGTCTACTCATGGATCAAGTAAACCTGGATTAAATGTTGTAGAGGATGACTAAATACATGCCTCGAATTTAATCTATAATATATATGGTTAAAAGGATTATATTACACGGAAACATTAATCATGAAAGGTTTTATCGAATCACGATTTAATTGTTGTTTAATTGGGTAGCAATGATGTATTACTAGATACCGCTCATTGTTTATAATTTTATTGGAGAATAAAATTATTGCTAATTAAATAATAGCTTATAGGGTCACACACATAGAGCACCTAGAGGAATAATTAATTTAAATTATAGATTTAAATTAATTGATGATTATTTGAATTTTATTATATTAATTAAGTGAGACTTAATTAATTGAAATAATATAAATTCGAATTTGAAGAGGATTTCTGCCCATAATAATTAAGTATGACTTAATTATTAATTAAATAATAGAAACATGTTTTATTATTTAATCCTATACCTACATGGGTTAGGTTTTGCTGCATAGGCCCATTAACCAAACATTATAAATAGATACTGATAGGTTAAATGTGTTTTACGTTTTTGTGAGAAAAACCCCTAGAGGCAGCAGCAAAGGCAGCAAGAAAGCAGTAGTTCGAAATCATCAAAGGAGTCTAGTACATCCACTCCGTAATCAAGATCGTGAGACGCTCTTGAAGGTGCTCGTGTGGATACCATAGAGGTGCTTTCGAGAGGAAGACACAAGTCGTGATAGCAAGGATCTCCGTTGAGTTCATGACATTGAAGATCTTAATAGGTATGATTCGATTATCACCATAATCCGTCAAATCTTATACATGATCCTGCGTTAGGGTTCCGAAATTTTTGTTATATTTACGTTAATCCGCTGCGTTTTATGCCTCGGAACCCAACAATGGTATCAGAGCTACGTGTATAAGGGACTGATTTTGTTACGTGTTAACTGTATTTGATACAAATATGCCTTTTTGGTTACTGCCATGCCACTGTCATGCTACTGCTTTGTTACTGCCATGCCTGTTTGAGACTGCCATGCTACTGCAATGTTGTAATCTGTTATGACATGATATGTATGATTAAAACTGTTCGTATGATGAGTACATGGATGATGATACTAGCATGTTAATGATTTGCCATGACTGATTTATATGCCTTGTTGCGATTTGTATATTATGTATGAGGGTCAGTTTGTATAGTGATATAAACTGGTGGACAGATTGTGTTGGACATGATCTGTTAACTGGGATATTATCAGTATGTATATGATACATGCTTCTGAAACTGTATAAGTTGTAGTGGGGAAAAAGGCCAACAGATATGATCTGTAGTTCAGAAATTGATGATTTCTGAATATGACTGGTCTTTATTTTGTGTACTTGAGCATGGTGCTGGTTATGGCCCTTAGACCCCTAGATTAATGGTTTTGGTTTTGGTTTTATAAATACGACTTGTATGTCGTTTTCTTCATTCTTGTAATTGTTTAACCTCGAATGTAACTCGAGTTTTCTTATGTAAGTACATTGTTATAGATTGTATTCAATTATTCCATGTAATGTACTTGAAGATTGAAGGATGATCCAAGAAGAGGAGAAAGCACCAGTGGATACAAGAAGAATGCAGACATGTAATTGTATTTATATTTTACCACCATAGATTGACTTTGATCCTTTCATTAGCTCGAAAGGATCACATAGGAAAGGGGCCATAACCAAGCACGTTTACATACTGCACTTTACATATTGATGTATGAATGGTAGTGTAGAATAGTTAATGATGCATGCTTTAATTAGATTAATCATGTATGTATGTATTAGATACGTCACCCATGCCATGCTTGTCATGCTAAACAAGATAAAATCTGTAACGATTTAAGATTTTAAAATTAACAAACGATCATGAGATTCTTGTGTTTATGAAATATGGATTTTTAAAACACGGAATTGAATATGAATTTTTGATATCTATAACTGGGATTTTCTGACAAAAGCGGATATGCGTATTCGTAAGGCTGATGGGTTTTAAGTGTGACCACTGGTATCTTCCAACTACCTAGGAAATGAACAATTTAAGATGTCAATTTGAAATATTTGATTCAAGGAAAAATTGAGGATCTCTTCATGATGTGATCATGATCGTCGTAAATTTTCTAAACCTCTTAACAAAATATTAAGTTTTAATCGGATGCTTTCCAATGAATGAACACTCATCGAATCCTAGATCGATTAGGGGAAAGACTGTCAGTGGCAGGGGACTCCTATCTATCGTGGCGAGATGCGACGAATATAAACGGTTATATTTGGCCGTTGTATCATTGGGTCTAACTTAACTGAGACGTCATAATAAGGTGAAAATAAACGGTTATATTCAACCATTATGAACTTAGAAGCATAGAGTTTGGTTAAAAGTCTATTAGATAGATAAGATCAATCGTTGTTCACCAAACTATCCAAGAATTATATATGATATAATTGACAATTGTTGTCTACCTAAATAATCATTTTTAAGGACTTCCAGTGGTTGACTTTAGACATGACGAAATATGGATCTTGGCTCACTAGAAAGAATTATGGGATATACTTTCCAAATTAATAGTAAGGGCTATTAATTTGATAAAAAATAGTGGGAGATATATTATGAATATATCATAATCATTTGAACATAATAAATAACTCAGACAATCTAATGTTTATTTTGTGCTTTTATCATTGTAGATACCAAGTAATGGCAAACAACACAAACACACTATCCGTACGATCAGTCCTTGAGAAGGATAAGCTGACAGGAGGAAACAACTTCCTAGACTGGCAGAGGAATTTGAGGATTGTCCTCAGACAAGAACGCAAGCTTCATGTCATTGATATTCCTCCGGCAGGTCCCCTTCCTGAGGGCACTACTGTTGAGGAACGAGCGGCCCATACAAAGGATGAGAATGATGCAACTGATGTTGCATGTCTTATGTTGGCAACTATGAGTGCTGAGCTTCAAAGACAGCATGTGCATATGGATGAATATACTATTAATGAGCACTTATAAAGCATGTTTGCAAGCCAAACTCGTCAAGAAAGGTTCAACACGAGTAAGTCACTCTTTAATTGCAAACAAGGGGCAAGTGAACCAGTTGGCCCACATGTTCTGAAGATGATTGGTTATATTGAGTACCTTGAAACTTTGGGTTTCCCGTTAATTCAGGAAATTGGTATTGACCTAATCATGAATTCTTTGAACAACAAATTCACTCAATTTGTTATAAACTACAATATGAATGAATTTGACAAAACACCTACTGAATTGTTGGCTATGTTGAGAACATATGAGACCAATATGAAGACGGCTGAACCTGCTCCCATACTGATGGTGGGCAATAAAGGTAAGGCAAAAGGGAAAGGCAAGTGGAAGGGTAAGAAGAAGACAGGATCTGATTCTACACCCAAGCCAAAGTCAGCTCCTAAACAGGCTTTAAAGCCTAAAGGTGGGGTCGCTAAGGGTGAATGTCACTACTGTATGAAAACTGGTCACTAGAAGAGAAACTGTTCAGTTTACTTGGAGGATCTGAAGAAGAAGAGAGCTGATCAAGCTTCTAATTCAGGTATATATGTTATAGAAGTCAATCTGTCTATTTCTACATCTTGGGTATTGGATACTGGATGTGCTGCTCACATTTGTATAAATGTGCAGGAAATGCAGAGAAGTAGGACATTGGCTAAAGGAGAAATGGACCTACGAGTTGGCAATGGAGCAAGAGTTGCTGTTTTAGCTGTAGGAACCTATTATTTATCTTTGCCCTCTGGGCTTGTTTTAGAACTGGAGAATTGTTTTTACGTGCCTGCGATTCGCAGAAACATTATTTCTGTTTCTTGTTTGGACAAGAAAGGTTTTTCGTTTACAATAAAGAACAACAGTTGCTCTTCTGCCTTGAATGGTTTAACCTATGGTGTTGCGCGTTTGTTTAATGGTTTATATGTTCTTGACTTAGATACTCTTGTCTGTAATATAGAAAACAAACGACTTAAAGTTAATGACTCAAATCAAACATACCTATTTTTGAATAGGTATGTTTAATGATTTAATCCAATGAACTGCTCAGTTGAGAGGTTTAGGTCGTGGATCATATTTTTGAACGAGCATTCACTAGTAAGGACTGCAATAACATTGGACGCCCCTTTATAAATTAATGCTTTAAGGGCCCTGTACTCTACATCTAGGAATAGATCAATTGCAGCGAGAGTACAATTTTCCTTCACCATTGGAGAACGTGAGTACATGGTGACTGAAAATGATGTGAACATGATCTTAGGGTTTCCAACTGATGATTTCGTTGACCTACCAACTGCTCCAGACATACTTGAATTCTTCTATGCAATTCAGTATCAGGATGACATTAATCTGGTAAAGTTGACTAAAGCCAAGCTGGTTAGCGAATGGGACTATTTCTTTGATACACTAGCCAAAGTAGGTGCCCTAGAGGCAATACAATATTTCTTTTAATAAACCTTTATATTATTTGATTATTCAATAAACATATTTATTATGACTTTAATTACTGCGATATATTTGTTAGCATAATAAATGTCCTTAGAATCATGATACACATTGTATAGTTTAAGTACATGACTTGAACTTGAGATTATATAATATATCATATTCTTAAATGTCCCTAGTCGAGTATTATTATTATAGGACAATAATAATACATAAATAGACTAGTATGTTATTTGACAGATAACCACATCTCATTGGTTATAAGTATGGGGATACTAAAGTCAATACATAGGTACATGTAGGAGTACATGGTACTGGACAGACCCACAGTGAGATTCTTCATGTTTAATAAAGTCATAAGAAAGACTCACAGTGATAATGGTGGAATGATCCTCTGACTTGAGATCATTATATTTCTATACGAGGATTAATATACTTTGACTACATTAAAAGTTACCTTTGACCGGGTAATGATAAAAGTGGACATCGGGTATATCATGAGTCGTATGAGAAATATGAATGATAGATAAAGGATTTAACCCTCCTATAATTAGGAGAGATATTATTGGCCTCTTGATTGAGTGAGACTATAAAATGCATGGTCGTGCTCAAATAATGATTTGTTTTTAATAGTCTACTCATGGATCAAGTAAACCTGGATTAAATGTTGTAGAGGATGACTAAATACATGCCTCGAATTTAATCTATAATATATATGGTTAAAAGGATTATATTACACGGAAACATTAATCATGAAAGGTTTTATCGAATCACGATTTAATTGTTGTTTAATTGGGTAGCAATGATGTATTACTAGATACCGCTCATTGTTTATAATTTTATTGGAGAATAAAATTATTGCTAATTAAATAATAGCCTATAGGGTCACACACATAGAGCACCTAGAGGAATAGTTAATTTAAATTATAAATTTAAATTAATTGATGATTATTTGAATTTTATTATATTAATTAAGTGAGACTTAATTAATTGAAATAATATAAATTCGAATTTGAAGAGGATTTCTGCCCATAATAATTAAGTATGACTTAATTATTAATTAAATAATAGAAACATGTTTTATTATTTAATCCTATACTTGCATGGGTTAGGTTTTGCTGCATAGGCCCGTTAACCAGTCATTATAAATAGATAATGATAGGTTAAATGTGTTTTACGTTTTTGTGAGAAAAACCCCTAGAGGCAGCAGCAAAGACAGCAAGAAGGCAGTAGTTCGAAATCATCAAAAGAGGCTAGTACATCCACTCCGTAATCAAGATCGTGAGACGTTCTTGAAGGTGCTCGTGTTGATACCATAGAGGTGCTTTCGAGAGGAAGACACAAGTCGTGATAGCAAGGATCTCCGTTGAGTTCGTGACATTTAAGATCTTAATAGGTATGATTCGATTATCACCATAATTCGTCAAATCTTATACATGATCCTGCGTTAGGGTTCCGAAATTTTTGTTATATTTACGTTAATCCGCTGCGTTTTATGCCTCGGAACCCAACAATAACATGCTACTATCCTAGATTTTTGATGCTTTTCATGAATGATTTACTTACAGATGAGGATAAAACACTGTTCCAAGACAGTCCTGTAGAAGAGTCTCCAACTTCACAAAAGAACTTATTCACTAGGCTAAATAACAAACTCAAGTATCCAATTGTGCCAGTGTTAAGAACAACATACAGGGGTGTGATCATGGATCGAATTATAAATCCTGCACAGGCTCAACCGCATCAGCTAGAGCTAGAGCAAATTCCAGATCCAATACCAATGGAAGGTGACACCTCTGCACAGCTTTTACTTGAAGTTGCTCAACATGCAGAACTTGAGACAGAGGTACAACAGGTAATAACTCACACCTTAGCTTCCAATTTCCTACCTATAAATATAAATAATATACCTAAAGATTTATCTGTGGTGGACTATGATTGTGGTCTTACACTTCAGGACTTCGGCTATGAACCTGACAACACACAGGTTCAATCCTCAGCTGAGATAGAACCTCAAACAGTTTCTCCTTCACCATCTTATTTAAGTCATAAAAGAAAGAGAAACAAACCTGTCAGAAAAGTTAGAGGTAGAGGTATCACGGCGAGTCAACCCGCAGCTCTGTCTCCACCTACAAAAAGATTGAGAATTGAACCTGAGACAACTGCAGACCCGTCCTTATCCTTTCAGTGGGAAATTGACTTTGAAATGGCAATTCAACAGTCACTAAAGTCACTCGATCAAACGGGTGATTCTATTGAAATTCGTCGTCGAGCCACGGCATCTTGTGACGAGTGTCGCACCCTGCTAGCGCTTACACTAGCAGGACGTCCACTCGCAGAAACACAATCACATGAGGGCACATCAAATCAGGAAAATGTTTTTGAATCAAACTGGTCAGATGCCACTTTTAATGTGGACCAAGACATTTTCGATGCAGTGCAACATCAACTACCTTTACAAGTAGTAAGGGGCACCACAGACTCTTATGAGCCACTCATTACATTGTCTAAGGTGGTGACCCCGCTGGAACTAACTCCTCCAGTTCCTTATGAGGAAGTTCTCTTATCCACTGGTGGATTTGAGAGGCAACCACTCTTTAGAGGGAGATGGGACTCCATTCATAGAGTAGCTACGTCAGTAGCGGAACCACTTCAAGGTAAACTTGTTGAGGACGCGCCTTCACTAGCATCAGAAGAGCATTACAAAGCTATTATAGTATATGCAGGTACAGCTTCAGGATCTGGAAAGGAGCGAAACACGAGTGAAGTGAGGCAAACACCGAGCGAAACACATGCACATAGCTTAAGTGATTCAAACAAGAGTGCAAGCGAGGTGAGTGCACACACACAGTGAACTACTATTAAAAATGGAAGCAATCCAGACCGAAATGCAGATTGTCCAAGCTGAGCTGGTAAAGGTTAAAGCACAAGCAGAAGAAAAGTCTACATCTGCCTCTGTAACACAACAGCTGACAATTGTGCGACAAGATGTTGATGATTTCAAATCCTCCATATTTATGAAAACTCAAGATATCCAGAATGTGCAAAGTTTCATTGCTGAGGATATGAAAGAAGTAAGGTCTTTACATGATAGAATTGATGAGGTTGAGAAAAGCTTGACTCTGACAATAATTGAAAATGAAAAGATCTCCACCAAATGATTCAGCAAATTGGATGATGGAATGGCACATTTAAATGAGGGAATGAAGCAGGTCTACAAGACCGTTCAAAAACGTATCACATCCTTTGAAGCTTCTAAATCTCAAGAGGATCCCTCAACTAAGGGGGAGAAGGAAAAGAAGAAAGTAGTTGAAGATGAAGGGGCTACTCAAGATAAAGGGAAAACAAAGCTGTATTCTGAAGAACAGTTTCAATCATTTGATCCAGAACTAGAAAAACAGTATTATGCTCAATAACAATTCATTGATGACAGTGCTCATGATGAATCAATCAATCCTGACTACTGTAGAGCTGAGGAAGAGACTGCCTTTGATGAAGAATTTTTATTTCTGAAAGAAAAAGAAATTGATCCGGCCTATGAAGAGGCAATGAAGAAACTAAAAGAAGACATCAAGGCAAGTCATGCTAAAATGGAGAAACTAAAAGCTTTAATCATGGAAAGAACAAAGGCCGAAAAAGAAGCAAGCCTAGAAAAGCAAAATCTCTGGGCCATTGCAGTCAGAGAAAAGAAGAAAGATGTGCAGCTCAAGATAGGAAAGAAAGGGGACACAGCAAGAGAAATCATGGACAAGCTTCAGAAGGGTCCATTTGAAGACAAGCATCTTAAATCAATCATCGAGCGTCTGGAAAATTCAAATGACAACATTGATAACTTCATGAAAGCACTGAAAGAAGAGGTTGACTATATCACTGTCATAGTGGATCACATTCTTGAAGACTGGCAGATTTTAGTCTACACTCATACACTCATAGGAATGGTACTTTCAGAATCTCCTTGGAATTTTCAGACAGAGAAGTTTATCCGTCATCTGGACCCTGTTGAACAAGATCAGAAGAAGTTCAGAAGTAAATGAGCTTCTCAGAGACAGACTCAGAGACTTTTCAAGAGCTGTTAGTCCTCAAATCACTTATGATCCTCATGAAGTAAGATACTACACTAACATGTTTTATCAGATCATGAAGTTAGATGAGGAATCATTAAAGTGCTATACAATCAAATATATGATTCAAGTTGAGAAGATGCTCAGGTTTAAAGGGTTCAGGTCCCAAGACAAATTAGATGCTGCACAGAAAATAAGAAATTACTACTTATCCAAGAAGATCCCATCATACATCAGGCAAATCATAAAGATAGACTCATCTCAGCCATTTGATGTGGAAGAAGAAGCAGTAGATCCAGTTGAACAGGAAGTGTTGTTTCAGTTAGCCAAGGCTGAACAGATGAGGTTGTATGGAGAATGCACTACAACAGATCAATCAGTATATGAAGAAGTACCAAGGACACCAGTTCATAAAGGTTCAAACCTAGAAGAAGGTGAAGTTGATACATCTGAAGACCGAAGACTTAGATAAGTCAAGATAGAATCTATGTAATTTTTGTTCAGTGCTAGAGGAACATCTATCTTGTATTTATCTTTCAAAACATGAATCTGGAAAATTGTTAAATATAATACCAGAACTTTTTTATTATTTACAGTTTTTACATGTTGCATTACTTTCTTAGTTGTTAGTTGAGTTATCCTCTATAAATTTGTGTGTTAAATGTTTAACAACAAATAGGGGGAGATTGAAAGGCATATGACTAGGCCTATTTGTAATAATTAGATGACAACTCAACTCAGATAAGAAACTGCATCAAATAATAAATACATAATAGGAATCAAGACGAAGAATGTAAACTAGACACGAAAAATCAGAATATCTGATGACTTGTGATGAGATTGTTACTCAACACTAGAAGAAGTTCATTTATTTGTTCAAGCGTCAATGAAAAATAAAGTGGTAGTACTTCAGAAGAATTTAGAAAATACAGAAGATTTATAGTGGCTACTACACGAAGATTCCAGAAGAAGAAAAGAAGGAAGAGGAAATACATTAAAGCTAAAGAAGGACAGAAGACCACAACTTAAAGTTAAAAGGTGAAGAATATTTATTATAGTATGACACAAATGAACCAGACAGTACATTCGTGTGTCAACTAAAATAATAAATATTCATAATCTAGCTCATGTGGTTTTATGACAAAAGACACAACGAAGGCTGGAAAATTTCAAGACTGACAGCACGGTAATACAAGTCGAAATAGTATTTTAATTCTACTATCAAAAGTTAATTGATTATTTAATTTATCTAATTAAATTAATTCAAGTTGAATTTAATTTAATTTGTAAATTAACTAATTAATTTATGTAGAATTAATTTATTATAAAAGATATGACTTAATATGATTTTTAATATAATTCAAATGACTCATTAATAAGTCATACCGAATTATAATAAATTGTCATACTGAATTTATGAAAATAAGTCATACTAGACTTAATAATAAAAAGTCATACCGATTGAAGGAAGAAAAGTCATGCTGAAGCACTTGCAGAAAGTCATACCGAGCAATTGCCAAAAGTCATACCGAATTCCTTTGATAGAAAGTCGTACCGAATCTATTAGAAAATGTCATACTGAAGCAGAAGAAGAAAGGTCATACCGAAGTTCACAGAAAGTCATACCAAATTTATTTTGGTAAAGGTCATACTGGACTGTTTTTTATTATATTAAAAAGTCATACCGATTTTTTAATTAATAAAGAAAAAAAGTCATACCGAATTTCTGTTGATCAAAAAGTCATACCGACCATAAAAAGTCATACCCAGCCTTTTGGAAAGTCATACAAGTGTTAAAAAATGTCATACCGACTTAAATAAAGTCTGTAAAATGTCCTGTACTAGAAAATCATACAAGCTTTATTTTCCTCTATAAATATGAGGAGTAGTCTTCATATTTCAGAACGTTGAAAAACATTCAAATTCAGCAATTTATATGCATTGTAATATTCACAGATTTCTGTGCAAAATTTGGAATATAATTGTTAAACACGAACACTTCATGTCGAATTCGTTCTAGATAATTTTATCAATTATAAACTATTTTCATCATATTAATTTTGTAATAGTATTCAAGTTAAAAATTATATCTTCCACTTGAACAGTATTTCATTATAATTAATATTTCGTGATTAATTAAAATAATATTTTTAAATCCGAAATTCCGCGATGATTTATTGATATTGTATTCAACCCCCCTTCTACAATATTAGGGACCAACACTTCCTCTCTTTTTTAGATTTCGAATTTTCCATTTTTTGTAATAATTTTTCATGGTTTTTAAACATGTAGCTTTGAAGCGTAACAGAACCAGGAAGATTGATTCTTTCAACAAAGAGAATGATGGGGTTTCTGATATATTTAATGTCTCTCCTTCCTCTCATTCAGGTATGTCTTTAATGTTATGCTAAGTTGTTATTACTACCTATTTTTGCCCAAGTTTTTAATTTGTTTGATTTTTTGGTAGGTATGATTCAGTCTCCTGTTATTAATACCTCTGTTACAACTCCTACAATCAATCATTCAAACCTAGGTATGTTCATTTCATTCTTTAGTATTATGATTTTTGCACATTCTTCTACTTTTTGTTGAGTTTATTTTTTCCTGATGTATTCTTATCTTTATAGATTTTTAAACATGTAGTTTCAAATCATAAGAAATCCAGGAAGAATGATGACTCTAACAAAGGAAATGATGGGTATTCACATGACTTTATTGTGTCTCCTTCCTACCATTTTGGTATGTTTTTAATCTTATGCTATGGTGTTTTTATTACATCTAATCTATTTGTGTTTTTATTACATCTATTTCTCATCTTTTTTTTTTTTTTTTGGGTTTAGGTTTGAAGCAGTATCCTGTTATTAATACATCTGTTACACCTCCTACAACCAGTCATTCAAATCAAGGTATGGTATTTTCACTTTGCAGCTATAATAAATAGCTTAATATTTATATTACCTCTATTATAATGTACAAATTCCATTCCTACTTTCATGAGTCTTTAAGTCCAGGTCATTTTTTGAAAGCAATCCACCATTGTCAAGTACTATTGACAGGACTGTTAGTAATTGTGCTCTAGAGACAATACTTTTTATATTTTAAGGAAAATATTTATTATTAAGGATTATGTTTTATTGATTATTATTTATTTATTATGTTTTATTTACTGCGTAATAAATTGAAAGCATAATAAATGTCCTTGAAATTTTGATACGTATTATATATCTTTAAGTATGTGACTTAAAAATGAGATTATATGAATAGTATCTTATTCCTAAAATTCCCTAGTCGAGTATTATTATTTAAGGACAATAATAATGCACAAAGACTAGTATGTTTCTTGACAGATGACCACATCTCATTGGTCATAGGTATGGGGATACTAAAGTCAAGAACATAAGTGCATGTATCAATGCATGACACTGGAATGACCCGCCGTGAGATTCTACATGTTAAGTAAGTGTCATAAGTAATTCTCACTGTGATAATGGTGTAATGATCCTTAGACCTGAAATCATTATATTTCTATATGAGAATTAATATACTTTGATTACATTAAAAGTTACCTTTGACCGGGTGATGATAAAAGTGGACATTGGGTATATTATGAATCGTATGAGAAATATGAATGATCTAGATGGGATTTAATCCTCCTAATTTTAGGAGTGATATTATTGGCCTCTTGTTTGAGTGAGACTATGAAATGCACGGCCGTGCTCAAATGTTGATTTGATTTTAATAGTCTACTCATCGATCAAGAAAATAAAGATTAAATTATGAAGAGGATGACACGAGACATGCCTTGAGTTTAATCTATAATATCAAGATTAAAGGGATTATATTACATGGAACATTATTCACGAAAGGCTTAATCGAATCACCGATTTATTATTATTACTTGGGTAGCAATGATGTATTACTAGATGCCGCTCATTGTTTACAATTTTAATTAGATATTAAAATTGTTGCCAACGTAATAATAACCTACAGGGTCACACACAAAGAACGCTTGAAGGAGAAATAATTTAAATTATGAATTTAAATTAAATAAGTAATTTATTTTATTAATGATATTAATTAAGTATGACTTAATTAATTATATAAATAGAATAAATGAATTACTTAAACTAATTCTAAAATTAATAATTAATTAATTAAGTGAGACTTAATTAAATAATTTAGAATTTTGGATTAGTATTAATTATAATTGGATTATAATTAGAAAACTTATTCCTCTCTCTATATAATCTCTTTATGGGCTGATTTAATTTAAAAGAGATTTTACAAAAACCCTAGCCGCTCTGAGAGAGGAGGAAGATAGAGAGAGAAGAAGTTTTCGGGTGCTAGTACACATTAATCCTTCATGAAAAGTGTTCGTGTGGATACCGTAGAGCGTAGATCGCGAGAGCGGGATACGTGGTGATTAAACAAGCTTTGGACCTCCATTAATCTTCCATTAATGAACTGTTAAAGCTTCTAAAGGTATTTATTCTTTATCTCCGAATTAAATCTTTTGTTTTCGCATGGATCCTGCGGAGGGTTTCGCTATTTTGATTTATTTTTCGCGTTTATTCCGCTGCGTTTGTGTCACGAAACCCTTCAATGGCATCAGAGCTACTTGCGAAACGTTTTAATTCGGTTATGTGCTTAACAGTTTTTGATATATAAGCATGTATGCGATCTATCATGATTTTATATTGATATAATATGTATATGTTTATATATATTATGAATATATGATATTCATATGATGTATAATCATGTGATGATTATGTGTGTTGATGTATGTATATGATACATGCTTGTTTTTGTTATGAGAATTGTATATGATACGATTTCTGAAACACCGTCAGATTTGGAGAAATCTGACTGCTGTATCCGATTTTTGTAAACGATATGTGTTGTCTGACTGGAATCGGGCCAATGAACAAAACTGATAGCTTAGCTATCACCGACGGGTCTGTAAGGCGTTTGACGTCGTTAAGGGCCTCGAAATAGCGATTTATTGTCTTCAGAAATTTGTTTTTAATTTTCTGAAATTTCGAAATTTGTTATATATGATTATATGATATGATTATATAATATGAGATATATTATATGTGTTATATGATAGCATGGTGGATGGTTATGGCCTAAAGACCCATAGGATAGTGGTTTTGATTTATGATTTTGGTTTCTAAATACGACTTGCATGTCGTTTATTCATTGTAATTTAATTATCTCGAATGTAACTCGAGTTCTTCTTGTAATTTCATTAGAATAGTTTTATTTTTATTCAATGTAATTATCAATGAAGACTTGCAAGCAAGGAGGCGATCCAAAAGGGGATGATGGAGCAATGAAGAAAGAAGACATGTAATAGATAGTATTTTTAAAACCACCATAGACTGACCTTGATATTTCCATTAGCTTGGAAATATCATATAGGATGGGGCCATAACCAAACACGTTTAATTTACGCACATTACATATATGTATATGATTGCATGTATTGGTATGTATGCGTATATATAATTGAGATGCATGCTTAATATTGATTAATCATGTATGTATTAGATACGACACCCATGCCATGTTTGCTTAAACAAGATAAAATCTGTAACGATTCAAGATTTTAAAATTAACAAACGATCATGAGATTCTTGTGTTTATGAAATATGGATTTTTAAAACACGGAATTAAATATGGATTTTTGATATCTATAATTTGGATTTTCTGACAAAAGCGGATATGCGTATTCGTAAGGCTGATGGGTTTTAAGTGTGACCATTGGTATCCTCCATCTACCTGGGAAATGAACAATTTAAGATGTCGATTTGAAATATTTGGTTCAAGGAAAAATTGAGGATCTCTTTATGATGTGATCATGATCGTTATAAATTTTCTAAAACCCCTTAACAAAATATTAAGTTTTACTCGGATGCTTTCCAATGAATGAACACTCATCGAATCCTAGATCGATAAGGGGAAGGACTGTCAGTGGCAGGGGACTCCTATCTATCGTGGTGAGATGCGACGAATATAAACGGTTATATTCGGCCGTTGTATCATTGGGTCTAACTTAACTGAGTCGTCATAATAAGTGAAAATAAACGGTTATATACAACTATTATGAACTTAGAAGCATAGAGTTTGGTTAAAAGTCTATTAGATAGATAAGATCAATCGTTGTTCACCAAACTATCCAAGAATTATATATGATATAATTGACAACTGTTGTCTACCTAAATAATCATTTTCTAAGGACTTCCAGTGGTTGACTTAGGACATGACGAAATATGGATCTTGGCTCACTAGAAAGAATTATGGGATATACTTTCCAAATTAATAGTAAGGGCTATTAGTTTGATAAAAATAGTGGGAGGTATATGATGATATACCATAATCACTTAAACATAATTAATATTAAATTTGCAACCTAGTTTATTTTATGCACTTTAATATTGTAGATATCAAATGATAAACACAAATAACTTCTATTTGCGACCAGTTCTTGAGAAGGACAAGTTGACGAGAATATATTTCCTTGACTGACATAGGAGCTTGAGGATCGTCCTCGGGCACCACGATGTTAGTCAAATCTTTTCCCCTACTCTTAAAGTTGAGAATTTAACATGTGCAAATCATAGTGCTTATTGGAAGCAAATTGATGTTGCGACTGATGTTTCATGTCTCATGCTCGCAAATATATGTGCTGAGCTTAAGAAGCAATACAAGCATATAGATGCTTATGAAACGATTGAGCACAAGATATATTTGAAAGGGCACTATACACTTACAAGTAGGGAGAGTGAGACCCGGTTACACCACATGTTCTAAAGATTATAGGGTATAATGAATACCATTGATATTTTGGGTTTCCAGATTGGTCTGGAGACAGTTAGATTTGATCTTACAATCTTTGGACAAATATTATTCTTATTTTGTTATGAACAATAAAGTGAATAAGATTGGTAAAACACCCATTGAGTTGCTAAGCATGTTGAGAACTGCTGAAAATAATATGATAAATGCATGAACTACTACTATATTGATGGTAAACATAGGGAATGCAAAAGGGAAAGGAAAATGGAAAGGCAATGAGAAGATTTGATCTAGTTCCGTTGTCAACCCAAAGTCCAATCCCTAAAGCAGACTCTAAAGTCTGAATGAGGTGTTGATAAAGAAGACGATTGTCACTTCTGTGGAAAGTTGGGAGACTGGAAATTAAACTGTCATGCTTAATTGGAAGATCGGAAGATGATGATCAATAAGGGTCAAGCTTAAGGTATCGGGTTGGAATTGGAGTAAAGATAGTTGCTCTGGTTCGAGGAACTCGTTACTTAATTTTGGCCTATAAGGAAAATTTAGAACTTGATAATTGTTATAACGTGCTTGCAATTGGCAGGGACATTATTTCAGTTTCTTGTTTGGACAAGAAAGGCTTTTTCATTTTAATTAAATAACAATAGTTGTTTATTCTATTTTGATGATGAGCCTTATAATGTTGCACAACTAATTAACAATTTATATGTTCTAAAGTGACTCAAATAAAATATTACCTTTGGCACTGTTGTTGAGGCCATATTAATGAGAAACGCATTTTCAGAATACATAAGGATGCATTCATGGAAAAGTTTGATTATGAATTATACAAAAGGATGCGAATCTTGGCTTATTTGGCAAAATGACTAAAGCTCCTTTTACCGGACATGGTGAAGGGATCATTGAATGGGTATGACTTATACATAGTGATGTATGTGGTCATATGTGTACGATGACAAAAGGTAGATTTTATTAACTTCATAAAATTTACTAATTATTTTAGTAGATACGGATATATGTATCTTTTGAAGAACTAATCCAAATCATTTGAAAAGTTCAAAGACTATAAAGATGAAGTAGAAAATATCAAAGAAAGGTTTTTGATAGGAGGGATCACACCTTGTTGGACATGGTGCGATCAATGTTGAGTCAATGAATCTTCCAATTAGTTTCTGGGGTTGCACCCTGGAAACGGCTCCACATACACTTAACTGTGTTCCTACTAAATTGGTTCAAAAGACTCCTTATGAGATATGGACTGAGCAACGTCACAGCATGTCATTTATAAAATTTTGGGAATGTGAAGCGTTTGTGAAACGTCTAATCTCTGACAAGCTAGGACCAAAATCAGACAAATGTAATTTTGTGGAATACCCAACTGAAACAAGGGGTTATTCTTTCTATAATCCTTCCGAGAATAAAGTGTTTGTTGCTCGAACTGCTGAGAGACAGTGGGAGGATAATAGATCTCAATGAAGTTTGAGACCCACATGATAATGTTGAACCAATGGAGGAACCTGAGCAGAATATACAAGAAAAATAATACTGCTCAAGAAACACAGGTATTCGTAGGTCTAGTAGGATTCGCCATGAGCTCGAGAGATAATATGGATTTCTCTTGACTCAAGATGGTGATGTGATGCTTATGAATGAAGATGAGCCTCTCACCTACCAAGACGCTATGAACACTCCAGATTCTAAGAGATGGCTGGATGCTATTAAATCTGAGATGGAATCCATGTATACTAATCAAGTATGGACTTTGGTTGATCCACCTGAAGGGGTAAAACCTATAGGGTGCAAGTGGGTTTTCAAGAAGAAGACCGACATGGATGCTAATGTACAGACCTATAAGGCACGATTGGTGGCAAAAGGTTTCAAGAAAATTCATGGTATTGACTATAATGAGACCTTTTCGCCAGTTGTTATGGTCATGTCCATCAGGATTTTGCTTGCTATAGCTGCTTACTATGACTATGAAATCTGGCAAATGGATGTCAAAACCGCTTTCTTAAATGAGAGCCTTGAAGAAGATATGGATGTGTACATGACACACCCTAAGGGTTTTGTTGATCTAAAGGATGCTGGAAATGTATGTAAGTTGCGTCGATCCATTTATGGATTAAAGCAGGCCTCGAGGAGATGGAACATTTGTTTTCATGAAACAGTCAAAAAGAGTTTGACTTTATTCAGAATGAAGATGAAACTTGTGTTTACAAGAAGTTTAGTGGGAGCCATGTGGCATTCCTAGTATTATATGTTGATGATATATTACTAATAGGGAATGACATTCCTTCTCTACAGACTATGAAGACTTGGTTGAGAAATAATTTCTCAATGAAAAACTTAGGCGATGTGACATATATATTAGGGATTTAGATCTATAGAGATAGATCAAGGTGATTGATCGGCCTAATTTAGAGTACATACATTGACAAAGTTTTGCATCGATTTCAAATGCAAAGAGACTAAAATGGATATGTCCCAATGTCTCATGGGATAGTGATCTCAAAATAAAATTTGTCCTAAATCATTGGATGATAGGGACTGCATGAGTAAAATTCCATATGCGTCAGCAATTGGTTTTATAATGTATGCAATGATATGTACTTGTCCTGATGTCTCGTATGCTTTAACCATGATGAGTAGATACCGATCTAATCCAGGTGAAGGTCACTGGACGACAGTCAAGAATATTCTTAAGTACTTAAAGAGAACTAAAGATTCATTCTTGTTATATGGAGGAGATGTGAAGCTAGTTGTAAGAGGTTTCAGTGATACTGGTTTCTAGACAGATAACGATAATTTAATGTTTCTGTCTGGCTTTGTGTTTTATTGAGATGTTGTATGCTGGAATGGTTCACAGCAAAGACAATTGTTGATTTTACAATAGAGCCTGAGTATATTGATGCTTGCGAAGCAGCCAAGGAGGCTGTTTGGGCATGTACTTAGGAGATATCACCTAATTAATGAGATTAATGATCAAGGAGATATACATATATGTAAAGTGCATACTAATAATAATATTGCAGACCCACTGACTAAGGCTTTGTCGCAGCAGAAGCACGAAAGTCACACTAGTTCCATGAGTATTGGATACTTGGGTAATTGGCTCTAGTGCAAGTGGGAGATTGTTAGTAATTGTGCTCTAGAGACAATACTTTTTATATTTTAAGGAAAATATTTATTATTAAGGATTATGTTTTATTGATTATTATTTATTTATTATGTTTTATTTACTGCGTAATAAATTGAAAGCATAATAAATGTCCTTGAAATTTTGATACGTATTATATATCTTTAAGTATGTGACTTAAAAATGAGATTATATGAATAGTATCTTATTCCTAAAATTCCCTAGTCGAGTATTATTATTTAAGGACAATAATAATGCACAAAGACTAGTATGTTTCTTGACAGATGACCACATCTCATTGGTCATAGGTATGGGGATACTAAAGTCAAGAACATAAGTGCATGTATCAATGCATGACACTGGAATGACCCGCCGTGAGATTCTACATGTTAAGTAAGTGTCATAAGTAATTCTCACTGTGATAATGGTGTAATGATCCTTAGACCTGAAATCATTATATTTCTATATGAGAATTAATATACTTTGATTACATTAAAAGTTACCTTTGACCGGGTGATGATAAAAGTGGACATTGGGTATATTATGAATCGTATGAGAAATATGAATGATCTAGATGGGATTTAATCCTCCTAATTTTAGGAGTGATATTATTGGCCTCTTGTTTGAGTGAGACTATGAAATGCACGGCCGTGCTCAAATGTTGATTTGATTTTAATAGTCTACTCATCGATCAAGAAAATAAAGATTAAATTATGAAGAGGATGACACGAGACATGCCTTGAGTTTAATCTATAATATCAAGATTAAAGGGATTATATTACATGGAACATTATTCACGAAAGGCTTAATCGAATCACCGATTTATTATTATTACTTGGGTAGCAATGATGTATTACTAGATGCCGCTCATTGTTTACAATTTTAATTAGATATTAAAATTGTTGCCAACGTAATAATAACCTACAGGGTCACACACAAAGAACGCTTGAAGGAGAAATAATTTAAATTATGAATTTAAATTAAATAAGTAATTTATTTTATTAATGATATTAATTAAGTATGACTTAATTAATTATATAAATAGAATAAATGAATTACTTAAACTAATTCTAAAATTAATAATTAATTAATTAAGTGAGACTTAATTAAATAATTTAGAATTTTGGATTAGTATTAATTATAATTGGATTATAATTAGAAAACTTATTCCTCTCTCTATATAATCTCTTTATGGGCTGATTTAATTTAAAAGAGATTTTACAAAAACCCTAGCCGCTCTGAGAGAGGAGGAAGATAGAGAGAGAAGAAGTTTTCGGGTGCTAGTACACATTAATCCTTCATGAAAAGTGTTCGTGTGGATACCGTAGAGCGTAGATCGCGAGAGCGGGATACGTGGTGATTAAACAAGCTTTGGACCTCCATTAATCTTCCATTAATGAACTGTTAAAGCTTCTAAAGGTATTTATTCTTTATCTCCGAATTAAATCTTTTGTTTTCGCATGGATCCTGCGGAGGGTTTCGCTATTTTGATTTATTTTTCGCGTTTATTCCGCTGCGTTTGTGTCACGAAACCCTTCAAGGACTCCCCTCTCTCATTTATCTAATGACTTGAACTTGCCAACTGGTATGATTGCTAAACTTTTTTACTTCTTCTGTCTACTTATTAATTCTTATAATTGGATGGCTTAATTACTTACTACAACTATTTATGTAGGTGTTAAAAGAATATCTACTCTGAGCAGAGTAAATCAGTTGAAAAAACTGATTCAATCTGACCCACAGTCTAATAGCCATAGCATATATGATAGTATACAAGCTGTAGAAAGAGGTACTGTATGTTAGATGATTAATGTTATTATTAATCATCTGATGATACTGAGGTTATTACATATGGTATTTAAGAAAATACAGGACATTTATTATAAACAATTTTATTAATATTGTAATACTTGATGTTCTAGGAACTACTAAATCAGTTTTAACAAGCTTAGATGAATGTACGAAATCTAAAAGGATTGTTGATCCCATTGTCGTTGGAGGATCATGTACACGTTTATTTAAGGAAGATGTTGCGAACAATGATAATGATGATTGTGGTATGATTTTTTTTGATAATACTCTATGTTCCTACTTTCTTATTATAATTTTTTTGTAATTGTCTTCTTATTGTTAACAATTATTTTATACCAGAAAAAGATTCTTCAATTCATAGATCCATTATTGAAGGAGAAGATTTATTTTGGGATGATGGTAATATTCTGATTTTTTCTCTCCATTTCACTTGGTTTTGTCCATAATTTATGTTATTATACACTATATATTATGTAGATGAAATATTCGATGATGTAGAGGATAATTTGTTGAATGATGACGCTCAACCTCAGAATATGCAAGCAAATGGTTATGTGACAATTGGACCTCCTACTGCATGTTGTCCAAAATGTGAACCTATTATGTGGAAGGAAGAGCGAGTTAGCAAAAATGTCAAACATGGGGCTCCTAAATTTAGTATTTTTTGTTCCCAAGGTCAGATTAAACTTCCCCAAAACCCCCTACCTCAGCTTATCTACAACAACTGTATAATGAAAAAATCAAGTGTCAGAAGTTTAGAAGATCCATATGTCTTTATAATTTCATGTTTTCTTTTACTTCTATGGGTGGGAAAGTTGATCATTTCATCAACCGGGGTAGAGCACTATATGTTTATCGTCCCAATGGACGGAACCACCATGTATTTGGTACTCTTATACCAAATGAAAGTGAAGACCCCAAATTCTGTCAACTTTATATTTATGACACTGAGCATGAGGTACAGAATCGAATGAAGTGGGTACAAGTTGATGATGGGGAAGATCTTGACATAGAAATAGTTGATGGCTTGATACGGATGTTGGATGAGACCAATCAGTTGATGAAAAAATTTCATTATACCCACAATAGTTTTAAAGAACAGCCAATAAGAAACTTGAGGATTCACATAAAAGTATGTCGTTCGGAGAGTGGCCGTGAAAACAATATCGGGCGTTCAGATGAAGTAGCTGCTATATTGGTTGGCGATTATCATTGAGAAGCAAAACAAAGAACTTGGCGTATCTCTACTATCCACCCATCAATGATGGCTCTACAGTACCCCATACTGTTTCCTAATGGTGAAGATGGATACCATGATAATATTCGATATGTGGATGCCGAGAACGAATTGAAAAAAGAAACATAAAAGAATAACATTGAAAGACTACTACTCCTACAAGTTACATGTTCGTCAGAAAGAAGGTAATTTTAATTTAAAATGAATGCCAAATTATAATTAAATGGTCTACTATTGTGTTAATTCTTTTACATGTTCTGTTTTATGTGTTAATTAGGCATGACTACACGTTTAGGTAGAAGATTGTGGCAACAATATTTTGTTGATGCCTTTTCAACTATTGAACAGTCCCGTTTATGGTGGTTACACACTCATCAAACTAATTTGTGGAGTGATTTGTATAATAATATAAAAAAATATAGTCAAAGGCAATCTTGATACAACTAATACTGATAAAGTTTTTATCTTGCCTGCCAATTTTCTTGGCTCGAGACGTTACATGCAACAAAACTTTCAGGATGCCTTGGCTGTTTGTAGATATGTCGGCCATCCAGACATTTTTCTCACTATAACGTGTAACCCACATTGGGATGAAATTCAACGAATGATGAAAAATTTGCCAGGTTGTTCTCCTCAAGACTCTCCTGATATTATTGCACGTGAGTTTCGTCTAAAATTAGATCAGCTTCTGGATGATATCAAGAATAAACAGTATTTTGGAGTTTGTATTAGAGGTAAAAAAACTAATTTATGAGAACTAATCCTTATTGTCCTAATATCTATTTTAAAATGCATAAGATAAGTTGCATATTAATGTCATGTAATTTGCTTTTCTGATCATGATTGCATACTAATGTAATATTTTCTGATCATTCAGTGATGTATGTTATTGAGTTTCAGAAGCGTGGACTTCCTCATGCCCACCTATTAATTTGGCTTAATTCTGAATCAAAAATCAATTTGAAAGCCAATGTGGACTCCTATGTGTTAGCCGAGATACCAGACCCAAAAATTGATCCCCTTGGCTATTCAGCTGTAAAATCATTTATGATCCATGTACCATGCGGTTTGGAAAATACTAAATCTCCATGCATGAAGAATTTCAAATGCAACAAATTTTTCCCAAAAAAATATGGTTTTAACTCTTTTCATTTAATTCAGCGTACTCTTATTATACTCTAATCATTTTCTCTGTATTATGTAGTTGAGAATTTCTCTACTGTTTGATTTTATTAATTTTGTGAGTGTACTAACCATTTCTATTTAATAGGTACTGTGCGCAAACTACTTTTGACCAATCGGGATTTCTAATCTACAAACGATGAAATACCAAAGTCACAGTTTGTAAAGGTAAAGCTGAACATGATAATGGTTAGGTTGTACCATATAGTAGAGATTTGTTAGTAAAATATCAATATCATATGAATGTAGAGGTTTGTTTTCATGTAAAAAGTTTGAAATATTTATTTAAATACTTTCTTAAAGGCCATGATAGGGCTACAATTGAAATATCTTCTCGAAAGAAAGATTCAACAAGTGAAGTAGAAGAATCTGAAGATGAGATTAATTCTTATTTTGATGGAAGGTACATATGTGCATCTGAAGCTACCTATCGTATATTTGGATTTCCTATACATAATAGGTCTATCTCTATTCTCTGTTTATCGTTCCACTTACCTGGCGAGAAAAGTTGTACTTTTAAAGAAACTGAATCACTTGAAAAGGTAGTTGGCTGTGAACAATATAGATGTAGTCAGCTTGAAACCTTTTTCCAGTTGAATTCCAATGATCCTACTGCTAGACATTACACCTATGATGAGATTCCACAGTACTATGTTTGGCAAGATGCAGATAGGATATGGACTCCCAGGAAAAAAGGCAAACAAATTGGAAGACTGTTTTATACCCATCATAGTGTCGGAGAGCTGTGGTACCTTCATTTGTTGCTTGTAAAGGTTCGTGGACCGACCTCATTTGACTTTCTAAAGATAGTCAATGGAGTGCATTATAGAACATTTAAAGATGCATGTAAGAATTTGGGCTTGCTAGATGATGACAATGAATGGAATGAGGTTCTGGAAGATTGTTCTAAATGTGGACTCCCAAATCAAGTCCGAGAACTATTTGTTCATATAATTGTTAGTTGTCAAGTTACTAATATGCGTTATTTATGGCACCAACATTGGAAGCACATGGTTGACGACATCTTAATGGCTAGGAGGAAGAAGTCTGGAAATCTACATTCAAATTTAAACGAACAACAACTAAAGTTCTATGCCTTGGCAGGTTGGTGAATTACCTACCATTCATTTTAATTTAAGCTTTCGGTTATATAAATAAATGAGAACATGTCTTTCAGACTTTTGTTCTACATTTATATCTAGGCCTAACTTTCTTATTTATCACCATTGTGTAGAAATTGATAAACTTCTTATATCCATTGGAAAGTCTCTGAAATACTTTAGTTAGTTTCCAATGCCTCATACCAGCTATCTTCAAAGTGGTAACAATAATTTGGTAATTGAAAAAACAAGCTACAATTTGATGGAGATGGCAACAGAGTTCAACAATTTATTCAAAAATTGCAATCATGAACAATTGAAAGTGTATAACACTGTTATAAATTCTGTGGAAAGGAATGAAGGAAGCATTTTTTTTGTTTATTGTAGCGGTGGATGTGGTAAGACGTATATTTTGAAAAATATAATTTACAAATTGAGGTTCATGGGTTTGATAGTACTACCTGTTGCATCTTTTGGCATTGCTGTTAACCTTATGCCTGGTGGAAGAACAGCACATTCATCATTTAAGATACCCTTAGTTCTCGACGATTATTCATCTTGTGCAATTGACCATGATTCTGATATTGCCGAGCTTATTAAATGTACCAGCCTTATAATATGGGATGAGACACATATGCACCATAAGTATGCTTTTCAATGCCTCGACCGTTCTTTAAGAGATATTATGAAATCAGTTGATCGTAAGAGATATGATGTTCCTTTTAGAGGAATCACAGTTCTGTTGGGTGGTGATTTTAGGCAAATATTGCCTGTTATTACAAATGGATCACGTGACGACATCATTTCTGCATGTATAACTAGGTCGTATTTGTGGCGTCATACTCAGATTTTGACACTGCATCAAAACATGAGGCTTCGGCAAGGCAACAATGAAGAAGAGACTGAAAGTTTAAGGAGATTTGCTGAATGGGTGCTTCAAATTGGAAATGGAATGGTCCTACCTCCAAATGATGTCTTAGTTAAATATTGTGAAGATGATATTTTAATACCTCCTGACTTTTGTGATCCTACTATCAATAATGATGTGGAGAATATGATCAAGTGGACTTAACTTGATTTTTTGACAAATTACAAGTCACCACAGTACTTAAGCGAGAGAGCCATTTTAACCCCTACTAATCAAGTAGTTGGTCACCTTAACTCAGTCATTGTCGAAACCATTCCTGGCAATATTATTTCATATTACAGTGTTGACAGAGTTGAAGATTTTGGTGGCACTGCTGCTGATCTAACCTTTGTTTTTCCACCCGAATATTTATACTCCATTAATCTTCCACGCCTTCCACCATATGAATTAAAATTGAAGGAAGGCATTGCAGTCATGCTTCTTCGTAATCTTAATCAAACCCCTGGTCTTTGCAAAGGTACGTGGATGATAGTGACCAAATATTTAAAGAAATGTGTTGAGTGTGAAATCATTTGTGGATCATTTAAGGGTACCAGACACTTTATTCCAAGGATTAAATTATGTCCTACTAATACTAAGCTCCCTTTCAAACTGATTCGTAAATAGATGCCTCTACAAATTTGCTATTCGATGACTATAAACAAAGCTCAATGTCAATCTCTGCAAAGAGTGGGTTTATTCCTCCCTCACTCTGTTTTTAGTCATGGCCAACTTTACGTTGTTGTTAGCCTAATAACATCTCCAGAAGGACTGAAGCTTTTCATTAATTTGACACTTGGTGGTGCCACAAATATTACACAAGAATGTTGTGTATAAAGAGATTTTTTACAATTTGCTAGTCTGAAAATTTCCTAAAGCTAATATATTTTTACTGTGTACTCTCTTTTGTTGTTATTTCATGTTTATAAGAAGTTTGAAATGTTCCTCTTTTGATGTGGCAAAAATATAACTATTAATTTTTCTGAACTATTCCTGGAAAGATGTAAATTGAGTACTAAATTTCAAACCTTTTCAATGGTTCAGTGTTACTTTTCAAATTATTGTTATTGCAATTGTTACTTTTCTCATATCATAATTAGTGCTATCTACATTATCTCATAGAAATATAATCATTTTTGTTTCAATTTGTTACTTATAATAAGAATAGCACTTTTTCACAATGGTTGGGTTATATCATATAGTACAGATGGTTAAATTTTGTTGCTAAATTATCATTGTTGTACTTCATTTTATAATCATTTTAATTATTTGTTTAGGATTTGTGAAATTATGCAGTTATATTGAGGTCATATATAATTATGAATCAAAACCTTTTACTCTTTTTATTGGTAGTACATTATTGTTTTCTATTTGGTAAAGTTAACTTAAATAATTAATAAATTACAAATTACATATGATGCCCAACAATGAAAAAATGAGATGTACCGTTTTAATAGTCCTCACATTTCAGTTTGTCATCTATCATGCTAGTGTATAATATTAAAATGGTGGTAGTAGTGTAAGAACACATCTATCTATAAAAATATACAGATATGGAAATGTCAATTTTGTCATATAGTTGGCATTGCTGGAATAATCTACCACTACATATTCACACATTGTAAAGATAAGGCTATTGTGTTTCTATTTTTCATACATAGCACTCAATAAACCAGATCTACGAAGTTTTTACTGTTCAAAATGAAATTTAGCAAATGGGATAGTTTGTTAAGCTTAAGAACTGAACAAACTTGGTATAAGGTATGTGTTAGAGCACATGCTATTTAGAAAGGAGTTAACAGGAAAACTAAAGAATTTTGAGGTTTCAATATCATTTTTATTAATGAGCAGGTAAATAAATCTGAATTTATTATTGCCTTTAACCACATTACTATGAAAGCTATTGAATTTCATTTTATTGATTTATGTAGAATTGTAGAATTCATGCCTTTATCAGTGAGAAGATTTGTAATGCATATGTTGAAGACTTGCAAGAAGGTCAAGTGCACTCTCTGTCCAATTTTAAAGTTTGCACTTATCAAGAAGAGGAAACTAATAGAGATGTGAGAAATGAGAAGCATATATTTTTTGACTCAGAGACTAAACTTGAAGTGCTCAAGCAAGATGTTCCTAAAATTGAGGATTATGCCTTTGATTTATTTCGTTTAGTAGATGTTCACAAATGTTTCACTGATAATCACTTTCTAATTGGTAAATATATCTTATTACTCATCAAACTTAGTACAGTAAATGTCTTTATATATAATTTCCAAATAACATTAGCCTATGAATTTTTTTTGTTTTTTCATATGTCATAGGTGTTGTAGACACTCAATTTCTCAGAGTTTTTTGTTTTAAGGAGATAGGAGAGGAACAAGTAGTTGTCATTATATCAAGTGCTAAAGTTGATAAATATGATGGTAAATATAGACTTTCTCATTACAAGTCTCACATCAATATAAGATTACATTTTTCAAATATATGTTACACCAAAATGTTGGATAACAAATAAATTTTTTGGCCACTGTATCAGGTGAGTTATATTTGACAAACTATCCAGCTACCAGGTTTTATATCAATCCAAAACACTATATTGTGCCTGAGTTATTGAACAAGTATTTATTATAGGCTTCCTCTTAATGTTAACACAATTATGATCCTATAATAATATAGTACCATGTTACTACAACTGATACCTCAATATTATTCTTTGTTGAGCAAATATGTTATCTGTTATGTAGTTTTAAAGTTTTAGACTTTGAAGATGAAAAGGATCATGAACTTTTCACTATTGATGCCATCAAACAATTAAAGGAACAATATATTCAGGTTTACTGTCAATGGATTTATCCCACTATTTATATATCTTTGAATATTTTTGACCTTTAATTAGTTTGTATTAAAATTTAACCTATTTTACCATGTATAGAAACCAGTATTAACTCAGGTAACTGTGAAAAAAGTTGAAGAACAGTATAACTGGTATGATAATTACTGCAACACCTGTGAGGAGGAGGTTAATATTGTTGATGGAAGGTTTAGATGTGCTAAATGTAAGAGAAACATACCATTCCCAGATAAATGGTAATTTATCCTACTATAAAATATATTAGTTTGGACAGTTATGTTATTAGCATGTATTGCACAATTCACTGATCTTTTATCTTCATTTTATAGATTTCGACTATGCACTGTATGTTCGGACAATACTGGCATAATTGTAATTATTTTTCCTGATGATGAAATTCAACGCATAATTGGCAAAAATGTTTTTGAGATAGAGAATGATGATACACAGGTATTACATTTTTTTGATAACAGACTCTAATTAATCAAAGTCATTACCTTTCTTAAATTAATATAGTTCTATTTTTTAAAATATTTAAGGTTGGTTCAGATATTCCATTCCCTCAATTGTTAAAGGATTTTGAAAAAAAGACTACATTGTTACTTTGACACCATATGAGGAAAACATCAAAAAAAGATGCAAAGTTTACAAACCCATCAAACTGATACAGCCAGAGGAAATTGGTAAAAAAGTAAGTTCTCCTATCCATATGAGCTCTGATATGGATGACATATCAATGAATACTGTGAGTTTTCAATGTCTTTAATGTTTTTCACTTATTTGATGATAGATATTCAACCTTCTATGCTCTATAATAGGAAATTGGTTCTGATATGGGTAAAAATAACCCTGAAGAAATAATAAATATAGCATTTATTATTTCATTAATTAGACCCGTTATGGTCCAAAGGCTTGGGCCCTTAAAATAAATAAGGGAAATAAACCCAAGAATCAAATGGGTTTGTAAGCCTAGCCCACAGGCTCTGTTGAAGCTAAAGGCCCATTAAGCTATTGTTATTAATTAATTTCGTAATTAATTAATAAAGGCCCGATAAGCCTGTTGAAGGCCTCCATCCTAGAAGGATCTGGAAACCCAAACGTGGGAAGAGTCCAACAAGGACTCTCATTCCTATAAGGTTTGTACACCTTTGTCACTAGGAGACTGGGCCTCCAAGGCCTCCAAGTCTCCTAATTCTAATATGACTCCAAGGCCTTCGTGCGCCTATATAAAGGGCCTAACCCCTCAACATTAGAACTACGTTTTATTGACTTGATTCTCACACCCATTGAGATACGTAGGCAGTTAACGAGGACCCGAGGCAGTCACGAAACGTTAACGCAGTCATAAAAGTTTGAAGCTCTCTCCCAAACCCTAGCAGTAATTACACATTAAATTCGTCTGATTTTCGATCCATAACATTTGGCGCCGTCTGTGGGAAGCGAATAACAACCATGGCAAGAACACGAAGTACTACGAGCACCCTCGAGGGAGAGATCCCTAACACCGCTGTTGACACCAACGTTCCCCCCGCCACTGCGCAGGAGCAAGAAACCATTGTTCCATACGCCGCTGACGGAGGCCCTGAAACAAGTACTCAGCGTACCGGACCTCTTAGCATCATTGTTCATCCTTCCAACCCTGATGTATCCATCCATGCCTCGGCCCCTCCACTACAGGTAGTTCCACCCATCCGGACAACTTTTACCGCTCCTCCTACTATGCAAGTTTCATCTGCTGTAACACCTGACCCCCGCTATGGGCTCCCGAGGAATTACGAACCCTCATACGAGCAAGGGTTGTTGCCTCGCTATACCGATAGGCGGAGGAATCGGGACTTCTCTGGACCATACTCTACGGATGACGACGAATCATCTGACGAGGATGTCAACCCCCGAAGAAGGCGCCCTGGTAAGGAGCCCCTTGGAGAGAGGAATACTCAGCCCCGAGGGCCTCAAAGTACTGATTCTGCATCTCTCCAGGAAAGAATTCGGGCTCACGAAGCTGAAGCCCAACGATTGAGGCAAGACCTGGACCGGGCACTAGCAAGGCGCCCTCACCCAAGAGCTGAAGGGGTTGGAAGATCTGCCAGAAATATATCTGTAATAGACCTTGATGAACCCCCAATTAAAAGGCGCACCAGAACAAGGGCTGACCCCCTGGACTTGCTACCCCTTGAAGATCCTGATGATCCTGTGCCCCCCTTTACAGAAGAAATCATGAATGTAAAGATCTCAAGAAAGTGGAAGATGCCCACCATCAGGGCGTATGATGGGACTGGCGACCCCTCAAACCATGTCTTTACCTTCACCAATGCACTGCTGCTGCAGCCAGTAAACGACGCTGTCAAGTGTAGGGCGTTCCCCCAAACCCTGAGTGGCATGGCTCAGAGATGTTTCAGCCGCCTTCCCCGAAACTCCATAGGGTCATTCAAGGACTTGAGCAGAGCCTTCGTAGGCCAATTCATCAGCAACAAAACTGACGAAAAAAGCTCAGCCTCATTGATGAACATGCATCAGGGAAAGAATGAATCTTTGAGGGACTACATGAATAGATTCACCAAAGAAGCCTTGAAAGTCCCTGACCTGGACCAGAAAGTGGCCATGATAGCTTTGCAACAAGGGACTTCTGATGAGAACTTCAGGAGGTCTCTAGCCAAGAGGGCTCCAGAAACTATAAACGAGCTCCAGGAGAGAGCAGAAAAATATATCAAGGCTGAAGAAAGTATGAGGAAAGCCCAAGGGTTCCAAGCCTCGAGCGCTTATTCTAAAAAGCGATCCAACGATACTGAATACACAATCGATACCAAGTATGCAAAGAGTAGTGATGCCAGCGACTCCAAGAAAAAAGGGGGCGCCAGGTTCGCAGAATATGCAAGGCTAAACACTGCTCGCAGCCAGATACTGATGGAAATTGAGAAGGACAAAGACCTTCGATGGCCGAAACCCTTAAGGACCGATCCTGAGAAAAGGAACAAGAGTGCATACTGCCGGTTCCATAGAGACACGGGACACGACACCGACGATTGCCGTCAGTTGAAAGACGAAATTGAGTTTCTGATTAGAAGAGGAAAGCTGGAAAAATACACCAAGGACGGTGCCAGAGACAACAGGGAGTACAATGACAGACGAAGGGACTCAAACCCCAAAGAAAGGAATAAACAGCCCCGAGGGCCTATGATAAATATGATTTCAGGGGGACCAACCGCGGCCAGTAACTCCCGGAACTCCAGAAAGGCTTATGCCCGAGAGGTAATGAGCATTGCAGGAGAACCTCCCAAGAGGGCAAGGACTGAGGTCTCACTAACGTTCGACGATTCCGACCTGGAAGGGGTTAAATTCCCCCACGATGATCCTTTGGTGATCACTCCCACCATAGGGAATTCTCCTGTAAAAAGAGTCTTGGTAGACAACGGATCATCTGTGGACATCCTGTTTTACGATGCGTATGTAAAGATGGGGTACAATGACTCACAACTGACCCCCTCCAACATGCCAATATATGGTTTCAACGGAGTGGAGTCTCGGATTGAAGGAATTATTCAACTACCCATGACTATAGGCGAAGAACCTCGACTGTCCACTCAAATGCTGAATTTCTTAGTCATCAAAGCCAGCACAACCTATAATGCAATCCTGGGCAGGACAGGTCTTCATGCCTTCAAGGCCATAGCTTCTACATACCACTTGAAACTCAAATTCTCAACCAGGAACGGAGTGGGAGAAGAAAGAGGTGATCAGAAAATGGCTAGAAGCTGTTATGTGGCCGCTTTAAAGCCTGATGGCACCGGGGGGCAGGTTCTCCCCATTGAAGACATGGATGTCAGACATCACGAAGAAAGAAGAGGTAAACCTGCAGAAGACTTGGAGTCCATCCCCTTGGATTCTTTGGATAGTAAAAAGGTGACTTATGTTGGGGCTTCACTCCCCAAGGACCTGAAACAAAAACTGGTTCAATTCTTGCAAGACAACAGAGATGTCTTTGCATGGACAGCAGCTGACATGCCAGGGATAGACCCCAAACTCATAACTCATCAGCTGAATGTTAATCCTAGCAGGACAGCGATTAAACAAAAGAAGAGAAACTTCGCTCCTGAAAGGCAAGAGGCTATTAAAGAGGAAGTAGAGAAGTTGCTAGAAGCCGGTTTCATTGAAGAAATCCAGTTCCCCGAATGGTTGGCTAACCCTGTGATGGTCAAAAAGGCTAATGGTAAGTGGAGAATGTGCGTAGACTTCACTGATCTGAATGATGCCTGTCCTAAGGACTGTTTCCCCCTGCCACGGATAGACATGCTGATAGATGCCACGGCTGGGCACGAAATGCTTAGCTTCATGGATGGTTTCAGTGGTTACAACCAAATCAAAATGCACCCTGCAAACATCCCTAAGGTATCATTCATCACTGACTTTGGTGTTTTTTGTTATTTGGTTATGGCTTTTGGACTTAAGAATGCAGGAGCAACGTATCAAAGGCTTGTAAATAAAATTTTCAAGGCCCTCATTGGCAAAACAATGGAGGTCTACATTGATGACATGTTAGTCAAGAGCCTAGACAAGGCCGACCATCTTACACACCTGAGTGAGGCATTCGAAGTTCTGAGAACCCACAAGATGATGTTAAACCCAGCCAAGTGCGCCTTCGGCGTAGGGTCTGGAAAGTTTCTAGGCCTAATGGTTTCAAAAAGAGGCATTGAGGCCAATCCTGATAAGATTCAAGCAATCTTGGACATGGAGCCCCCCAAGACTGTTAAGGAAGTCCAGAAGCTCACTGGAAGGGTAGCAGCCCTAGGACGTTTCATATCCAAGTCTGGAGAAAAATGTCTACCATTCTTCAAGGCCCTCAAGAAGGTCAAGAACTTTGAGTGGAATAACGAGAGTCGGGCAGCATTCGAGGAGCTGAAAAAGTATATGGCTGAGCCACCGTTGCTTGCTAAACCGAATCTTGGAGAAGTTCTATTTCTATATCTTGCTGTGTCAAGCTCAGCCCTGAGTGCAGTTCTTGTGAAAGAGGAAGCCAAGGTTCAGAAACCCATATATTATGTCAGCAAGATTCTACATGGCGCAGAGCTGAACTACTCAAAAGTCGAGAAGTTTGCTTTAGCCTTAGTAATGGCTTCAAGGAAGTTACACCCGTACTTTCAGGCGCATGTTATTGAAGTCTTGACAGACCAACCCCTGAGAAACATACTGCATAGCCCCAAGGCCAGTGGAAGGCTAATCAAATGGGCTGTAGAACTGGGAGAGTTCGAAATCAGATACAAGCCAAGGACGGCCATTAAAGCTCAGGCTCTGGCTGACTTCGTGGTTGAAAGCACCATTCCAAACCAAGAAGTCGGGGGCAAGAAGAGGATAAAGAAATGGAGGAAAAGAAAGAAAAAGCGGAGGGACTCAAAGAATACTGGGTTCTCTTTTTTGACGGAGCTTCAAAAACAAAAACTAGTGGAGCTGGCTTAGTTTTACAAAGCCCGGATGGCTTCATTGTCGAATACGCAATCAAGTTGGATTTCCCGACTACAAACAACGAAGCTGAGTATGAAGCTTTGATAGCTGGGCTTGGCCTGGCCAGAACCCTGAGGGTGAAGAACATGAAGGTGTGTGGAGATTCAAGGCTAGTGATCTCTCAAGCAAATGGGGAGTTCGAGGCCCGTGACGAAACTATGGCAAGATATTTGAGGATTGTTAAAGCTCAAGCCACACAATTTGAAGAATGCCACTTTGAATACATCCCCAGAGAGGAGAATGTGAAGGCTGATGCCCTGTCCAAGTTTGCATCGTCGGAGATTGAAAGTTACTCTGGCAGTGTCTACTTTCAAGTCTTGAAGACCCCTAGCATTGATGCCAAGTTAGTAGCCCCGATTGGGCTGGAAGCATGCTGGATGGATCCCATCAAACTCTACTTAGAAATAGGAAAAACGCCAACCGACCCAATGGAAGCTCGCAAGTTATCAGTGAGGGCCTTGAGGTATGCCCTCATAGAAGGTATACTTTACAAAAAATCATATGTGATACCTTATTTGAAGTGTCTGAGACCTCACGAAGCTGAAGCTGCCCTAAAAGAAGTACATGAGGGTGTGTGTGGCCAACACCTTGGAAGCAGGGCTTTGGCTCATAAGGTCATAAAGCTGGGATTCTATTGGCCCGGGATGCTTAAAGATGCCAAAACATACGTTAAGAAGTGTGATCGCTGCCAAAGGTTTGCACCCATCGTTAGGCAACCCCCTGAGATACTGACATCCATCAACTCTCCGCTCCCATTTGCCATGTGGGGCATGGATATTTTAGGCCCGTTTCCTATGGCCAGTGCACAAAGGAAGTTCCTCATTGTTGCCATCGACTACTTCACTAAATGGATAGAAGCCAAGCCCTTGGCCAAGATTGACACTAAGAATGTAACTCAGTTCTTTTGGGAGAACATCATATGCAGGTATGGTCTACCCTGAATCTTGGTAACGGACAACGGAACTCAATTCAACAACAAGGACTTCATAGAATACTGTGGAAATTATGACATCGAACTACGTTTCACTTCAGTGGCACATCCTCAGTCAAATGGGCAGGCTGAAGTAGCTAACAAGATTATCCTTGATGGACTCAAGAAAAGGATTGAACGCTCCCTAGGCACTGTTAGTAATTGTGCTCTAGAGACAATACTTTTTATATTTTAAGGAAAATATTTATTATTAAGGATTATGTTTTATTGATTATTATTTATTTATTATGTTTTATTTACTACGTAATAAATTGAAAGCATAATAAATGTCCTTGGAATTTTGATACGTATTCTATATCTTTAAGTATGTGACTTAAAAATGAGATTATATGAATAGTATCTTATTCCTAAAATTTCCTAGTCGAGTATTATTATTTAAGGACAATAATAATGCACAAAGACTAGTATGTTTCTTGACAGATGACCACATCTCATTGGTCATAGGTATGGGGATACTAAAGTCAAGAACATAAGTGCATGTATCAATGCATGGCACTGGAATGACCCGCCGTGAGATTCTACATGTTAAGTAAGTGTCATAAGTAATTCTCACTGTGAAAATGGTGTAATGATCCTTAGACCTGAAATCATTATATTTCTATACGAGAATTAATATACTTTGATTACATTAAAAGTTACCTTTGACCGGGTGATGATAAAAGTGGACATTGGGTATATTATGAATCGTATGAGAAATATGAATGATCTAGATGGGATTTAATCCTCCTAATTTTAGGAGTGATATTATTGGCCTCTTATTTGAGTGAGACTATGAAATGCACGGCCGTGCTCAAATGTTGATTTGATTTTAATAGTCTACTCATCGATCAAGAAAATAAAGATTAAATTATGAAGAGGATGACACGAGACATGCCTTGAGTTTAATCTATAATATCAAGATTAAAGGGATTATATTATATGGAACATTATTCACGAAAGGCTTAATCGAATCACCGATTTATTATTATTACTTGGGTAGCAATGATGTATTATTAGATGTCGCTCATTGTTTACAATTTTAATTAGATATTAAAATTGTTGCCAACGTAATAATAACCTACAGGGTCACACACAAAGAACGCTTGAAGGAGAAATAATTTAAATTATGAATTTAAATTAAATAAGTAATTTATTTTATTTATGATATTAATTAAGTATGACTTAATTAATTATATAAATAGAATAAATGAATTACTTAAACTAATTCCAAAATTAATAATTAATTAATTAAGTGAGACAATTAAATAATTTAGAATTTTGGATTAGTATTAATTATAATTGGATTATAATTAGAAAACTTATTCCTCTCTCTATATAATCTCTTTATGGGCTGATTTAATAGAATAGAGATTTTACAAAAACCCTAGCCGCTCTGAGAGAGGAGGAAGATAGAGAGAGAAGAAGTTTTCGGGTGCTAGTACACATCAATCCTTCATGAAAAGTGTTCGTGTGGATACCGTAGAGCGTAGATCGCGAGAGCGAGATACGTGGTGATTAAACAAACTTTGGACCTCCATTAATCTTCCATTAATGAACTGTTAAAGCTTCTAAAGGTATTTATTCTTTATCTCCGAATTAAATCTTTTGTTTTCGCATGGATCCTGCGGAGGGTTTCGCTATTTTGATTTATTTTTCGCGTTTATTCCGCTGCGTTTGTGTCACGAAACCCTACAGGCACTTGGGTCGACGAACTTCTCCCCATTTTGTGGGCATACAGGACTACTTGTAGGACCTCAACAGGGGCTACTCCCTTTCAGTTGGCCTACGGGGCTGAGGCAGTAGTGCCCGTGGAGATTACTCAAACGTCTCCAAGAATACAAGAGTTCCAGGTTAACACCAATGAGGAAGGCATGAAGTTGGCCCTCGACTTGATAGATGAGCTACGTGATGAAGTTAATGCAAGGATTGTAGAAAACCAGAAGAAAGCTTCGTTCTACTATAACCTTCGAGTCAAGGAAAGGTTCTTCCGTAAAGGAGACTTAGTCCTGCGAAAGATCGAGGCATCTGGAGTTGGTCCCAAGGGCAAGTTAGCTCCAAACTGGGAAGGACCATACCAAGTAAAGGAAGTCACGGGGCAAGGAGCGTACAAACTCCAGACCCTCGAAGGGGTTGAAGTCCCTAGAAGCTGGAATGCAGCCAACTTAAGAATTTATTATGTTTAGGTTTTCAAATTTAAGTTTAATATCAGTTTATTAGCCTTGAAGGCATGACATTTATTAAGCCTTGGTGGCATCTTTTTAAGATTACTTTGGAAAACTTGATAAAGTTTCTAAAGAATATTTTTATTATCTCTATATAACATTGGTCGTTTGCACTAAGTCTTTTACAAGCCACGCAAGTGTTTGTTGTTTATGCTCAAGTTAAGCACGAAAAACAAACAAAACTAAAGGCAGAAAGTAAAAAGACAGGAATGTGAAAAATGTGAAAGACATAAATAAAAAGCCTCGAAGGCTAAATGTTTTTACAAAGCCACTAAGGGCCAACACAAATGGAAATCTAAAACTACTTAGAGGATTCCTCCTCTTCCGAAGACTCCTCCTCGCCAGACGAAGACGTTCCAGACGACGACGAGCCTTCTTCCCCGGAGGAGCTTTCCTCTGTTGATTTCTGAGGAGTTACCTCGGGAACAATCTTCCTCGGAGTAACTTGGACTGGAGAAGGAGTAAGCGAGGGCACACGAGCCCCTTCTGTCCTAACATCGGGACTGTCTTCCCCTTCGGTTTCCTCCTCCTGCTCTTCGATCAACCGCTTCAAGGCCTCACCTGACTGAGGGCACTTAAGATCCACCTTTGGGTCAAACAGACCGGGATGCTTATCCAGCACTTCCTTAAGGGCGTCGTTCCACCCAACGGTATAGTTTGCCGGAAAGAGAAGGTCGTCATGAGCCTCGATAAGGCCCTTGTATTCATCTGAGGCCATATAGTTGTCAATAATAGCCTCCTTGTCGGCTCGCAGCTCAACCACCTCAGCTTGGGCCTGTTTGAGAAGCTCCTCCTTCTCAGCCAACTTCTCCTCCAGGTGCTTAAGCTTGGCATTGGCCACGGTAAGCTCCTTTTGATGCTTTCCCGCTCGAGTTTTCCACGCTTCTGCCTTATGTAAAGAAGCCTGAAAGTAGGCGTTGGCCTGCAAAGCAACAAAACGAGTTAGAACATAGGAAAGATCCAAAACGAAAATGAAGGAATCATGAAATACGGAATAAACCAGTAAAAAAACTTACCGTTGCCAATGCCTGTGCACCTAGGGCTTTGATGCCCTCCTCCTTGCTTCCCAAAACTATGTCCCTGTAATAACAAGGAGTCAAAGAATGGAGTGACCAATCCCTTGCGTGGGCTGTGCAACCCACAACGGTGTTGGACTTCCTGAAACCCCATCCAGGCTTGTACACCTGGGACTTGGGCGCTTTAACAGGCTCGCTGCCCTCAGCCTCAGTAGGCCCAGAATGCGGCTGCAAGAACGCCGGCAGCTCCTTCACCTGCCTAGGATCGTTCATCAATTTGAGCCTCTTCATACGACCAGTTTCCTCCGTAGGTGGAACGGTCCACTCGTTAATCAAAGCAGCAGCTGAAAAGAAAACACGAGAATGTTAGTAAAACACTAAATCGACAAGCAAAGCACAGCCAAGTAAAACATATACCTTCATCCGAGGCCCGAGATAGGCCAACTGCTTTTAACTTATGCTCGTCAAGAAGAGCCCAAACAACCTGCTTGGTTTCTCCCTGAGTCAGCTTGGCATAAGCTTCCTCCTCCTCCTCTGAGAGCCTAATGGCGTCAAAGCTCCCATCTGACACCTTGCTAAAGGTACGCCTAAAGAGGGTTCCCCAATCTCCCCCTTCCCACTTAACTTGAACGAAGTTTTCCTTCTAGTGAAGGTTGTTGTCAGGAATCGAGGAGGTATCGAAAATGTGGGGTTTGTTAGGCCTATGGGATATTTGAATCCAACCTAAAGAAAGACTCAAAGAGTTTTTGAATTGGAAGATCTTTCGGAATAAAGGGACAGTCATTTTTATTTTGTTTTCCAAACATAAAACCATAAAGCAGTGGATGAGCCTCCACCCGTTGGGCACAATTTGGCAAGGACTAATTTGGGCGTCGGCTAAAAGAAGAGGAATAAATTCATGAACAGGAAACCTAAGCCCCGCTAATAGGGCATCTACATAGATAAACAAACGAGAGGGATTCCAATGGCAGGTCCTGTCGCCAGGCTCCACCAAAGAAATAGTGAATCTAGGAGGAAAATTAAAAAGCTTGTTATACTCTTCTATGACATCAACATCAAAAAATTTACTACTACGGCTAAAAGAATCTAACTGGGATTGGCTTGGATACTCATCCCCCCTCTGATTAATCATATCGATTAAAGAAATGTATGTATAAAACATGGGGATTCGATTTAGGGGTTTACCTCTCTTGGCCGACCCCGCGTTCAAAGCAGCCAATCTTGAAGCTCTTTTGTCTGCCATATCGACTTCGAATCTCTGTGTACCCTGGAGGAGACTAAAGGCATGAAATTGCTTGGAAGCTGGAGAGCTCAAATATGTTAGAGAAGAAATTTGAGAAGTGAGAAATGAGAAGTGTGAGGAATGAGACCCCTCACACCACTCATATATACAACTCCCAGCAGGTCACCCGACCGTTAAAATTCACCTTTTTACAGTTGTTTCTAAGTCACACGACCGTTAGAGGGAATGGCAACCGATATGACCGGTAAATGGGCTCAAAGCCCATGATTCAAGGCCCAAATGTCTGTCACCCATAAACAAAGAAGATTCTAGAGCTTGGGCCTGCAAAGCCCATGGTTCTCAAAAGCCATGAAGGCCCGCTATGCAATTTATGAAGCCTTGAAGGCCTATGACACAAAGAGTCCAAGGCCCAACAAAGGTGAAAGGCCCATAAGATAATTAGTTTGAAGCCCAAATCCAAAAGCCTCGAAGGCCCATAACAAAACAGTCGAAGGCCCATAACAAAACAGAGATTAAAGGCCCGTATCAAAGTCGAACACAATTCCCCAAAGGCCCAAGTATGAATGAAGGTTCAATAAAATTATAAAGCCATGAGGCCCCCCAGAAATTTCGACTTCAAATCAATTTGAAGTCTAATTCAACTTCAAACCAAGTCGAAAATGACAAGCCACGAGGCCCTCCAGAAATTTCAACTTCAAGACAATTTGAAGTCTAATTCGACTTCAAACCAAGTCGAAAATGACAAGCCACGAGGCCCTCCAGAAATTTCAACTTCAAGACAATTTGAAGTCTAATTCGACTTCAAACCAAGTCGAAAATGACAAGCCATGAGGCCCTCCAGAAATTTCAACTTTGAGACAATTTGAAGTCTAATTCGACTTCAAACCAAGTCGAAAATGACAAGCCATGAGGCCCTCAAGAAATTTCGACTTCAAGACAATTTGAAGTCTATTTCGACTTCAAAGGTTTGGGAACCCTTAAATCGACTCCAATCGGAGTCGAAATCGACTTCAACATAATATCTCGACTTCAAGGGTTTTTGGAGCCTTAAATCGACTCCAATCGGAGTCGAATTCGACTTCAACACGGATTTCGACTCCAAGCATTTTTGGAGCCTTAAATCGACTCCAATCGGAGTCGAATTCGACTTCAACACGGGTTTCGACGCCAAGCATTTTTGGAGCCCTGTTCGAGCTCGATCCAGGTCGAATTTGACCTCAAGCTGATAGTTCGACCTGGAGGGTAATTGAGGCCAAAAATCGACCTCAGTCCTGGTCGATTTAGGTCAGAGAAATGAAAATCATGATTGGCGGATTAGCTACACATAAAAGTTCTTTGAGGACCGATATGTTTAATTTTAATTCTCTAAAAGAATTAAAAATAAAAAGGCTTGAGCCCAAAAATTGCGACAAAATTGACTAAAACAAGTCAAAAGCCCGATAAAGGCATGGAAACCCTTTGTAAAACTTTTACGAAAACTCGTGAAGTTTTCCCAAAAGTTGGGGGGCAAATGATATGGGTAAAAATAACCCTGAAGAAATAATAAATATAGCATTTATTATTTCATTAATTAGACCCGTTATGGTCTAAAGGCTTGGGCCCTTAAAATAAATAAGGGAAATAAACCCAAGGATCAAATGGGTTTGTAAGCCTAGCCCACAGGCTCTGTTGAAGCTAAAGGCCCGTTAAGCTATTGTTATTAATTAATTTCGTAATTAATTAATAAAGGCCCGATAAGCCTGTTGAAGGCCTCTATCCTAGAAGGATCTGGAAACCCAAACGTGGGAAGAGTCCAACAAGGACTCTCATTCCTATAAGGTTTGAACACCTTTGTCACTAGGAGACTGGGCCTCCAAGGCCTCCAAGTCTCCTAATTCTAATATGACTCCAAGGCCTTCATGCGCCTATATAAAGGGCCTAACCCCTCAACATTAGAACTACGTTTTATTGACTTGATTCTCACACCCATTGAGATACGTAGGCAGTTAACGAGGACCCGAGGCAGTCACGTAACGTTAATGTAGTCATAAAAGCTTGAAGCTCTCTCCCAAACCCTAGCAGTAATTACACATTAAATTCGTCTGATTTTCAATCCATAACAGGTTCTACTCAACTTCCTAAACATTATAGTCCTCCTACTGAGAAGTCTACTAATCGCACTAGAGCACGCAAAAACAAAGTGATTCTGAAGTGTGAAATGGACGAAAATTTTCCTATGGTCAAATTGATGAAATCCTGATCATGTAAGTTCCTATTAGATGTAGACAATATGTACATTTTAAATGTAATGATTTCACATTATTTACAACCCTTAAATTTGATGTGCAGATGCATCTTTTAACATGAAGGAGAAATGTATGAGGAACCATCTTTTGTAATATTGTTAATACACTGGGAATAGTATTATCAATGTGGAGCTTTTACATCATTTTGCCTCTTTATGTTATATTTTGCTTGCTTTGTTTGTAAACTTATTGGCCAAAAAAGTGCTAAGACCTACCAATGTTATTTACAATACTCTGCTTTTAAATTTATATTCACTGGCCAAGGTAGTTGATTTTCAAGTACAACTTAACTGTGTATTACACATATGTTTAACTCATATATTTCCAAATGCACTTTTCTATACTACAAGTCATTTTTAATAACATATATTACCAAAAAGAGAATACTACTAATTAACTACCTTGCCAACTTAAAGATAATAACAAACTAAATTTAATGTGTGGCCAACAACCAACATTCATCTATCTATAAAATAGAGATAGAAATTCATATAGATGCAACATCCAAACAACGGCAGCTACTGAAGGGTTTCGAGGCACTAACACAGCGGAATAAACGTGAAAAATAAATCAAAATAGCGAAACCCTCCGCAGGATGCATGCGAAAACACAATATTTAAATCAGAGATCATGATGTATTACATTTTGGAGCTTTAACGAATTGAAGATAGAGATTATGCAGGTCTAAAACTCGTACGATCACCACGTATCCCGCAGTGCGTGATCTACGCTCTAATGGTATCCACACGAACACTTGATCTTCGAAGGAGGAAGGAAATAAACAAGCTTTTTTAGCCCATCATCTGATTGGGCCTTATATTTAATTAATTTATTTAAAATTCAAATTTTAATTTAAATAACTACTAAGTCAAACTTAATTAATATTCAAATATAATTGAAATTATAAATTAATTCAAATTTCTAATTTTATTAATTAAGTCCAACTTAATTAATATGCAAAATAAATTTGAATTACTATTAATTCTTCTTCAAGTGTTCTTTGTGTGTGACCTTTTAGGTTATTATTACTTTGGCAATAATTTTATTATCCAATAACAAAATTATAAACAATGAGCGACATCTAGTTGTTGGTGAAGGTGCCCTAGAGGCAATACAATGTTTCTTTTAATAGACCTTTATGTGATTTGATTATTCAATAAATGTATTTATTATGACTTTAATTACTGCGATATATTTGTTAGCATAATAAATGTCCTTAGAATCATGATACACATTATATAGTTTAAGTACATGACTTGAACTTGAGATTATATAATATATCATATTCTTAAAAGTCCCTGGTCGAGTATTATTATTATAGGACAATAATAATACAAGAATAGACTAGTATGTTGTTTGATAGATAACCACATCTCATTGGTTATAAGTATGGGGATACTAAAGTCAATGCATAGGTACATGTAGGAGTACATGGTACTGGACAGACCCGCTGTGAGAATCTACATGTTAATAAGTGTCATAAGAAATACTCACTGTGATAATGATGTAATGATCCTTTGACTTGAAATCATTATATTTCTATACGAGAATTAATATACTTTGATTACACTCAAAGTTACATTTAACCGGGTAATGATAAAGGTGGACATTGGGTATGCTATGAATCGTATGAGAAATATGAATGATAGATATAGGATTTAACCCTCCTATTTTAGGAGTGATATTATTGGCCTCTTGAGTGAGTGAGACTATAAAATGCATGGTCATGCTCAAATGTTGATTTGATTAATAGTCTACTCATTGATCGAGAAAACCAGGATTAAACGTTGAAGAGGATGACACAATACATGCCTCGAGTTTGATCTATAATATTTGGTTAAAGGGATTATATTACATTGTACATTATTCATGAAAGGTTTAATTGAATCACCAATTATTATTATTACTTGGGTAGCAATGATGTATTACTAGATGCCGCTCATTGTTTATAATTTTATTATTAGAAAATAAAATTATTGCCAACGTAATAATAACCTAAAGGGTCACACACAAAGAACGTTTAAACGGAGTGTTATTTAAATTATGAATTTAAATATTGTTATTATTATTATTCGAATTTATTTATTTATTTAATCAAGTGAGACTTGATTAATTATATACATATTAGAATTCGAATTTAATAATTATTATTATTAGAATTTATTTATTTAATTAATTAAGTGAGACTTGATTAATTATATACATATTAGAATTCGAATTTAATAATTATTATTTTTGAATTTATTTATTTAATTAAGTAAGTAAGACTTGATTAATTATATACATATTAGAATTCAAATTTAATAATAATATAAATCCGAAATCTGAATGGGTTTTTAAAAGGTCCAATCAGATTAGGGTTTTGGCCCAAGTCTCTCTCTCCCATATATATACATAAGGATGTATAGTTTTGGGTGAAGTTTTGATAATTTCGTTTTAAGAAAAACCCCAGCAGCTCTACGTTTTGAGAGGCTCGAGAAAGAGAGAGACAAAGAGGCAGAAACAGGCTAGTACCTAACTCCGGTGATCGTTAGACGATACGACGTTCGTGTGGATACCATTAGAGAGCAGTTCTTGAAGAAGGAGCTGCTGTGATTCATCGCTTCTGGATCTCTATAATCATCCATAGGAAAGTTTTTATAAGGTACACATCTTATTCTCCATAATCATCCAACGTTATACATGGATCCTACGATGGGGTTTCGATTTTATTGTTTTTACGTTAATTCCGCTGCGTTTTCATGCCCGAAACCCTTCAATGGCATCAGAGCTACGTGTATAATGGGATGATTTGGTTATGTGTTTAACAGTTTTTCGATGTATGTAAACATGTATATGATATGCCATGGCTATATATTGATATATATGTTTTATATGATTTTGAATATATATGATATTCATGATGGGTTTTATAATCATGGGATGATTGTGTGTATTGCTGTATGTATATGATACATGTTTTTTCTTGTTATGGGAATCGCATTCGATATGAATTCTGAAATGGCTTCGGTAGATTTTCTGAAATCTGTGTCTAGTGTCCTATTTTCGCAAATAATATGTGTTTTCTGACTAGAATCGTGTCACTGAGCAATACTGACATAGTCAGCTTTTCATCTGTAAGCCATTCGATGTCGTTAAAGTCCCTAAAACGGCGATTTATTATTTTCTGAAATTTATTTGATTTTTTGAAATTTCGAAATTTGCTATATATGATTATATGATATGTTTATATAATATGAGATATATTACATGTGTTATGTGATAAGCATGGTGGATGGTTATGGCCTAAAGACCCATAGGATATTGGTTTTGATTTATGGTTTTGGTTTTTAAATACGACTTGCATGTCGTTTATTCATTGTAATTGTTAATCTCGAATGTAACTCGAGTTCTTCTTGTAATTTCATTAGAATAGATTTATTTATTATTATTCAATGTAATTGTTCAATGGGGACTTGGAAGCAAGGAAGTTAGGAGGCAATCCAGATGATGGAGCAATGAAGAAGATAAAGACATGTAATAGTGTAGTATTTAAAACCACCATAGATTGACCTTGATATTTCCATTAGCTTGGAAATATCGCATAGGATGGGGCCATAACCAAACACGTTTAATTTACGCACTGTACATATATGTATATTGATGCATGTGTAGATATGTATGCGTTGGAATGATGTATGTATTAGATACGACACCCATGCCATGCTTGTTTAAACAAGATAAAATCTGTAACGACTCGAGATAAAATCTGTAACGATTTAAGATTTTAAAATTAACAAACGATCATGAGATTCTTGTGTTTATGAAATATGGATTTTTAAAACATGGAATTGAATATAAATTTTTGAGATCTATAATTGGGATTTTCTGACAAAAGCGGATATGCGTATTCGTAAGGCTGATGGATTTTAAGTGTGACCACTGGTATCCTCCATCTACCTGGGAAATGAACAATTTAAGATGTCAATTTGAAATATTTGGTTCAAGGAAAAATTGAGGATCTCTTTATGATGTGATCATGATCGTCATAAATTTTCTAAATCCCTTAACAAAATATTAAATTTTACTCGGATGCTTTCCAATGAATGAACACTCATTGAATCCTAGATCGATTAGGGGAAAGACTGTCAGTGGCAGGGGACTCTTATCTATCGTGGTGAGATGCGACGAATATAAACGTTTATTTTCGGCCGTTGTATCATTGGGTCTAACTTAACTGAGTCGTCATAATAAGGTGAAAATAAACGGTTATATTCAACCATTATGAACTTAGAAGCATAGAGTTTGGTTAAAAGTCTATTAGATAGATAAGATCAATCGTTGTTCACCAAACTATCCAAGAATTATATATGATATAATTGACAACTGTTGTCTACCTAAATAATCATTTTTTAAGGACTTCCAGTGGTTGACTTAAGACATGACGAAATATGGATCTTGGCTCACTAGAAAGAATTATGGGATATTCTTTCCAAATTAGTAGTAAAGGCTATTAATTTGATAAAAATAGTGGGATATATATTATGAATATATCATAATCATTTGAACATAATAAATAACTCAGACAATCTAATGTTTATTTTGTGCTTTTAATATTGTAGATACCAAGTAATGACAAACAATACAAATACTTTCTCCGTACGAGCAACCCTTGAGAAGGACAAGCTGATAGGAACTAACTTCCTTGATTGGTATAGGAATTTGAGGATTGTCCTCAAGCAAGAGCGAAAGCTCCACGTCATTGAAATTCCTCCACCTGCTCCTCCTGCTGAGAATGTAACTCGCGTTCAGCAAAATGCTTATCAGAAGCATATTGATGATGCGACTGATGTGGCATGTCTCATGCTAGCAACCATGAGTGCTGAGCTTCAAAAACAACACGAGCATATGGATGCTTATGATATGATTGAACACCTTCAAAGGATGTTTGAAGGACAGGCTCGTCAAGAAAGGTTCGACACGAGCAAAGCACTGTACGCTTGCAAGCAGGGAGAGCGTGAACCTGTTCAACCACATGTTCTGAAGATGATAGGTTATATTGAGTATCTTGATACTTTGGGTTTCCCGATTATTCCGGAAGCTCAGATTGACTTAATCTTACAATATTTGAACAACAACTACACTCATTTTGTTATGAACTACAATATGAATGAGATAGACAAAACACCTACTGAATTGTTGGCTATGTTGCGAACTGCTGAAACCAACATGAAAAAGGCCGAACCTGCTCCCATATTGATGGTGAACCAGAAAGGTAAGGCTAAAGGGAAAAGTAAATGGAAGGGAAAGAAGAAGATTGGATCTAATTCTGCTCCCAAGCCAAAGACTAATCCCAAACAGGCTTTAAAGCCTAAAGGTGCTGTTGCAAAGGGTGATTGTTACTACTGTGGTAAACCAGGTCATTGGAAGAGAAACTGTCATGCTTATTTGGAAGATCTGAAGAAGAAGAAGGCTGGTCAAGCTTCTACTTCAGATATATATGTTATAGAAGTCAATCTGTCTACTTCTACATCTTGGGTATTGAATACTGGATGTGCTGCTCACATTTGTATAAATATGCAAGAAATGAAGAGACGTAGGACATTGGCTAAAGGAGAAATGGACCTACGAGTTGGCAATGAAGCAAGATTTGCTGCTTTAGCTGTAGGAACCTATTATTTATCTTTGCCCTCTGGGCTAGTTTTAGAACTGGAGAATTGTTATTACGTGCCTGCAATTCGCAGAAACATCATTTCTATTTCTTGTTTGGACAAGAAAGGTTTTTCGTTTATAGTAAAGAACAACAATTGCTCTTTTGCTTTGAATGATTTAACCTATGGTGTTGCATGTTTGTTTAATGGTTTATATGTTCTTGACTTAGATACTCCTGTCTGTAATATAGAAAACAAACGACTTAAAGTTAATGACTCAAATCAAACATACCTCTGGCATTGTCGTCTAGGCCATATAAATGAGAAACGCATATCCAAATTATATAAGGATGGATACTTGGATAAGTTTGATTTTGAATCATATCAAGAATGCGAATCTTGTTTGCTTGGTAAGATGACTAAAGCCCCTTTCACTAGTAAGGGTAAAAGGGCCACTGAATGTCTGGAGCTAATACATTGTGATGTATGTGGCCCAATGCGTGTGATGGCTAGAGGAGGCTACTACTACTTCATAACGTTTACTGATGATTTCAGTAGATATGGATATGTATATCTTATGAAGAATAAATCCGATTCTTTTGAAAAGTTCAAAGAGTACAAGGCTGAAGTAGAGAAGCAACTTGGCGGAGGTGCAAGTATTAAAATCTTACGATCTGATCGTAGAGGAGAATACTTAAGCACAGAATTTAAAGATTATTTAAAGGAGTGTGGTATTGTATCACAACTCACTCCACCAGGTACACCTCAATGGAATGGAGTTTCAGAGAGGAGAAATCGCACTTTGTTGGACATGGTGCGATCAATGATGAGTCATGCAGATCTTCCAATTAGTTTCTGGGGTTATGCTCTAGAAACAGCGACTTTCACACTTAACCGTGTTCCTACTAAGAAGGTTCAAAAGACTCCATATGAGATATGGGAGGAGAAACGGTCAGGCATGAGCTTTATGAAAGTTTGGGGATGCAAGGCGTTTGTGAAACATCAAGTATCTGACAAGCTTGGACCTAAATCTGAAGAGTGCAATTTTGTGGGATACCCTAAAGAAACAAAGGCGTATTATTTCTATAGTCCTTCTGAGCAGAAAGTGTTTATTGCTCGAGATGCTGTCTTCATGGAAAGGGATTTTGTTTCCAAAAGAAACAGTGGGAGAACTATAGATCTCAATGAAGATCGAGAACCATAAAATAGCATTGAACCTGAAGTGGAACAAGAGAAGGATAATAATAATGCTCAACAAACACAGGTTATTCGTAGAACTGGTAGAATTCGCCATGAGCCAGAGAGATATGGATTTCTTTTGACTCAATGTGGTGATTTGATGCTCATAGATGAAGATGAGCCTCTCACATACCAAGATGCTATGAGCAGTCCAGAATCTAAGAGATGGCTAGAAGCCATGAAATCCGAGATGGAATCCATGTACGAAAACCAAGTATGGACTTTGGTTGATCCACCTGAAGGGGTAAAACCCATAGGGTGCAAATGGTTTTTCAAGAAAAAAACTGACATGGATGGAAATGTTCAGACCTATAAAGCAAGGCTGGTTGCGAAAGGTTTCAAACAAATTCATGGTATTGACTATGATGAAACTTTCTCACCAGTGGCTATGGTCAAGTCCATAAGGATTTTGCTTGTTATTGCAGCATTCCATGATTATGAAATTTGGCAAATGGATGTCAAAACAGCCTTCCTTAATGGAAGCCTTGAAGAAGATGTTGATGTGTACATGACACAACCTGAAGGTTTTGTCAGTCCAGGGAATGTTAGCAAGATATGTAAATTATGTCGATCCATTTACGGATTAAAGCAAGCCTCTAGGAGATGGAATATCCGTTTTGATGAAACTGTAAAAGAGTATGGATTTATTCAAAACGAAGATGAACCTTTTGTTTACAAGAAGGTTAGTGGGAGCCATGTGGCATTCCTAGTGCTATATGTTGATGACATATTATTTATTAATAGGGAATGACATTCCTTCTTTACAGGCTATTAAGTCTTGGTATATGGAGGAGAAGAAAAGCTGGATGTAAAAGGTTACAGCGACGCTAATTTCCAAACAGACAAGGATGATTCGATCTCTTATTCTGGTTTTGTATTTTGTCTAAATGGAGATGTTGTATGCTGGAATGGTTCACAGTAGAGACAATTGTTGATTCTACAATAGAGCCTGAGTATATTAATGCTTGCGAGCAGCCAAGGAGGCTGTTTGGGGATGTACTTAGGAGATATCACCTAATTAATGAGATTAATGATCAAGGAGATATACATATATGTAAAGTGCATACAAATGATAACATTGCAGACCCACTGACCAAAGGCTTGTCGCAGCAGAAGCTCGACGGTCACACTAGTTCCATGGGTATTAGATACATGGGTGATTAGCTCTAGTGCAAGTGGGAGATTGTTGGTGAAGGTGCCCTATAGGCAATACAATGTTTCTTTTAATAGACCTTTATGTCATTTGATTATTCAATAAACGTATTTATTATAACTTTAATTACTGCGATATATTTGTTAGCATAATAAATGTCCTTAGAATCATGATACACATTATATAGTTTAAGTACATGACTTGAACTTGAGATTATATAATATATCATATTCTTAAAAGTCCCTAGTCGAGTATTATTATTATAGGACAATAATAATACATGAATAGACTAGTATGTTGTTTGACAGATAACCACATCTCATTGGTTATAAGTATGGGGATACTAAAGTCAATGCATAGGTACATGTAGGAGTACATGGTACTGGACAGACCCGCTGTGAGAATCTACATGTTAATAAGTGTCATAAGAAATACTCACAGTGATAATGATGTAATGATCCTTTGACTTGAAATCATTATATTTCTATACGAGAATTAATATACTTTGATTACACTCAAAGTTACCTTTAACCGGGTAATGATAAAGGTGGACATTGGGTATGCTATGAATCGTATGAGAAATATGAATGATAGATATAGGATTTAACCCTCCTATTTTAGGAGTGATATTAATGGCCTCTTGAGTGAGTGAGACTATAAAATGCATGGTCATGCTCAAATGTTGATTTGATTAATAGTCTACTCCTTGATCAAGAAAACCCGGATTAAACGTTGAAGAGGATGACACAATACATGCCTCGAGTTTGATCTATAATATTTGGTTAAAGGGATTATATTACATTGTACATTATTCACGAAAGGTTTAATTGAATCACCAATTATTATTATTACTTGGGTAGCAATGATGTATTACTAGATGCCGCACATTGTTTATAATTTTATTATTAGAAAATAAAATTATTGCCAACGTAATAATAACATAAAGGGTCACACACAAAGAACGTTTAAACGGAGTGTTATTTAAATTATGAATTTAAATATTGTTATTATTATTATTCGAATTTATTTATTTATTTAATCAAGTGAGACTTGATTAATTATATACATATTAGAATTCGAATTTAATAATTATTATTATTAGAATTTATTTATTTAATTAATTAAGTGAGACTTGATTAATTATATACATATTAGAATTCGAATTTAATAATTATTATTTTTGAATTTATTTATTTAATTAAGTAAGTAAGACTTGATTAATTATATACATATTAGAATTCGAATTTAATAATAATATAAATTCGAAATCTGAATGGGTTTTTAAAAGGTCCAATCAGATTAGGGTTTTGGCCCAAGTCTCTCTCTCCCCTATATATACATAAGGATGTATAGTTTAGGGTGAAGTTTTGATAATTTCGTTTTAAGAAAAACCCCAGCAGCTCTACGTTTTGAGAGGCTCGAGAAAGAGAGAGACAAAGAGGCAGAAACAGGCTAGTACCTAACTCCGGTGATCGTTAGACGATACGACGTTCGTGTGGATACCATTAGAGAGCAGTTCTTAAAGAAGAAGCTGCTGTAATTCATCGCTTCTGGACCTCTATAATCATCCATAGGAAAGTTTTTATAAGGTACACATCTTATTCTCCATAATCATCCAACGTTATACATGGATCCTGCGATGGGGTTTCGATTTTATTGTTTTTACGTTAATTCCGCTGCTTTTTCATGCCCGAAACCATTCACTAGTAATACATAATTGCTACCCAAGTAATAATAATCAAATCGGTGATTCGATTGAGCCTTTCGTGAATAATGTACAATGTAATATAATCCCTTTAATCTTGATATTATATATTAAACTCAAGGCATGTGTCGTGTCATCCTCTTCATAATTTAATCTTTATTTTTGTTGATCGATGAGTAGACTATTAAAATCAAATCAACATTTGAGCACGGCCGTGCATTTTATAGTCTCACTCAAACAAGAGGCCAATAATATCACTCCTAAAATTAGGAGGATTAAATCTCATCTAGATCATTCATATTTCTTATATGATTCATAATATACCCAAGGTCCACTTTTATCATCACCCGGTCAAAGGTAACTTTTAATGTAATCAAAGTATTTTAATTCTCGTATAGAAATATAATGATTTCAGGTCTAAGGATCATTACACCATTATCACAGTGAGAATTACTTATGACACTTATTTAACATGTAGAATCTCACGATGGGTCATTCCAGTGCCATGCATTGAGACACGCACTTATGTTCTTGACTTTAGTATTACCATACCTATGACCAATGAGATGTGGTCATTTGTCAACAAATATACTAGTCTTTGTGCATTATTATTGTCCTTGAATAATAATACTCGACTAGGAAATTTTAGGAATAAGATACTATTCATATAATCTCATTTTTAAGTCACATACTTAAAGATATATAATACGTATCAAAATTCCAAGAATATTTATTATGCTTTCAATTTATTACGCAGTAAATAAAATATAATAAATAAATAATAATCAATTAAACATAATCCTTAATAATAAAATATTTTCCTTAAAATATAAAAGTATTGTCTCTAGGGAAAAATTATTAACAATCTCCCACTTGCACTAGAGCTAATTATCCAAGTATCCAATACTCATGGAACTAGTGTGACTTTCGTGCTTCTGCTGCGACAAAACCTTAGTCAGTGGGTCTGCAATATTATTATTAGTATGCACTTTACATATATGTATATTGTTAGTAATTGTGCTCTAGAGACAATACTTTTTATATTTTAAGGAAAATATTTATTATTAAGGATTATGTTTTATTGATTATTATTTATTTATTATGTTTTATTTACTGCGTAATAAATTGAAAGCATAATAAATGTCCTTGGAATTTTGATACGTATTATATATCTTTAAGTATGTGACTTAAAAATGAGATTATATGAATAGTATCTTATTCCTAAAATTCCCTAGTCGAGTATTATTATTTAAGGACAATAATAATGTGTTGGGTTCCGAGGCATAAAACGCAGCGGATAAACGTAAATATAACAAAAATTTCGGAACCCTAACGCAGGATCATGTATAAGATTGGACGGATTATGGTGATAATCGAATCATACCTATTACGATCTTGAATGTCACGAACTCAACGGAGATCCTTGCTATCACGACTTGTGTCTTCCTCTCGAAAACACCTCTATGGTATCCACACGAGCACCTTCAAGAGCGTCTCACGATCTTGATTACGGAGTGGATGTACTAGCAAACCTTTGATAATTCGAATTGTCTTCCTACCTCTTTGCTGCCTCTTCTAGGGTTTTTCTATCAAAAACGTGTTGTGCCTCTTAACCCTACATTATCTATTTATAATGTTTGGTTAACAGACCCATAGCAGCAAAACCTAACCCATGTAGGTCTAGGAAAATAATAAAGCGAATTTTATTATTTAATTAATAACTAAGTCATACTTAATTATTATGGGCAGAAATACAATTCTAATTTGAATTTATATTATCTTAATTAATTAAGTCTCACTTAATTAATATAATAAAAATTCAAATAATTATCAATTAATTTAAATCTATAATTTAAATTAACTATTCCTCTAAGTGCTCTTTGCGTGTGACCCTATAGGCTATTATTTAATTGGCAATAATTTTATTCTCCAATAAAATTATAAACAATGAGCGGCATCTAGTAATACATCATTGCTACCCAATTAAACAATAATTAAATCGTGATTCGATAAAACCTTTCGTGATTAATGTTTCCGTGTAATATAATCCTTTTAACCATATATATTATAGATTAAACTCGAGGCATGTATTTAGTCATCCTCTTCAACATTTAATCCGGGTTTACTTGATCCATGAGTAGACTATGAAAACAAATCATTATTTGAGCACGGCCATGCATTTTATAGTCTCACTCAATCAAGAGGCCAATAATATCTCTTCTAATTATAGGAGGGTTAAATCCTTTATCTATCATTCATATTTCTCATACGACTCATGATATACCCGATGTCCACTTTTATCATTACCCGGTCAAAGGTAACTTTTAATGTAGTCAAAGTATATTAATCCTCGTATAAAAATATAATGATCTCAAGTCAGAGGATCATTACACCATTATCACTGTGAGTCTTTCTTATGACTTTATTAAACATGAAGAATCTCACTGTGGGTCTGTCCAGTACCATGTACTCCTGCATGTACCTATGTGTTGACTTTAGTATCCCCATACTTATAACCAATGAGATGTGGTTATCTGTCAAACAACATACTAGTCTATTCATGTATTATTATTGTCCTATAATAATAATACTCGACTAGGGACATTTAAGAATATGATATATTATATAATCTCAAGTTCAAGTCATGTACTAAACTATACAATATGTATCATGATTCTAAGGACATTTATTATGCTAACAAATATATCGCAGTAATTAAAGTCATAATAAATATGTTTATTGAATAATCAATTGACATAAAGGTTTATCAAAATAAACATTGTATTGCCTCTAGGGCACCTACACCAACATAATGCACAAAGACTAGTATGTTTCTTGACAGATGACCACATCTCATTGGTCATAGGTATGTGGATACTAAAGTCAAGAACATAAGTGCATGTATCAATGCATGGCACTGGAATGACCCGCCGTGAGATTCTACATGTTAAGTAAGTGTCATAAGTAATTCTCACTGTGATAATGGTGTAATCATCCTTAGACCTGAAATCATTATATTTCTATACGAGAATTAATATACTTTGATTACATTAAAAGTTACCTTTGACCGGGTGATGATAAAAGTGGACATTGGGTATATTATGAATCGTATGAGAAATATGAATGATCTAGATGGGATTTAATCCTCCTAATTTTAGGAGTGATATTATTGGCCTCTTGTTTGAGTGAGACTATGAAATACACGGCCGTGCTCAAATGTTGATTTGATTTTAATAGTCTACTCATCGATCAAGAAAATAAAGATTAAATTATGAAGAGGATGACACGAGACATGCCTTGAGTTTAATCTATAATATCAAGATTAAAGGGATTATATTACATGGAACATTATTCACGAAAGGCTTAATCGAATCACCGATTTATTATTATTACTTGGGTAGCAATGATGTATTACTAGATGCCGCTCATTGTTTACAATTTTAATTAGATATTAAAATTGTTGCCAACGTAATAATAACCTACAGGGTCACACACAAAGAACGCTTGAAGGAGAAATAATTTAAATTATGAATTTAAATTAAATAAGTAATTTATTTTATTTATGATATTAATTAAGTATGACTTAATTAATTATATAAATAGAATAAATGAATTACTTAAACTAATTCCAAAATTAATAATTAATTAATTAAGTGAGACTTAATTAAATAATTTAGAATTTTGGATTAGTATTAATTATAATTGGATTATAATTAGAAAACTTATTCCTCTCTCTATATAATCTCTTTATGGGCTGATTTAATGATATAAAGATTTTACAAAAACCCTAGCCGCTCTGAGAGAGGAGGAAGATAGAGAGAGAAGAAGTTTTCGGGTGCTAGTACACATCAATCCTTCATGAAAAGTGTTCGTGTGGATACCGTGTTAGTGTAGGTGCCCTAGAGGCAATACAATTTTTCCTTTTAATAAACATTTATGTCATTTGATTATTCAATAAACGTATTTATTATGACTTTATTTACTGCGATATATTTGTTAGCATAATAAATGTCCTTAGAATCATGATACTCGTTATATAGTTTAAGTACATGACTTGAACTTGAGATTATATAATATATCATATTCTTAAAGGTTCCCTAGTCGAGTATTATTATGATAGGACAATAATAATACATAAATAGACTAGTATGTTGTTTGATAGATAACCACATCTCATTGGTTATAAGTATGGGGATACTAAAGTCAATACATAGGTACATGTAAGGGTACATGGTACTGGACAGACCCACAGTGAGATTCTTCATGTTTAATTAAGTCATAAGAAAGACTCACAGTGATAATGGTGTAATGATCCTCTGACTTGAGATCATTATATTTCTATACGAGGATTGATATACTTTGACTACATTAAAAGTTACCTTTGACCGGGTGATGATAAAAGTGGACATCGGGTATATCATGAGTCGTATGAGAAATATGAATGATAGATAAAGGATTTAACCCTCCTATAATTAGGAGAGATATTATTGGCCTCTTGATTGAGTGAGACTATAAAATGCATGGTCGTGCTCAAATAATGATTTATTTTTCATAGTCTACTCATGGATCAAGTAAACCCGGATTAAATGTTGAAGAGGATGACTAAATACATGCCTCGAGTTTAATCTATAATATATATGGTTAAAGGGATTATATTACACGGAAACATTAATCACGAAAGGTTTTATCGAATCACGATTTAATTATTGTTTAATTAGGTAGCAATGATGTATTACTAGATACCGCTCATTGTTTATAATTTTATTGGAGAATAAAATTATTGCTAATTAAATAATAGCCTATAGGGTCACACACATAGAGCACCTAGAGGAATAGTTAATTTAAATTATAGATTTAAATTAATTGATGATTAATTCGAATTTATTATATTAATTAAGTGAGACTTAATTAATTGAAATAAATTCGAATTTGAAGAATTATATTTCTGCCAATAATAATTAAGTGTGACTTAATTATTAATTAAATAATAGAAGCATGTTTTATTATTTAATCCTATGCCTACATGGGTTAGGTTTTTGCTAAAAAGGCCCATTAACCAATCATTATAAATAGATAATGATAGGTTAAATGGCTTGCACGTTTTTGTAAAAACCCTAGCAGAAGAGGCAGCATAGGAAGAGGCAGAGAGAATTCGAAACCTATCAAAGGAGGCTAGTACTTCCGTTCCGTGTTCAAGATCGTGAGACGTTCTTGAAGGTGCTCGTGTGGATACCATAGAGGTGCTTTCGAGAGGAAGACACAAATCGTGATAGCAAGGATCTCCGTTGAGTTCGTGGCATTCAAAATCTTAATAGGTATGATTCGATTATCACCATAATCCGTCAATTCTTATACATGATCCTGCGTTTGGGTTCCGAAAATTTTCGTTATATTTACGTTTATCCGCTGCGTTTTATGCCTCGGAACCCAACAATGGCATCAGAGCTACGTGTATAAGGGACTGATTTGGTTACGTGTTAACTGTATTTGATGCAAATATGCCTGTTTTGGTGACTGCCATGCCACTGCCATGCTACTGCTTTGTTACTGCCATGCTTCTGCCATGCTATGTTCTTCATGTATATTCGAATTGTAATATGTGGTGATGATACTAGCATGTTAATGATTTGTCATGACTGATTTATATGCCATATTGTGATTTGTATATTATGCATGAGGGTCAGTTTGTATAGTGATATAAACTGGTGGACAGATTATGTTGGACATGATCTGTTAACTGGGATATGATAAGTATGTATATGATACATGCTTCTGAAACTGTATAAGATGCAGTGGGAAAAAGGGCCAACAGATATGATCTGTAGTTCAGAAATTGATGATTTCTGAATAGGACTGGTCTTCGAAAATAAAAAAAAAATTTCTGTATAAGATGCAGTGGGAAAAAGGGCCAGCTCGACCCCAGCCGGGGGCTGCCGCCCCCAGACCCCGCCTGGGGCTGCCGCCCCAGACCCCGCCTGGGGCTGCCGCCCCAGACCCCGCCCAGGGGCTGCCGCCCCCGGACCCCCGCAATATTTTATTTTGTGTACTTGAGCATGGTGCTGGTTATGGCCCTTAGACCCCTAGATTAATGGTTTTTGGTTTTGGTTTTATAAATACAACTTGCATGTCGTTTTCTTCATTCTTGTAATTGTTTAACCTCGAATGTAACTCGAGTTTTCTTATGTAAGTACATTAGCTTAGGTTGTATTCAATTATTCCATGTAATGTACTTGAAGACTGAAAGATGATCCAAGAAGAGGAGCAGGCACTAGTGGATACAAGAAGAATGAAGACATGTAATTGTATTTATATTTTACTACCATAGATTGACTTTGATCCTTTCATTAGCTCGAAAGGATCACATAGGAAAGGGGCCATAACCAAGCACGTTTACATACTGCACTTTACATATTGATGTATGAATGATGCATGCTTTAATTAGATTAATCATGTATGTATGTATGTATGTATTAGATACGACACCCATGCCATGCTTGTTTAAACAAGATAAAATCTGTAACGACTCAAGATAAAATCTGTAACGATTCAAGATTTTAAAATCAACAAACGATCATGAGATTCTTGTGTTTATGAAATATGGATTTTTAAAACACGGAATTGAATATGGATTTTGATATCTATAATTGGGATTTTCTGACAAAAACGGATATGCGTATTCGTAAGGCTGATGGGTTTTAAGTGTGACCACTGGTATCCTCCATCTACCTGGGAAATGAACAATTTAAGATGTCAATTTGAAATATTTAGTTCAAGGAAAAATTGAGGATCTCTTCATGATGTGATCATGATCGTCGTAAAATTTTCTAAACCCCTTAACAAAATATTAAGTTTTAATCAGATGCTTTCCAATGAATGAACACTCATCGAATCCTAGATCGATTAGGGGAAAGACTGTCAGTGGCAGGGGACTCCTGTCTATCGTGGTGAGATGCGACGAATATAAACGGTTATATTCGGCCGTATCATTGGGTCAAACTTAACTGAGTCGTCATAATAAGGTGAAAGTAAACGGTTATATTCAACCATTATGAACTTAGAAGCATAGAGTTTGGTTAAAAATCTATTAGATAGATAAGATCAATCGTTGCTCACCAAACTATCCAAGAATTATATATGATATAATTGACAAATGTTGTCTACCTAAATAATCATTCTTAAGGACTTCCAGTGGTTGACTTGAGACATGACGAAATATGGATCTTGGCTCACTAGAAAGGATTATGGGATATACTTTCCAAATTAATAGTAAGGGCTATTGATTTGATAAAATAGTGGGAGATATATTATGAATGTATCATAATCATTTGAACATAATAAATAACTCAGACAATCTAATGTTTAATTTTGTGCTTTTATCATTGTAGATACCAAGTAATGACAAACAACACAAACACACTATCCGTACGATCTGTCCTTGAGAAGGATAAGCTGACAGGAGGAAACAACTTCCTAGACTGGCAGAGGAATTTGAGGATTGTCCTCAGGCAGGAGCGCAAGCTTCATGTCATTGATATTCCTCCGGCAGGTCCCCTTCCTGAGGGCGCTACTGTTGAGGAACGAGCGGCCCACACAAAGGATGAGAATGATGCAACTGATGTTGCGTGTCTTATGTTAGCAACTATGAGTGCTGAGCTTCAAAGACAGCATGTGCATATGGATGCATATACTATCAATGAGCACTTGCAAAGCATGTTTGCAAGCCAAACTCGTCAAGAAAGGTTCAACACGAGCAAGTCACTCTTTAACTGCAAACAAGGGGCAAATGAACCAGTTGGCCCACATGTTCTGAAGATGATTGGTTACATTGAGTATCTTGATACTTTGGGTTTCCCGATTGGTCCGGAAACTGGTATTGACCTAATCTTGAATTCTTTGAACAACAAATTCACTCAGTTTGTTATGAACTACAATATGAATGAGTTTGACAAAACACCTACTGAATTGTTGGCTATGTTGAGAATATATGAGACCAACATGAAGACGGCTGAACCTGCTCCCATACTGATGGTGGGCAATAAAGGTAAGGCCAAAGGGAAAGGCAAGTGGAAGGGTAAGAAGAAGACAGGTTCTGATTCTACACCCAAGCCAAAGTCAGGTCCTAAACAGGCTTTAAAGCCTAAAGGTGGGGTCGCTAAGGGTGAATGTCACTACTGTAAGAAAACTGGTCACTGGAAGAGAAACTGTTCAGTTTACTTGGAGGATCTGAAGAAGAAGAGGGCTGAGCAAGCTTCTAATTCAGGTATATATGTTATAGAAGTCAATCTGTCTATTTCTACATCTTGGGTATTGGATACCGGATGTGCTTCTCACATTTGTATAAATGTGCAGGAAATGCAGAGAAGTAGGACATTGGCTAAAGGAGAAATGGACCTACGAGTTGGCAACGGAGCAAGAGTTGCTGCTTTAGCTGTAGGAACCTATTATTTATCTTTGCCCTCTGGGCTTGTTTTAGAACTGGAGAATTGTTATTACGTGCCTGCAATTCGCAGAAACATTATTTCTGTTTCCTGTTTGGACAAGAAAGGTTTTTCGTTTACAATAAAGGACAACAGTTGCTCTTTTGCTTTGAATGATTTAACCTATGGTGTTGCGCGTTTGTTTAATGGTTTATATGTTCTTGACTTAGATAATCCTGTCTGTAATATAGAAAACAAACGACTTAAAGTTAATGACTCAAATCAAACATACCTCTGGCATTGTCGTCTAGGCCATATAAATGAGAAACGCATATCCAAATTACATAAGGATGGATATTTGGATAAGTTTGATTTTGAATCATACCAAGAATGCGAATCTTGTTTGCTTGGTAAAATGACTAAAGCCCCTTTCACTGGTAGGGGTCAAAGGGCCACTGAACGTTTGGAGCTAATACATAGTGATGTATGTGGCCCAATGCGTGTGATGGCTAGAGGAGGCTACTACTACTTCATAACATTTACTGATGATTTCAGTAGATATGGATATGTATATCTTATGAAGAATAAATCCGATTCTTTTGAAAAGTTCAAAGAATACAAAGCTGAAGTAGAGAAGCAAATTAGCAGAGGTGCAAGTATTAAAATATTACGATCTGATCGTGGAGGAGAATACTTGAGCACTGAATTTAAAGATTATTTAAAGGAGTGTGGTATTGTATCACAACTCACTCCGCCATGTACACCTCAATGGAATGGAGTTTCAGAGAGGAGAAATCGCACCTTGTTGGACATGGTGCGATCGATGATAAGTCATGCAGATCTTCCAATTAGTTTCTGGGGTTATGCTCTAGAAACAGCGGCTTTCACACTTAACCGTGTTCCTACTAAGAAGGTTCAAAAGACTCCATATGAGATATGGGAGAAGAAACGGTCAGGCATGAGCTTTATGAAAGTTTGGGGATGCAAGGCGTTTGTGAAGCGTCAAGTATCTGACAAGCTTGGACCTAAATCTGAAGAGTGCAATTTTGTGGGATACCCTAAAGAAACAAAGGCGTATTATTTCTATAGTCCTTCTGAGCAAAAAGTGTTTATTGCTCGAGATGCTGTCTTCATGGAAAGGGATTTTGTTTCCAAAAGAAACAGTGGGAGAACTATAGACCTCGATGAAGATCGAGAACCACAAAATAGCATTGAACCTGAAGTGGAACAAGAGCAGGATAATAATAACGTTCAACAAACACAGGTTATTCGTAGAACTGGTAGAATTCGCCATGAGCCAGAGAGATATGGATTTCTTTTGACTCAATGTGGTGATTTGATGCTCATAGATGAAGATGAGCCTCTCACATACCAAGATGCTATGAGCAGTCCAGAATCTAAGAGATGGCTAGAAGCCTTGAAATCCGAGATGGAATCCATGTATGAAAACCAAGTATGGACTTTGGTTGATCCACCTGAAGGGGTAAAACCCATAGGGTGCAAATGGGTTTTCAAGAAGAAAACTGACATGGATGGAAATGTTCAGACCTATAAAGCAAGGCTAGTTGCAAAAGGTTTCAAGCAAATTCATGGTATTGACTATGATGAAACCTTCTCACCAGTGGCTATGGTCAAATCCATAAGGATTTTGCTTGCTATTGCAGCATTCCATGATTATGAAATCTGGCAAATGGATGTCAAAACAGCCTTCCTTAATGGAAGCCTTGAAGAAGATGTGGATGTGTACATGACACAACCTGAAGGTTTTGTCAGTCCAGGGAATGTTAGCAAGATATGTAAATTACGTCGATCCATTTATGGATTAAAGCACGCCTCTAGGAGATGGAACATCCGTTTTGATGAAACTATCAAAGAGTATGGATTTGTTCAAAACGAGGATGAACCTTGTGTTTACAAGAAGGTTAGTGGGAGCCATGTGGCATTCATAGTACTATATGTTGATGACATACTACTAATGGGGAATGACATACCTTCTCTCAAGGCTGTTAAGATTTGGTTAGGGAGTAATTTCTCTATGAAAGACTTAGGAGATGCATCCTACATTCTAGGAATGAGGATCTATAGGGATAGATCTAGAAGGATGATCGGTCTAAGTCAGAGTACATACATCGATAAGGTTTTGCACCGTTTTGGTATGCAAAATGCAAAAAGGGGATATGTCCCCGTATCTCAAGGGATAACGATCTCTAAAGATCAGTGTCCGAAATCATTGGATGACAAGGACCGCATGAGTAAGGTTCCATATGCCTCAGCAATTGGATCCATCATGTATGCGATGGTATGTACTCGCCCAGATGTTTCGTATGCTTTAAGCATGACGAGCAGATACCAATCTAATCCAGGTGAAGGTCACTGGACGGCTGTCAAGAATATTCTAAAGTACTTGAAAAGGACTAAAGATTCATTCTTGGTGTATGGAGGAGAGGAGAAACTAGTAGTAAAAGGTTACACCGATGCAAGTTTCCAAACAGACAGGGATGATACTGTATCACAGTCTGGTTTTGTGTTTTGTCTAAACGGAGGTGCTGTAAGTTGGAAGAGTTCAAAACAAGAAACAGTAGCTGATTCTACAATGGAGGCTGAGTACATTGCAGCTTGTGAAGCGGCTAAGGAAGCAGTTTGGATTCGAAAATTCATTACTGAATTGGGAGTGGTTCCATCAATCGCAGATCCCATTGATCTATACTGCGATAATAATGGAGCCATTGCACAAGCTAAAGAACCTAGAGCTCACTCCCGAACCAAACATATACTCAGGAGATATCACCTCATTCGAGAGATTAATGAGAGGGGTGACATACACATATGTAAAGTGCACACAAATGATAACATTGCAGACCCACTGACCAAAGGCTTGTCGCAGCAGAAGCACGACGGTCACACTAGTTCCATGGGTATTAGATACATGGGTGATTGGCTCTAGTGCAAGTGGGAGATTGTTAGTGTAGGTGCCCTAGAGGCAATACAATTTTTCCTTTTAATAAACATTTATGTCATTTGATTATTCAATAAACGTATTTATTATGACTTTATTTACTGCGATATATTTGTTAGCATAATAAATGTCCTTAGAATCATGATACTCGTTATATAGTTTAAGTACATGACTTGAACTTGAGATTATATAATATATCATATTCTTAAAGGTTCCCTAGTCGAGTATTATTATGATAGGACAATAATAATACATAAATAGACTAGTATGTTGTTTGACAGATAACCACATCTCATTGGTTATAAGTATGGGGATACTAAAGTCAATACATAGGTACATGTAAGGGTACATGGTACTGGACAGACCCACAGTGAGATTTTTCATGTTTAATTAAGTCATAAGAAAGACTCACAGTGATAATGGTGTAATGATCCTCTGACTTGAGATCATTATATTTCTATACGAGGATTGATATACTTTGACTACATTAAAAGTTACCTTTGACCGGGTGATGATAAAAGTGGACATCGGGTATATCATGAGTCGTATGAGAAATATGAATGATAGATAAAGGATTTAACCCTCCTATAATTAGGAGAGATATTATTGGCCTCTTGATTGAGTGAGACTATAAAATGCATGGCCGTGCTCAAATAATGATTTGTTTTTCATAGTCTACTCATGGATCAAGTAAACCCGGATTAAATGTTGAAGAGGATGACTAAATACATGTCTCGAGTTTAATCTATAATATATATGGTTAAAGGGATTATATTACACGGAAACATTAATCACGAAAGGTTTTATCGAATCACGATTTAATTATTGTTTAATTAGGTAGCAATGATGTATTACTAGATACCGCTCATTGTTTATAATTTTATTGGAGAATAAAATTATTGCTAATTAAATAATAGCCTATAGGGTCACACACATAGAGCACCTAGAGGAATAGTTAATTTAAATTATAGATTTAAATTAATTGATGATTAATTCGAATTTATTATATTAATTAAGTGAGACTTAATTAATTGAAATAAATTCGAATTTGAAGAATTATATTTCTGCCAATAATAATTAAGTGTGACTTAATTATTAATTAAATAATAGAAGCATGTTTTATTATTTAATCCTATGCCTACATGGGTTAGGTTTTTGCTAAAAAGGCCCATTAACCAATCATTATAAATAGATAATGATAGGTTAAATGGCTTGCACGTTTTTGTAAAAACCCTAGCAGAAGAGGCAGCATAGGAAGAGGCAGAGAGAATTCGAAACCTATCAAAGGAGGCTAGTACTTCCGTTCCGTGTTCAAGATCGTGAGACGTTCTTGAAGGTGCTCGTGTGGATACCATAGAGGTGCTTTCGAGAGGAAGACACAAATCGTGATAGCAAGGATCTCCGTTGAGTTCGTGGCATTCAAAATCTTAATAGGTATGATTCGATTATCACCATAATCCGTCAATTCTTATACATGATCCTGCGTTTGGGTTCCGAAAATTTTCGTTATATTTACGTTTATCCGCTGCGTTTTATGCCTCGGAACCCAACATACCGTAGAGCGTAGATCGCGAGAGCGGGATACGTGGTGATTAAACAAGCTTTGGACCTCCATTAATCTTCCATTAATGAACTGTTAAAGCTTCTAAAGGTATTTATTCTTTATCTCCGAATTAAATCTTTTGTTTTCGCATGGATCCTGCGGAGGGTTTCGCTATTTTGATTTATTTTTCACGTTTATTCTGCTGCGTTTGTGTCACGAAACCCTTCAATGGCATCAGAGCTACTTGCGAAACTTTTTAATTCGGTTATGTGCTTAACAGTTTTTGATATATAAGCATGTATGCGATCTATCATGATTTTATATTGATATAATATGTATATGTTTATATATATTATGAATATATGATATTCATATGATGTATAATCATATGATGATTATGTGTGTTGATGTATGTATATGATACATGTTTGTTCTTATTATGGGAATCGTATTCAATACGAATTCTGAAACGGCTGCCGTTGATTTTCTGAAATCTGTGTCCGTTGTCCGATTTTTGCAAACGATATGTGTTTTCTGACTAGAATCGGGTCACTGAGCAATACTGACATAGTCAGCTCTGCGTCTGTAAGCCATTAGATGTCGTTACAGCCTCCAAAACGGTGATTTATGATTTTCTGAAAATTATTTGATTTTCTAAAATTTTGAGTATATGTATGTATATATTATGAATATATGATATTCATGTAATGTATAATCATATGATGATTGTATGTATCTCTGTATATGTATATATGATATATGCTTGTTTTTGTTATGAGAATTGTATATGATACGATTTCTGAAACACCGTCAGATTTGGAGAAATCTGACTGCCGTATCCGATTTTCGCACACGATATGTGTTTTCTGACTGGAATCGGGCCAATGAACAAAACTGATAGCTATGCTATCACCGACGGGTCTGTAAGGCGTTGGACGTCGTTAAGAGCCTCGAAATAGCGATTTATTGTCTTCAGAAATCTTTTTTTAAATTTTTTGAAATTTCGAAATTTGTTATATATGATTATATGATATGATTATATAATATGAGATATATTATATGTGTTATATGATAGCATGGTGGATGGTTATGGCCTAAAGACCCATAGGATAATGGTTTTGATTTATAGTTTTGGTTTCTAAATGCGACTTGCATGTCGTTTATTCATTGTAATTTAATTATCTCGAATGTAACTCGAGTTCTTCTTGTAATTTCATTAGAATAGTTTTATTTTTATTATTCAATGTAATTATCAATGAAGACTTGCAAGCAAGGAGGCGATCCAAAAGGGGATGATGGAGCAATGAAGAAAGAAGACATGTAATAGATAGTATTTTTAAAACCACCATAGACTGACCTTGATATTTCCATTAGCTTGGAAATATCATATAGGATGGGGCCATAACCAAACACGTTTAATTTACGCACATTACATATATGTATATGATTGCATGTATTGGTATGTATGCGTAGATATAATTGAGATGCATGCTTAATATTGATTAATCATGTATGTATTAGATACGACACCCATGCCATGTTTGCTTAAACAAGATAAAATCTGTAACGATTCAAGATTTTAAAATTAACAAACGATCATGAGATTCTTGTGTTTATGAAATATGGATTTTTAAAACACGGAATTAAATATGGATTTTTGATATCTATAATTGGGATTTTCTGACAAAAGCGGATATGCGTATTCGTAAGGCTGATGGGTTTTAAGTGTGACCATTGGTATCCTCCATCTACCTGGGAAATGAATAATTTAAGATGTCGATTTGAAATATTTGGTTCAAGGAAAAATTGAGGATCTCTTTATGATGTGATCATGATCGTTATAAATTTTCTAAAACCCCTTAACAAAATATTAAGTTTTACTCGGATGCTTTCCAATGAATGAACACTCATCGAATCCTAGATCGATAAGGGGAAGGACTGTCAGTGGCAGGGGACTCCTATCTATCGTGGTGAGATGCGACGAATATAAACGGTTATATTCGGCCGTTGTATCATTGGGTCTAACTTAACTGAGTCGTCATAATAAGTGAAAATAAACGGTTATATTCAACTATTATGAACTTAGAAGCATAGAGTTTGGTTAAAAGTCTATTAGATAGATAAGATCAATCGTTGTTCACCAAACTATCCAAGAATTATATATGATATAATTGGCAACTGTTGTCTACCTAAATAATCATTTTCTAAGGACTTCCAGTGGTTGACTTAGGACGTGACGAAATATGGATCTTGGCTCACTAGAAAGAATTATGGGATATACTTTCCAAATTAATAGTAAGGGCTATTAGTTTGATAAAAATAGTGGGAGGTATATGATGATATACCATAATAACTTAAACATAATTAATATTAAATTTGCAATCTAGTTTATTTTATGCACTTTAATATTGTAGATATCAAATGATAAACACAAACAACTTCTCCATGCGATCAGTTCTTGAGAAGGACAAGTTAACGAGAATATATTTCCTTGACTGACATAGGAGCTTGAGGATCGTCCTCGGGCACCACGATATTAGTCAAATCTCTTCCCCTGTTCATAAAGTTGAGAATGTAACATGTGCAAATCATAGTGCTTATTGGAAGCAAATTGATGTTGCGACTGATGTTTCATGTCTCACGCTCACAAATATATGTGCTGAGCTTAAGAAGCAATACAAGCATATAGATGCTTATGAAACGATTGAGCACAAGATATATTTGAAAGGGCACTATACACTTACAAGTAGGGTATAATGAATACCATTGATATTTTGGGTTTCCAGATTGGTCTGGAGACAGTTAGATTTGATCTTACAATCTTTGGACAAATATTATTCTTATTTTGTTATGAACAATAAAGTGAATAAGATTTGTAAAACACCCATTGAGTTGCTAAGCATGTTGAGAACTGCTGAAAGTAATATGATAAATGCATGAACTACTACTATATTGATGGTAAACATAGGGAATGCAAAAGAGAAAGGAAAATGGAAAGGCAAGGAGAAGATTTGATCTAGTTCCGTTGTCAAACCAAATTCCAATCCCTAAAGCAGACTCTAAAGTCTGAATGAGGTGTTGATAAAGAAGACGATTATCGCTTCTGTGGAAAATTGGGAGGCAGGAAATTAAACTGTCATGCTTAATTGGAAGATCGGAAGATGATGATCAATAAGGGTCAAGCTTAAGGTATCGGGTTGGAATTGGAGTAAAGATAGTTGCTCTGGTTCGAGGAACTCGTTACTTAATTTTTGGCCTATAAGGAAAATTTAGAACTTAATAATTGTTATAGCGTGCTTGCAATTGGCAGAGACATTATTTCAGTTTCTTGTTTGGACAAGAAAGGCTTTTTAATTTTATAACAATAGTTGTTTATTCTATTTTGATGATGAGCCTTATAATGTTGCACATCTAATTAACAATTTATATGTTCTAAAGTGACTCAAATCAAATATTACCTTTGGCACTGTTGTTGAGGCCGTATTAATAAGAAACGCATTTTCAGAATACATAAGGATGCATTCATGGATAAGTTTGATTATGAATCATACAAAAGGATGCGAATCTTGGTTTATTTGGTAAAATGACTAAAGCTCCTTTTACCGGACATGGTGAAGGGATCATTGAATGGGTATGACTTATACATAGTGATGTATGTGGTCATATGTGTACGATGACAAAAGGTAGATTTTATTAACTTCATAAAATTTACTAATTATTTTAGTAGATATGGATATATGTATCTTTTGAAGAACTAATCCGAATCATTTGAAAAGTTCAAAGACTATAAAGACGAAGTAGAAAATATCAAAGAAAAGTTTTTTTGATAGGAGAGATCACACCTTGTTGGACATGGTGCGATCAATGTTGAGTCAATGAATCTTCCAATTAGTTTCTGGGGTTGCACCCTGGAAACGGCTCCATATACACTTAACTGTGTTCCTACTAAATTGGTTCAAAAGACTCCTTATGAGATATGGACTGAGCAACGTCACAGCATGTCATTTATAAAATTTTGGGGATGTGAAGCGTTTGTGAAACGTCTAATCTCTGACAAGCTAGGACCAAAATCAGACAAATGTAATTTTGTGGAATACCCAACTGAAACAAAGGGTTATTATTTCTATAATCCTTCCGAGAACAAAGTGTTTGTTGCTCGAACTGCTGAGAGACAGTGGGAGGATAATAGATCTCAATGAAGTTTGAGACCTACATGATAACGTTGAACCAGTGGAGGAACCTGAGTAGAATGTACAAGAAAAATAATACTGCTCAAGAAACACAGGTGTTCGTAGGTTTAGTAGGATTCGCCATGAGCCCGAGAGATAATATGGATTTCTCTTGACTCAAGATGGTGATGTGATGCTTGTGGATGAAGATGAGCCTCTCACCTACTTAGATACTATAAACACTCCAGATTCTAAGAGATGGCTGGATGCCATTAAATCTGAGATGGAATCCATGTATACTAATCAAGTATGGACTTTGGTTGATCCACCTGAAGGGGTAAAACCTATAGGGTGCAAGTGGGTTTTCAAGAAAAAGACCGACATGGATGCTAATGTACAGACCTATAAGGCACGATTGGTGGCAAAAGGTTTCAAGAAAATTCATGGTATTGACTATGATGAGACCTTTTCACCAGTTGTTATGGTCATGTCCATCAGGATTTTGCTTGCTATAGCTGCTTACTATGTCTATGAAATCTGGCAAATGGATGTCAAAACCGCTTTCTTAAATGAGAGCCTTGAAGAAGATATGGATGTGTACATGACACACCCTAAGGGTTTTGTTGATCTAAAGGATGCTGGAAATGTATGTAAGTTGCGTCGATCCATTTATGGATTAAAGCAGGCCTCGAGGAGATGGAACATTTGTTTTCATGAAACAGTCAAAAAGAGTTTTTGACTTTATTCAGAATGAAGATGAAACTTGTGTTTACAAGAAGTTTAGTGGGAGCCATGTGGCATTCCTAGTATTATATGTTGATGATATATTACTAATAGGGAATGACATTCCTTCTCTACAGACTGTGAAGACTTGGTTGAGAAATAATTTCTCAATGAAAGACTTAGGCGATGTGACATATATATTAGGGATCGAGATCTATAGAGATAGATCAAGGTGATTGATCGGCCTAATTTAGAGTATATACATTGACAAAGTTTTGCATCGATTTCAAATGCAAAGAGACTAAAATGGATATGTCCCAATGTCTCATGGGATAGTGATCTCAAAATAAAATTTGTCCTAAATCATTGGATGATAGGGACTGCATGAGTAAAATTCCATATGCGTCAGCAATTGGTTTTATAATGTATGCAATGATATGTACTTGTCCTGATGTCTCGTATGCTTTAACCATGATGAGTAGATACCGATCTAATCCAGGTGAAGGTCACTGGACGACAGTCAAGAATATTCTTAAGTACTTAAAGAGGACTAAAGTTTCATTCTTGTTATATGGAGGAGATGTGAAGCTAGTTGTAAGAGGTTTCAGTGATACTGATTTCTAGACAGATAACGATAATTTAATGTTTCTGTCTGGCTTTGTGTTTTATTGAGATGTTGTATGCTGGAATGGTTCACAGCAAAGACAATTGTTGATTTTACAATAGAACCTGAGTATATTGATGCTTGTGAAGCAGCCAAGGAGGCTGTTTGGGCATGTACTTAGGAGATATCACCTAATTAATGAGATTAATGATCAAGGAGGTATACATATATGTAAAGTGTATACTAATAATAATATTGCAGACACACTGACTAAGGCTTTGTCGCAGCAGAAGCACGAAAGTCACACTAGTTCCATGAGTATTGGATACTTAGGTAATTGGCTCTAGTGCAAGTGGGAGATTGTTAGTAATTGTGCTCTAGAGACAATACTTTTTATATTTTAAGGAAAATATTTATTATTAAGGATTATGTTTTATTGATTATTATTTATTTATTATGTTTTATTTACTGCGTAATAAATTGAAAGCATAATAAATGTCCTTGGAATTTTGATACGTATTATATATCTTTAAGTATGTGACTTAAAAATGAGATTATATGAATAGTATCTTATTCCTAAAATTCCCTAGTCGAGTATTATTATTTAAGGACAATAATAATGCACAAAGACTAGTATGTTTCTTGACAGATGACCACATCTCATTGGTCATAGGTATGTGGATACTAAAGTCAAGAACATAAGTGCATGTATCAATGCATGGCACTGGAATGACCCGCCGTGAGATTCTACATGTTAAGTAAGTGTCATAAGTAATTCTCACTGTGATAATGGTGTAATGATCCTTAGACCTGAAATCATTATATTTCTATACGAGAATTAATATACTTTGATTACATTAAAAGTTACCTTTGACCGGGTGATGATAAAAGTGGACATTGGGTATATTATGAATCGTATGAGAAATATGAATGATCTAGATGGGATTTAATCCTCCTAATTTTAGGAGTGATATTATTGGCCTCTTGTTTGAGTGAGACTATGAAATGCACGGCCGTGCTCAAATGTTGATTTGATTTTAATAGTCTACTCATCGATCAAGAAAATAAAGATTAAATTATGAAGAGGATGACACGAGGCATGCCTTGAGTTTAATCTATAATATCAAGATTAAAGGGATTATATTACATGGAACATTATTCACGAAAGGCTTAATCGAATCACCGATTTATTATTATTACTTGGGTAGCAATGCTGTATTACTAGATGCCGCTCATTGTTTACAATTTTAATTAGATATTAAAATTGTTGCCAACGTAATAATAACCTACAGGGTCACACACAAAGAACGCTTGAAGGAGAAATAATTTAAATTATGAATTTAAATTAAATAAGTAATTTATTTTATTTATGATATTAATTAAGTATGACTTAATTAATTATATAAATAGAATAAATGAATTACTTAAACTAATTCCAAAATTAATAATTAATTAATTAGGTGAGACTTAATTAAATAATTTAGAATTTTGGATTAGTATTAATTATAATTGGATTATAATTAGAAAACTTATTCCTCTCTCTATATAATCTCTTTATGGGCTGATTTAATGATATAAAGATTTTACAAAAACCCTAGCCGCTCTGAGAGAGGAGGAAGATAGAGAGAGAAGAAGTTTTCGGGTGCTAGTACACATCAATCCTTCATGAAAAGTGTTCGTGTGGATACCGTAGAGCGTAGATCGCGAGAGCGGGATACGTGGTGCTTAAACAAGCTTTGGACCTCCATTAATCTTCCATTAATGAACTGTTAAAGCTTCTAAAGGTATTTATTCTTTATCTCCGAATTAAATCTTTTGTTTTCGCATGGATCCTGCGGAAGGTTTCGCTATTTTGATTTATTTTTCACGTTTATTCTGCTGCGTTTGTGTCACGAAACCCTTCATATATCTCTTTGATCATTAATCTCATTAATTAGGTGATATCTCCTAAGTACATGCCCAAACAGCCTCCTTGGCTGCTTCACAAGCATCAATATACTCATGCTCTATTGTAGAATCAACAACTGTCTCTGCTGTGAACCATTCCAGCATACAACATCTCAACTTCAATAGATAAACACAAAGCCAGACAGAAACACTAAATGATCGTTGTCTGTCTAGAAACCAACATCACTGAAACCTCTTACAACTAGCTTCACATCTCCTCCATATAACAAGAATGAATCTTTAGTCATCTTTAAGTACTTAAGAATATTCTTGACTCCCATCCAGTAACCATCACATGGATTAGACTGGTACTTACTCGTCATGCTTAAGGCTTATGAGACATCATAAGGAGTACATATCATCTCATACATTATATAACCAATTGTCGAAGCATATGGAATTTTACTCATACGATCCTTATCATCCAATGATTTAGGACAATTTTATTTTGAGATCATTATGCCATGAGACATTGGGACATATCCTTTTTAGCCTCTTTGCATTCCAAATCGATGCAAAACTTTGTCAATGTATGTACTCTGACTTAGGCCGATCAATCTCCTTGATCTATCTCTATAAATCCTGATCCCTAATATATAGGTCGCATCGCCTAAGTCTTTCACTGAGAAATTATTTCTCAACCAAGTCTTCACAGTCTGTGGAGAAGGAATGTCATTCCCTATTAGTAATATATCATCACCATATAATACTGGGAATGCCACATGGCTCCCACTAACCTTCTTGTAAACACATGATTATTATATACATTCATAATATATATCTCCCACTATTTTATTCAAATCGAGAGCCCTAACTATTAATTCGGAAAGCATTTCATCAAATCTTTCTAGTGAGTCAAGATCCATATTTCATCCATGTTTCAAGATAGCGTTGGCTAATACACCCAAAACACGACTATTTAGGTAGACAACATTTGTCAATTATATCAAATATAACTCTTGGATAGTTTGGTGGAACAACCCTTTGTACACATTTATCCAATAAATCTCACCAAACTCTATGCCTCTAAACCCACAATCCTATTGTGATGATTTAGTTAAGTTAGACCCAATGTTTAATAAACAAAGTACAATTACTTATCACATTTTCCCATGATTGATAAGAGCACTTTACTTTGGCAAACCCACTCCTTCTCAATCTAGATCTTATTGTGTATAAACATTGGAAGGCATCTATATTAACATAATATTTATTTAGGGATTTATTATTTAACGATCATGATCCCATCATAAAGAGATTCTCAATTTTTCCTTGATTAAATAATCCATTTCAATATTCTTCAATGGTTTGATTTCCAGATCGTCGGAGAAGTCACAAGCGGTCTCACTTAAAACCCAACTTTCTTATAGATTAAATTAATAATCCGTTGTTGACAAAATCTCCCCATATCAGAAAAATGAAAATTCATATTCAATACCGTGTTTCATAAACACAAGAATCTCATGATCGTTTGTTCAATTTTAAAATCTTGAGTCGTTACAGCTTTTATCTTGAGTCGTTACAGATTTTATCTTGTTTAAACAAGCATGGCATGGGTGTCGTATCTAATACACACATACATGATTAATCTAATTAAAGCATGCATCATTAACTATTCTACACTAACATTCATACATCAATATGAAAAGTGCAGTATGTAAACGTGCTTGGTTATGGCCCCTTTCCTATGTGATCCTTTCGAGCTAATGAAAGGATCAAAGTCAATCTATGGTGGTAAAATATAAATACAATAACATGTCTTCATTCTTCTTGTATCCATGGGTGCTTGCTCCTCTTCTTGGATCATCCTTCAATCTTCAAGTACATTACATGGAATAATTGAATACAACCTATACTAATGTACTTACATAAGAAAACTCGAGTTACATTCGAGGTTAAGCAATTACAAGAATGAAGAAAACGACATGCAAGTCGTATTTATAAAACCAAAACCAAAACCATTAATCTAGGGGTCTAAAGGCCATAACCAGCACCATGCTCAAGTACACAAAAAAATGAAAAATATTGCGGGGGTCCGGGGGCGGTAGCCCCTAGGCGGGGTCCGGGGGCGGCAGCCCCGGGCTGGGGTCGAGCTGGAAATTTTTTATTTTCGAAGACCAGTCCTATTCAGAAATCATCAATTTCTGAACTACAGATCATATCTGTTGGTCTTTTCCCCACTGCATCTTATACAGTTTCAGACGCATGTATCATATATATACTGATCATATCCCAGTTAACAGATCATGTCCAACACAATCTATCCACCAATTTATATCACTATACAAACTGACCCTCATGCATAATATACAAATCGAAAATAATTGAGGATTATGTTTTATTTGATTATTTAATTAATATTTATTATGTCTTTATTTATTGCGTTATAAATTAAAAGCATAATAAATGTACTTCGAATATTAATACGCATTATATACCTTTAAGTATGTGACTTAAAAATGAGATTATATTAATAGTATTTTATTTCTAAAATTCCCTAGTCGAGTAAGATTAGTAAGTTTGTTGACAGATCACCGCATCTCATTGGTCATAGATATGGTGATACTAAAGTCAAGAACATAAGTGCATGTCTCAATGCATGATACTGGAAAGACCCGCCATGAGATTCTACATGTTAATAAGTGTCATAAGAAATTCTCACTCTGATAATGATGTAATGATCCTCTGACTTGAAATCATTATATTTCTATACGAGAATTAATATACTTTGATTACACTCAAAGTTACCTTTAACTGGGTAATGATAAAGGTGGACATTGGGTATGCTATGAATCGTATGAGAAATATGAATGATAGATATAGGATTTAACCCTCCGATTTTAGGAGTGATATTATTGGCCTCTTGATTGAGTGAGACTATATGAAATGCAAGGTCGTGCTCAAATATTGATTTTGTTTAATAGTCTACTCATTGATCAAGGAAACCAAGGTTAAACGTTGAAGAGGATGACACAATACATGTCTCGAGTTTGATCTATAATATAAGGTTAAAGGGATTATATTACATTGCAGATTATTCATGAAAGGTTTAATTGAATCACCAATTATTATTGTTACTTAGGTAACAATGATGTATTACTAGATGCTGCTCATTATTTATAACTAATAATAAAATTATTGTCAATGTAATAATAACCTAAAGGGTCACACACAAAGAACGTATAAACGGAGCTATATTTAAATTACGAATTTAGATATTTTATTATTAGTTCGAATTTAATTATTAAATTAATTAAATGGGACTTGATTAATTATATTAAAATTCGAATTTAATAGTAACCCAAAATCAGAATGGGTTTTTTTAAGAGACCTCATGGATTAGGGTTTGGCCCAATTATCTAAAGCTCATATAAATATATAATGATGTGTTTAGTGTTAGGGAGTATACTGAACTATTCGTTTGAAGTATATGACATTGTCCTTTTTATTGAGAATCTTGAATGCATATTTTAATACTGTTTGTATATTATATATTGTGGATAATCTAGTATCAAATGGGATACCAGAAGATTAGATTGTCAGTGTCTATATATAATATAATAAATGTTCATAGTTTAAGTGAAGTTAAACAAACCACTGGAATGACTGACGTATTATTTGGAAATAATCTATCTTGATTATTGAATAATACTTGTATGCTTTGTGTATATTGAACGGGATTAAAATATTAGAATTATTCTTCTATTCTGACAATAAAGAAGAACTAAGATTCTATAATATTATTATTGCTTAGGTTCTTAATCCGGATACAGTGATTGACACTTGTATGCAATGCACATGTTTTGATTCATATGTGATGTGATTTTTTATTAATCACAATATTATGTTTTGGACAATGACATTGCATATAGAGTGGGATATTGACTATAAAAGGAAATCGTGTCCGAAAATATTCGGGTGATGATGTCCTCTTGAAAGCTCATAAAGATAATTATGCTTTAGTCCTGCAGACAGATTTATTCTTGCATAATTATAAGGTTGAGTGGATGATCAAGGATAAAAGATATTGATTAAATTAATTATCAGAAATTAATTTAATTAATGGACATTCGATATCTTAAACATGGGGAATTTAATAAGTAAATAATATTGGAGCCGAATTAAATAATTAAATTACGGCATTAGGAGAGGTAGTGCAAATATTAATTCTTTAGTGGATTGAATTAATATTTAATGACATTGGGCTTGATCCAGAATGTCATTGGAAGGCCCGACCTAATTATCCAGGATACCTACTGTAGCCTATATATTCATCTTATTCTCTTCTAGCTAAGGGTTGGAAACTAGGGTTTTTGTGAGCAGCCGTTCAAGGAGGCAACCAAGAACTAGGGTTCTAAGATCTCAAAGCTAGAAGGGAGGCAATCTTGGGAGGATCGAAGGACACACTTCGCTCAAGGTCAATATGGGAATACAGTAGAAGACGTGGATTTGAATCGCTTGCGCCATAGCGACTAAGGTTAATTTTCTATTCAAACTCGTTCATTTTCATATCATAAAACGCAGTATCATGATTCGATTGTCCCAACATTTAGGAGCCTCACACTTGATAGTTCGTTTTTATCAGAAAAAACCTAGCAGCTCTACACCAAGAGGGGTTAGCAAGTGTGAGAGAGAGAGAGAGAAGAGATAATTCGGGGTTGTTCTTGGCTAGTACCATCTCCGCTGATCGTTAGACGAATCGAAGTTCGTGTGGATACCGTTAGAGAGTGATTCTTAAAGAAAGGATTGATGTGATTCATCAAGCAAGGACCTCCTATTAAACAACAATTCGTAAAGCTTCTAAGGTACAGACTTCATTCACCATAATCATTCATGCGTTATACACGGATCATGCGATAGGGTTTCAGTTTTTTTTGTTTCTTACATTAATTTCACTGCGTTTACATGCCCGAAACCTATCATGAAGACTGTGAAAGTAGCTACATTCTATTTTAATGTAAACTTTGTAAAATGTATTTTATGCATTTTTATCAGTCGATAGAAAATAGAAGTAGAAATGAGTTGCTATATATAGTTTAACAATTCATTTATAGCAAGTAAGAAAAACAAGAACAAGAAGAACACATTAGAGAAAAAGGATTATTTTGTAGTGTTTTATCTTAGTTCAGTTCTTCAAACATTGTAAGCAGCTTTGTTCTTAAACCAAGGATAATTTGAAAGAAAAAATATACACTAGTGGAAAAACCAATCCACTAGTAATTTTAAAAAAAAGATTTGTTTTCAAGTTGTTCCTTTTAATTCATCTAGTTCTATCTTTTAACCAATTCTTCAAACTGTCAAACATTATAATTGTCCAAACTTATATCCGCAAGAATTTGATAAAAATTCTTAAGTTTGTGTTCAACCCCCCCCCCCCCCTTTCTACAAACTTGTCGTACTAGAGGGAAATAACAGGAATTGTAGTGAGGAACAAGGCAAGACTGATTACAAAGAATATTCATGGAAATAAGGCATAGATTATGATGAAACCTTTGCACCTGTAGCCAGATTGGAAGCTTTCAGAATGTTCCTTGCCTTTGTAGCGCATTCTAAATTCAAAGTCTATCAAAAGGATGTGAAGAGTGCATTTTTGAATGAAAATATGGAAAAAGAAGTCTATGTGGAACAATCACAGGGATTTGTGGATCCAAAACTTCCTAATCATGTCTAGAAGTTGGACAAGGCACTTTATGGACTGAAGCAAGCACCTAAAACATGGTATGAAACTATATCAAAATTTCTGCTTGAAAATCACTTCACAAGGTACCATTGAGAAACCTCTGTTAATTTGAAAACACCAAGGTGTTATATTTCTTGTTTAAACATATGTTATTGATATTATATTTGATTCTATAAATAAAAAAGTTTGTAAATAGTTTAGTAAATTAATGTAGTCTATATATGAAATGATCGTACTTTTTAATCAATGCCCCACCTGACTATTGATTGGATCGTGATTTCAAGAAATATTGGGCCTTTTTAAGCTCTTAAGGTGCGCCACACCGAGTTTTTTAATCTTGATTTTACATGGTTTTATATAAAATTATTTAAATTTTCATAAAAATATATTATTTAAAGGTTCCATATTCCACGAAATTAAATATTTTCATTTTTCCAAATTTTTGACAATTGTTGATGCCGAGTTTTTTAATTTTTTTCTATATAAAACGAATACCACAAAAACTTCCACCTTATAGACTGATCATGTAAAGATTCATCGTCAAAAACAATAATTGATTGAATATAGTTTGCAGAAATGAAAACAACTGATGATGAATGCAAATTATATTGAAAAAAGATCAACATGGGTATTGACAAGTGCAGTTAATAGCCGTGCATCCTCCAGTCGCTCGATTTCCAAATGTAGCTTTACACCAACGGTCACATTCTTCACGGACACAATTGTTTGGGTCTGGTTTCACACCCATGCATACTTGACCAGCTGTTACTCCTTCGGGCACTATCAAACTCACTGCAAAATAAAAAAATGTACACTAGTTCAATGTGTAAGTACGTGTATATACAATGAGAGATTTAACACAACATTTAAATTCTATAAATCTAAATTAATATTAGAACACTTCAACAACTTTATATTTTATAAGAGTTTACAAGTATTTAATCATATAGTAGTGATGCATAATATATATTGAATAATGGTATGCAATGGAGTAAATGAATAAGTTAAAAACCTGAAACGAAAAGGACCATGAAAAATAAACATGTAAATTTTGTCATGATGTTGAAGATGACAAATAAATATAATACTGTTGTGAGGTTTTATGCAAATAAGTTTAATTGATTGCAATATCATGTTGTAATAAACATACGTATATATAGGGTGGGCGGGTATCTCATCAAGTAAAATTTATAAAAATAAGAAAAATGTCAATAATGTGAGATATTATATATTTTAAAATAAGAATAAGGAACTTCAGATACATCTTATGTCACACTCTTCATATATTGAATAAAATGATTGTATTGTGATATATACAATATTTCAATCTTCAAGATCTTTTTAGATATTATTTTAATATGCACAATCTTTTATAATAGGAAATCATTTTATTTAATATATCAAGAAAGGTAAATGAGATGTATATGAGGTTCCTTATTCTTTATTCTGAAATATGAATAAGGACCCTGATATACATCTTAGGTAACTTTCTCGAAAAATTATGTAAAATGATTGTGTTTTGATAAATATAGTATTTTAATATGCATAATTTTTTTACCTATAATATAAAGATATTTTATTTAATATCTTAAGGACTTTACATGAGATTTATCTCATGTTCCTTATTCTCATATAAAAGTTGGTAAGAATATATAAATATTATTTAATAAATAATAAATTGAATTTAAATTTTACTTCATAATAGAGTTTTTCTATTGTATAACTTACAAATCCAATTTCATATTTTTCCTATAAAATTATATATTGTAGGTGTAGTTAGTATATTATATAAAATAATATATTAAATCCTAAAATTGCTACTAAAGTAAAATTAGAGTAAATAATATAAATTTGTCGTATTAGGAAAATAATAAAATAATATTTTACTTAATCTATCAGCATTTTTCTCATCACTTATAGGCAGAAATATACAAAAACCAAAAATTATATTTTAAAATATTAAATTGTCATGTTTTACGACTCTTTTCCATTTGAAATTTAATTTCTTATTTTGTGAATGTACTATATATATTAAATAATATCATTATATAATAAATTTAAAATTTTAGTTTCCACTTTGCTATAATTGAGTTTTTTGTTGTTTAACTTGCAAAGGAAATTAGTTTTCTTATAAAGAAATATATTTTAGCCTAATTAATGAAATTGTATAGGATATGTAATATATTCCCAACTTATTTTTTTTTACCTTTTAAGAGATCTTTTCATACTTTTAAATGAAAAATGAGGAATATAATACAATTATGATATTAAACTCTTAAAATGATAAAATTTATTCTAAAAATAATTGTTACTTCAAGTGAAAGTTAACACATATAATTTTTATTACATACAAAATAATCACTTAAATTAATTATTAAGTAATAAAGATGCTACTAAAGTAAAAATGAAAAGATATAATATAGATTTGTCATATTGGTAAATTATAAAATGACAATTAACTCATAAGCAAAAATAAAGACCACAAATTATATCTTAAAATATAAAATTGTTTTTTATGTGAATTAGACCTTAGATTATCCAAAGGGGAATTCCAATTAATAAGGTCTGAAAACATATTATTAAATAATTTCGTAATTAATTAATTATTAATATACACTAATTAATTGTGTCCTAATAAGAGGAATAGCCCCAAGACAAATATTCCAACAAGGATTGAGTATTCTATGAGTAATGCAGTACAACAATCATCAACGATGTGGCTTGCCCACTAAGTTTCCTAACCCTATTTAAATTCTAAGACTTTGAACATTTATATAAAGGGCATTACACCTCATTCTAAGAACTATGTTGTGATATACAGTCTTTTTAATTAGGTTTTGATTATTTTGTCTTAAGGATAAGTGTATATTAAATTAGAATTACGAAGTTACTAATTAATATAGAAAACCTCCCTTAGGTGTATTCGAAGTGACAATCAACGAGTAGAAAGTCAAACTAGTTTTATAAACGAAACTAAATGATTTTCATTCGACATATAATTAGAAAGGATTTATCAAAATAATGATAAAATTAATTCAATCTAATTTATATATGTTACATTTTGCGGCAAAGACTGAAGATAAACAAATACAGTATCTTTAACATTGTTTTTACGATATAGAAAATGCTTTATTAAATTAAAAGAGTGTTTGTTTTAAAGGTTTCAAGGGAATATAATTATAATATATTTTCTAAATATATTTGTTCAATTTATCTTCAACAAATTCCTTCCTAGATACAAAATACAGACTTTATCCTGAAAGTCCTTAATTATTCTATTTAATGGGATAAAATGCATTTTAATTTAGACAACAAATATTCCTTGGACTTCATGGTCATTATTTATTTAGGAATATTATGTTTGAATATATTTCAAGTCAAAACTTTAGTCTAAACGTCGACAAATTCTGATAAATATCTATCGATTAATTTTTTCGGGTTGTAGGGACATCGAAACTTCGAGAATGTCACTAGAATATTGAAAAAGAATCTTAGAATTTTTTGTATAAGTTTTTGGATGACTTTTATTTTTAGACCATATATCAATACGTAATTTATTGTTCCGTCATGTAAAATTCATAGAGGGTCAACACCAAATTGAATAGGATTTTGAACATGATCTACTGGGATTATTCCCAGAAGGTTTCCAAATTTTAATAAGTTTTGGAAAATATTTGAATAATGTCAAAATAATTGATGTATCGTTCGGTTACGTGTTTATTTGCATCAATTATTAGCTTGACACATTTTTCCATGCATCCATGTGACCAAATACATCCAGGGAGATAATAATTCAAATTTGTGTAACTTTCCTTGATTTAAGGAACCTTTGTCCCCTCATTTCTCACCAAAAACCCTAATTCTCTTCTTTAAATACACCCCGACCCCCCACACTTTTCCTTAACCCATTTGAGCCCATTAATGCTTCATTTTTCTTTCCATGAACTCTCTCTTCTCGAGAAATATTTCATCTCTTAGAGTTATTTGTGTTTAAGCTTTGTTTTTTCAAAGATCTATCACTTATAAAGCTTATAAATCTATTTACTTGCTCATATAACACACCCACCACATAAGTATCTTTGGCTACCCCAATACATATTTTAAGAGCCCCTAAACTTGTCTTGTTGCCCCCCAAAGTTATATCCAAGGTTGAGATTTCGGGTATTTTCTGGTGACTTTTTCAGGGGTTATAAGTTCGATACACACATACACACACACACACACATATATATATATATATATATATGCATCTCGGTTCGTGTTTAGTAGTGTGTATATCATTCTTGCTTGCTTTTTAGATATATGCACAAACACTCGTTCCCGAACCTAGGTCGTATCCCTTGATTTCAAAAGAAATATTGTTGTCTCTAATTATAGAGCACAAGGGAATAACTTAGTTAAATATTATCTATCAATATATATTCGGCCCTATACTATATATATAGATCTTGCTTGGTTTGATTTTTAGCTAATATATATATGGGTGGCATTGTTTACAGTTTATATATACACGAGCTTTATTCGTTTGTTTTCTTCACGTATATATAGATAGTAAACTAAGCCAAGAGAGTTATTAACTTATCTCTCTCCTTATTTAGTTGTTAATATCCTTGGTTTATTCCGGGATTAAATACATTGACCACTTACTTAAATTCCAAGTCGAGGCTAGTTTGTATAAGTCGATATATACGACATAAACAAAAGACTTCCTTGTTGAATTTTTGTATTTAAAACTAGCACTTATTATTATTTCGAACCGATTTTTATAAATCTCATATAGAGATATAAATAAAAGGTCCCTAGAATATTTGTAAGTTAACTCACTTTAATTCTAAGTCGAGAATTTATGTATAAGTCGAGACTTACGACATAAACATAAATACTCCTTGCTGAATTATTAAATGAAAGAAAATAACTCATCTTCTGAGTCATAATATTTTGTATAAATCTCATATATTATTTAGAGATATAAACGGGGCTTACTTGTTGAATTTTTGAAGTTAGCCCATCTTCGTTCCGAGTTAGATAATAGTTCGTATAAGTCGATCTACTACATAAACGAAATTTCTCGTCGAATCTTAGTGGTTTTACTTGAGTTCATTTTAAAGGAAATATTTATTTGCTATTTAATATTCTTATAAACAACTTAGATTTAAAAACTTACTTGATCTCATTCAAGTCCAATATATTTGGTCTATATATACTTGACCTTATATATCCCTTATATTATACATATATCTATCTATAATATAAATCCTGAATCCACATGTATATTTACAGCCCCTACCTCAATTGTTCATATTTAATTACATTGAATGCCATTAGTCCAATATGAGACAAGTCTATTTTTACTCTTAAAATAAAAGAATATTTTGTATATATAGCTTTTCTTGCCACGTACATGTCAAATATTAATATGGTCAACTATATATTCTCAGTATTTTCGGACATATTTTGGGTTGAGGAGCATGTTTCAGCTGATTGTTTCCATTTTGGTGCTTGCACTTTACCAAATGTCACTAAGTTTAGCAATCTTGAATCTTCTTTCTTCTTCTAACATCTCTTATTTCCTCATTAGCCTAAACCTTTTTTTTTTTGTCTTATTCACAGCTGCTCCTGCTCCTCATCTTGTGTTCCAAGACAAGATGAATTAAAATTTGAAAACAATCTTATCTTTGTTTTCTCATTGTTCATCCTCCATCTTTCTAGATATTATTAAAGAGGTCTTATGCTTATATTTTCGATTTTATTGGTTTTAAAGTTTGTATAATTTTTTTATCATGGATTGATTAGATATATTGATTTTGTGTTGCAGGTTTCATTCAACCATCTGAAGCTTGTCAATTTCTCTTCTTTCCAGTCTGATTTTGGTATATTCTTCCTCTCTTTTTTAGATTTTGATTTTTCCATTTTTTTTGTAATAATTTTTCATGGTTTTTAAACATGTAGCTTTGAAGCGTAACAGAACCAGGAAGATTGATTCTTTCAACAAAGAGAATGATGGGGTTTCTGATATATTTAATGTCTCTCCTTCCTCTCATTCAGGTATGTCTTTAATGTTATGCTAAGTTGTTATTACTACCTATTTCTGCCCAGGTTTTTAATTTGTTTGATTTTTTGGTAGGTATGATTCAGTCTCCTGTTATTAATACCTCTGTTACAACTCTTACAACCAATCATTCAAACATAGGTATGTTCATTTCATTCTTTAGTATTATGATTTTTGCACATTCTTCTACTTTTTGCTGACTTTATTTTTTCCTGATGTATTCTTGTCTTTATAGTTTTTAAACATGTAGTTTCGAATCATAAGAAATCCAGGAAGAATGATGACTCTAACAAAGAAATGATGGGTATTCACATGACTTTATTGTGTCTCCTTCCTACCATTTTGGTATGTTTTTAATCTTATGCTATGGTGTTTTTATTACATATAATCTATTTGTGTTTTTATTACATTTGTTTCTCATCTTTTATTATTTTTTTGGGTTTAGGTTTGAAGCAGTATCCTGTTATTAATACATTTGTTACACCTCCTACAATCAGTCATTCAAATCAAGGTATGGTATTTTCACTTTGCAACTATAATAAATAGCTTAATATTTATATTACCTTAATTATAATGTACAAATTCCATTCTTACTTTCATGAATCTTTAAGTCCATGTCATTTTTTGAAAGCAATCCACCATTGTCAAGTACTATTGACAGGACTCCCCTCTCTCATTTATCTAATGACTTGAACTTGCCAACTGGTATGATTGCTAAACTTTTTTACTTCTTTTGTCTACTTATTAATTCTTATAATTGGATGGCTTAATTACTTACTACAACTATTTATGTATGTGTTAAAAGAATGTCTACTCTGAGTAGAGTAAATCAGTTGAAAAAATTGATTCAATCTGACCCACAATCTAATAGCCATAACATATATGATAGTATACAAGCTGTAGAAAGAGGTATTGTATGTTAGATGATTAATGTTATTATTAATCATCTGATGATACTAGAGTTTATTACATATGGTATTTAAGAAAATACATGATATTTATTATAAACAATTTTATTAATATTGTAATACTTGATGTTCTAGGAACTACTAAATCAGTTTTAACAAGCTTAGATGAATGTACGAAATCTAGAAGGATTGTTGATCCCATTGTCGTTGTAGGATCATGTACACGTTTATTTAAGGAATATGTTGTGAACAATGATAATGATGATTGTGGTATGATTTTTGTTGATAAGACTCTATGTTCCTACTTTCTTATTAGAATTTTTTTGTTTGTCTTCTTATTGTTAACAATTATTTTGCACCAGAAAAAGATTCTTCAATTCATAGATCCATTATTGAAGCAGAAGATTTATTTTGGGATGATGGTAATATTCTGATTTTCTCTCTCTCCATTTCACTTGGTTTTGTCCATAATTTATGTTATTATACACTATATATTATGTAGATGAAATATTCGATGATGTATAGGAGAATTTGTTGAATGATGACGCTCAACCTCAGAATATGCAAGCAAATGGTTATGTGACAATTGGACCTCCTACTGCATGTTGTCCAAAATGTGAAGCTGTTATATGGAAGGAAGAGCGAGTTATAGCAAAAATGTCAAACACGGGGCTCCTAAATTTAGTATTTTTTGTTCCCAAGGTCAGATTAAACTTCCCCAAAACCCCCTACCCCAGCGTATCTACAACAACTGTACAATGAAAAAACCAAGTGTCAGAAGTTTAGAAGATCCATACGTCTTTATAATTTCATGTTTTCTTTTACTTCTATGGGTGGGAAAGTTGATCATTTCATCAACCGGGGTAGAGCACCATATGTTTATCGTCTCAATGGACGGAACCACCATGTATTTGGTACTCTTATACCAAATGAAAGTGAAGACCCCAAATTCCGTCAACCTTATATTTATGACACTGAGCATGAGGTACAGAATCGAATGAAGTGGGTACAAGTTGATGAAATACCAAAGTCACAGTTTGTAAAGGTAAAGCTGAACTTGACGGTTGAGTTGTACTATATATTAGAGATTTGTTAGTAAAATATCAATATCATATGAATGTAGAGGTTTGTTTTCATGCACAAAGTTTGAAATATTTATTAAATACTTTCTTAAAGGCCATGATAGGGCTATAATTGAAATATCTTCTTGAAAGAAAGATTCAACAAGTGAAGTAGAAGAATCTGAAGATGAGATTAATTCTTATTTTGATGGAAGGTACATATGTGCATCTGAAGCTGCCTATCATATATTTGGATTTCCTATACATTATAGGTCTATCTCTGTTCTCTATTTATCGTTCCACTTACTTGGCGAGAAAAGTTGTACTTTTAAAGAAACTGAATCACTTGAAAAGGTAGTTGGCTGTGAACAATATAGATGTAGTCAGCCTGAAGACTTTTTCCAATTGAATTCCAATGATCCTACTACTAGACGTTACACCTATGATGAGATTCCACAGTACTATGTTTGGCAAGATGAAAATAGGATATGGACTCCTAGGAAAAAAGGCAAACAAACTGGAACACTGTTGTATACCCATCACAGTGTCGGAGAGCTATGGTACCTTCGTTTGTTGCTTGTAAAGGTTCGTGGACCGACCTCATTTGACTTTCTAAAGATAGTCAATGATGTGCATTATAGAACATTTAAGGATGCATGTAAGAATTTGGGCTTGCTAGATGATGACAATGAATGGAATGTGGATTCCCAAATCAAGTCTGAGAACTATTTGTTCATATAATTGTTAGTTGTCAAGTTACTAATATGCGTTATTTGTGGCACCAACATTGGAAGCACATGGTTGACGACATCTTAATGGCTAGGAGGAAGAAGTCTGAAAATCTACATTCAAATTTAAATGAACTACAACTAAAGTTCTATGCCTTGGCAGGTTGGTCAATTAGCTACCATTCATTTTAATTTAAGCTTTCGGTTATATAAATAAATTAGAACATGTCTTTCAGACTTTTCTTCTACATTTATATCGAGGACTAACTTTCTTATTTATTAACATTGTGTAGAAATTGATTAGCTTCATATATCCATTGGAAATTCTCTGAAACACTTTAGTTAGTTGCCAATGCCTCCTACCAGCTATCTTCAAAGTGGTAACAATAATTTGGTAATTGAAGAAACAAGCTACAATTTGATGGAGATGGAAACAGAGTTCAACAATTTATTCAAAAATTGCAATCATGAACAATTGGAAATGTATAACACTGTTATAAATTCTGTGGAGAGGAATGGAGGAGGCATTTTTTTGTTTATGGCAGCGGTGGATGTGGTAAGACGTATATTTGGAAAAATATAATTCATAAATTGAGGTTCATGGGTTTGATAGTACTACCTGTTGCATCTTTCGGCATTGCTGCTATCCTTATGCCTGGTGGAAGAACAGCACATTCCTCATTTAAGATACCCTTAGTTCTCGACGATTATTCTTTTTGTGCAATTGGCCATGATTCTGATATTGCCGAGCTTATTAAATGTACCAGCCTTATAATATGGGATGAGGCACATATGTAGCATAAGTATGCTTTTGAATGCCTCAACCGTTCTTTAAGAGAAATTATGAAATCAGTTGATCGTAAGAGATTTGATGTTCCTTTTAGAGGAATCACAGTTATGTTGGGTGGTGATTTTAGGCAAATATTGCGTGTTATTATAAATGGATCACGTGACGACATCGTTTCTGCATGTATAACTAGGTCGTATTTGTGGCGTCATACTCAGATTTTGACACTGCATCAAAACATGACGCTTCGGCAAGGCAACAATGAAGAAGAGACTAAAAGTTTAAGGAGATTTGCTGAATGGGTGCTTCAAATTGGAAATGGAATGGTCCCACCTCCAAATGATGTCTTAGTTAAATATTGTGAAGATGATATTTTAATACCTCCTGACTTTTGTGATCCTACTATCAATAATGATGTGGAGAATATGATCAAGTGGACTTATCCTGATTTTTTGACAAATTACAAGTCACCACAGTACTTAAGCGAGAGAGCCATTTTAACTCCTACTAATCAAGTAGTTGGTCAACTTAACTCAGTCATTGTCGAAACCATTCCTGGCAATATTATTTCATATTATAGTGTTGACAGAGCTGAAGATTTTGGTGGCACTACTGCTGATCTAACCTTTGCTTTTCCACCCGAATATTTATACTCCATTAATCTTCCACGCCTTCCACCATATGAATTAAAATTGAAGGAAGGCATTGCAGTCATGCTTCTTCGTAATCTTAATCACACCCTTGGTCTTTGCAAAGGTACGCGGATGATGGTGACCAAACATTTAAAGAAATGTGTTGAGTGTGAAGTCATTTGTGGATCATTTAAGGGTACCAGACACTTTATTCCAAGGATTAAATTATGTCCTACTGATACTAAGCTCCCTTTCAAGCTGATTCGTAAACAGATGCCTCTACAAATTTGCTATTCGATGACTATAAACAAAGCTCAATGTCAGTCTCTGCAAAGAGTTGGTTTATTCCTCCCTCACTCTATTTTTAATCATGGCCAACTTTACGTTGCTGTTAGCCTAGTAACATCTCCAGAAGGACTGAAGCTTTTCATTGATTCGACACTTGGTGGTGCCATAAATATTACACAAGAATGTTGTGTATAAAGAGATTTTTTACAATTTGTCAGTCTGAAAATTTCCTAAATCTAATATATTGTTACTGTGTACTTTCTTTTGTTGTTATTTCATGTTTATAAGAAGTTTGAAATGTTCCTCTTTTGATGTGGCAAAAATATAACTATTAATTTTTCTGAACTATTCTAGGAAAGATGTAAATTGAGTACTAAATTTCAAATCTTTTCAATGGTTCAGTGTTACTTTTCAAATTATTGTTATTGCAATTGTTACTTTTCTCAGATCATAACTGGTGCTATCTACATTATCTCATAGAAATATAATCATTTTTGTTTCAATTTGTTACTTATAATAAGAATAGCACTGTTTCACAATGGTTGGATTGTATCATATAGTACAGATGGTTAAATTTGTTGCTAAATTATCATTGTTCTACTTCATTTTCTAATCATTTTAATTATTTATTTAGGATTTGTGAAATTATGCAGTTATATTGAGGCCATATATAATTATGAATCAAAACCTTTTACTCTTTTTATTGGTAGTACATTATTGTTTTCTATTTGGTAAAGTTAACTTAAATAATTAGTAAATTACAAATTATATATGATACCCAACAATGAAAAAATGAAATGTATTGTTTTAATAGTCCTCACATTTCAGTTTGTCATCTATCATGCTAGTGTATAATATTAAAATGGTGGTAGTAGTGTAAGAACACATCTATCTATAAAAATATACAGATATGGAAATGTCAATTTTGTCATATAGTTGGCATTGCTGGAACAATCTACCACCACATATTCACACATTGTAAAGATAAGGCTATTGTGTTTCTATTTTTCATACATAGCACTCAACAAACCAGATCTAAGAAGTTTTTACTGTCCAAAATGTAATTTAACAAATGGGATAGTTTGTTAAGCTTAAGAACTGAACAAACTTGGTATAAGGTATTGTTGGGTTCCGAGGCATAAAACGCAGCGGATAAACGTAAATATAACAAAAATTTCGGAACCCTAACGCAGGATCATGTATAAGAATTGACGGATTATGGTGATAAACGAATCATACCTATTAAGATCTTGAATGTAACGAACTCAACGGAGATCCTTGCTATCACGATTTGTGTCTTCCTCTCGAAAGCACCTCTATGGTATCCACACGAGCACCTTCAAGAGCGTCTCACGATCTTGATTACGGGATGGATGTACTAGCCTCCTTTGATGATTTCGAATGACTGTCTTTGCTGCCTCTCTTGCTCTGCCTCTAGGGTTTTATCATATAAAAACGTGTAGCTCTTTTAACCTATCATTATCTATTTATAATGACTGGTTAAACGGGCCTAAGCAGTAAAACCTAACCCATGTAGGTATAGGATTAAATAATAAAACATGTTTCTATTATTTAATTAATAATTAAGTCATACTTAATTATTATGGGCAGAAATCCTCTTCAACTTCGAATTTATATTATTTCAATTAATTAAGTCTCACTTAATTAATATAATAAAATTCAAACAATCATCAATTAATTTAAATCTATAATTTAAATTAACTATTCCTCTAGATGCTCTATGTGTGTGACCCTATAGGCTATTATTTAATTAGCAATAATTTTATTCTCCAATAAAATTATAAACAATGAGCGGTATCTAGTAATACATCATTGCTACCCAATTAAACAATAATTAAATCGTGATTTGATAAAAAACCTTTCATGATTAATGTTTCCGTGTAATATAATCCCTTTAACCAAATATATTATAGATTAAACTCGAGGCATGTGTTTAGTCATCCTCTTCAACATTTAATCCGGGTTTACTTGATCCATGAGTAGACTATGAAAAACAAATCATTATTTGAGCACGGCCATGCATTTTATAGTCTCACTCAATCAAGAGGCCAATAATATCTCTCCTAATTATAGGAGGGTTAAATCCTTTATCTATCATTCATATTTCTCATACGACTCATGATATACCCGATGTCCACTTTTATCATCACCCGGTCAAAGGTAACTTTTAATGTAGTCAGAGTATATTAATCTTCGTATAGAAATATAATGATCTCAAGTCAGAGGATCATTACACCATTATCACTGTGAGTCTTTCTTATGACTTTATTAAACATGAAGAATCTCACTGTGGGTCTGTCCAGTACCATGTACTCCTACATGTACCTATGCATTGACTTTAGTATCCCCATACTTATAACCAATGAGATATGGTTATCTGTCAAACAACATACTAGTCTATTTATGTATTATTATTGTCCTATAATAGTAATACTCGACTAGGGACATTTAAGAATATGATATATTATATAATCTCAAATTCAAGTCATGTACTTAAACTATATAACGTGTATCATGATTCTAAGGACATTTATTATGCTAACAAATATATCGCAGTAATTAAAGTCATAATAAATACGTTTATTGAATAATCAAATGACATAAAGGTTTATTAAAGGAAACATTGTATTGCCTCTAGGGCACCTACACTAACAGGTATGTGTTAGAGCACATGCTATTTAGAAAGGAGTTAACATGAAAACTAATAAATTTTGAGGTTTCAATATCATTTTTATTGATGAGCAGGTAAATAAATCTGAATTTATTGTTGCCTTTAACCACATTACTATGAAAGTTATTGAATTTCATTTTATTAATTTATGTAGAATTGTAGAATTCATGCCTTTATTAGTGAGAAGATTTGTAATGCATATGTTGAAGACTTGCAAGAAGGTCAAGTGCACTCTCTGTCCAATTTTAAAGTTAGCACTTATCAAGGAGAGGAAACTAATAGAGCTGTGAGAAATGAGAAGCATATATTTTTTGACTCAGAGACTAAACTTGAAGTGCTCAAGCAAGATGTTCCTAAAATTGAGGATTATGCCTTTGATTTATTTCGTTTAGCAGATGTTCACAAATGTTTCACTGATAATCACTTTCTAATTAGTAAGTATATCTTATTACTCATCAAACTTAGTACAGTGAATGACTTTATATATCATTTCCAACTAACATTAGCCTATGAAAATTTTTTGTTTTTTCAGATGTCATAGGTGTTGTAGACTCTCAATGTCTCAGAGTTATGCATTCAAAGGAGGACCAAAACAAATCACATCTTAAATTTATGATAACAGATGGAAGGTATGTTAATAAATTGTTACTCTAAAATAGCAAGTAATGTTGGTGTCAAATTGTTGATGTAGTAACTGCTCATGTTTTATAGGTATAAGGTTAATATAACATTCTGGGATCAATTTGGTGAGACTTTTTATAAAACTTTTAAGGAGATAGGAGAGGAACAAGTAGTTGTCATTATATCAAGTGCTAAAGCTAATAAATATGATGGTAAATATAGACTTTTTCATTACAAGTCTCACATCAATATAAGATTACATTTTTCAAATATATGTTACACCAAAATGTTGGATAACAAATAAATTTTTTGGCCACTGTATCAGGTGAGTTATATTTGACCTTTAATTAGTTTGTATTAAAATTTAACCTATTTTACCATGTATAGAAACCAGTATTAACTCATGTAACTGTGAAAAAAGTTGAAGAACAGTATAACTGGTATAATAATTACTGCAACACCTGTGAGGAGGAGGTTAATATTGTTCATGGAAGGTTTAGATGTGCTAAATGTAAGAGAAACATACCATTCCCAGATAAACGATAATTTATCCTACTATAAAATATATTAGTTTGGACAGTTATGTTATTAGCATGTATTGCACAAATCACTGATCTTTTATCTTCATTTTATAGATTTTGACTATGCACTGTATGTGTAGGGTTTCGTGACACAAACGCAGCGGAATAAACGCGAAAAATAAATCAAAATAGCGAAACCCTCCGCAGGATCCATGCGAAAATAAAAGATTTAATTCGGAGATAAAGAATAAATACCTTTAGAAGCTTTAACAGTTCATTAATGGAAGATTAATGGAGGTCCAAAGCTTGTTTAATCACCACGTATCCCGCTCTCGCGATCTACGCTCTACGGTATCCACACGAACACTTTTCATGAAGGATTGATGTGTACTAGCACCCGAAAACTTCTTATCTCTCTATCTTCCTCCTCTCTCAGAGCGGCTAGGGTTTTTGTAAAATCTCTGTCTTATTAAATCAGCCCATAAAGAGATTATATAGAGAGAGGAATAAGTTTTCTAATTATAATCCAATTATAATTAATACTAATCCAAAATTCTAAATTATTTAATTAAGTCACACTTAATTAATTAATTATTAATTTTGGAATTAGTTTAAGTAATTCATTTATTCTATTTATATAATTAATTAAGTCATACTTAATTAATATCATAAATAAAATAAATTACTTATTTAATTTAAATTCATAATTTAAATTATTTCTCCTTCAAGCGTTCTTTGTGTGTGACCCTGTAGGTTATTATTACGTTGGCAACAATTTTAATATCTAATTAAAATTGTAAACAATGAGCGGCATCTAGTAATACATCATTGCTACCCAAGTAATAATAATAAATCGGTGATTCGATTAAGCCTTTCGTGAATAATGTTCCATGTAATATAATCCCTTTAATCTTGATATTATAGATTAAACTCAAGGCATGTCTCGTGTCATCCTCTTCATAATTTAATCTTTATTTTCTTGATCGATGAGTAGACTATTAAAATCAAATCAACATTTGAGCACGGCCGTGCATTTCATAGTCTCACTCAAACAAGAGGCCAATAATATCACTCCTAAAATTAGGAGGATTAAATCCCATCTAAATCATTCATATTTCTCATACGATTCATAATATACCCAATGTCCACTTTTATCATCACCCAGTCAAAGGTAACTTTTAATGTAATCAAAGTATATTAATTCTCGTATAGAAATATAATGATTTCAGGTCTAAGGATCATTACACCATTATCACAGTGAGAATTACTTATGACACTTACTTAACATGTAGAATCTCACGGCGGGTCATTCCAGTGCCATGCATTGATACATGCACTTATGTTCTTGACTTTAGTATCCCCATACCTATGACCAATGAGATGTGGTCATCTGTCAAGAAACATACTAGTCTTTGTGCATTATTATTGTCCTTAAATAATAATACTCGACCAGGGAATTTTAGGAATAAGATACTATTCATATAATCTCATTTTTTTAGTCACATACTTAAAGATATATAATACGTATCAAAATTCCAAGGACATTTATTATGCTTTCAATTTATTACGCAGTAAATAAAACATAATAAATAAATAATAATCAATAAAACATAATCCTTAATAATAAATATTTTCCTTAAAATATAAAAAGTATTGTCTCTATAGCACAATTACTAACAGTATGTTCGGACAGTACTGGTATAACTGTAATTATTTTTCCTGATGATGAAATTCAATACATAATTGGCAAAAATGTTTTTGAGATAGAGAATGATGATACACAGGTATTACATTTTTTTGAAAACAGACTCTAATTAATCAAAGTGATTACCTTTCTTAAATTAATATAGTTCTATTTTTTAAAATATTTAAGGTTGGTTAAGATATTCCATTCCCTCCATTGCTAAAGGATTTTGAAAAGAAAGACTACATTGTTACTTTGACACCATATGAGGAAAACATCAAAAAAGGATGCAAAGTTTACAAACCCATCAAACTGATACAGCCAGAGGAAATTGGTAAAAAAATTAAGTTCTCCTATCCATATCAGCTCTGATATGGATGACATATCAATGAATACTGTGTGTTTTCAATGTCTTTAATGTTTTTCACATATTTGATGATAGATATTCAACCTTCTATGCTCTATAATAGGAAATTGGTTCTACTCAACTTCCTAAACATTATAGTCCTCCTACTGAGAAGTCTACTAATCACACTAGAGCACGCAAAAACAAAGTGGTTCTGAAGTGTGAAATGGACCAAATTAATGTTCCTATGGTCAAATTGATGAAATCTTGATCATGTAAGTTCCTATTAGATGTAGACAATATGTAGATTTTAAATGTAATGATGTCACATTATTTACAACCCTTAAATTTGATGTGCAGATGCATGTTTTAACATGAAGGAGGTATGTATGAGGAACCATCTTTTGTAATATTGTTAATACACTGGGAATAGTATTATCAATGTGGAGCTTTTGCATCATTTTGCCACTTTATGGTACATTTTGCTTTCTTTGTTTGTAAACTTATTGGCCAAAAAAGTGCTAAGACCCACCAATGTTATTTAGAATACTCTGCTTTTGAATTTATATTCACTGGCCAAGGTAGTTGATTTTCAAGTACAACTTAACTGTGTATTACACATATGTTTAACTCATATATTTGTAAGTGCACTTTTCTATACTACAAGTCATTTTTAATAACATATATTACCAAAAAGAGAATACTACTAATTAACTACCTTGCCAACTTAAACATAATAACAAACTCAATTTAATGTGTGGCCAACAACCAACATTCATCTATCTACAAAATAGAGATAGAAATTCATATAGATGCAACATCCAAACAACGGCAGCTACTGAAGGGTTTCGAGCCACTAACACAGTGGAATAAACGCGAAAAATAAATCAAAATAGCAAAACCCTCCATAAGATCCATGCGAAAACATAATATTTAAATCAGAGATCATGATTTATTACCTTTTGGAGCTTTAACGAATTAAAGATAGAGATTATGGAGGTCTAAAGCTCGTACGATCATCACGTATCCCGCTCTAACGGTATCCACACGAACACTTGATCTTCGAAGGAGGAAGGATGTACTAGCACCCAAGTTTTTTCTCTCAACCTCTATATCTCTCTCTATGCGGCTAAGGTTTTTCTAAAATTGAATTAGGTTAACTCCTAGAGAAAGAGATGTATTTATAAAGGAAATAAACAAGCCTTTTTAGCCCATCATCTGATTGGGCCTTATATTTAATTAATTTATTTAAAATTCGAATTTTAATTTAAATAACTAACAAGTCAAACTTAATTAATATTCGAATATAATTTGAATAATAAATTAATTCAAATTTCTAATTTTATTAATTAAGTCCAACTTAATTAATATGAAAAATAAATTTGAATTACTATTAATTCTCTTTCAAGTATTCTTTGTTTGTGACCCTTTAGGTTATTATTACGTTGGCAATAATTTTATTATCCAATAATAAAATTATAAACAATGAGCGGCATCTAGTAATACATCATTGTTACCCAAGTAATAATAATTAAATCGGTGATTCGATTGAGCCTTTCGTGAATAATGTACAATGTAATATAATCTCTTTAATCTTGATATTATAGATTAAACTCAAGGCTTGTGTCGTGTCATCCTCTTCATAATTTAATCTTTATTTTTCTTGATCGATGAGTAGACTATTAAAATCAAATCAATATTTGAGCACGGTCGTGCATCACATAGTCTCACTCAAACAAGAGGCCAATAATATCACTCCTAAAATTAGGAGGATTATATCTCATCTAGATCATTCATATTTCTCATATGTTTCATAATATACCCAATGTCCACTTTTATCATCACCTGGTCAAAGGTAACTTTTAATGTAATCAAAGTATATTAATTCTCGTATAGAAATATAATGATTTCAGGTCTAAGGATCATTATACCATTATCACAGTGAGAATTACTTATGACACTTATTTAACATGTAGAATCTCACGACGGGTCATTCCAGTGCCATGCATTGAGACATGCACTTATGTTCTTGACTCTAGTATCAGCATACCTATGACCAATGAGATGTGGTCATCTGTCAACAAACATACTAGTCTTTGTGCATTATTATTGTCCTTGAATAATAATACTCGACTAGGGAATTTTAGGAATAAGATACTATTCATATAATCTCATTTTTAAGTCACATACTTAAAGATATATAATACGTATCAAAATTCCAAGAACATTTATTATGCTTTCAATTTATTACGCAGTAAATAAAACAAAATAAATAAATAATAATCAATTAAACATAGTCCTTAATAATAAAATATTTTCCTTCAAATATAAAAGTATTGTCTCTAGGGCACAATTACTTACAATCTCCCACTTACACTAGAGCCAATTACCGAAGTATCCAATACTCATGGAACTAGTGTGACTTTCGTGCTTCTGCTGTGACAAAACCTTAGTCAGTGGGTCTGCAATATTATTATTAGTATGAACTTTACATATATGTATATCTACTTGAACATTAATCTCATTAATTAGGTGATATCTCCTAAGTACATGCCCAAACAGCCTCCTTGGCTGCTTCGCAAGCATCAATATACTCAGGCTCTATTGTAGATTCAACAACTGTCTCTGCTGTGAACCATTCCAGCATATAACATCTCAATTTAAACACATAAACACAAAGCCAAACAGAAACACTAAATGATCATTGTCTGTCTAGAAACCAACATCACTGAAACCTCTTACAACTAGCTTCACATCTCCTCCATATAACAAGAATGAATCTTTAGTCCTCTTTAAGTACTTAAGAATATTCTTGACTCTCATCCAGTGACCATGACATGGATTAGACTGGTACCTACTCGTCATGCTTAAGGTTTACCAGACATCATAAGGAGTACATATCATCTCATACATTATAGAACCAATTGTCGAAGCATATGGAACTTTACTCATACGATCCTTATCATCCAATGATTTAGAACAATTTAATTTTGAGATCATTATCCCATAAGACATTGGGACATATCCTTTTTAGCCTCTTCGCATTCCAAATTGATGCAAAACTTTATCAATGTATGTACTCTGACTTAGGCCGATCAATCTCTTTGATCTATCTCTATAGATCCTGATCCCTAATATATAGGTCGCATCGCCTAAGTCTTTCATTGAGAAATTATTTCTCAACCAAGTCTTCACAGTCTGTAGAGAAGGAATGTCATTCCCTATTAGTAATATATCATCAACATATAATACTAGGAATGCCACATGGCTCCCACTAACCTTCTTGTAAACACATGGTTCATCTTCATTTTGAATAAACCCAAACCCTTTGACAGTTTCATAAAAATGAAAGTTACATCTCCTCGAGGCTTGCCTCAATCCATAAATTGATCGACGCAACTTACATACCTTTCCAGCATCTTTGGATCAGTAAAACCCTCAGGCTGTGTCATGTACACATCTACATCTTCTTCAAGGCTCGCATTTAAGAAAGTGGTTTTGACATCCATTTGCCATATTTCATAGTCATAGTAAGCAACTATAACAAGCAAAATCCTGATGGACTTGACCATAGCCACTGGTGAAAAGGTCTTATCATAGTCAATACCATGAATTTGTTTGAAAACTTTTGCCACCAATCGTGCCTTATAGGTCTGTACATTACCATCCATGTCGGCCTTCTTCTTGAAAACCCACTTGCACCCTATAGGTTTTACCCCTTCAGGTGAATCAACCAAAGTTCATACTTGGTTAGTATACATGGATTCCATCTCAGATTTCATGGTATCCAACCATCTCTTAGAATCTGGAGTGTTCATAGCATCTTGGTAGGTGAGAGGCTCATCTTCGTTCATAAGCATCACATCACCATCTTGAGTCAAGAGAAATTCATAATATATCCCGGGCTCATGGCGAATCATACTAGACCTACAACCAACCTGTGTTTCTTGAGCAGTATTGTTTTCTTATAAATTTTACTCAGGTTCCTCCATTGGTTCAATGTTATCATGTAGGTTTCGAACTTCATCGAGATTTATTATAGTCCCACTGTCTTTCTTAGAAAGCATTTCTCTTACAAGGAACAATGCAGTTCGAGCAACAAACACTTTGTTCTCAGAAGGATTATAGAAAGAATAACCCTTTGTTTCAATTGGGTATCCCACAAACTTATATTTGTCTGATTTAGGTCCTAGCTTGTCAGAAGTTAGACGTTTCACAAACGCCTCACATCCCCAAATTTTTGTAAATGACATGCTATGACGTTTCTCAGTCCATATCTCATACGGAGTCTTCTTAACCATTTTAGTAGGAACTCGGTTAAGTGTATAACTAGCTGTCTCCAGGGCATAACCCCTGAAACTAATTGGAAGATTCCTTGACTCAACATTGATCGCACCATGTCCAACAAGGTGTGATTCATCCTATCAAAAAACCTTTTCTTTGATATTTTCTACTTCATCTTTATAGTCTTTGAACTTTTCAAATGATTCAGATTTGTTCTTCAAAAGATACATATATCCGTATCTATTAAAATAATTAGTAAAATTTTGTTAGTATTGGTGTCCTAGAGGCAATACTTTTATGTGTTATTAAAAACAATTGAGGATTATGTTTTATTTGATTATTTAATTAATATTTATTATGTCTTTATTTACTACTTTATAAATAGAAAGCATAATAAATGTCCTTGGAATATTAATACACATTATATACCTTTAAGTATGTTACTTAAAAATGAGATTATATTAATAGTATTTTATTCCTAAAATTCCCTAGTCGAGTATTATTATTTAAGGACAATAATAATGCAATAAGACTAGTATGTTTGTTGACAGATGACCGCATCTCATTGGTCATAGGTATGGTGATACTAAAGTTAAGAACATAAGTGCATGTCTCAATGCATGACACTAGAAAGACCCGCCATGAGATTCTACATGTTAATAAGTGTCTTAAAGAATTCTCACTGTGATAATGATGTAATGATCCTCTGACTTGAAATCATTATATTTTTATACGAGAATTAATATACTTTAATTACACTAAAAGTTACCTTTAACCGGATAATGATAAAGGTGGACATTGGGTATGCTATGAATCGTATCAGGAATATGAATGATAGATATAGGATTTAACCCTCCGATTTTAGGAGTGATATTATTGGTCTCTTGATTGAGTGAGACTATGAAATACATGGCCGTGCTCAAATATGATTTGTTTAATTGTCTACTCATTAATCAAGGAAACCAAGGTTAAACGTTGAAGAGGATGACACAATACATGCCTCGAGTTTGATCTATAATATAAGGTTGAAGGGATTATATTACATTGCACATTATTCACGAAAGGTTTAATTGAATCACCAAGTATTATTGTTACTTGGGTAACAATGATGTATTACTAGATGCCGCTCATTGGTTATAATTTTATTATTAGAAAATAAAATTATTGCCAACGAAATAATAACCTAAAGGGTCACACACAAAGAATGTCTAAACGGAGCTTTATTTAAATTACAAATTTAAATATTTTATTATTATTTCAACTTTAATTATTGAATTAATGAAGTGGGACTTGATTAATTACATTATAATTCCAATTTAATAATAACCCAAAAATCAGAATGGGTTTTTTTTAAAAGGAGACCTCATGGATTAGGGTTTGGCCCAATTATTTCAAGCTCATATAAATACATAAGAATGTGTTTAGGGGCCTCATACTTGACATCTCGTTTTTATCAGAAAAGCCCTAGCAGCTCTACATAAGAGAGAGGCTAGCAAGTGAGAGAGAAAGAAGAGATAAATCGGGGGTTGTTCTTGGCTAGTACCATCTCCGCTGAACGTTAGACGAATCGACGTTCGTGTGGATACCGTTAGAGTAATAATTATTAGATATAGCGTAGGAAGTTAGATGCTAATATTCAATCGTATGAATATTTTAGTATTTAGCAAAATTATTTTATCTTACTAAAATTATGGATTGAAGCAATTCAATGTTTATTAGTTTCATAATTTTGATTTGATAAAATATTAGAAGCATGATTTCTTGCATTTTGAAATTATTGATAAATATCAAGTAATTATATTTTGTTAATGTTTCCGTGCAATTGATTGTGATATTTTTAATATTAGTGGTAATACATGTTGTTTATCTGAAATCACTAATAATAAAAATATGTCCAAATGCTTATTGTTCTACTGAATGATTGCCATGTTTATTTGATTTATATATGCATGTCTGTGGTAACTGTTTAGTATTGCATGAGTAATACTATTAGTTTTCTTTCTTTGACTGAATTTTAAACCTGAATTGATTGAAAAGAATTTCTTGTCTATTTCTTTTCCAAAATGTTTTATCCTACAATACATTCACTTTCTATCAGTTTTAGATAAGAAAACTTCAAAATTCTTTTTCAAAACTTCTCTTTTAAAAATCTTTTGATTTACAACCCTACTTTGATTTCTAAAACCTAGGGTGTGAATCAATCATTCTTGAGGATAATTTTTCTCCAATCTCAAAATCTTTTATCTTCTCTCAAAAGCTGTTTTTTAAAGTTTTATCTTTCAAAGCTTTTTCTCTTTTAATTTTTCCTTTTAAAGTGGCAAAAACTTTGTGACTAATATTTTAGTCGGAGAAATTGTTTTTACTTCGAGGTATCAACCATTTGTAAAATGATTTGTTTTTAAATACTTGTTTCAATGTATGTTCCACATTGATTCATAGTACCAAAACAGTGGTTGTTGCTTCGAAGGCCTAGTACTGTATTGTTAAGCATACATCCAACTCCACTTGTCATGTTTTTATTTTAAGTCGGGGATACTATCAGGTGGAAGAAAATGATGTAAATCATAAGTGTATTATGAGTCGGATAATTATTGTCTTCTATTTGATAAGGATGGTTTGCAAAACTGTTTTCAAAACGTACATTATTAAGGTATAAAGGAAAAGAGTCATTTCATCGAGATATAATTTGGTAAGAGAGTTGAATTTCTTCTTTGATATAAATATCCGCATTTTATTATGGGAAGTTTACCTTATAAGAAATTCATAAGGGATAAAAACTTTCTTCTCTGATACACTTTCCAGCATTTTATTATGGAATATGTATCTTAAAGAAAATTTCTTATCATGCTCTTAAATGATAAATCTTTAGTTCTAACAAAACTCGTTTGCTGAAAAGTGCTTTAATGCAATCGTTTACCATTCCTTTGTTAGGGAGTATACTGAACTATTCGTTTGAAGTATATGACATTGTCTTTTTTTATTGAGAATCTTGAATGCGTATTTTAACACTGTTTGTATATTATATATTGTGGATAATCTAGTATCAAATGGGATAACAGAAGATTAGATTGTCAGTGTCTATATATAATATAATAAATGTTCACAGTTTAAGTGGAGTTAAACAAACCACTGGAATGACTGAAGTATTATTTGGAAATAATCTATCTTGATTATTGAATAATACTTGTATGCTTTGTGTATATTGAACGGGATTAAAATATTAGAATTGTTCTTCTATTCTGATAATAAAGAAGAACTAAGATTCTATAATATTATTATTGCTTAGGTTCTTAATCCGGATACAGTGATTGACACTTGTATGCAATGCACATGTTTTGATTCATATGTAATGTGATTTTTTGTTAATCACAATATTATGTTTTGGACAATGACATTGCATACAGAGTGGGATATTGACTATAAAAGGAAACCGTGTCCGAAAATATTCGGGTGATGATGTCCTCTTGAAAGCTCATAAAGATAATTATGCTTTAGTCCTGCAAGCAGATTTGTTCTTGCATAATTAAAAGGTTGAGTGGATGATCAAGGATAAAAGATATTGATTAAATTAATTATCAGAAATTAATTTAATTAATGGACATTCGATATCTTAAACATGGGGAATTTAATAAGCAAATAATATTGGAGCCGAATTAAATAATTAAATTACGGCATTAGGAGAGGTAGTGCAAATATTAATTCTTTAGTGGATTGAATTAATATTTAATGACATTGGGCTTGACCCAGAATGTCATTGGAAGGCCCGACCTAATTATCCAGGATCCCTACTGTAGCCTATATATTCATCTTATTCTCTTCTAGCTATGAGTTGGAAAATACTAGGGTTTTTGTGAGCAGCCGTTCAAGGAGGCAACCAAGAACTAGGGTTCCAAGATCTCAAAGCTAGAAGGGAGGCAACCTTGGGAGGATCGAAGGCCACACTTCGCTCAAGGTGAATACGGGAATACAGTAGAAGACGTGGATTTGAATCGCTTGCGCCGTTGCGATTAAGGTTAATTTTCTATTCAAACTCGTTCGTTTTCATATCATAAAACGCAGCATCATGATTCGATTGTCCCAACAATTGGCATCAAGAGCCAGGTTCTAGGGTTCTGCGTTATATGATATGATGTCCATGTCGTAATTATGTATGTATATGGTGGTGGTTTTGTATTGTTTTTTTTATGCAGGTTGTTATCCACTATTATGGCCATGGTTGTAATTATGTTTTTGGATCCCACGTGGTTTATCGTGGTTGTAAATTAAATCATGAGGGTTGATCATGATTAGTTTTAATTTTTGATTTCTATTTTGATTGTAATCTTGTAATTCGAATTGTATTCAATTTAGATTATGATCTGATGTAATAGAATAGATTTTTCTGTTGTATTTGTCGTATGTAATTGTTTGATCAACGAAGATGCGAGAAACAGAATTCTTCCACTGCTATATGCTGTTTTCGTGGCTGCTTCGCTGTTCTGGCTACAGATTTTGCATACGATATCCGATTGGGGCGAATAATACCTTTTCGGAAACGGCAGAACGAGACCTACCGGCTGAGATGGAAACCATCTCCAGATTTTTCAAGCCATTCTGAGCTCGTTTAGGCAGTCAAACAGGCGGCTGAAGATTTTCGAAAATTTATCGATGGATGATTTTGAAGATTATTCTTCGGGGCCATAATAGTGGATGTATTTTATTATGTTTTACATAATGTTTACTGATCTTGATTATTACTACTATGTGTTCCATGTTTGTTTGTTATGCCATGTGATACTAACCCTTCGCATGCTAGAACGACATGGACATAGGGTTGTTTTATTATGCTTTAATCATGATGAGTATGCTGCTATGTTATGTGTTATATGTATTGTTATTATGATACATGTGGACTGCGAAAAAATAACATAGGACGATGCATCTAGATAAAATCCTCATAGTAAAATACTAAGTGGGAGAGGGAATTAATTTGGTATTAAATCCCATGGTCTCCATTATTGTTTGTATGTAATTTAACACTAAGTCGAATATAAATTATGTATACGTCACCCATCGTGGCATGTAATTTATGGTGTCTAGAGTGTTATGGAAATTACTAGAACAAACTTCTAAAATTAATTATGAATATTGGAAGGTACATATGTCACCCAACGTGGCGTACTAAGTTTCATAGAATTCAAATAATAAAAGGATACCCTATTTTTTGATAGCTTTCACGCTCAACTAGGAAGAGAATCTAAAATAACACATCTTTGAGTATTCTTGCGTTGGTGTCTAGGAAAGCGTGCAGCTTACCTGGCCATTTAGATTGGTGTCTAGAAAAGTGGTTAGCCTCTTGGCAATGCTTCCACCGGCCTGGCCAGTCAGTCTGAATACTCTTTAGATTTGTAATTTTACTAGTATCTTATTGTTAGGAGCAAGAATTTATCATAGTCAAAAGGCGCATCTGGTATTATTATTATTAATTTAAGATTTAATAATGGTATACACTTAGCTATGAAAAATAATATAGATCACCCTAACGTGACTAATTATTTAGTAGTAGGACCGAAGTAACATTTAAATAAATTTAGGTGGTATATAAGTCACCCAACGTGGCATACCGGAAACCTATGGTGTTTAAGTGTTGGTGTTTTAATTTTAAATAATTGTTAGAGGAACCAATTTTTTTAAACACCCTCTAATTATGTGTTATATGTATGATTCTCAGGATATAATGGGCTTTAATCCACTTTTTACCATACTTAAGGATAACAAACTTACTGGACCTAACTATATTGAATGGAAACGTAATTTGGACATTGTGTTGACTGCTGAGGAGTACAAATTTTGCATTAATGAACCCAAGCCAGAGGAGCCTGCTGAGAATGCTTCTGAAGTTGAGAAGGAGTATTATAAGAAGTGGATTAAGGCTGATGAGATGTCGCGATGTTACATTCTGGCAGCAATGTCAGGTGTTTTGCAGCATCAGCATCAGGCTATGGCCACTGCTTCAGATATGATCTTTAATCTCAAAGAACTTTTTGGAGATCAGAATAGGGCTGCAAGGCAAGTAGCAATGAAATCTTTAATGAACACTCAGATGGCTGAAGGGACACCTGTAAGGGATCATGTTCTCAGGATGATGTCACATCTGAATGAGATGGAGATCCTTGGTGCTGAGGTTGATGGGGAAACCCAGATCGATATCATCCTTATGAGTTTACCCAAAAGTTTTGAGCAGTTCCGCTTGAATTACACCATGAACAAAAGGATGTATAGTCTTGCGGAACTTCTGACAGAACTTCAGGCAGCTGAAGGACTTTTTCAGCAGAGTGTTCAAGTCAATGTGGCTGAGAAACCTTCTTCTTCTAAGCCGAAAGCCAAGAAGAAGAAAAAGGCTCAGACACAGAAAGTTGTGAAAGCTGTGGGAGTTCAAGGTGGTGCTGTGAAAAAGCCCAAGGGCAAGTGCTTCAGGTGCAAGCAGTCGGGTCACTGGAAACAGGATTGTCCTCTTCCTAAGAAGAAAAACAATACTGGTATGTCTCTTTCTCTAGTTACAGAAACATATATAGCGGCTATATCTACGAGCACTTGGTGTGTAGATACAGGAGCCACTGATAATGTTTGTAATTCTATGCAGGGGTTCCAGCAATCCAGAATGCTTAGAGATGGCGAGATATATGTGTGTTGGGTTCCGAGGCATAAAACGCAGCGGATAAACGTAAATATAACGAAAAATTTCGGAACCCTAACGCAGGATCATGTATAAGATTGGACGGATTATGGTGATAATCGAATCATACCTATTACGATCTTGAATGTCACGAACTCAACGGAGATCCTTGCTATCACGACTTGTGTCTTCTTCTCGAAAACACCTCTATGGTATCCACACGAGCACCTTCAAGAGCGTCTCACGATCTTGATTACGGAGTGGATGTACTAGCAAACCTTTGATAATTCGAATTGTCTTCCTGCCTCTTTGCTGCCTCTTCTAGGTTTTTTTTCTATCAAAACGTGTTCTGCCTCTTAACCCTACATTATCTATTTATAATGTTTGGTTAACAGGCCCATAGCAGCAAAACCTAACCCATGTAGGTCTAGGAAAATAATAAAATGAATTTTATTATTTAATTAATAACTAAGTCATACTTAATTATTATGGGCAGAAATACAATTCTAATTTGAATTTATATTATCTTAATTAATTAAGTCTCACTTAATTAATATAATAAAAATTCAAATAATTATCAATTAATTTAAATCTATAATTTAAATTAACTATTCCTCTAAGTGCTCTTTGCGTGTGACCCTATAGGCTATTATTTAATTGGCAATAATTTTATTCTTCAATAAAATTATAAACAATGAGCGGCATCTAGTAATACATCATTGCTACCCAATTAAACAATAATTAAATCGTGATTCGATAAAACCTTTCGTGATTAATGTTTCCGTGTAATATAATCCTTTTAACCATATATATTATAGATTAAACCCGAGGCATGTATTTAGTCATCCTCTTCAACATTTAATTCGGGTTTACTTGATCCATGAGTAGACTATGAAAACAAATCATTATTTGAGCACGGCCATGCATTTTATAGTCTCACTCAATCAAGAGGCCAATAATATCTCTCCTAATTATAGGAGGGTTAAATCCTTTATCTATCATTCATATTTCTCATACGACTCATGATATACCCGATGTCCACTTTTATCATTACCCGGTCAAAGGTAACTTTTAATGTAGTCAAAGTATATTAATCCTCGTATAAAAATATAATGATCTCAAGTCAGAGGATCATTACACCATTATCACTGTGAGTCTTTCTTATGACTTTATTAAACATGAAGAATCTCACTGTGGGTCTGTCCAGTACCATGTACTCCTGCATGTACCTATGTGTTGACTTTAGTATCCCCATACTTATAACCAATGAGATGTGGTTATCTGTCAAACAACATACTAGTCTATTTATGTATTATTATTGTCCTATAATAATAATACTCGACTAGGGACATTTAAGAATATGATATATTATATAATCTCAAGTTCAAGTCATGTACTAAACTATACAATGTGTATCATGATTCTAAGAAAATTTATTATGCTAACAAATATATCGCAGTAATTAAAGTCATAATAAATATGTTTATTGAATAATCAATTGACATAAAGGTTTATCAAAATAAACATTGTATTGCCTTTAGGGCACCTACACCAACAATGTGTTCATGGGAGATGCTACGAAAGTAGCAGTAGTTGCAGTGGGAGATGTTAATTTATCTTTTGGTGATGATAGGAATTTGGTTTTGAACAATTGTCTTTATGTACCTTCGTTTAGAAGGAATTTAATTTCGGTTTCTAAACTTGCTTTGGATGGTTATAATGTTTGTTTGGATCATAATGTTTCAATTATGAGGAATAAACTAGTTATATGTTCTGGTACATTGCAAGACAATTTATACATAATCACTCCTAATCAACCTGCACTGCAACTACAACATAGGGTATTAAATAACACATCTTATACCACTACTAAAAGAAAGGAACCTTCTTCTTTGAACCAAACATATCTTTGGCACTTAAGATTAGGTCATATTAACTTGAGGAGGATTCAAAGACTGGTAGTAGATGGGCCTTTAGGCTCATTGGCAGTGGAGCCATTTCCAGTCTGTGAATCCTGTTTGGAAGGTAAAATGACCACTAGGTCTTTTAAGGCAAAGGGGAATAGAGCCAAAGAAGTGTTAGAATTGGTTCATACTGATTTATGTGGACCCATGAATATTCAAGCAAGAGGTGGTTATGAATATTTTGTCACTTTTATTGATGATTATTCTAGATATGGATACATTTATTTGTTGCGCCGTAAATCAGAGTGCTTTGACAAGTTCAAGGAATACAAAACTGTAACGGAGAAGCGACATGGAAAATGTATCAAGTCACTACGATCAGATCGTGGTGGCGAATACTTGCTTGGAGAATTTAGGGATTATTTATCAAAGAATGGGATCATGTCTCAATTGACTGCACCTGGAACACCCCAACAGAATGGTGTAGCGGAGAGAAGGAATCGTACTCTTTTGGAGAGTGTTAGATCGATGATGAGTTATTCAGAATTACCCAAGTCGTTTTGGGGACATGCTTTAGAAACAGCAGCTTATCTTTTGAATTTAGTTCCTTCTAAGTCAGTTCCTAAGACTCCAAAAGAATTGTGGACTGGTTCAAAACCTAGTCTAAGACATATTCGGATATGGGGTTGTCCAGCACATGTGTTGAACAAGAACGTGACTAAGTTAGAATCTCGTACAGAAGTAAGGCTTTTTGTAGGCTATCCCATGGGAACGAAAGGATATTTATTTTATAGTCCTAAGGATCGGGATGTCATTGTTAGTACCAATGCTAGATTCCTAGAGGAGGACTATATGATGAACCATAAACCCATGAGCAGTGTCGTTTTAGAGGAACTAGTGGGAGAGACAAATAATGAACAAGTGCCAATAGTACAAGTAGAACAGCCACAAGAGAACACACAACCTATCACTAATACCACACCGGTGTCTCGTCGTAGTGGGAGGGTTATTCGTAAACCCAGCAGATTCATGTTATTGGGAGAGTCTTCGGACTTGGTCTCTGAGGAACATGATGAGGATCCCATGACATACGAGGAAGCACTGCAAGACAAAGATGCAGATCTATGGCAAAAAGCAATGAAATATGAGATGGAATCTATGTATTCAAATCAAGTCTGGGAGCTCGTGGAACCACCCAAAGGTGTAAAACCCATTGGATGTAAGTGGATCTACAAGAGAAAAAGAGGATCTGACAAAAAGGTAAAAGCTTGGAAAGCAAGACTTGTTGCGAAAGGGTATACTCAGAAAGAAGGGATCGATTATGAGGAAACCTTTTCGCCAGTAGTCATGCTAAAGTCGATCCGGATTCTTTTATCTATAGTAGCTCATCTCGATTATGAGATTTGACAAATGGATGTCAAGACAGCTTTCCTAAATGGGAGTCTTGATGATGAGATCATCTATATGCAACAACCAGAAGGATTCATTAAGGAAGGCCAAGAGCATCTGGTATGTAAGCTTAAGAAGTCCATTTATGGACTTAAACAAGCTTCTAGGTATTGGAATATTCGCTTTGATCAGGTAATCCAGTCATACGGATTTGATCAATGTCCAAGCGAGTCGTGTGTGTACAAGAAATGTGAGGGTAGTTCAGTGACTTTTCTAGTGCTATACGTAGATGATATTTTACTCATTGGAAACAATGTAGGGATGTTATCAGCGGTAAAGGCATGGTTGTTCAAACAGTTAGAAATGAAGGACTTAGGTGAAGCGGCATACATCCTTGGGATCAAAATTATAAGGGATCGCAAGAAAAGGATGTTGGCTTTATCCCAAGAGCCCTATATTGATGAGGTATTGGCTCGTTTTAACATGCAGGACTCCAAGAAGGGTAACCTACCTTATAAACATGGAGTTGCTCTATCAAAGAAACAGTGTCCTAAGACACCAGAGGCGATAGAGAGCATGAAAGCGGTTCCCTATGCTTCGGCATGCGGAAGCTTAATGTATGCAATGTTATGTACGAGACCTGATATTTGTTTTGCCGTAGGCATGGTTAGCAGATATCAGTCAAACCCAGGACAGGAACATTGGAGTGCAGTAAAGGCTATACTCAAGTACCTGAGAAGGACTAAGGAGTATATGCTAATTTACAAGGCCTCAGATTTGTTACCTCTAGGATATACCGATTCAGATTTCCAAGCAGATAGAGATAAGAGGAAATCAACCTCGGGATATGTGTTTACCTTAGGAGGTGGAGCTGTAATATGGAGGAGTGTAAAGCAGAAATGCATTGCTGACTCTACCATGGAAGCCGAATATGTGGCAGCTTCGGAGGCAGCCAAAGAGGCAATATAGTTCAGAAACTTTCTTTTGGACATAGATGTGGTACCTAATTTGCCTAGGAGCTTGACAGTGTATTGTGATAACACTGGTGCTGTGGCAAATGCAAAGGAACCGCGAGACCATAAGGCAGTAAAACACATCGAGCGTAAGTATCACCTTATACGACAATTCGTTAAGCGAGGAGATATTATTGTGACTGATATAGCATCAAAGGACAACCGGGCAGATCCTTCCACAAAGAGCTTACCAGCTAAGGCTTTTGAGCAGCATGTGGAGGCAATAGGAGTCAGATGTATGGTCACATAATAGTTATTTAATTGGTAGTGGATTGCTTGTAATAAAACACTGATATACTCAAAGAATAGCTTGAGTATAAGTGGGAGATTGTTAGGGAGTATACTGAACTATTCGTTTGAAGTATATGACATTGTCTTTTTTTATTGAGAATCTTGAATGCGTATTTTAACAATGTTTGTATATTATATATTGTGGATAATCTAGTATCAAATGGGATAACAGAAGATTAGATTGTCAGTGTCTATATATAATATAATAAATGTTCACAGTTTAAGTGGAGTTAAACAAACCACTGGAATGACTGAAGTATTATTTGGAAATAATCTATCTTGATTATTGAATAATACTTGTATGCTTTGTGTATATTGAACGGGATTAAAATATTAGAATTGTTCTTCTATTCTGATAATAAAGAAGAACTAAGATTCTATAATATTATTATTGCTTAGGTTCTTAATCCGGATACAGTGATTGACACTTGTATGCAATGCACATGTTTTGATTCATATGTGATGTGATTTTTTGTTAATCACAATATTATGTTTTGGACAATGACATTGCATACAGAGTGGGATATTGACTATAAAAGGAAACCGTGTCCGAAAATATTCGGGTGATGATGTCCTCTTGAAAGCTCATAAAGATAATTATGCTTTAGTCCTGCAGGCAGATTTGTTCTTGCATAATTATAAGGTTGAGTGAATGATCAAGGATAAAAGATATTGATTAAATTAATTATCAGAAATTAATTTAATTAATGGACATTCGATATCTTAAACATGGGGAATTTAATAAGCAAATAATATTGGAGCCGAATTAAATAATTAAATTATGGCATTAGGAGAGGTAGTGCAAATATTAATTCTTTAGTGGATTGAATTAATATTTAATGACATTGGGCTTGACCCAGAATGTCATTGGAAGGCCCGACCTAATTATCCAGGATCCCTACTGTAGCCTATATATTCATCTTATTCTCTTCTAGCTATGAGTTGGAAAATACTAGGGTTTTTGTGAGCAGCCGTTCAAGGAGGCAACCAAGAACTAGGATTCCAAGATCTCAAAGCTAGAAGGGAGGCAACCTTGGGAGGATCAAAGGCCACACTTCGCTCAAGGTGAATACGGGAATACAGTAGAAGACGTGGATTTGAATCGCTTGTGCCGTAGCGATTAAGGTTAATTTTCTATTCAAACTCGTTCGTTTTCATATCATAAAACGCAGCATCATGATCCGATTGTCCCAACATCCTTCTTATATTTTTCCTTCTCTTTGAGATTTAAAATATGTTTTGGAATGTTAAGGTGATTATCTCCTTATCTTGATTGTCTCTATCCGTTTAGCCCCCACTGGCTTTAGAAGCTGGCCAAGAGATTGAAAACCCATCAATCTCTTACCCAGGCCTTAGTACCAAATACTAATTCATTCACTTCCATATATTATGTTGGTGTAGGTGCCCTAGAGGCAATACAATGTTTATTTTGATAAACCTTTATGTCACTTGATTATTCAATAAACATATTTATTATGACTTTAATTACTGCGATATATTTGTTAGCATAATAAATGTCCTTAGAATCATGATACACATTGTATAGTTTAGTACATGACTTAAAACTTGAGATTATATAATATATCATATTCTTAAATGTCCCTAGTCGAGTATTATTAGTATAGGACAATAATAATACACAAATAGACTAGTATGTTGTTTGACTGATAACCACATCTCATTGGTTATAAGTATGGGGATACTAAAGTCAATACATAGGTACATGTAGGAGTACATGATACTGGACAGACCCACAGTGAGATTCTTCATGTTTAATAAAGTCATAAGAAAGACTCACAGTGATAATGGTGTAATGATCCTTTGACTTGAGATCATTATATTTCTATATGAGGATTAATATACTTTGACTACATTAAAAGTTACCTTTGACCGGGTGATGATAAAAGTGGACATCGGGTATATCATGAGTCGTATGAGAAATATGAATGATAGATAAAGGATTTAACCCTCCTATAATTAGGAGAGATATTATTGGCCTCTTGATTGAGTGAGACTATAAAATGCATGGTCGTGCTCAAATAATGATTTGTTTTCATAGTCTACTCATGGATCAAGTAAACCCGGATTAAATGTTGAAGAGGATGACTAAATACATGCCTCGAGTTTAATCTATAATATATATGGTTAAAGGGATTATATTACACTGAAACATTAATCACGAAAGGTTTTATCGAATCACGATTTAATTATTATTTAATTAGGTAGCAATGATGTATTACTAGATACCGCTCATTGTTTATAATTTTATTGGAGAATAAAATTATTGCTAATTAAATAATAGCCTATAGGGTCACACACATAGAGTACTTAAAGGAATAATTAATTTAAATTATAGATTTAAATTAATTGATGATTATTTGAATTTTATTATATTAATTAAGTAAGACTTAATTAATTGAAATAATATAAATTCGAATTTGAATTCTGCCATTAATAATTAAGTGTGACTTAGTTATTAATTAAATAATAAAATTCGGTTTTATTATTTAATCCTAAACCTACATGGGTTAGGCTTTGCTGTTATGGGTTGATATTATGGGCCTATTAACCAACCATTATAAATAGATAATGTAGGGTTAATAGGTATTAAGTTTTTTAAGAAAAACGAACCCTAGCAGCAGAAAAGGTAGAGGCAGATTTCGAAATCATCTAGAGGAGGCTAGTACATCCATTCCATAATCAAGATCGTGAGACGTTCTTGAAGGTGCTCGTGTGGATACCATAGAGGTATTTTCAAGAGGAAGACACAAGTCGTGAAAGCTAGGATCTCCGTTGAGTTCGTAGTAGTCAAGACCAAATAAAGGTATGATTCCGTTTCACAATAATCAGTCCATGATTATACATGATCCTGCGTTAGGGTTCCAAAATTTTTCGTTATATTTACGTTTAATCCGCTGCGTTTTATGCCTCGGAACCCAACAATGGTATCAGAGCTACGTGTATAAGGGATTGATTTGGTTACGTGTTTTATGTATTTGATGCATACATGCCTGTTTTGGTGACTGTCATGCCATGCTACTGCTTTGTCATAATCTGTTATGCCACTGCCATGCTTCTGTTATGAGACTGCCATGCCTGTTATGAGACTGCTATGCTTCTGCCAATATGTAACTGTCAGAGAATGTATATTCTGTGTATGATCAGAGTTTAGCAGTAAACTCTGATGGTCAGGTCAGAGTATAGAGCATGGTCAGAGTTTAATAAACTCTGATGGACTGTGCTGATCAGAGTTTAGCAGTAAACTCTGATGGACTGTGCTGATCAGAGTTTAGCAGTAAACTCTGATGGACTGTGCTGATCAGAGTTTAGCAGTAAACTCTGATGGACTGTATAAATTGCAGTGGGGAAAAAGGCCAACAGATATGATCTGTAGTTCAGAAATTGATGATTTCTGAATAGGACTGGTCTTCGAAAATAAAAAATTTCCAAGCTCGACCCCAGCTGGGGGCTGCCGCCCCCAGACCCCGCCCGAGGGCTGCCGCCCCCGAACCCCCGCCCAGGGGCTGCCGCCCCCGGACCCCCGCAATATTTTATTTTGTGTACTTGAGCATGGTGCTGGTTATGGCCCTTAGACCCCTAGATTAATGGTTTTGGTTTTGGTTTTATAAATACGACTTGCATGTCGTTTTCTTCATTCTTGTAATTGTTTAACCTCGAATGTAACTCGAGTTTTCTTATGTAAGTACATTAGTATAGGTTGTATTCAATTATTCCATGTAATGTACTTGAATATTGAAGGATGATCCAAGAAGAGGAGCTAGAACCCATGGATACAAGAAGAATGAAGACATGTAATTGTATTTATATTTCACCACCATAGATTGACTTTGATCCTTTCATTAGCTCGAAAGGATCACATAGGAAAGGGGCCATAACCAAGCACGTTTACATACTGCACTTTACATATTGATGTATGAATGTATGTGTAGAGTAGAAGATGCATGCTTTAATTAGATTAATGATGTATGCATGTATTAGATACGTCACCCATGCCATGCTTGTCATGCTGAACAAGATAAAATCTGTAACGATTTAAGATTTTAAAATTAACAAACGATCATGAGATTCTTGTGTTTATGAAATATGGATTTTTAAAACACGGAATTGAATATGGATTTTGATGTCTATAATTGGGATTTTCTAACAAAAATGGATATGCGTATTCGTAAGGCTGATGTGTTTTAAGTGTGACCACTGGTATCCTCCATCTACCTGGGAAATGAACAATTTAAGATGTCAATTTGAAATATTTAGTTCAAGGAAAAATTGAGGATCTCTTCATGATGTGATCATGATCGTCATAAATTTTCTAAACCCCTTAACAAAATATTAAGTTTTAATCGGATGCTTTCCAATGAATGAACACTCATCGAATCCTAGATCGATTAGGGGAAAGACTGTCAGTGGCAGGGGACCCCTATCTATCGTGGTGAGATGCGACGAATATAAACGGTTATATTCGGCCGTTGTATCATTGGGTCAAACTTAACTGAGTCGTCATAGTAAGGTGAAAGTAAATGGTTATATTCAACCATTATGAACTTAGAAGCATAGAGTTTGGTTAAAAATCTATTAGATAGATAAGATCAATCGTTGCTCACCAAACTATCCAATAATTATATATGATATAATTGACAAATGTTGTCTACCTAAATAATCATTCTTAAGGACTTCCAGTGGTTGACTTAAGACATGACGAAATATGGATCTTGGCTCACTAGAAAGAATTATGGGATATACTTTCCAAATTAATAGTAAGGGCTATTGATTTGATAAAAATAGTGGGAGATATATTATGAATGTATCATAATCATTTGAACATAATAAATAACTCAGACAATCTAATGTTTATTTTGTGCTATTATCATTGTAGATACCAAGTAATGACAAACAACACAAACACACTATCCGTACGATCTGTCCTTGAGAAGGATAAGCTGACAGGAGGAAACAACTTCCTAGACTGGCAGAGGAATTTGAGGATTGTCCTCAGGCAGGAGCGCAAGCTTCATCTCATTGATATTCCTCCGGCAGGTCCCCTTCCTGAGGGCGCTACTGTTGAGGAACGAGCGGCCCATACAAAGGATGAGAATGATGCAACTGATGTTGCATGTCTTATGTTGGCAACTATGAGTGCTGAGCTTCAAAGACAGCATGTGCATATGGATGCATATACTATCTATGAGCACTTGCAAAGCATGTTTGCAAGCCAAACTCGTCAAGAAAGGTTCAACACGAGCAAGTCACTTTTTAATTGTAAACAAGGGGCAAGTGAACCAGTTGGCCCACATGTTCTGAAGATGATTGGTTACATTGAGTATCTAGATACTTTTGGTTTCCCGATTATTCAGGAAATTGGTATTGACCTAATCATGAATTCTTTGAACAACAAATTCACCCAATTTATCATAAACTACAACATGAATGAATTTGACAAAACACCTACTGAATTGTTGGCTATGTTGAGAACGTATGAGACCAACATGAAGACGGCTGAACCTGCTCCCATACTGATGGTGGGCAATAAAGGTAAGGCCAAAGGGAAAGGCAAGTGGAAGGGTAAGAAGAAGACAGGTTCTGATTCTACACCCAAGCCAAAGTCAGGTCCCAAACAGGCTTTAAAGCCTAAAGGTGGGGTCGCTAAGGGTGAATGTCACTACTGTAAGAAAACTGGTCACTGGAAGAGAAACTGTTCAGTTTACTTGGAGGATCTGAAGAAGAAGAGGGCTGAGCAAGCTTCTACTTCAGGTATATATATGTTATAGAAGTCAATCTGTCTATTTCTACATCTTGGTTATTGGATACTGGATGTGCTTCTCACATTTGTATAAATGTGCAGGAAATGCAGAGAAGTAGGACATTGGCTAAAGGAGAAATGGACCTACGAGTTGCCAATGGAGCAAGAGTTGCTGCTTTAGCTGTAGGAACATATTATTTATCTTTTCCCTCTGGGCTAGTTTTAGAACTGGATAATTGTTATTACGTGCCTGCGATTCGCAGAAACATTATTTCTGTTTCTTGTTTGGACAAGAAAGGTTTTTCGTTTACAATAAAGGACAACAGTTGCTCTTTTGCTTTGAATGATTTAACCTATGGTGTTGCGCGTTTGTTTAATGGTTTATATGTTCTTGACTTAGATAATCCTGTCTGTAATTTAGAAAACAAACGACTTAAAGTTAATGACTCAAATCAAACATACCTCTGGCATTGTCGTCTAGGCCATATAAATGAGAAACGCATATCCAAATTACATAAGGATGGATACTTGGATAAGTTTGATTTTGAATCATACCAAGAATGCGAATCTTGTTTGCTTGGTAAAATGACTAAAGTCCCTTTCACTGGTAAGGGTCAAAGGGCCACTGAACGTCTGGAGCTAATACATAGTGATGTATGTGGCCCAATGCGTGTGATGGCTAGAGGAGGCTACTACTACTTCATAACATTAACTGATGATTTCAGTAGATATGGGTATGTATATCTTATGAAGAATAAATCCGATTCTTTTGAAAAGTTCAAAGAATACAAGGCTGAAGTAGAAAAGCAAATTGGCGGAGGTGCAAGTATTAAAATCTTACGATCTGATCGTGGAGGAAAATACTTGAGCACTGAATTTAAAGATTATTTAAAGGAGTGTGGTATTGTATCACAACTCACTCCGCCAGGTACACCTCAATGGAATGGAGTTTCAGAGAGGAGAAATCGCACCTTGTTGGACATGGTACGATCGATGATGAGGCATGCAGATCTTCCAATTAGTTTCTGGGGTTATGCTCTAGAAACAGTGGCTTTCACACTTAACCGTGTTCCTACTAAGAAGGTTCAAAAGACTCCATATGAGATATGGGAGAAGAAATGGTCAGGCATGAGCTTTATGAAAGTTTGGGGATGCAAGGCGTTTGTGAAACGTCAGGTATCTGACAAGCTTGGACCTAAATCTGAAGAGTGCAATTTTATGGGATACCCTAAAGAAACAAAGGCGTATTATTTTTATAGTCCTTCTGAGCAGAAAGTGTTTATTGCTCGAGATGCTGTTTTCATGGAAAGAGATTTTGTTTCCAAAAGAAACAGTGGGAGAACTATAGACCTCGATGAAGATCAAGAACCACAAAATAGCATTGAACCTGAAGTGGAACATGAGCAGGATAATGATAATGCTCAACAAACACAGGTTGTTCGTAGAACTGGTAGAATTCGCCATGAGACAGAGAGATATGGATTTCTTTTGACTCAATGTGGTGATTTGATGCTCATAGATGAAGATGAGCCTCTCACATACTAAGATGCTATGAACAGTCCAGAATCTAAGAGATGGCTAGAAGCCATGAAATCCGAGATGGATTCCATGTACGAAAACCGAGTATGGACTTTGGTTGATCCACCTGAAGGGGTAAAACCCATAGGGTGCAAATGGGTTTTTAAGAAGAAAACTGACATGGATGGAAATGTTCAGACCTATAAAGCAAGGCTGGTTGCAAAAGGATTCAAACAAATTCATGGTATTGACTATGATGAAACTTTCTCACCAGTGGCTATGGTCAAGTCCATAAGGATTTTGCTTGCTATTGCAGCATTCCATGATTATGAAATCTGGCAAATGGATGTCAAAACAGTCTTCCTTAACGGAATCCTTGAAGAGGATGTGGATGTGTACATGACACAACCTGAAGGTTTTGTCGATCCAAGGAATGTTAGCAAGGTATGTAAATTACGTCGATCCATTTATGGATTGAAGCAAGCCTCTAGGAGATGGAATATCCGTTTTGATGAAACAGTCAAAGAGTATGGCTTTGTTCAAAACGAAGATGAACCTTGTGTTTACAAGAAGGTTAGTGGGAGCCATGTGGCATTCATAGTACTATATGTTGATGACATACTACTAATGGGGAATGACATACCTTCTCTCAAGGCTGTTAAGATTTGGTTAGGGAGCAACTTCTCTATGAAAGACTTAGGAGAAGCATCCTACATTCTAGGAATGAGGATCTATAGGGATAGATCTAGAAGGATGATCGGTCTAAGTCAGAGTACATACATCGATAAGGTTTTGCATCGTTTTGGTATGCAAAATGCAAAAAGGGGATATGTCCCCGTGTCTCAAGGGATAACGATCTCTAAAGATCAGTGTCCGAAATCATTGGATGACAAGGACCGCATGAGTAAGGTTCCATATGCCTCAGCAATTGGATCCATCATGTATGCGATGGTATGTACTCGCCCAGATGTTTCGTATGCTTTAAGCATGACGAGCAGATACCAATCTAATCCAGGTGAAGGTTAGTGGACGGCTGTCAAGAATATTCTAAAGTACTTGAAAAGGACTAAAGATTCATTCTTGGTGTATGGAGGAGAGGAAAAACTGGTTGTAAAAGGTTACACCGATGCAAGTTTTCAAACAGACAGGGATGATACTGTATCACAGTCTGGTTTTGTGTTTTGTCTAAACGGAGGTGCTGTAAGTTGGAAGAGTTCAAAACAAGAAACAGTAGCTGATTCTACAATGGAGGCTGAGTACATTGCAGCTTGTGAAGCGGCTAAGGAAGCTGTTTGGATTCGAAAATTCATTACTGATTTGGGAGTGGTTCCATCGATCGCAGATCCCATTGATCTATACTGCGATAATAATGGAGCCATTGCACAGGCTAAAGAACCTAGAGCTCACTCCCGAACCAAACACATACTCAGGAGATATCACCTCATTCGAGAGATTAATGAAAGGGGTGACATACACATATGTAAAGTGCACACAAATGATAACATTGCAGACCCACTGACCAAAGGCTTGTCGCAGAAGAAGCACGACGGTCACACTAGTTCCATGGATATTAGATACATGGGTGATTGGCTCTAGTGCAAGTGGGAGATTGTTGGTGTAGGTGCCCTAGAGGCAATACAATGTTTATTTTGATAAACCATTATGTCAATTGATTATTCAATAAACATATTTATTATGACTTTAATTACTGCGATATATTTGTTAGCATAATAAATGTCCTTAGAATCATGATACACATTGTATAGTTTAGTACATGACTTAAAACTTGAGATTATATAATATATCATATTCTTAAATGTCCCTAGTCGAGTATTATTATTATAGGACAATAATAATACACAAATAGACTAGTATGTTGTTTGACTGATAACCACATCTCATTGGTTATAAGTATGGGGATACTAAAGTCAATACATAGGTACATGTAGGAGTACATGATACTGGACAAACCCATAGTGAGATTCTTCATGTTTAATAAAGTCATAAGAAAGACTCACAGTGATAATGGTGTAATGATCCTTTGACTTGAGATCATTATATTTCTATACGAGGATTAATATACTTTGACTACATTAAAAGTTACCTTTGACCGGGTGATGATAAAAGTGGACATCGGGTATATCATGAGTCGTATGAGAAATATGAATGATAGATAAAGGATTTAACCCTCCTATAATTAGGAGAGATATTATTGGCCTCTTGATTGAGTGAGACTATAAAATGCATGGCCGTGCTCAAATAATGATTTGTTTTCATAGTCTACTAATGGATCAAGTAAACCCGGATTAAATGTTGAAGAGGATGACTAAATACATGCCTCGAGTTTAATCTATAATATATATGGTTAAAGGGATTATATTACACTGAAACATTAATCACGAAAGGTTTTATCGAATCACGATTTAATTATTATTTAATTGGGTAGCAATGATGTATTACTAGATACCGCTCATTGTTTATAATTTTATTAGAAAATAAAATTATTGCTAATTAAATAATAGCCTATAGGGTCACACACATAGAGTACTTAAAGGAATAATTAATTTAAATTATAGATTTAAATTAATTGATGATTATTTGAATTTTATTATATTAATTAAGTGAGACTTAATTAATTGAAATAATATAAATTCGAATTTGAATTCTGCCATTAATAATTAAGTGTGACTTAGTTATTAATTAAATAATAAAATTCGGTTTTATTATTTAATCCTAAACCTACATGGGTTAGGCTTTGCTGTTATGGGTTGATATTATGGGCCTATTAACCAACCATTATAAATAGATAATGTAGGGTTAATAGGTATTAAGTTTTTTAAGAAAAACGAACCCTAGAAGCAGAAAAGGTAGAGGCAGATTTCGAAATCATCTAGAGGAGGCTAGTACATCTGTTCCATAATCAAGATCGTGAGACGTTCTTGAAGGTGCTCGTGTGGATACCATAGAGGTGTTTTCAAGAGGAAGACACAAGTCGTGAAAGCTAGGATCTCCGTTGAGTTCGTAGTAGTCAAGACCAAATAAAGGTATGATTCCGTTTCACAATAATCAGTCCATGATTATACATGATCCTGCGTTAGGGTTCCGAAATTTTTCGTTATATTTACGTTTAATCCGCTGCGTTTTATGCCTCGGAACCCAACATATTAACCCCTGGAGATATAAGGACCATATGTTAGTTAGAGGTTGATAAGGGAGAAACTACACTTGATGCAGCAAATAAGGATGAAGTCGGAAGTGCACCCACAGCTCTACCCCAGAGAAGTAAAGTAGTATATAACTGAGGTAACTGTAAGCTCGTCTGTATCTTCTCAAAAGGATGCAGAGCTCAAAAGACAATAAAACTGTCTCTGGAATAATTCTCTCAACAGGGTGAGTCCATTGAAATTCGCTCGTCAGTCAGAGCACCTTGTAATGAGTCAAGCATACCACTGGCACTCACGGTGATGGTAAGCCTAAACAGAGAAATTCTAGGAACACATTGCAAGGCGTGCACAGTGAGAGGTATAAGCATTCAGAGGAGATACGAACTCTAATTTGCCATACATTACATTGTCCAAGGTATCTACCTCAAACAGAAGTTAATCTTCTGCATCTCGAAAGAGAGATCTCTTGTTCAGATTTATTTGGGCTTGAGAGGCAACTACTTGGTAAGAATTCTTCGGATGAGTCAAGTAGGGTATTTCATACAAAATTCCTGTAACCGGGTTACGAGGGAAATGTAGGCTCTAATTTGTCATTTATTACATTGCCTACTACGTCACCCCTCTTGGAAGGAACATTTCCAAATCCTGAAAAGGAATGTCCACCTCCCGTTTACTGAGAAGGTGTGAGGCAACCCCTTGTTAGAACAAGGTAGGATTCCCTAACAGATTTTAAAATCTTGGGATAACCCATCTCAAAGAGGTGAGACTCCACTAGACAGTGATTTAGCAAAAGCTATTGAGTCTGGTGCTGAGACAGTGCTTATGCATGATAGATCAAGAACACCTTTACGAGTAAATTCTCCACTTGATAGTGATTCAGTTCATTTTGATGAATCAGGTGATGAGAATATAAATGAATTTACGGATTTCACTTGCAGGTACAGAAGGCTTTATTTGAAATGTAGAGTGAAAGTGAGGGAGAGAAACACTTAAGTGAAAGTGAAGGAGAGATATACTTGAGTGAGAGATAGGGAGAGAAAGAGTGAAACACTTCAATGTGCTCGACACTTCAGTGTAAACACCAACAGAACGTAGTAGAAGTGAGGAAACCATAGACTAGACACTTACCCTTGCTACTTGCTACTTCTGAAAGAAAAGCTACTATGTTTTCCCAATCAATGACAGACGAGAACCTTCTTTGGAAGACAAGCCATGAGAAAATTATGGTCCAGTAGAGGATTCCTCAACTAATGGGGAGAATTTAGTATACAAGAAAAAGGAGAAAGTCTTATCTTCGTATCCTTAGGGGAAGAATTTAGACAAGAAAACGAAGAATCTTCTGATCCTTATGGGAGAATAAAGAAACTTTATCCTATACTTGAAAGGAGTTGTCAGTGGAGGATTCCTCATCCAAGTAGGATATACAGAAAAGAAATGACATTTCCATTGTTCATCTAAAGGGAAAAGAAGAAGAATCACATTCTCAGGGGGAGAACATTACTTGAGCTATGTTCTATGTTCTATTAAAGACGTTCCCAGGAATTTTAATTCTTATGAAGCTTTGTTCATGGTAAGTTCTTTAAGTTCAAACTATGAAGGATTTTGAAACAAAGAAAGCTCAAACATAAAGGAATGAAGATGATACTACATGAATATCAGTTCAATGCTAGAGAAACAAACATCTTTGAAAGGCATATGACTAGACCTATTTTTAATAATTAGATGACAACTCAACTCAGATAAGAAACTACAGTAAATAATAAATACATAACAGGAATCAAGACGAAGAATGTAAACTCGACACGAAGAATCAGAATATCTGAAGACTTGTGATGAGATTGCTACTAAACACTGGAAGAAGTTCATTTATTTGTTCAAGCGTCAGTGAAAACTAAAGTGGTAGTATTTCAGAAGAATTTAGAAGATACAGAAGATTCATAGTGGCTACTACACGAAGATTCCAGAAAAAGAAAAACACTAAGAGGAAATTCAGTAAAGCTAAAGAAGGACAGAAGACCACAACTTAAAGTTAAAATGTGAAGAATATTTATTATAGTATGATACAAATGAACCAGACAGAACATTTGTGTGTCAATTAAAATAATAAATATCCATCATCTAGCTCAAGTGGTTTAGTGACAGAAGACACAACGAAGACTGGAAGATTTCAAGACTAACAGCACAGTCATGCAAATACAGATAGTATTTTAATTCTACTATTAAAAGATATTTGATTATTTAATTTATATAATTAAATTAATTCAAGTTGAATTTAATTTAATTTATAAATTATTTAATTAAATAAAGTAGAATTAATTTATTATAAAAGATATGACTTTATTTGAACTTTAATATAATTTAAATGGCTTAAATAAAAGTCATACCGAATTATTGTTAGTATTGGTGTCCTAGAGACAATACTTTTAATGTTTTATTAAAAAACAATTAAGGATTATGTTTTATTAGATTATTTAATTAATATTTATTATGTCTTTATTTACTGCGTTATAAATTGAAAGCATAATAAATGTCCTTGGAATATTAATACGCATTATATACCTTTAAGTATGTGACTTAAAAATGAGATTATATTAATAGTATTTTATTCCTAAAATTCCCTAGTCGAGTATTATTATTTAAGGACAATAATAATGTAATAAGACTAGTATGTTTGTTGACAGATGACCGCATCTCATTGGTCATAGGTATGGTGATACTAAAGTCAAGAACATAAGTGCATGTCTCAATGCATCACACTGGAAAGACCCGTCATGAGATTTTACATGTTAATAAGTGTCATAAGGAATTCTCACTGTGATAATGATGTAATGATCCTCTGACTTGAAATCATTATATTTCTATACGAGAATTAATATACTTTGATTACACTCAAAGTTACCTTTAACGGGGTAATGATAAAGGTGGACATTGGGTATGCTATGAATCGTATGAGGAATATGAATGATAGATATATGATTTAACCCTCCGATTTTCGGAGTGATATTATAGGCCTCTTGATTGAGTGAGACTAAGAAATGCATGGCCGTGCTCAAATATTGATTTGTTTAATAGTCTACTCATTGATCAAGGAAACCAAGGTTAAACGTTGAAGAGGATGACACAATACATGCCTCGAGTTTGATCTATAATATAAGGTTAAAGGGATTATATTACATTATACATTATTCACGAATGGTTTAATTGAATCAGCAATTAATTATTATTACTTGGGTAGCAATGATGTATTACTAGATGCCGCTCATTGTTTATAATTTTATTATTGGATATTAAAATCATTGCCAACGTAGTAATAACCTATAGGGTCATACACAAAGAACGCTAAACCTCTTTAAGTCTCAAATTAGGGTAACACGTTTTTGTGAAAAAAACCCTAGCCGTTTGAGAGAAAGAGAGAGATAGAGGGAAATCTGTTCTTGGTGGCTAGTACTTCCCTCCTTAGTGTTGATACAAAGCGTTCGTGTGGATACCGATAGAGACGTAAATAATATATACGGGATACGTGGTGATTGAAGGTTTTGTGCTCTTCTTCTCTCATGGATACATGGTGATTCAAGCTTGGACCTCTATTATTCATCCATTATTAAAGTTTCGTTTAAGGTAAATATCTAATCTCCGAATTAAATATCATGTTTCGCATGGATCCTGCATTTGGGTTTCGTTTTGTATTTATTTTTACGTTAATTCCGCTGCGTTTACATGCCCGAAACCCATCAATTATAAGAAAAAGTCATACCAAATTTTCTGAAGGAAAAAAGTCATACCGAGAAGAAAAAAGGTCATACCGAGTTCTATTAGAAAAAGGTCATACCGAACCTTTTTTTATTATATTAAAAAGTCATACCGATTTTTTAATTAATAAAAAAAAGGTCATACCGATTTTCTGATGAACAAAAGGTCATACCGAGTTATTTTTTATTATATTAAAAAGTCATACCAATTTTTTAATTAATAAAAAAGGTCATACCGAATTTTAGAAGTCATACCCAGCCTTTTAGAAAGTCATACAAGTGTTAAAAATGTCATATTAAACTTAAATAAAGTCTGTAAAAGGTCCTGTTCTAGAAACTCATACAAACTTTAGAATTCCTCTATAAATATGAGGGTTGCACTTCATATTTCAGTCGATTGAAAACATTCAAATTCAGAAATTTGTATGCATTGTAATATTCATAGATTTCCGTGCAAAGTATTAGAATATAATTGTTAAACCCGAACACTTCATGTCGAATTCGTTTTAGAACTCTTTATCAATTATATACAGTTTTCATCAGATAAATTTTATAATACAATTCAAGTCAAAAATTATATCTTCTACTTGAACAGTATTTCATTAAAATTTATATTTCGTGATTAATTAAAATAATATTTTAAATCCGAAATTCCACGACAATTTATAGATATTGTATTCAACCCCCCTTCTATAATATCAGGGACCAACATTTAGTATCAGAGCTGGTTGATATTTTTCATATCAGATCCAAACCTAAAATTCCGTAACTCATCGAAATCTCAAAAATTATTTTTAATTAATTCGAGATAATTTTTTATTCAAAATAATTTTTTTTCGGAAAATTATTTTTGATCAAAAATTATTTTAACTCAAAAATTAAAATATTTTTTTTGAAATACTTAATTTTTAATCTTATTAAAGATGAGTACACAGAAAGTAATGATCATCAAAATTCCACAATTTGATAGAGAACACTACAATCTGTGGAAGCACAAAATGCTACTATTCATTAGAATTGTCAATCCCAAGTATGCATTAGTATTGGCCAAAGGTGTTGAACCCTCAATATTAGTTATTCTTGAACACCAGATAGATGGGGTCGTGATTCCTCACAGACAATTTCTGAAAAGTCCAGCAGACTATACAGAAGAAGAAAAAGAAGCTGTGTCCCTGGACAACAACCTCAAACTCATATTGATTGAATCCCTAGACTACGTCATGTACAATCATGTAGTCAATTGTAAAAACGCAAAATAGATCTGGGAAACAATAGAGATCATCAATGAGGGGACTGAGAAAGTCAAAGAGAATAGACTGGAAATCCTGATCTCCCAGTACGAGCAGTTTAGATCCAACCCTGGTGAGGGTATCTCTGAGGTGTTTCAGAGATTGAATAAACTAATAAACGAGCTCAACATGAATGGGAAGTACTATCAGAATAAGGAAGTAAACAGGAAGTTTTTGCTAACCTTACCCGAGCATCTAGAACACAGGATCGCAGCAATCCGAGAGTCTAGGGACATGAAGGAGGTAACCCTAGAAAGACTCTACGGAGTTTTAAAGACTTATGAATTGGAACAGATCCAAACCAGAGAGATGTATGGGAGAGGTACGATACTGAGTTCCTCCAAAGAATTAATAGTAGAAGCACCAGAGAAGGTAGAAGTGAAGGCTGCTGGACCTTCTGTTGGTCCCTGATATTGTAGAAGGGGGGTTGAATACAATATCTAAATTAATCGCGGAATATTTGAATTTAAAATATTATTTTAATTTCTCACAAAATATTAATTGTGATGCAATACTGTGAATATTAATTGTGATCCAATCAAGCACAGAAATCTGTGAATATTACAATGCAGACAAATTTTTGAATTTGAACTATTTTCTGATTTTTTAAATAATGAATGAAAACTCCTCATATTTATAGAGGAAAAGGGTGGCAAGACATTTGAATAAAACTTATTTAACAAATCGGTAAGACTTTTTAAATAGCCTAACAAGACTTTTTAAACTGCTGGGCAAGACTTTTTTTGGTCGGTAAGACATTTGAAAAACTTATTCTGGTCGGTTAGACTTTTGAAAAGTCTTGCCGAGACAGGTCAGTAGAACCTTTTAAAAAGATCTTGTTGAATAAATTCGGTAAGACTTTTTAAAAGGTCTTCCTGAAGAATTTCGGTAAGACTTTTAAATAACGTCTTATTGAATAAGACGGTAAGACTTTTGAATAAAGTCTTAATGAATTATTTAGTAAGACTTTTGAAGAAGTCTTAATGAACAGACTCGGTAAGACTTTCTGAAAGGTCTTGCTAGCATATTTCGGTAAGACTTTTAATAAGTCATATTGAGTTAATCCGGTAAGACTTTCTATAATTGAGCAACAAGACTTTCTTTAAATGTTAATTTAAATGTTCTTTTTAACTTAATTAATTCCACCAATTTTAATTAAATAATTTATAAATTAAATCAATTCAAGGTGAATTAATTTAAGTAGATAAATTAAATAATTAATTAACTTTTGATGGTAGAATTAATTTAGCTTCTTCACTGCACAACCTCCGTTGATTTGACTTGTTTCTTCCAGTCTTCTGTCTTCTTTCTTCTTTGAAAATCACTTGAGCGAGGTGAAAAATATTTATTAATTTAGTTGACACACAAATGTACTGTCTAGTTCATTTGTGCCACACTAAATAAATATTCTTCACCTGTTAGGCCCCGGAAGTATCGTAGAAGGGGGGTTGAATACGATACTCACTAAATTAAAAAATTCTTTCGAATCTTTTGCGGATAAATAATTTAGAGTTCGGTTAGCGGGCTCGTGTTCTTGAGGTGAATAGTGTTTACGGAGTTGCTTTCTAATATTCTGTGTTTAGGATTAATCATTTCGGTTCTAGAAAATCAGCAGGAAAATAAATAACACAAGATTCGGGGAATATATCATTTGATAAATATAAACCCTGAGGTTGCTACACCCGGTCAACAAATCCGGTCCGAAGAACAAGTTCTTCGCTGCTTAACAAAAACATAACTCTCAATTTCCTATACAAGTATTTCTAGATCAGTACAAAGGAAACTAAGACCGTAGAGAGTGATATATAGTGGCCCTGAACATTTTCCGTTAAGGTACCGACCACTAATACATCTCCGGTGAGGAGGTATAGATTTTTCTGGTGTCTCTCCTCTCCGGCTTCGCCTTCTCTCTCTGTGGTTATTTTCGTTGTGTTGTAGAGGACTCTCCAAATGAATGGCTCTGCTTCAATTTATGTGTAGACTTTTTCAGTACAGCTACGTGGCTTCATGTGGTCCAAGTAACTGAGCTGCTTCTTCATTTCTTGAATTAACAACCGTCGAGACATTTTATTTATAACCATCGGTGAGTTTGTTGATAACCGTCGAGACTGAAATAAATCACTTAAAACAATTTTGCTCAAGGATATCAATGATAGGTGGCATGCTGTGGCTGGCTGTAGATTAAACAATCTTAAACCCTCAACTATCGAAGTGCCATAACTATCGAGACTTAACCGTCGATGGAATAAATAATCTGGATATTTATCTGAGTCCCTTAACTATCGAGATGTTGTAACCGTCGAGACGAAACAGTCGAACCCAATAACTATCGACTCAAAATGCATAACCGTCGAGTGAAATAAAATAAATAATATATCCAAAATGGTAACCGTCGAGTGATTTGCTAACCGTCGGTAAATAAGACGAAATAGCTAAACAGGAAACCCAACCGTCGGAAATAAGACAAAACAGCCAAACAGCCTATAACCAACTATCGGTAAATAAGACGAAACAGTCAAACAGCTAAAACCAACTGTCGGTAATTCACCTTAGCCGTTTTTCCAACGATTCAAAGCTCTGTAATATTTCTTTTCATTGCAACCAAGTTAATAAATTTACCTTTACTACTTGAACTTGATTTTCTCCGAGCTTTAGCACACAACGGTTATACAGCTAATTCTTTTCTAACATAGATGCAGTTCTCAATTCCTTTTGTGCTGACGTTTAGTGCGACTGGTCTGGTTCACAAACGACTAACACGAACTTGATCTTTACATCTTCTTGACTATTCAATTGGCCCTGTTTCTCTAGCTGTTAAGAAGTGCTTCTATTGTAAGTACATTGGAATCCTCTGGCACTTATGCTGAACCATAAACATATCTGAAACCCTGAACATCTTCGAACTTTATCCTTCACTGAAGTCTGAACATATGAATGAACTTCCTCCAGCAATCTATAATAGACTCCAAGATTCCATCTAATATTTTGATTCTTTGTATTTGCCGTATATTCTATCTTCTCGATTCCTGTACTTGAGCTTTGCAATTCATTGCTTGACTGATTTGCAGATTTGGATCACTAGAATCTTTCTGGTACTTTGACAACTGCTTCACTGCTTCCACATCCATGAATACTTCAACCTTTATTCTTCACTGAGGCATGAACATAAAAATGAACTTCTTCCAGTGAGATAATGCTTCAAGTCTGTAGATTTCTTCTTTATCCTTTGTCTTTACCAAGTCTTCATGTCTTCCTGATTCCGGTGATAACTTCATATTATTTACATGTTATGTTCTTGTGTTGAGTTATAACCCTATGTTACATATAGGTCTATACATACAGCCTTTCAATCTCCCCCTATTTGTTTGGTAGAGATTAACAAGCAAATCCCTAAAGGATAACTCAACTAACTACAAGAAAATATTAATGCTCTAGACTTGTAAATAATACTACTTGAGTTCTGGATCATATAATACATTTCCAGATTTCTATAAAGTAAAGAGAAATAGAAAATGAATGTTCCTTTATCACTGAACGCATCTTCAATAGATATCATCTTCATTCCTCTATGTTTGAGCTTTTCTCTGCTTCAAAATCCTTCATTGCTTGACCTATAAAGAACTTATCATAAACTGAGCTTCATAAGAATCAAAATTCCCGAGTACATCTTCAATAAAATATAGAACATTGCTCAAATAACGTTCTCCCCCTGAGAATGTGATTCTTCTTCTTTCTCTTCTTCTCTCTTTAGATAATCAATGGAAGTGTCAATTCTTTTCTGTACATCCCACTTGGATGAGGAATCCTCTTCTGACAACTCCTTTCAAGTATATGATACAGTTTCTTGATTCTCCCATATTTCTGTTGTTTCCCCTCAGGATCAGAAGATAAGATTTTCTTCTTTTTCTTGTCTAAAATCTCCCCCTAAGGATATTAATTTCTCCCAAGGATACGAACTCCTTTTTCTAAGGATCTTCCCTTAAGGATCCAGGATACGAACCCCTTTAGGATATTAACTCTTCCCAAGTACGAAGATAAGACTTTATTAACTTCTCATTTTTCTCCTCATAAATTCTCCCCCTTAGTTGAGGAATCCTCCAATGGCCCACTTTTGAATGGTTTGTCTTCCAAAGAAGGTTCTCGTCTGTCATTGATCGGGAAAAATATAGTAACTTTTCTTTCAGAAGTAGCAAGTAGCAAGGGTAAGTGTTTGGCTTAAGGTTTCCTCACTTCTACTACGTTCTGTTGGTGTTTACACTCAAGTGTCGAGCACTTAGAAGTGTTTAACTCTTTCTCTCCTCTCTCACTCAAGTGTATCTTTCCCTCACTTTCACCTAAGTGTTTCTCTCTCTTTCACTTTCACTCTGCATTCCAAATATAGCATTATGTACCTGCAAGTGAAATCCGTCAATTCAGTTATATTCCCAACACCTGATTCATCAGAATGAACTGAATCACTATCAAGTGGAGAATTGCCTCGTTGAGGTGTTCTTTATCTATCATGCATAAGCACTGTCTCAGCACCAGACTCAATAGCTATTGCTAAATCACTGTCTAGTGGAGCCTCACCTCTTTGAGATGGGTTATCCCAAGATTTTAAAATCTGTTAGGGAATCCTGCCTTGTTCTATCAAGGAGTTGCCTCACACCTTCTCCGTAAACGGGAGGTGGACATTCCTTTTCAGGATCTGGAAATGTTCCTTCCAGGAGGGGCGACGTAGTAGACAATGTAATGAATGGCAAATTAGAGTCTACGTTTCCCTCGTAACCCAATGACGGGTAATTTGTTAACATGCCTATACCTCTCACTGTACACGTCTTGCAATGTGTTCCTAGAATTTATCTGTTTAGGCTTACCATCAGCGTGAGCGCTAGTGGTGTGCTTGACTCATTACAAGATGCTCTGGATGACGAGCGAATTTCAATGGACTCACCCTGTTGAGAGAATGATTCCAGAGACAGTTTTATTGCCTTTTCAGCTCTGCATCCTTTTGAGAAGATGCAGATGAGCTTACAGTTACCTCAGTTATATACTACTTTGCTTCTCTGAAGGTAGAGCTGTGGGTGCACTTCCGACTTCATCCTTATTTGCTGCATCAAGTGCAGTTTCTCCCTTATCAACCTCTAACTAACATAAGTTCCTTTTATCTCCAGGGGTTAATATATGGAAGTGGATGAATCAGTGTTTGGTATTATGGCCTGGGTAAGAGATTGATGGGTTTTCAACCTCTTGGCCAGCTTCTATAGCCACTGTGGGCTAATCGGAAAGAACCAATCAAGATTAAAAAGATAATCACTTTAACATTCTAAAATATATTTTTCATCCCAATGAGAAGGAAAAATATAAGAAGGAATGGTAATTGATTGCATTAAAGCACTTTTAGTAAAAGAGTTTTGTCGATTTTAAAGATTTATCATTTAAGAGCGTGATACCAATAGAAATTTTCTTTAAGATACTTATCCCATAATAAAACGCGGGAATGTGTATCAGAGAAAAAGTCTATCCCTTATGAATTTCTTATAAGGCAAACCTCCATAATAAAATGCGGGAATTTACACCAAAGAAGAAATTCAACTCTTTTACCAAATTCTATATCAATAAAATGACTCTTTTCCTTTAAAACCTAAGCACTGTATGTTTTGAAAATAGTTTTGTAAAACATCCTTATCAGATAGAGGACTATGATTTTCCGACTCATAATGCAATTATGATTTACATCATTTTCGTCCACGTGATAGTATCCCCGACTTAAAATAAAAACATGACAATTGGGGTGAATGAATGCTTAACAATACAGTACAAGGCCTTCAAAGTAACAATCACTGTTTTGGTACGATGAATCAATGTGAAACATACATTGAAACAAGTATTTAAAAACAAATCATTTTACAAGTGATTGGTACCTCGAAGTTAAAAATAATTTCTCCAAATAAAATAGCAGTCACAAAGTTTCTGCCACTTCAAAAAGAAAAATTAAGAGAGAAAACGGTTTTGAGAATATAGCATTTAAAACCAGCTTTGGAGAGAGGATAAAATATTTTGAGATTTAAAGAAAGATTATCCTCAAGAAAAGTTTGATTCACACCCTAGGATTGGAAAAATAAAGTAGGGCTGTAAATCAAATGATTTTCAAAAGAGAAGTTTTGAAAAAGAATTTTGAAGTTTTCTTATCTAAAACCGATAGAAAGTGAATGTATCTTTGAATAACACATTTTGAAAAAGAAATAGACAAAAATTTCTTTTTAAATACAATCAGGAATCAGTCTAAGAAAGAAAACTAAATATACTAATACTAACGGCTTTTTCAAAAACCAATTTTTACATAGAATAAAAACTAAGCTAATCCATTAGTATCAATATATCACAATTATTTTATAATAAAATATTATTCAATTATCACAAAGTAATAAAAGATAATAATTATACTACAAATAATTATGCTTCGAATTTATTTTAATATACTTAAATCATGGAACCAATATATCACTGAATTGTTTTATATCATCATGATTTAAACAAATCAAAATAAATTAAATACTTATGCTGCACTAAGCAATTGCCAATCACATGCATATATATATTAACTAAACATGGCAATCATTCAGTAGAACAATAAGCATTAAGACATATTTTTATTATTAGTGATTTCAGATAAGCAACTTTTGTTACCACTAATATTAAAAATATCACAATTAATTGCACGTTGATACCAATTATTCGATATTTATCAATAATTTCAAGATGCAAGAAATTATGCTTCTTATATTTTATCAAATCAAAATTATGAAACTGATAATCATTGAATTGCTTCAATCCATAATTTTAATAGGATAAAATAATTTCGCTAAATACTAAAATATTCATAAGATTGAATATTAGAATCTAACTTCCTACACTATATCTAATAATTGTCACTCTAGCATATTACAATTATACTCATAACAATTATTATTGATATATGTAAGCTCGAGAATTAGTTGAATAGAAATTCACAAATCCTTTAAATATAGACATTTAATACTTGTGATCCTAATTGCAACTCCTCGCAAACAAAATCAATTTTAGAAATATTTTCTAAGTATATAAAATATTGAGAATTTTATACACATGACTTAGAAAATACTTCATCCTCCAATATTAGTGAATTTTGAAATATGCATTAATTATTTAGAACAGAAATTCTAAATACCGTCACTAATATCAAAAGTATCACAATTATTTATAATAAAATATTTAAGAATATCAGAGTAAACTATCAGAGCAATTAAGCAAGATATCAATGACTAATACTCATCAAATATTTAACATACAAATAATTATGCTTCTAACTTAACTACCACTTATATATATTGCATTGCAAGTATGATAATTAAACTAGTAGCAATAAGCATGAGGAACTGGATTTAAAATAAATTCACAAGTCCTTTAAATATGGAAATTTAATACTTGTGAACTCATTTAAGAATTCCTTGCAGATGGGATTTCCAACATATATGCAAATAAATAATATCCCAAGTTTACTAACCAACTTAGATAAAATGAATTCATCAAGTTGTTTAATAAATATCTGCAAGTTATTCTTCTAAGGACAATCTCGAAAGAAATGATACTTGGTGTCCATGCGCTTGTTCCATAAGTGGTGTGGAGAGATCAACAGAGTTGTTGGAATTGAAGTGGTTTCATTGTCTAGTAGACACTACTAGAAAAACTGCATACAACATCAGTTGTCAACTGATGTCTGAAAAATTTCTGACCGATGTCTTCGCACGTGATGTTAAAAGTATATAGTTTACACATCAGTTTTCAAGTGATGTTAAAACAGATATAAGACATCGTCTCCTAAGTAAAGACGATGTTAAAACCAATTTTGGATATCAATTTTCTTATAAAAATCGATGTCTATAGCTATGTTTAACATCGGTTGTTTTTATAGAGACGATTTACTAGTTTCTTTAAGACATCATGTTTTATCTTTATATCTGATGTCTATTACAAATTTAACATCAGTTTCTTCAGTTTAAATGATGTAATAGCTTATTTAAGACATCATATTTTTTAAAGACCAACTGATGTCTTTGTAATTTTAGACATCAAATTTCTTTTATAAAATATTGTTAGATGTACTATTACACATCACTTTAAAAAAAATTGTGATGTTATTTCTTTAGGTTCAGATGACAGTGTCCTGTGTACATTGATATATATTAGCCAAAATCAATTCAACCAACTAACAAACTTATTCAACCACAACCAAACTACAGAAAAAGAACTGGTGCCACAAAAAGAAATTTAAATTGCCAAACTCAATTGATATATATCATTACCAACAACCAAAGTAATGTTGGGTTCCGAGGCATAAAACGCAGCGGATAAACGTAAATATAACGAAAAATTTCGGAACCCTAACGCAGGATCATGTATAAGATTGGACGGATTATGGTGATAATCGAATCATACCTATTACGATCTTGAATGTCACGAACTCAACGGAGATCCTTGCTATCACGACTTGTGTCTTCTTCTCGAAAACACCTCTATGGTATCCACACGAGCACCTTCAAGAGCGTCTCACGATCTTGATTACGGAGTGGATGTACTAGCAAACCTTTGATAATTCGAATTGTCTTCCTGCCTCTTTGCTGCCTCTTCTAGGGTTTTTCTATCAAAACGTCTTCTGCCTCTTAACCCTACATTATCTATTTATAATGTTTGGTTAACAGGCCCATAGCAGCAAAACCTAACCCATGTAGGTCTAGGAAAATAATAAAATGAATTTTATTATTTAATTAATAACTAAGTCATACTTAATTATTATGGGCAGAAATACAATTCTAATTTGAATTTATATTATCTTAATTAATTAAGTCTCACTTAATTAATATAATAAAAATTCAAATAATTATCAATTAATTTAAATCTATAATTTAAATTAACTATTCCTCTAAGTGCTCTTTGCGTGTGACCCTATAGGCTATTATTTAATTGGCAATAATTTTATTCTCCAATAAAATTATAAACAATGAGCGGCATCTAGTAATACATCATTGCTACCCAATTAAACAATAATTAAATCGTGATTCGATAAAACCTTTCATGATTAATGTTTCCGTGTAATATAATCCTTTTAACCATATATATTATAGATTAAACTCGAGGCATGTATTTAGTCATCCTCTTCAACATTTAATCCGGGTTTACTTGATCCATGAGTAGACTATGAAAACAAATCATTATTTGAGCACGGCCATGCATTTTATAGTCTCACTCAATCAAGAGGCCAATAATATCTCTCCTAATTATAGGAGGGTTAAATCCTTTATCTATCATTTATATTTCTCATACGACTCATGATATACCCGATGTCCACTTTTATCATTACCCGGTCAAAGGTAACTTTTAATGTAGTCAAAGTATATTAATCCTCGTATAAAAATATAATGATCTCAAGTCAGAGGATCATTACACCATTATCACTGTGAGTCTTTCTTATGACTTTATTAAACATGAAGAATCTCACTGTGGGTCTGTCCAGTACCATGTACTCCTGCATGTACCTATGTGTTGACTTTAGTATCCCCATACTTATAACCAATGAGATGTGGTTATCTGTCAAACAACATACTAGTCTATTTATGTATTATTATTGTCCTATAATAATAATACTCGACTAGGGACATTTAAGAATATGATATATTATATAATCTCAAGTTCAAGTCATGTACTAAACTATACAATGTGTATCATGATTCTAAGGACATTTATTATGCTAACAAATATATCGCAGTAATTAAAGTCATAATAAATATGTTTATTGAATAATCAATTGACATAAAGGTTTATCAAAATAAACATTGTATTGCCTCTAGGGCACCTACACCAACAAGTAACACATCCACGTAAATAAACATGGCTAGCTAAAAGTACTTCAATCCAAACAAAATGGAAATTAACCATTCAACTAAACAACCCTAGCAGATTCCAAAATAAGTATTATACCAGCAAATTCAAACAAAATGCTTTTAACAACAAAATAACCAACATCCAACAATAACAACCTAAGTATCGGAACTAGCCATAATATATAGTGAACCAAGTTTGTCAAGCTCAAAAAAACGCATAATGAAAAGATTTACATCTTGTCTTCAATAAATGTCAGGTCTTCAAGCGCACCTCATCCAGTTCTTGCACTGTGTAAGACTTGCAGTCTAACAGGTATTGCAGTAACTGTACCATTCTGAGCGCTTTCATTTTTTGTTTTTCTATAAAGGATCACAAAGAATACAAGTGAACAGAAAAGAAAATAAATTTGTACCATATCTGATAGATAAAATTCACAGGAACACATATCTCTTACTTTTCCATCAAAAACTCGGTGATCAGCAGATAGCGTTAAATTCATTTTTGTGATGACATCAGGCTTCTTGACACCTACAGACCCAAAATTGCATTGAAGAATTATGAAATAGTTGATTTATATAGCAATAAAGTACAAGGATATAATTTACCATCAGTTCTGACTATTAGTTCATCAACCTGATTGCCCCTACGAACGGCCAGAATACCAGCCTGAATAAAGAAAAAACAAGTTACACAATAGACCAACAAGAAAAATGACATGTTCTCTCTCGCAAGCCTAACTAAATATTTAACAATAATACTGCCTTCATCCTTAAAAATTACAGTAGAGTAAATCCCACATATTAGATTTTTCCCCCTTGTTCTTGACTATATTACCCTTAACAACTTTGATCCTCTGTTATTAGCAAAAGAAAAACATTTCTTAGAGTGCAAAAATACTAAGAATTATGTAGTAATCTTATCTTTATAACTGTGACTTATTTTTTATCAATTTATTTAGGTAAACCACCATTTTTGAAGGTAGGATGAATTATTTGCATCGCCAAAGGAGGTTGTCTGCAATGTAAATCTAAACACTTTCTAGGTGTATGACAAGGTTATAACAGGGCCTTGATACATAAGCATATATAGAGAGCTCTGTATTTGGGTGTGTGCCAGACAGCCAGAGAGAGAAATAGAACCTGTGAAGGATTTATGATTGCATAAAAGCGGTCCACTGGAAACATTCCCAGGTTTGAAACACTGCAAAGTAATTCAATTATTGTAAGCTACTTGAAGCACTCTGGAAATGCAAACAAACATCATATAAATTCTCTAGATGAAATTCACCTGAAAGTTCCCCCTTGAAACTCATTTGGTAAAATATAATAAAACAGAAACCTGAAAAATGCTACATAGAGGTACATCTTGACCAAGACGTTGCATACAGTCATTGGGAGAAAGCATCTTGTAAAGAAAGTACTAAATGTGGAACATCTTTAAGCAAGTTATCTACAGTCACCAATTACTGTCCACGCACTAAAAATTCAACTAAGAGTTATTATCTTTCCCAGTACAAGGATTTTCAGTATAAACAAACTAAACAGTAGTGAACTCCAACAGCATTTGGTTCCGAGTTTAATTTCTTATCCATTTTTTAATATAAAAATTACAATAGAGTATAAAAGAGTATATTTGGGCATACCTGTGGAAAATACAAACTTTGGCAATGAATTGCAGCCTCTTATTAAATGTGGATATATCAAAAAAATCTCCAGATAGCTGTATCGTTCTAGCTGCTTCGGCTATATCACTCAATTCCCTTTTTATTGCCTTGTGCCAATGCAATATTTCATCTACTGGTCGGTCCAGAGTGGAATTTGCAGGACAGTAGTCTGGCAACAAAATTTCTCATTTTCCTGTGTTTGAATATTCACAAGCACACTGGCCTTTATCAATCGAACATATGGAGGTGCTAGCCTCAAAATCTGATGGACTTTTGTGCTCAGAATGATCTATACAACTTTTACGCTTCTTATTAATCTTTTCCCCGTCCATCCAAGTAAAAATTATCTTCATTTTAAGAAGAAAAGTGAAGGAGGATATATTGCGTGTCAAAGATTATAAAATACACAGTTTACAGTTTAGAAATGTCACCTGCTGAAGGAGCTCCTCTTTTGGGATCACTCTGCGAAACCACTTGCGCATATCCTAGAGTTCATCAGAGGATATGGAGGAAGAAAGCCAAGGAAGAAATTCTGCCATCATGTTCACAGGAATGCTGCACAAAAACTGCCATACCAATGAAACTTGCTCTTCAAATGAAAACTTTTCAGTAAGTAGTGGAAAAAACCGCAAAACCAAGATAAACCTATTTGTCTGAGATATTCAAATATAAAAAGGAATGTTGGGACAAAAAATGACAACTTCGAACATTGTTGGGTAAGGTATGAACACCGATTGACTAAAACCCATCATTTAAAACTACTACAAATCAAATAATGTGTAATAACTCAGACCTAATAGCTTTGTGAAAGAACAAAAATATCCTAATTGGCGATGCCGTGCTCTTGCAACAGCTCTGCTTGTTCGTCAAATCCAGCTGGTTCGTCGCTCCTGCCATTACCGCTACGCCTCCTCTGTGTTGAATCCCTGACAATGGCGTCGTCATATCGATATATATACCTATAGCCAGAGAGATAGAGAGAGAGAGGTAGGGAGAGGGAGGGAGAGAGAGAGATTAAAACTCGAAATTAGGTTTTGAGAATAAGTTAGAAAAAAATTACCAATTAATAGTTATATTCTCGATTCAGACCAAGACAACCAAGAAAACCTAGGGTTTTGCCCAATTAGTATCGATTGAGAAGGGGTTTTCTAATATCTAGGGTTTGTGGTTGTGAAAAGGTAGAAGAGATGAGATGTGTTCTGGATTCTGTGAGAGAGGCGAGATGGAGTTGGGAGAGAGGTGGGAGAGATGGGTTTGTCGGGAGAGGAGAGACTGAGAGAATGAGGGGAAATATTTTGGGGGATGAATATTAAGATAATTGGGGGAATGATTTTAACCAAGGGGGGAAAAGTGTATTGACCCGTGACCTGTGTTTTTTTATTTTTTGAAACAAGACATACGATATCAGTATTTTTAGAGAGCGGTGTCTTACATATGCTTTGACATCGTTTTAAACATAATCGATGTTAAAAAACCCTTTAACATCGGTGATTTCTACGACCGTTGTTAAAGCACCGATGTTATATCCAGTTTTTCTAGTAGTGAGATCAGAGCATCACATTCACTAGCTGCTTTAAGTTTAGCCTTTGCTGCCACTATGTGTGTTGAATGCTTTCTCTCATTTCAACAAGAATCCAACTTCTTCCACGAAATTGACAGCTTCTAGGAATGACTTCCCTGTCTTTCTTACAACCTGTATTATCTATATCTATATAGCCAATTAGGTTAAACCTAGTATCTTTAGGGTCCCAGATTCCAAGAATTGGTGATCCCCTAAGATATCTAACAATTCATAACTTAGCTATAAGATAAGATTCTCTAGTATCCACTTGGAAACTTGCACATATGCATATCGAGAATAATATATATGGTCTTTAAGAACTTGAATAAGTATTCAACTGATCATACCTCTATAGCTTGTCACTTCAGTTCATATACCTGATTTGCCCTGATCAAACTTAGTGGTCTGTTGGCAAGAAGTCTTGGCAGGTCTAGAATCTTCTAAATTGCGCATCTTCAAAAGATCTTTGACTTACTTTAATTGCCATCATTCTTTTGAATTACTTATAATCCAAAAAGAATTGCAACTCTTCCAACATGTTCATTCTGTACCTACTCTGCATTAACTTAGCAAAATGTCTTTCCAAATTTTCATTAGTAGACCCACATATAATATACTCAAGGTATACTAGCACATATATATGACATTGTGTGTGCCTTGCATTCTAGAGAGATATATGTGTATAACATCTCTAATATAAAATCATTTTTAAGTAATTAACAGTTAGAGTGTCATACCATGTCCTTGACGATTTGCTTGAATCCCTACCTCCGTCATAGAGAGCTTGTGAAGAGAATGATATACAAATTCTAATGATCTGCAACTTCAAAGTCCAGGAAATGTTGTACATCAGCTTCAACTTCTAACTCACCATTCAGGAGTGCCCTTGTTCACATTCATCTGATAGATCTTCATGCTTGAATGCTCAACAGGTACTAGGGATGTCTTGTTAGGTCCTCATCTTGTTAGGCCCTAAAAGAATCATGTCTCGTCACTGGTGCTTACTGTTTGATCTTGAAAGTCCCGAAGATTCTGTTTTCATCATCGTCGATACCTTCTACTTTATAGTAACCTGTAACAATCAATTTGGCTTTGTCCCTCATAACAATGCCAATTATTATCCAGTTTCTGTGAACCCTTACTGTATCAGTTTCAGCTTCGACTTTAGTGGTTTGGGTTCCAGCTTCAGTAGATTCTACCTTCGAATTGATTGAGATCATCTTGCATTTGCAATCACCCAATCTGGATCAATCAATGCATCTTCACTATTCTTTGGGATACCGATTATTGATTGTTGGGTCCCGAAAAATATATGTTCATTTTGATTAGCACTTCTAGCCTTTACTCAATAATCCGGATCACTAAGAACTAGACTCCAGGAATGACTTTGACTTCAAACCCTTTGTCTCGACAAATATGTTCTTGATGTATTCCTTTGATATTCATTGTGTTGAGTACGACTAGTAGATCCTTCTTTTATTTTGCTCCCCCTGAGTTGCTGTTAGGATGTGTTGAAGATCCTTCACCGTTTTCAGTGGATTCTGTTAAAGTTCACGAGTTGTGTAGTTTCACTACCATTTTCACTGCTAGGATCTGAATCACCAACATTATCATTGTTTCCTTCTGCAACCTCAGCTTCATCATTAGTATCTGAATATGACTCTTACAAGATATCAAAATTCAAAGATTCAGAATAGTCTTTCATTTGAATGCTTGGGAGCTTGGTGTAGTAGGTCGAAACATTTAGACTTTCAATCACCTTCTGGTTTTTATCATCAATGAGTAGCCGAGGAAAATTGTTCCTTGAGTCTTAACTTTTGTGAAGTTACTCATATAAGTCTTCAGTAAATATCAATTTCCTCCAAACACACGAAAAAGTTTCAGTGTTTGCTTCTGGTTGGTCGTTAACTCATATGATGTCTTTTCATGATCTTGTTGAATAAAGCAGCATGCTGTATTAATTGTTTCAGCTTCAAAGTACCTTTTTCAGTGCAGAATTCATATAGAACTTCACTCGCGAAATTTAGTTCCATTATCTGACTTCAAAGTTCTCACAGCTTACTTTGCTTCCAACTTGATCTTCGTTATTTGATCAATCACCATTTGTGACATTTTGTCTGTTGAATGCTTGAACATCACCAATTTGTAATTAGGGTTATCAATTTCAATCACCACTAAGCATATTTCTTCCATGACACAATTTGCTTCAATGTGATGTTTTCATTTTCTTCCCTATATGACATACTTCATAATGTCCTTCTTGATAGAATTCCATTAGAAGCAGTCATCTCACCAATTTCATCTTTATCGGAGAATCCATTGTCTTGTTGACCAAGTGTGAGAGCTTCTTATGCCATAGCTAACTCTTTACTGATGAAGCTTTACTGAAAAGTTCACTTCACCTTTGCATATAGAATCCATGTCAGCTACGAACAAATTTCTCACTCAGATTAGAGTAAGCTTTTATCTTTCTTGCTTGAGATCAAACACTTTTCCTTTTCTGCTTTTCTAGAAAACCCTTGACAAAGAATTCCCTAGTGCCCTGTAGATAGTGCTTAATTCCGTTTATAAGAAAGATGCTTCCACTGATGACAGTTCTTAAATCATGATAGCCATATCCCTTGTACATCCTTTGTTGTCATCTCCAAAGGTTACCATCGGGGAGGCCTTCTCAACCACTGTGACATTAGAGCTTTAATCTTAATCATATGCCTCGAACAATAAGTGTCACGAAGTCACATAACTTTTGACTTTAGTTACATACTCTGCAATCACAAATGATTAAGCTTCTTGGTACTCAATTTTAATTGAGTCCAGATGGGTTAGAGATATTATCAGAGATAACAACAGCTTCAATATGCATAAAAGCACATGGATAGAAGAACTAATAAATTAATTACTAATTCTGTCTAGTCCATTTCTGTCGTTGTCTAACATTTTTAACTATCTCTAATTACCTAAGTCAGTTTTAGATTAAACCTTGAATCTACAAATGTTACTGACAACTTAGATAATTCTACCATCTTATCCCTAACAAGCAATACATGATCTAATATGACATTTAAGTGCAACTATGTGAGTGCAAGCAAATCATGTGAAAATAAGCACATAAACAATTTAAGAATATGCAGAATATTTGAATAAAACATTATAAGCAATATCAAATTCCACATATACTTATCAAGTCATTTATCAAAATAAGAACAAATATAAAATATCTGATCTATGACCTGTTTGTCTATTAGCAATTTTCACAACATTAGCAGAGGTATTAAATCACATAAGATTTAAAATCAAGTTCAAACAAATGTTTTAGGGAAACACTTAACAGTCTAACAACTATCTAATTCTTGATATTCATTTTACTGCATAGAAAATCAAGTATGAAATATACTCACTAAACTCATATAATTAAGCATGAAATCTTATTCTTAGCAATCAATTAAGCATTTAAGTCCTAAGATGCTAACATGCTGTCATGAATATAATACATTTCAAAACTTAATAAACATACAGTTCTGAATTAGATAAACGTATACTAGTTAGAATGTGTACATGTGAAGTGCTTAGTGATTCATCTCCAGTGTTGGTCATTGATGCCAGATATTCATTTGGTTCATCACTGTCACTGATAGAATCATCCTTGCATTTAATTTCATCAACAAATGTTTTCCCTTGCTGCATCTTCACTAATGTTTGAGATTCCTGCTACAACCCAACATAGTGTCTGTCATCTTTTGCTTGTACAGGCTTCTTCAAACTGTGTAGCAAACCCCTGATCTTGTCTTTCAACTTTAAACCATCCCTGTCTTGCAACTGCCTCTTGAACTGATCTTGAAAATCTCCTTTATGGAATCTATAGGTAATGACCTTAGATTAAGAATTTGAATTCCGTCTGAATCTGATGTCACTGAACTTCCTGTTGCCCTGCAGGCTTGACTTGCAGTCCAGTTCTCAAGTTATTCCAAAGTGTCAAATTCACATGCAACACCTTGACCACTACCTCGAGCTACAACATCTTCAATTCAGCTTCTAGGATCAATTCATTTCTGTTCAGAGGTTCTCAACCTTGACTTCAATCAAATTTGGTTCTTGGGTCACAAATACAGTGGATATGCTAACAACCTGCTTTACCAAATATTATCTGCTTCAGCTCTTGTTCCAGTTCATAGGCCTTCAGCACACAAATAGTTCATCTAAAGAAAATGTGGTTATATTCTTAGAATCCCTTGTAGCTGTAATCCTATGTTCCAGATGATCTGCAGTGTTAGCACGAACTTCCTGTAATCTCCTTGTAGAATAATCTTTACGTCTTCTGTACTGAGATGCTAGGATGTCCAGTTTGTTCTCCTTCACACTACTTAAACCCCTAAGATTTTTCATCTTCAAATTCAACTCAAACCAACTAAAAACTGTACCCAAATAATCTTTTCATAACCAGAATCAACTTCTTTGGATAATCTTCAGTCGATCTTCATTGTCTTCAATAACCAGTAAAAATCTTCAACTACTAACTTCTGAGCATCCTCGAATAAGTACTTAAGAAAAATTTAAATTTACAGAATTTTTAATTTTCTTAGAAAATAAATTAAACAAAAATAAAAATTTACAGAACTTAATTTTCAAGAATTTTGAATTTTCTTAAAAATTAAAATATTGTAAATTAATATTTAAGAAAAATTTAATTAACAAGAATATTGAATTTTCTGGAAAAATAAATAAATTTAAAATAGATATTAAAGGTTCAAAACGTTAAGTAGGCCAAAATAGCATCTAAGGCGCTTATGTCCAAGAGTAACACTAATGAGTCACATTTTTCCTCAAAAAGAAACTTCGCCAATATTAATACCTAAGACATGATTACACAGTAAAAATACTATATGATCATGTTTCAGAGTTTAATAAACACTGGTCAATTTTTATTCCGGAAACAAAAATTATACCAGGGGCAAATATCTTTTTCTGAGACGCAATTCAAAAATGAACACTCTGCGACGTCCAAGCAGCTTCGACACCCTTAATTCAATATTTAAGAAAAAATTAAATTTCCAAAAATTTTAATTTTCTTAAAAAAATAAATTAATCAAAAATAAACATTTACAGAAAAATTTAATTTTCAAGAATTTCAAATTTTCTTAAAAATTAAATAAATCGTTAATTAATATTTAAGAAAAATTTAAAGTTAAGAATTTTAAATTTTTTAAAACATAATAAATCGAAAATAAAAAATATCAGAATGCGGCTCCGATAGTTAGTAACTATCGGGGACGTGTCGATAGTTAATAACTATCGGACAAATAAGGCGCGTAAATTCCGCAACCAGGCTGCTAAAGTTGACCACCATTTCATGATTACACAAGAAATGCCATGCACGTGTACTTCAATTGCATGGTCGAGTAATTCAAAAATTGGCCACCAAATTGCTTCTGCTGAGTACTGCTGCCTTAAAAAAAATGGACCAACATTTGTTTAATAAATTTAAACTTTAAACTTTATTAAATTTATAAATAAACTAATTAAAATTTATAATATAAACTAATAAAAGTTTATAAAATATATTTTATAAAAGTTTATAAAATAAATTTAATATTAGGTTTATAAAATAAACTAATTAAAATTTATAATATAAACTAATAAAAGTTTATAAAACAAATTTTATAAAAGTTTATAAAATAAATTTAATAATATGTTTATAAAATAAACTAATTAAAATTTATAATATAAACTAATAAAAATTTATAAAACAAATTTTATAAAAGTTTATAAAATAAACTTATTAAAAGTTTATAATTAAACTTATTTAACAAGGCTTCTAAACATTTAAGTCTAAACTGCTTCCGCCTGGCGAGCTTCACTGAGCTACGGATCCTGATTTGTATATCAATCAGTCAGCTCTGATACCAATTGTTAGGCCCCGGAAGTATCGTAGAAGGGGGGTTGAATACGATACTCACTAAATTAAAAAATTCTTTCGAATCTTTTGCGGATAAATAATTTAGAGTTCGGTTAGCGGGCTCGTGTTCTTGAGGTGAATAGTATTTACGGAGTTGCTTTCTAATATTCTGTGTTTAGGATTAATCATTTCGGTTCTAGAAAATCAACAGGAAAATAAATAACACAAGATTCGGGGAATATATCATTTGATAAATATAAACCCTGAGGTTGCTACACCCGGTCAACAAATCCGGTCCGAAGAACAAGTTCTTCGCTGCTTAACAAAAACATAACTCTCAATTTCCTATACAAGTATTTCTAGATCAGTACAAAGGAAACTAAGACTGTAGAGAGTGATATATAGTGGCCCTGAACATTTTCCGTTAAGGTACCGACCACTAATACATCTCCGGTGAGGAGGTATAGATTTTTCTGGTGTCTCTCCTCTCCGGCTTCGCCTTCTCTCTCTGTGGTTATTTTCGTTGTGTTGTAGAAGACTCTCCAAATGAATGGCTCTGCTTCAATTTATGTGTAGACTTTTTCAGTACAGCTACGTGGCTTCATGTGGTCCAAGTAACTGAGCTGCTTCTTCACTTCTTGAATTAACAACCGTCGAGACATTTTATTTATAACCATCGGTGAGTCTGTTGATAACCGTCGAGACTGAAATAAATCACTTAAAACAATTTTGCTCAAGGATATCAATGATAGGTGGCATGCTGTGGCTGGCTGTAGATTAAACAATCTTAAACCCTCAACTATCGAAGTGCCATAACTATCGAGACTTAACCGTCGATGGAATAAATAATCTGGATATTTATCTGAGTCCGTTAACTATCGAGATGCTGTAACCGTCGAGACGAAACAGTCGAACCCAATAACTATCGACTCAAAATGCATAACCGTCGAGTGAAATAAAATAAATAATATATCCAAAATGGTAACCGTCGAGTGATTTGCTAACCGTCGGTAAATAAGATGAAATAGCCAAACAGGAAACCCAACCGTCGGAAATAAGACAAAACAGCCAAACAGCCTATAACCAACTATCGGTAAATAAGACGAAACAGTCAAACAGCTAAAACCAACTGTCGGTAATTCACTTTAGCCGTTTTTCCAACGATTCAAAGCTCTGTAATATTTCTTTTCACTGCAACCAAGTTAATAAATTTACCTTTACTACTTGAACTTGATTTTCTCCGAGCTTTAGCACACAACGGTTATACAGCTAATTCTTTTCTAACATAGATGCAGTTCTCAATTCCTTTTATGCTGACGTTTAGTGCGACTGGTCTGGTTCACAAACGACTAACACGAACTTGATCTTTACATCTTCTTGACTATTCAATTGGCCCTGTTTCTCTAGCTGTTAAGAAGTGCTTCTATTGTAAGTACATTGGAATCCTCTGGAACTTATGCTGAACCATAAACATATCTGAAACCCTGAACATCTTCGAACTTTATCCTTCACTGAAGTCTGAACATATGAATGAACTTCCTCCAGCAATCTATAATAGACTCCAAGATTCCATCTAATATTTTGATTCTTTGTATTTGCCGTATATTCTATCTTCTCGATTCCTGTACTTGAGCTTTGCAATTCATTGCTTGACTGATTTGCAGATTTGGATCACTAGAATCTTTCTAGTACTTTGACAACTGCTTCACTGCTTCCACATCCATGAATACTTCAACCTTTATTCTTCACTGAGGCATGAACATAAAAATGAACTTCTTCCAGTGAGATAATGCTTCAAGACTGTAGATTTCTTCTTTATCCTTTGTCTTTACCAAGTCTTCATGTCTTCCTGATTCCGGTGATAACTTCATATTATTTACATGTTTTGTTCTTGTGTTGAGTTATAACCCTATGTTACATATAGGTCTATACATATAGCCTTTCATCACCTTTTAACTTTAATAGTTGTGATCTTCTCTCTTGTTCTTGCCTTGTCTTCAATATTTCTTATTTCGGAATCTCTTTGGTGTAGGCACTTAGAATCTTCCGTATCTTCTGAACTCTTCTAAAAAACTGTTTCTCTATTTTTCTCCGATGCTTGAACATATTAATGAACTTCTTCCGGTGTAGAGTAGCAACTTTATTGAAATTCTTCTGATAAATTGATTCTTTGTGTCTAGTTGACATTCTTCGATTTGATTCCTTCCTCAGCATTTATTACTTACTTCATTTTCTTACTTGAGTTGAGCTGTCATGTAATTATTACAAATAGGCCTAGTCATTTGCCTTTCAATCTCCCCCTATTTGTTTGTTAAACATTTAACACACAAATTCCTAGAGGATAACTCGACTAACAACTAAGAAAATAATATGACATTTAAGAAATTTAAGTAAATAAATTGTTCTCTGGATCATATAATACATTTCCAGATTTCTTGAGTAACTGAAATGAAAGATGTTTGTTCCTCTAGTACTGAACATATTATAAAAGTAGTATTATCTTCATTTCTCTTCTTACCACTTCTCCTATTGTTCTCCAACTTCTGTCTTCACTTCTCACCCAAGGTAGATTCAATTTCTCCTTTCGTGAATACCCCAACTTTTGTTCAACAATTGAGTAATCCTCTTCTGGTAAAAGTTTTCAACACTTTTCCCCCTTAGTTGAACACTTCGAACATTATACTTCTCCCCCTTAGTTGAACACTTCGAATATTATACTTCTCCCCCTTAGTTAAACACTTCGAATATTATACTTCTCCCCCTTAGTTGAGTAATCCTCTTCATTTGAAATTTTCTCTCCCTTAGTTGAGTAACATTAGAGATCTGTAACAAGGAATTAGGAATAGGATTTGGTAATTGTGCTAGTGTGTGATTTTACTTTGTGTTCTTCACAAGTGTTTCGCTCATATACTCTCTAATTGTTTCACTCATAGAATATATATTTTCACTCGTCCTTACTTATGTTTCACTCTTTCCTCACAACACTATATCTCTCTCAGTACGGATGTCACAGTCTTTTGTACCTGCAAGAAAGATCACCATAGCCCCTTCAAGAGAGGTCACTGGTGGTGCAATGGGGTTTCGTAAATCCCCGTCCTCAATTGAATCTATATAAAAAATATTTGACTTTTAAAAACTGAATTGCTTCACGAATAGATTCAGTGAGTTGCTGATCATCTAAGATGATCTATTCCGTTTAGGAATCCAGATATGTTCCATTTGGGGAGGGAGACAAGGATCTATAATGTAGCACATGATCCAAGTTTCCTCCTGACGCCTGTGAAGGCATGTTGATTCAGTCACAATCATCAATCATTCTTCCTTCCTTGATATAGAAGTTTAGAAAAATTGCTTCCATCAATTCATCCTTACAGCGACACTCTTGTTGCTTCCTCTCAGTCCCAATGTTGGTTCCTCTTTGGATACCATTTGTTGGTCCTTTAAAAATAAGACACTTTATTTGAGGTAAAAGATATGTCAGATGAAATTGACTCTTTACAAGTGACCTTGACTAACAGGCCGAATTCAATAGACTCACTATGTTGAGAGAATGAACCTAGTAATAGTTTTGCCTTTTCCAAGTTTGTATCCTTTTGAGAGAACACAAATGAGCTAACAGTTGTCTCAGTTTATATATTTGAATTACCTTTCTAGAGACAGAGCTGTTGGTTCACTCACATCACCAACCTTATCAAATGCAATCAAGGCATTGACTCCCTCATTCTTAACAATTAGGTATTCTGTTTAATGGTTAGAGAGATGGAAGTGATAGTGTTTGTGTGTTTGGTTTTAAGATCTTGGATAGAGATTGATGTTAATGATTAGGATCTAACTATTAGAATCTATTGGATGATCAAACTCATAGATCTTTCCTACTTCTCAAAAGAGACGAGAAATAATCATCACATATTTATAGATATATAAAATAAAAATGAAATTTACAAATAATAAAAATAAAGATGCCAAGTTGTAAAACAAATACAACTATACATACATATATATATAACTAATAATACCAAAAGTTAACAACAATAAATAATATATACCAATTGTTGATACCATAAAATATATTTACAGTACGGATGCTAATTAAGTAAAACTGTACAAAAATAAGGAAAATCTTTTTGAGTTTTCTTTTTCAATTTTTTTATTTGTTTTTGATATCTTTTAAGGAATATATTCAGTATTTTTACAGTGCTTGAAAATAAATATGCAATTTAAAACATCATGCAATAATTAGTTCATGTTTAACATCCCTAACTCACTAACCAACTTAGTGAAAGTGAATTCATCAAGTGGTTTCGTGAAAATGTCAGCAATTTGATCTTCTATGGGTACAAAATGTAACACCATAGTTCCATTCATGACATGCTCTCGAATGAAATGACACCTTATGTCTATGTGCTTGGTCCTTGAATGTTGTACAAGATTATTGGAAATTGCTAGGGCACTTGTGTTATCGCAAAGTATTGGAATTTTAGATAGCCCAAGTCCATAATCATTCAGCTGATTCCTTATCCACAAGATCTGTGCACAACAACTACCTGCCGCAATATATTCTTCTTCGGCTGTCGAGGTAGATACTGAGTGTTGTTTCTTGCTGTACTAGGAAATCAACCGTTGTCCTAGAAATTGACAGCTTCCAGAAGTACTTTTCCTGTCCATCCTGCATCCTGCATAATCTGAATCTGTATAGCCTATTAGTTCAAAACCTGTATCTTTAGGGTACCAAATTCCAAGATTCGGTGTACCCTTCAGATATCTAAAAATTCTTTGAACAATTATAAGATGAGACTCCCTAGGATCAGATTGAAACCTTGCACATAAGCATGTTGCAAACATTATATCGGGTCTACTAGCAGTTAGATATAATAATGAGCCTATCATACCTCTATAGCTTATGATGTCAACCTTCTTACTAGTTTCATCTTTGTCAAGGTTTGTGGCTGTTGGCATAGGGGGTTTTGCCGGTGAAGAATCTTCTAGATTGTATTTCTTTAGAAGATCCCTTACGTACTTTGATTGGCAAATAAAAATCCCATCTTCCTTTTGCTTTACTTGCAATCCAAAGAAGAATGACAGCTCACCCATCATGCTCATCTCATACCTACTCTGCATCAACTTAGCAAATCTCTTGCACAAGTTTTCGTTAGTAGAACCAAATATAATATCATCAACATAAACTTTGACAAATATCATATCTTTATTATATAATTTATAAAAGAGAGTTTTATCTATGACACCTCTAATGAAACTATTTTCAAGTAAAAACTCAGAGAGAGTGTCATACCATGTCCTCGGTGCTTGCGTGAGTTCGTAGAGGGCTTTGATTAAGAAATATACAAAATCAGCAAACTCTGGATTTTCAAAGCCAGGGGGCTGCTCAACATACACTTCTTCTTTCTAAGTCTCCATTCAGAAAAGCACTCTTCACATCCATTTGATAAACTTTGAAATTGGAATGTGCTGTGAATGCCAGAAATATCCTAATGGCTTCAGGTCTTGCAACTGGTGTGTAGGTCTCATCATAATCAATTCCCTCTTCCTAGAAGTAACCTTTTGCAACCAGTCTGGCCTTGTTCCTTGTAATAATGCCATCACCGTTTAACTTGTTCCTGTATACCCATTTGGTGCCAATTACGGATCTATCTTTTGGCTTGGGTACCAGTGTCCACACTTCTTGCCTTTCGAACTGATTGAGTTCTTCTTGCATGGCAAGAACCCAATCTGGATCAGTTAGAGCATCTTTAATTTTCTTTGGTTCTTCTTGAGATAGAAAAACTGAAAATAAACATTCATTTGAATTTGCACTTATGGTTCTAACCCCAACATCTGGATCACCTATGATCAATTCAAAAGGATGATCTCTGCTCCATATCCTTTCCCTTGGTAGGTTTGATCTTGATGATTCGCCTTGTATTATATTGTGATGTTGTGTTTTACCAGTAGATCCACCATCTCCCCTTGAGTTGTTGCCAGGTTGACTTGTTGATCCACCACTGGTATTAGTAGTATCTCCAGTGTTTCCATTCTTTCCACCACTATTACCTGGATCATTACAATCATTGTTGTCATCATCATTTCCTACTGCAGCTTCAGGCTCTTCTTCACTATCCGAATCTGAGTCTAGATGATTATCAAATTTTAATGACTCAAAAGTTTCTTCAGTTTGGATGCTTGGGAGTTTAGTGTCATCAAATGTAACATTGACACTTTCTTTTACTTGGTGCTGATCAATTAAGTACACCCTATATGCTCTTTTTGAATAGCCGACAAAAATTGTTTCATGTGCCTTGGCCTCGAATTTGCCACGATGTTCATCTCTATCTTTTAGCACAAAACATTTGGCTCCAAATACATGAAAGTATTTGAGTGTTGGTCTCTTGCCAGCCATTAGTTCATAGGGAGTCTTCATATGATCTTTGTTGATTAAGGTTCGACTCTGGGTATAACATGTTGTGTTCACTGCTTCAGCCCAGAAGTAGAGAGGCAACCTTGATTAACTTAACATTGTTCTTGCAGCTTCAATCAAGGTTCGATTCTTCCTTTCTACTACTCCATTCTGTTACGGAGTTCTTGGAGCTGAGTATTGTCTTGTTATCCCTTTGTCTGAGCAAAAGCTATTCAGAATTTCATTTTTGAATTCTGTTCCATTATCTGATTTGATTGCCCGGACAAGTAGCTTTGAATCTAACTCAATCAACTTTACATGATCAATCACCAATTGTGGAGTTTCATCCTTAGAGTTCAAGAATAAAACCCACGTGTACTTTGTGAAGTCATCTACAATCACTAAGGCATATCTTTTCCTTGACATTGAAAAAATATTAACTGGACCAAATAAATCCATATATAGCAGTTGTAGTGGTTGACTAATATTCGTAGAGTCTGTGCCTTTGTGAGTTGCACTTTTTGACTTCCCTTTCTGACATACCTCACACAATCCTTCTTGTGTAAATTCCATTAGAGGCAGTCCTCTCACCAAATCCCTGTTGACTAGAGAGTTCATTGTTTTGAAATTCAGGTGTGAGAGCTTCTTGTGCCATAGCCAACTTTCTTCTGATGAAGCTTTTGAATAAAAACAGTTTGCTTCAGCTTCAGTTCCCGAGTTAAAATCGGCTACGTACAAGTTTCCTTTCCTTACTCCACGTAAGGCTAGTCTGTCTTCTTTAGAATGAGCTATTAAGCACTTCTCCTTGATAAAGTTTACTCTGTATCCTTTATCACAGAATTGACTGACGCTGAGTAGATTGTGCTTAAGTCCTTCCACTAAAGAGACGTTTTCAATGATAACATTTCCAGTATTTAACTTGCCATATCCCGTAGTCATTCCTTTGTTGTTATCTCCAAAGGTGACATTTGGGTCAGCTCTTTCAACCACGTCTAATAGCAGGGTTCTATCTCCGGTCATATGCCTTGACGATCCGCTGTCCAAGATCCATACAACCCGGTTTACCTGTTTAACTCCCTGTAAAAATCAAACGGATTAGATCGACTTCGGAGCCCAAAATTGATTGGGCCCGGCATACTTAAAGAATTGACCTTTGTCAGCCTTGACAACAGATCCTTTTCGAACAATAGCCGCATCCACCTTGACTATACTTACTTTCCTATAAATAGTCTTAACAAATTTTTGTTTAGACTTAGGAATATATTTTTCCTTCTTGACAGGTGAAGGAATCGTAGTCTTGGATTTTGCAAATTTATTATTGATGTATTGTCTCGGTGTCGTGTTCTTTTTATTAGCAGTCATGTGTTTGAAATAAGCAGTCATAGCATTAAAAGCACATAACATACAATTTAAAATACTACAAGGTTTATGGCAGACATCAATAGCAGGCATGTTATTCACAGCAGTAGGAGTTTTAACAATTTCTACTTTAACTTTTTCAGCATTTTTAAAGATTTTAGTAGAATGAAATCTATTGTTACTATCCCGACTTTTAACAAACTTATTGTTAGGTTTGTTCAAATTATTCTTTAAGTTCTTAGCACCTATACCAGGTTTGGGGAAATCAGAAGTTCCCACAACTTTAACTGGTGTCTTGGATGCAACTTTCTCTTCTTAGACATTTACTCCTTTTTTGTCCCTTGTCTGTTCTTCTCTTTTCTTCTCTTCCTCGAGATCCTCTAACTGCATCTCATAAACAATCAGTATAGGGCTCTCGAGGATAGGTTCAGCTATAGGGGTTATGAAAAGAGGTTGACGTGCGTCTTTAACAACATGAGGAATACCCCTTTCTTCAGCGCTTTACCTGAATGGGGTAATGTTGCTTGGTTTTCCTACTGATTTATTGCACTAGAAGCTTATTCCAATTTTTCGGTTTATTTCTTGTTGGTCAACTAGGTTCTTTACAATATAAGAGGAATTTTTATATGCTAGACACCTTTTCTTTTCATCTTCAATTTTATCCTTCAAAAAAGCTTCAATTTCAACATAGCAGTTAACTCTATTAACTTGAAATGCAACATCTTCAGTTAATTTAACATTAATAAGTTTCAGCTTTTTCAATTCAAAATTCTCGTCTAATAAAACTTTGTTTTTGAGATTTAAGACTTTTATTTGATCTCTAGCATAAGTTAAATTCTCACCTAGCAATTTAAACATTTTAGGACAGCTAGGGTTTACCTCAATTCCTTGTCGAGGTGGAGATTGTGATCCTTCAGAAGAAGAGGCCATTAGAGCAAGATTTCTCATATCATCTTCTTCATCATTGTCATAATCATCCCAGGTTTTTCCTGCTGCTAAGTATGATCTTCCCTGATGCTTCTTCAATAGAGCTTCATATTTCTGTTTAAGCTCGTCATATAAATCCATCTTTCTTTCCTGCTTGGACTTTCTACAATCAGTAGCAAAGTGTCCCATTTCATTGCAGTTGAAGCAACGGATCTTTCTTCTGTCTACCATCCATGTCTTGTATCCACCTCTTGTATTGGATGAGCTAGAAGAACCACCTGTCTGAGATCTGCTTGCCATAGGCTTGAATTTGAAACTAGGGTTCCTCCTGAATCTTGTGTTTCCAAATTTTCTAGCAATCAGAGCCAGAGATTCATCCTCAAGTTGATCAAGTTCTTCCATTGAGTAGAATTCACATTCAGCTGAATTCATTTGAGTTGCACCAACTTCTGCAATAATACCCTGATCAATGACATTGACGGAACAAGATTCAATCTTAGCTTTTCTGTATTCTGGTACTTCTGCTACAAGAGCTGTAGACTTGCTGACCACTTTGCATGTTCCATATATTTCTTTCTGTTGAATCTACTCTAGCTCATAGGTCTTCAGTATGCCATAAAGTCTTTCCAATGAAATTTCATTCATGTCCCTTGACTCCCTGATGGCCGTAATCCTATGCTCTAAGTGAACTGACATTGTCAGCAAAAACTTCCTATTGATCTCCTTATTCGTATAGTGTTTGCCATTGAGATTTAGATCATTTATCAGTTTGTTGTATCTCTCAAAAACCTCAGAGATACTTTCTCCAGGATTTGATCTAAAATGCTTTATCAAATTGTTTGTGCGGAATAAGTACACCATCTTCCATATGCTCAGGAACGATTGTTATTGGAGCAACAACATCAGTCTTTAAAATATCCTTGTACTTAGGGTTTGCAGCTCGAAGAAACAAGGTCAACTTCCTCTTCCAAAGATTATAATTATCTTTATCAAATTGTGGAATTTTAATACTACTGACTCTTTGAGTACTCATCTTGAAATAAGATTAAAAATTAATTGTTTCAAAAAATATTTTAATTTTTGACTTAAAACAATTTTTGATCAAAAATAATTTTTAGAAAAAAAATTAGTTCGAATAAAAAATTATTTCGAATTTAAAATAATTTTTGAGTTCTGTATGAGTTCGCGGAATTTGATTTGGATCTGATATGAAAAATATCAACCAGCTCTGATACCAATTGTTGGTCCCTAATATTGTAGAAGGGGGGTTGAATACAATATCTAAATTAATCGCGGAATATTTGAATTTAAAATATTATTTTAATTTCTCACGAAATATTAATTGTGATGCAATACTATTCAAGTAGAAGATATAATTTTTAACTTGAAACGTATTACAAAATTAATATTAAGAAAACTGTTATATAATTGATAAAAGTTCTAGAACGAATTTGACATGAACTGTTCAGGTTTAACAATTATATTCCAATCAAGCACAGAAATCTGTGAATATTACAATGCAGACAAATTTCTAAATTTGAACTATTTTCTGATTTTTTAAATAATGAATGCAATCTCCTCATATTTATAGAGGAAAAGGCTGGCAATACATTTGAATAAAACTTATTTAAAAAATCGGTAAGACTTTTTAAATAGCCTAACAAGACTTTTTAAACTGCTGGGCAAGACATTTTTTGGTCGGTAAGACATTTGAAAAACTTATTCTGCTCGGTAAGAATTTTGAAAAGTCTTGCCGAGACAGGTTAGTAGAACCTTTTAAAAAGGTCTTGTTTAATAAATTCCGTAAGACTTTTTAAAAGGTCTTCCTGAAGAATTTCGGTAACACTTTTAAATAATGTCTTATTGAATAAGTCGGTAAGACTTCTGAATAAAGTCTTAATGAATTATTCAGTAAGACTTTTGAAGAAGTCTTAATGAACAGACTCGGTAAGACTTTCTGAAAGGTCTTGCTGGCATATTTCGGTAAGACTTTTAATAAGTCATATTGAGTTAATCCGGTAAGACTTTCTATAATTGAGCAGCAAGACTTTCTTTAAATGTTAATTTAAATGTTCTTTTTAACTTAATTAATTCCACCAATTTTAATTAAATAATTTATAAATTAAATCAATTCAAGGTGAATTAATTTAAGTAAATAAATTAAATAATTAATTAACTTTTGATGGTAGAATTAATTTAGCTTCTTCACTCCACAACCTCCGTTGATTTGACTTGTTTCTTCCAGTCTTCTATCTTCTGTCTTCTTTCTTCTTTGAAAATCACTTGAGCTAGTTGAAAAATATTTATTAATTTAGTTGACACACAAATGTACTGTCTGGTTCATTTGTGCCATACTAAATAAATATTCTTCACCTTTTAACTTTAATAGTTGTGATCTTCTGTCTTGTTCTTGCTTCTTGCCTTGTCTTCAATATTTCTTCTTTTGGAATCTCTTTGGTGTAGGCACTTAGAATCTTCCGTATCTTCTGAACTCTTCTAAAAATAGCTTCTCTATTTTTCTCTGATGCTTGAACATATTAATGAACTTCTTCCGGTGTAGAGTAGCAACTTTATTGAAATTCTTCTGATAAATTGATTCTTTGTGTCTAGTTGACATTCTTCGATTTGATTCCTTCCTCATCATTTATTACTTACTTCATTTTCTTACTTGAGTTGAGTTGTCATCTGATTATTACAAATAGACCTTGTCATATGCCTTTCACCTTCAATGGAGTATGCGGTTCCAGAACTTGGACATACTTCAAATAAACAAGAAGATGGTGAATTCTACTCCTTGGAAGAACTAGATCAGCTAGAAGATGAATCTCTAGCTATGGTTGCCAGAAAGTTTGGCAACATGAGATTCCAAAGAAATCCCTCCTATAAAGTTAAGTCAAATTTTGGAAGATTCCAAGGAGGAGGGTCTTCAACAGCTGAATCAAGAAGCGGCTACCAGACCAGCTTAGTTGATAGAAGCAAGTTTCGTTGCTTCAACTGCAATGAACTAGGCCACTTTGCTACAGAATGCAAAAAGCCGAAGCAAGGGAAAAAGATAGAGTCTTATGAAGAGCTCAAGGAAAAGTATGATGCACTTCTGCAAAAGCATCAAGGAAAGTCTTATCTAGCAAAGGGAAAAAGCTGGGATGACTCATACAATGATGATGAGAAACAGCTGGGAAATCTTGCTCTTATGGCTTTTTCCGAAGAATCACTGTCTCCCACTCGAGAACGAGGAATAGATGTAAATCCCTCTTGCCCTAAAATGGTTGCTTTGCTAGCTAAAGAACTAGATGGTGAAAGAGATAGAGTTAAGAGACTAAAACTCAAAAATCATGGTCTAACTGATGAGATCGAAGGTTTAAAATTGTTAAAACGAAACATTGACAAGTTGACTAAGAAGTTGACTGAGGACTTAGATTTTCATGTCAATAGAGTGAGCTTTTATGTTGAAGTTGAAATGAAAGGCAGAGTGTTTAAACTTGTAACACTATAATTTATGTAACTCAACTAAAGAAAAGATACTTAACCCGAAGACAATCAAGAATAAGAAGTCACAAAGAAATCAATACAAATGAAGACAAAGTAATTGATACAGTTCAACATGGTAAATATGATCAAACAAAGAAGAAATCGTTGGAAGAAGTTCAAGTTAAAGTTGTTCATGCCCCAGTGATTTGTAACTCAAAGGATCAAGATCATAACTATCAGTATCAATAAGACTAATTGATTTCAAGTGAAAAAGAAGGAAAGCAATTGTTGGAAAGCCACATTTCTAATTGAACATGGTAATCTATTCAGAAGCAAGAAACCTATCAAGACTAGTCACTTATGAACCAGACCAGTGCATCAAGTGTCAGGACATTGGTAGCAAGTTCATGTCAGTAGTAGAGTTCCAAGTTCAAGAGCTTGTTGAAGAAAATAGAAGACATGAAGAAATCACAAGTTCAAGATGTTGCATTGAAGTTTCAAGTTGAAGCCCAGAATTTCTCTAAGTACTTACAAGGGAACCTATGTAGAAATTCCTATCTAGAAATTCTGGATAAGTTTCTACTTAGAGCCAAGTAGAAATTCTGGAGTTGGAAATATTTTCTAAGTACTCAACTCAGGAAGCTATCTCGAATTTCCTATGTCGAAATTCCTAAGTCGAATTTCCTATGTAGAAATTCTGGAGGTGAAAATATTTTCTAAGTACTCAGGAAGAAGGCTATCTCGAATTTTCTATGTAGAAATTCCTAAGTAGAAATTCCTATGTAGAAATTCTACTTAGAATTCGAGATAGAGCCAAGTAGAATTTCCTATGTAGAAATTCTACATAGAGGACAGTTTCAACATGACACATGGCATCATCCTGGTGGCAGATTTCCAAGCTTTCAAGACAAGATAAGATTCACGTGGACAACAATGGGCCACTCATATCTTATCTTTTGAAGACTACAAGTCATAGATTACAAAGTAGTATAAATAGAAGTACTTGTGTAACTTATTAAGTGAGAGCAATATTCGAGAGAAACACTTGTAATAAAGAGAGAGTATATTCACAGAGCTTAGTATCATTTACTACCCTCTTTACTTCTGTTGTACTATTGTAATGAATGTTGTAGCAACCCTTTCAAGTTATATATAAGACATATATTCCTTGAATCATTGTGTTCATTTATTACATAGTATTTATTGCTTCATTAATTCGAAAAGTTGTATTCACCCCCCCTCTACAACACATTTGGACCTAACAATTGGTATCAGAGCTTAATGTTTGACAAACAAAACATAGATCCTTGTGTTTGGTAGAAGATTAATGAGTTTTCTCTTCCAGATCTAATTTTCGAGTTTTTCTTGAAAAGTGTGCCTTAATTTTTTTTTCGGTGAAAACTCATCCCAAAAATTATTTAAATACTCCAGGTGTGATTATTTAGCTTGGGTGGATTTTAGATAATTTTTGTGATTTAATCTGGGTATTTTGGTTTGTGGTGTTCTTCAAGTGTTCATCACTGTTCTTGGTAAAGAAGACAAAACCAACAACTTTAGATCTCCTTTTCAAAAAGGCAAAAAGTGTAAAAGGTGTTATTGGCTTTTGATTGGACAATTTACTCACAGAAAAAGAATTGTCAGAAGACTCTGTACCTTTCACGTGGGTGTTAGGTGAAGTTAGGTGAGATAAGTCATAAAAGTCAAAAAGTGTGAAAGTGACCTGCAGCAATTTTTTTCTCCAAGGCAAAAGTTCTACATAGAATATCTACTTCAGAATTTCTACTTAGAAATTTCGACTTACAGAATTTCTACTTAGAAATTTCGACTTGAGCAAATTTCTACTTGGTGAAATTTCGACTTGGCAAAAAGTTCCACATAGAAATTTCGACTTAGCCTAGTCTTGTGTACTTAGAATTTTTTTTGTGACCAGTTTTTGAACTTTGATTTATTTTGAGATAATTCAATTTTCTTTTAATTACTACTCAAGTAATAAGAAAAGTTTATTATCTCTACTTTAAATCTATATTAAGATGGCACCTAAAAATCAATTCAAAATTCCAATGTTCGACCGAGATCACTATGAAGAATGGGTGTTGAGAATGAAATTATACCTTGAGTCCATTAACCCTGAATACTTGGAAGTCCTTGACAAAGGTAAATTTGTTCCAATGGTGGTTGTTCCTGAGCATATGGAAGGAGATGTGGTTGTACCACAGCGGTCTGAGCCTAAAAAGGCAGCGGACTTTTCAGATGCTGATAAGGAGCAGATAGCCTTTGATACATCCATTCGACAAACATTGGTGGAATCCCTCGATCATGAAATGTTTAATGTAGTTAAAGGACTAACTACAGCCAAGAAGATCTGGGATAAGATAGAGGTCGCCATGGAAGGTACAGCTGAGGTTAGAAGTAACAAGACACTCATACTCAAGATGGAGTATGACACTTTCAGGATAAGAAAAGGAGAAAGCATAACAGATGTCTATCTAAGATTCAGTCAGTTGGTGTTGGATTTGAATCTGAGAGGTATAACTCTCCCCATGGTTGAAGTCAACACGAGATATCTAAGGAACCAGCCAAAAAGCATTGAACATAGAGTCTACGCTGTAAGAGAAACCAGAGATTTGCATATAACTTCTCTGGAAGAGTATTATGGAATTCTAAAGACCTATGAGCTGGAGACCCTTCAAGATCAAGCATGGGACAATGATTCAAGAGGAAAAGAAGTGGCATCAGGATTGGTTGCTGATGAGGAAGAGTCTAAGAAGGCAATGGTTGCAGAAAAACCTAGATCATCACCTGCATCTCATCAAGTTGATAATGATGATGAATGCACCTCAAATAGTGATGATGACTACTTCACCCAAGAAGAGCTGGACAACATGGATGATAGTGTCGTGGCATACATGGCGAGGAAGTTCAGCAATATCAGATTCAAAAAGAGTAACCGACCACAGAGAAAATCTTCATCTTTCTATCGGGTTATAAGAGGTGGTGGTAGCTCTTCAGGTTACAAAGGAAAAGGCAAGAGTTCTAGCTACAAATCTCCTTTGGATTTCAAAATGAAGTTCAAATGCTATAACTGTGGTGAAGCTGGACATTTTGCTACGGACTGCAAGAAGCCGAAACAGACTTATCCAAAAGAAAGTTATGAAGCCCTCAAAAGCAAGTATGAAGCCCTGGTGAAGGAAAGACATGGAAAAAGAGCTTTAGTTGTAACAGAAGGTAGAGCTTGGGATGATTCAGACGAGGAAGAAGTTATTCATGCAAACTTTGCCCTCATGGCTGAGACATCAGAGGAACCAGAGGGCATTAAGCGAAAGAGGAATAAAGTTATATGGGTGCTAGACAGTGGAGCATCGAGGCATATGACAGGAAACAAGTCCCTGCTTACAGAGTTGGTTATGAAGGCTGGCCCTTATGTTACCTTTGGAGATGACAGCATTGGTGTGACAAAGGGATATGGCAAATTGAAATCTGGTAATGTCATCATTGAAGATGTTTCCTATGTTGAGGGACTAAAACACAATTTGTTGAGTATTAGTCAATTTTGTGACAAAGGATATGAAATTGTATTCAACAAGAGAGGTGTATCAATCACTCACATTAAGGAAGGTTCGTTGGCTTTGAGAGGAGTTCGAAAGGCAGATCTTTTTGTTGCTGATATGGATTCGGCAAACCAGAATGAAGTGACCTGTTTCTATAGCAAAGCGTCAGATGATGAAAGCTGGCTATGGCATAAGAAGCTGTCTCACTTGAACTTCAAAACGATGAATGCTCTCGCAAGGCGAGAACTGGTGAAAGATCTACCTCAAATGGAGTTTGCTCCTAAAGGACTCTGTGAAGCCTGTGAAATGGGAAAGTCAAAGCGAGCATCGCACAAGAGTAAAGAAATTTCTAGTGTCACTGAGCCTCTGCAACTCCTTCATATGGATTTATTTGGCCCAGTGAATGTCCTATCTTTGTCTAGGAAAAGATATGCTTTGGTAATCGTGGATGACTTCTCAAAATATACATGGGTATTGTTCGTAATGACCAAAGACGAAGTGCCTTTTCAAATCATTGATCACATCACTGAGATTGAGAATGTATCAACACTCACTGTGAAGACGATAAGATCAGACAACGGCACAGAATTTAAAAATGCAATATTGAATGACTTCTGTGTTTCTAAAGGAATACGTCATCAGTACTCAGCCCCGAGAACTCCACAACAGAATGGAGTAGTTGAAAGGAAGAACAGAACATTGGTCGAAGCAGCAAGAACTTTGTTGTATGAATCGAAACTTCCTCTATACTTTTGGGCCGAGGCAGTGAGTACAGTGTGTTACACTCAGAATAGAACCTTGATCATAAAAGATAAAGAAAAGACACCATGTGAACTTATGAATAACAGAAGACCAACAATCAAGTACTTTCATGTCTTTGGAGCTAAATGCTATGTACTTATAGACGACGCAAATCTAGGCAAATTTGAAGCAAAAGCGCGTGAAGGGATATTTGTTGGTTATTCTACAAATACGGTGGCAGCTTATCGGGTATTCTTAGTGAATGAACGGAAAGTGATTGAAAGCTACAACGTCAGATTTGACGATACCAAACTCCCATCAATTTCTAAAGATAATAGTGAACCTGAGTCCCTAAAATTTCATAATCTGGACTTGGATGAAATTGAGGATGAACCTGAGTTGGTTGTTACTTCAAATATACCAAGTGATCGTGAAGCTATACCTGAGTCTAGTGGACAATCGAATTCTACGAGATCAGAAGAAACTTCTTCCGCACGTTCTGGCAACAACTCAGGGGGAGTAAATAGCAGCTCAAGAACAGGTGATCAAGACTCGAGGAGAAATGACACTAGTTCTGTAGGAGCTGGTACTAACTCAGGGGGAGTTAGTAGAAACAACACAAGTAGTCAGCACAACAATTCAGAAAGTCAAGCTGAATCATCAAGACAATTACCAAGAGAACGGGTATGGAGTAGAGACCATCCGTTTGAATTAATTATTGGTGATCCAGATGCTGGTGTGACTACTAGAAGATCTACAAGAGCTGACATGGCAAATATCTGCTTGTACTCTGGGTTCTTGTCCAAACTAGAACCTAAAGAAATAGAAGAAGCTCTTGGTGATGCTGATTGGGTGATTGCAATGCAAGATGAGCTCAACCAGTTTGAAAGACAGAAAGTTTGGAAGCTGGTACCCCGACCAAAGAACAGATCAGTAATTGGAACTAAGTGGGTATACAGAAATAAACTGGACGAAAACGGACTTGTAACACGAAACAAGGCTCGTTTGGTAGCAAAAGGTTACTCTCAACGAGAGGGAATTGATTATGATGAAACCTACGCTCCAGTTGCAAGACTTGAGGCAGTCAGGATGTTCTTGGCCTTTTCAGCACACAAGAATTTCAAGGTTTTTCAGATGGATGTGAAAAGTGCCTTCCTGAATGGAGAGCTAGAAGAAGAAGTGTATCTGGAACAGCCACCTGGCTTCATTGATCCAGAACTTGAAGATTTTGTGTTTCTTCTCTTCAAAGCTGTCTATGGCCTCAAGCAATCCCCAAGACGATGGTATGAAACCCTATCCTTGTTCTTAATTGAAAATGGTTTTATTAGGGCAGTAATTGATAAAACATTGTTTTACAAAAATGTAAAGGATGATTTGATACTTGTTCAAGTGTATGTGGACGATATTATTTTTGGGTCATCTAATGAGCGTTTGTGCGAGAAATTTGCCAAGTTAATGCAGGATAAATATGAGATGAGCATGATGGGGGAGCTGTCTTTCTTCCTTGGATTACAGATCAGTCAAAGAAAAGAAGGAATCTTTATCTGTCAATCCAAGTACATCAAAGATTTACTCAAGAAATACAATCTTGAAGATGCATCAGCAGCTAAAACTCCCATGCCAACAGCCACGAAGCTTGATGAAGACAAATCAGGTAAACCAGTTGACATCACAAGCTATCGAGGTATGATTGGCTCACTTCTCTATTTAACTGCAAGTAGACCCGATATCATGTTCGCAACTTGTTTGTGTGCAAGGTTCCAAGTGGATCCTAGAGAGTCACATCTCATAGCCGTCAAACGAATCTTTAAGTATCTCAAGGGAACACCAAATCTAGGGATTTGGTACCCAAGAGATACAGGTCTTAATCTAATAGGCTATTCGGATTCAGACTATGCAGGTTGCAGGATCGATAGGAAAAGCACATCTGGTGCTTGTCAATTCCTAGGCAGAAGATTGGTGTCCTGGCAAAGTAAAAAGCAACATACAGTATCTACTTCTACTGCTGAAGCTGAGTACATTGCTGCTGGAAGCTGTGTAGCTCAAATACTGTGGATGAGGAACCAATTGAAAGATTATGGCATGGAACATACAAAGATTCCAATCATGTGTGACAACACTAGTGCCATTGCCATGACCAACAATCCTGTAGATCACTCAAGAACCAAGCACATAGATATCCGGTATCATTTCATCAGAGAACATGTCGAGGAGGGGACTGTGGAGTTACATTTTGTACCCACAATGCAACAAATTGCAGATATATTCACCAAGCCTCTTGATGAAGTAACATTCAATAGGTTGGTTGGTGAATTGGGGATGCTTAACACAAGTTAGTAAATCCTCCTATCTGTAACATCCAAGTTTTGATCATTTACATATGTTTGTTTTTCTTATTAAATGCCTAGTGGAAAACATAGGTAAATAATCTTTAAAATTGCACAAAATATAACTTCTGCATGCCATTTAATCATTTTGAACTTAGACTTTAAGATGTTTAATTAATGATTATTATATGGTGTATGTTGTGTTATTTTTCATAAATTCACTGTGCATTAATTGAAATTATTGATCAAAACTTTGAATTTATGCTCATTAATTGCATGAACATAGGGGGAGTTAAATTCATGGATCTCTAAATTTATCATGATTTTAAATGAATTTTTCTATGTTTTTTATGTAATTTTTATATAATTTAAAGCCTTAGAATTGTCAAGGAATGTCTCTTTTAATGGTTTTTATTAAAAATCCTTGAATTGGTATTTACTTTAATTTGGCAAAATTTAATTATTGATTTTCCAGAACAATTGCCAAATTTTACTAAGTACCTTCAAAATTTCGAGATAGAGTCTATCTCGAAACTCATCTCGAAATTCGGCTTGAATTTCGACTTTGAGCTTCCAGGAGTGAAGTTTTGAAAATTCTAAGTCTGGTAAATTTTTCGACTTAGAGTCTATCTCGAAATTCAACTCGAAATTCGACTTGAAGTTCGACTTGGAGTCTATCTCGAAATTCATCTCGAAATTCGACTTGAAGTTCGACTTAGAGTCTATCTCGAAATTCGACTTGAAGTTCGACTTAGGGTCTATCTCGAAATTCATCTCGAAATTCGACTTGAAGTTCGACTTAGGGTCTATCTCGAAATTCAACTCGAAATTCGACTTGAAGTTCGACTTGGAGTCTATCTCGAAATTCATCTCGAAATTCGACTTGAAGTTCGACTTAGAGTCTATCTCGACATTCATCTCGAAATTCGACTTGAAGTTCGACTTAGGGTCTATCTCGAAATTCATCTCGAAATTCGACTTGAAGTTCGACTTAGGGTCTATCTCGAAATTCAACTCGAAATTCGACTTGAAGTTCGACTTGGAGTCTATCTCGAAATTCATCTCGACATTCGACTTGAAGTTCGACTTAGGGTCTATCTCGAAATTCATCTCGAAATTCGACTTGAAGTTCGACTTGGAGTCTATCTCGAAACTTATCTCGAATTTCGACTTGAAGTTCGAGATGGGTCTTTCCTGAGAGGTTTACTGCTGTTTAAAATTGTTAAGTGAATTTAATTCGAGTTAGCCTCTATGTCGAAACTTATCTCGAATTTCGATTTGATGTTCGAGATAGAGTTCGACATAGAAGTTCGACTTAGAAGTTCGACATAGAGTTCGACTTAGATTACCCTGTGCGTACTTAAGTTTTTTTTCATTTTCACAGGGATATTTTTGTCATTTCACTCTATTGCCTATATATACAAAATTAACCCGATTTTACTTTCACTTTTACCCTATTGTTTTAAAACCTAATTTTTACAGCAGCCCTCCCTCCAACCCACGACTGTTCATAGTTGTGGTTGAATCTCTTACATATAACGAACTACTGTCCATTTTGTTTCTTGATTTTACTATCTGCATCACGTTTAACCGTTTATATTGTGCGTAGTTTTGTGTTTAACATCGTCACTGTTCATCTTCACAGATACATACATACACACGATTTACACACACTTCTCACATAAATATTATTACTGCAGATTTTGTTTTCACAGTGGTTTGTTACTGATTCTTGTTTAATTCCGTAGTTTAATTTTCACTACAACATCACAGTTGTGTTCTCAATTAAAAGGGATTAAAACGTTTTTTTTAAAACAAAAACAAATGACTCACCAATTTTCTCTTGCAAAACATAATTTTTATAATATTCCGACTGAAATTGGTGATCAACTCCCGCGTTTCAAGTTTTGGGTACGATTTCTTAATTTGTACTCCAAAGCTAGTACTGCTTTTACTGCAAAACCTACACTGGTCCATGATGCTTTGCAGCAGTTATGGACTAGTGCAGTACCTTTTGGGAGTAAATCGACCCCATACGGTTTTACTTTTACCTTGGAGGGTCAAAATTTTGAGGTTACAGAGGCTATTTTTAATACAGTTCTTGGTTTTCCAGTCAAGGATTCTTATGACCCTGAACCTACAGCGGCTGAGCGCCAGAATTTTTTTGAAGCAATTAGATGTTATCCTCCCCCTGGACGACTATCCACTTCAAATATTCAAAAACAATTTTTTCATGTGGAATGGAATTACTTTTTCGAGGCCATTACTAGATGTTTTCGGGCACGAGAAAGAGATTTTCATCAAATTTCCATTCCCATGCAAATTTTTGGTGTTTCCCTAGCCCAGGAACTAAACATTAATTATGGCAGGCTCGTTCTTTCAGAATTAGTGGCTACAATGGGATCACCTGAGACCAGAGACATTTCACACAATGATATTGTCTGCTGGTATCCTCGTTTCTTGCAAATGCTAATCAATCATCTCGTGCCTTCTAATGCTTTATCCCTTAGGCAGGCATTTGTTCGAAGTCCCACCTCTGCACCTCTAGGCATGGGCACTAAGTCACTAACAACTATTGCTAACCAGGATAAACATCAGGGTAAATCTATGTCTATTCCTGAGAACATTCAAGTGTGGCTTTCTTTTGATGCAGGTGTAACTACTTTAGCGGGGACGTCTCAACTCTCATCACATGCTCAGAATCCATCTGCCCACAATGAAGCATTTCAAGGGATTCCTGATGAGCATATTGATGACGAACAAGATGAGGGCCAATCTCTCAATCACTTCACAGCCAGGCAAAGGGAACAGCAACCGTCTCCTAAGACAACACATGCTGCTTCTGATTCCTCTGTTGGCCAAGGTAATGAAGGAGGTCCTTTCTTAGAACCTAACACTCCTTCTTCCTCTAATTCTGATTCCGTGGCCCAAGATTCTGCTAACCCGCAGGATCTATCCCAGGGTGATAGCCATATTTCTGCGTCTGCTTCTCTAACTTCTTCACTATCACCCCTGTTAACGGGAGTTAAAAGGCCGGCACCTTTAGAATTAGGTGAGAGTACTGATGAGAGTGACCCTGAAGTGCAGCCAGTTTTCAGGAAGCGAGCCAAATTTTCACAAGCTGCTACTTCAAAAGCCCAGTCCATCCTTAGCGTGTCTATCACAACCACTCCACCTCACGAGAGTGGTTCTCCCCTTGCACAGTCAACACCTAGGATGGTTGCTGAGGATTCAGTGTCTTCTGAAGAGCCTGTTCCTTCAGTTAGGCCGGAAGTTTTAAGAGCTTCGAAAGTACCTTCACCGGTACGTCCTGATGCTGCAGAGAGGATCAGTTCTACTGTTGTACTTGAACACTCTGCAGCCTCTCAGCCTGAGATTCCACCTCAGGACAAAACAGGCAACATTGATCCCATAACTGTTCCTCATTTTTCTTATCCAGTTTCTGCAGGTACTGCTTTGAATCTGAGTGCTATTATTGAAGACATACACGAGCGTGAGACAGGGAGTGAGTGTGAGCGTTTAGGGAGTGAGGGACCTTCATTTTTAAGGCCCGAAACTGAGCGTCAAACACAAACAGAACGATTCTTAGAGCGAGAAAACCTAAGCCAAACACCGTCCCTGGTTCTTCAAAATCTTGAAACACGTATGTCAACAGTGGAAAATCAGATACAGCAGTTTGGGCAGTCTATGGGGCAGTTAGGGATTAATGTTGGAGATCACAAGAGGGCTCTTGATGACTACGCAGCACGAATGGCAGGTCAAGCTGAAGTTTTAAAAGATATGACGGACAAAGTCAATGACCTGGGCCATGCTGGTGGTGTCTTGGGCAGCACTCTGTATGACAGAATGGGGAGTGTTGAAAGCGTTCTGCATACACTGGCAACGGAGGTCAGTCGAATGATGTATGCAGTTCGGCATTTCGTTCCCCCGGAGTGCTTTGAAGAACAATTCACACAACCTCCCCCGGCTGATGATGATGGTACAGGTGGTGCCGGTGGTGCTGGTGGACCTCCTGGTTTTGGTTCACATGCTAGTGGCTCTGGTGTACCAGGTGATGTTCAGGATAACTCACCTAAGGGGGAGAAAGGAGGTAATGAGACGACACAACAGTCACCCCGTGCTGAAGAAGAGATTGATCCAATGGTGACTGATGAGGAGGCTTAGAGGAAGCGAAAGGGTAAAGCAGTGATGGTTGAACAAGAAGAGCCATTCACTGACTTTGGTGATCGACAGGAACACGTGCAAGTTGATTCAGATTCTGATATGGAAGACGTACCTCTAGCACATGCAATTAAGAGATCTTTGGAGGAACAAGGTGGAGGTGCTGGGGCGTCTGCTGAAGAGATTCCTGTTGATGAGGAGACCCTGAAAGCTCAGCAGTTAGCTCTGGAACAAGCTCAATTTTTCAAAATGAAGATGATGCAGGATAAAGCTGTTTTTCTTGAGAAGCAAGTGGAGCTCAAGGAAAAGCAGTATGATCATGAGCTTGCCAGACTAGCTGATCCTCAAGTTGATCTGGACAAAAGGAGGATTGGACAGAAATGGGACGATGCACGAAAGATACTAATGGGGTCGTGTGCACATGGAGTTCATAATAAGGAGGCAGATGACTTGTTCTTCAACTTGAACATGAAGAATCCGATGACGATGGACTATATAAATGCTTTGAAGAGAATGATTTCTAAAGTCCGTGTTGGATACAAATCGGTGGATAATGAATGGCAAGTTATTTTGTCTTTAATTGATGGAGCCCCAATGTCTTTTATGTATGTCGATGATCAGTTTATGTCGAGAAGATCTGCGTCGGAGTTGTTCTTGCTAGCAACTAAAATTCAATATTCTCAAGCTGAGGAGCTAAGCATTCTGTATAGAGATCAGTTAATGTAGTTAGCAGAGGACAAGGGACCAGAATTCTCAGCCAATCCAGACGTTGTCAGAATGGTTGTTGATGGAAAGATGAAGAGGGTTAGCTTGGAAGAAAATGACTTGATGGCTCTATCGGTGGAATCCCTTAAAGCTGTTTGTAGACAAATGATGGGTAAGGGATTCACCTCGGATATTAAAGAAAAATCAGTGGAGTTCATTGAGAAGATAATCTTCCAGAAGAGCAGTGAAATATGGAAGTGCGATGTCATTGCTCCAAATCCTCTGGATAATGTGAAGATTGAGCCAGAGCTAATGCAAAGAAAATGGGATATTCTACAAGCTGTGAAAAGCGTAGATGAAGCTCTGACTCTTCCTTCAGGACCCCTGGAACAAGGAGAGATAAGGGAGGCAGTTGGTGTTCCAGGAAGAGAAAGTGTATACTGGATTCATTCTTACACAGATGATACAGCTGATGCCTTGGTGTTCATTGATGTAGACCAGAATCAAACCTTCTTGCATATGAGTAGGAAATGGCTGTTACAGACTCAAGATGCTGCATTTCTAGACAAAGTCAGAGATGAATTCAAATTTGGAGATGTAGAGGATAGGTTTGCAGATGAAAAGCAGAGACTGTTAAAGTACTTGTCTGAGGTAGTAAAGGAGAAAAGGAGAATGGAGTCAGATGCGGCTAGTAGGCTCAATACCAACCGTGTCAAGGGCTACCCTAAAATGATATACTGTCAGTTCAAAGCTGATAAAGCTCATTGGAAGCCTCAGCTCATCATGAAAAACTTTGAGGACATTCCGAAGATCAGAACTACCCAGGAAGTTGATAAACTAAGAAGGCTTTTCAGACATCCATATCCAGAACCCAAGAATTCTCTGGAAATGGAAGCAGTAAGTTTGCTGAATGCGAGATGGGCACAACTACATGATCCAGTATACAAAAGAGAACAGCAAAGGAAAGAAAGGCGCAGAAAACAAGGAGAAGATAAGCGCAGTGCTGTTAAGGAAGTTAGGAAGGGGAAACGGAATTAGAGTTAAAGTTCAAAGGGATGTGAACTTGAAGTTGGAAAAACTTCATATCTTTTGGTTGCTCTAACTCACTTGAGGAAAATTCACTTGACCACGGTATGCGAGATAGGCTAATTCACCATACTGTAACCGTGAATCAGAGTGGATCCAATAAGGTGATATGAGTTGGACTGAAAGGTATGAAACAATCCAGGTGATAGAGATCATCTCAATGGTCTTTAATTCGAGGTTCGAATTTTCTTTCTAGCTTATATTTATTTTCTAAAGTTCTTTGTATTGTTTTCAAGTTTTTATTCAAGTGTAAAATGTGCAAGACATTAATGTTACTTATCTTTTCTCGTCTCATTATTTAGTTGAGTTATCCTTCTTTAATTTGAATGTCATTGTTAGACAATCAAATAGGGGGAGATTGAAAGGCAGAGTGTTTAAACTTGTAACACTATAATTTATGTAACTCAACTAAAGAAAAGATACTTAACCCGAAGACAATCAAGAATAAGAAGTCACAAAGAAATCAATACAAATGAAGACAAAGTAATTGATACAGTTCAACATGGTAAATATGATCAAACAAAGAAGAAATCGTTGGAAGAAGTTCAAGTTAAAGTTGTTCATGCCCCAGTGATTTGTAACTCAAAGGATCAAGATCATAACTATCAGTATCAATAAGACTAATTGATTTCAAGTGAAAAAGAAGGAAAGCAATTGTTGGAAAGCCACATTTCTAATTGAACATGGTAATCTATTCAGAAGCAAGAAACCTATCAAGACTAGTCACTTATGAACCAGACCAGTGCATCAAGTGTCAGGACATTGGTAGCAAGTTCATGTCAGTAGTAGAGTTCCAAGTTCAAGAACTTGTTGAAGAAAATAGAAGACATGAAGAAATCACAAGTTCAAGATGTTGCATTGAAGTTTCAAGTTGAAGCCCAGAATTTCTCTAAGTACTTACAAGGGAACCTATGTAGAAATTCCTATCTAGAAATTCTGGATAAGTTTCTACTTAGAGCCAAGTAGAAATTCTGGAGTTGGAAATATTTTCTAAGTACTCAACTCAGGAAGCTATCTCGAATTTCCTATGTCGAAATTCCTAAGTCGAATTTCCTATGTAGAAATTCTGGAGGTGAAAATATTTTCTAAGTACTCAGGAAGAAGGCTATCTCGAATTTTCTATGTAGAAATTCCTAAGTAGAAATTCCTATGTAGAAATTCTACTTAGAATTCGAGATAGAGCCAAGTAGAATTTCCTATGTAGAAATTCTACATAGAGGACAGTTTCAACATGACACATGGCATCATCCTGGTGGCAGATTTCCAAGCTTTCAAGACAAGATAAGATTCACGTGGACAACAATGGGCCACTCATATCTTATCTTTTGAAGACTACAAGTCATAGATTACAAAGTAGTATAAATAGAAGTACTTGTGTAACTTATTAAGTGAGAGCAATATTCGAGAGAAACACTTGTAATAAAGAGAGAGTATATTCACAGAGCTTAGTATCATTTACTACCCTCTTTACTTCTGTTGTACTATTGTAATGAATGTTGTAGCAACCCTTTCAAGTTATATATAAGACATATATTCCTTGAATCATTGTGTTCATTTATTACATAGTATTTATTGCTTCATTAATTCGAAAAGTTGTATTCACCCCCCCTCTACAACACATTTGGACCTAACATGAAACTTATCTCAGAAACCAAATAGAGGAAGATAAGAAGAAGTGTCTAGTATATAAAAATTCCTCTTATATTGTAAAGAACCTAGTTGACCAACAGGAGATAAACCGAAAAGTTGGAATAGGCTTCGAGTACAATAAATCAGTAGGAAAGCCAAGCAACATTACCCCGTTCAGGCAAAGTGCTGAAGAAAGGGGTATTTCTCATGTTGTTAAAGACACACGTAAACCTCTTTTCATAACACCCATTGCAGAACCTATCCTCGAGAGCTCTATAATATTTGCTTATGAAATGAATCTAGAGGATCTCGAGGAAGACAAGAAAAGAGGGGAGCAAGCTAGGGACATAAAAGGAGTAAATGTCCAAGAAGAGAGAAATGCACCCAAGACACTAGTGAAAGTTGTGGGAACTTCTGATTTCCCCAAACCTAGTATAGGTGCTAAAAACTTAAAGAATAATTTGAACAGACCTAGTAAGTTTGTTAAAAGTAGGGATAATAAAAACAGATGTCATTCTACCGAGAACTTTAAATCTGATAAAAAAGTTAAAGTAGAAACTGTTAAAACGCCTACTGTTTTGAATAACATGCTTGTTATTGATGTATGCCACAAACCTTGTGGTGTTTCAAATTGTATGTTATGTGCTTTTACTGCTATGACTGCTTATTTCAAACGCATGATTGCTAATAAAAAAAACATGACACCTAGACAACACATCAATAATAAATTCATAAAAATGAAGACTGCGATTCCTTCACCTATCAAGAAGGAAAAATATATTCCTAAGTCTAAACAGAAAGTTGTTAAGACTGTTTATAGGAAAGTAAGTACAGTCAAGGTGGATGTTGCTGTTGTTCGAAAAGGATCTGTTGTCAAGGCTGACAAAGGTCAATTCTTTAAGTATGCCGGGCCCAATCAATTTTGGGCTCCGAAGACGATCTAATCCGTTTGATATTTGCAGGGAGTTAAATAGGTAAACCGAGTTGTATGGATCTTGGACAGCGGATCGTCAAGGCATATGACCGGAAATAGAGCCCTACTATCAAACGTGGTTGAAAGAGCTGGCCCAATCGTCACCTTTGGAGATAACAGCAAAGGAATGACTACGGGATATGGCAAGTTAAATACTGGAAATGTTATCATTGAAAATGTCTCTTTAGTGGAAGGACTTAAGCACAACTACTCAGCGTCAGTCAATTCTGTGATAAAGGGTACAAAGTAAACTTTATCAAGGAAAAATGCTTAATAGCTCATTCTAAAGATGACAGACTGGCCTTACGTGGAGTAAGGAAAGGAAACTTGTACGTAGCCGATCTCAACTCAGGAACCGAAGATGAAGCAAACTGTTTCTATTCAAAGGCTTCATCAGAAGAAAGCTGGCTATGACACAAGAAACTCTCACACCTAAATTTCAAAACAATGAACTCTCTAGTCAAGAGGGATTTGGTGAGAGGACTGCTTCCGATGGAATTTACACAAAAAGGTTTGTGTGAGGCATGTCAAAAAGGGAAGTCAAAGAAAGCAAGTCACAGAGGCACAGACACTACAAACATTACTGAACCACTTCAACTCCTTCACATGGATTTATTTGGTCCAGTTAATATTTTGTCTATGTCAAGAAAAAGGTATGCCTTAGTGATTGTAGATGACTTCACAAAGTACACGTGGGTTTTATTCTTGAACTCTAAGGATGAAACTCCACAATTAGTGATTGATCATGTAAAGCTGATTGAGCTAGATTCAAAGCTACCAGTCCGAGCAATAAGGTCAGATAATGGAACAGAATTCAAGAATGAAATTCTGAATAGCTTTTGCTCAGACAAGGGGATAACAAGACAATACTCAGCGCCAAGAACTCCGCAACAGAATGGAGTTGTAGAAAGGAAGAATTGAACCCTAATTAAAGCTGCAAGAACAATGTTAAGTGAATCAAGGTTGCCTATCTACTTTTGGGCTGAAGTAGTAAACACAGCTTATTATACCCAGAATCGAACTCTAATCAACAAATATCATATGAAAACACCCTATGAATTAATGGCTGGCAAGAAACCAACGCTCAAGTACTTTTATGTATTTGGAGCCAAATGTTTTGTGCTGAAAGATGGAGATGAACATCGTGGCAAATTCGAAGCCAAGGCACACGAAGGAATTTTTATCGGTTATTCAAAAAGAGCATATAGGGTGTACATAATTGATCAGCACCAAGTGAAAGAAAGTGTCAACGTAACATTTGATGACACTAAACTCCCAAGCATCCAAAATGAAGATCCTTCTGAGTCATTAAAATTTGATAATAATCCAGACTCAGATTCGGATAGTGAAGAAGAACCTGAAGTTGCAGCAGGAAATGATGATGACAACAATGATGGTAATGATCCAGGTAATAGTGGTGGAAACAATGGTAACACTGGAGATACTACTAATACCAGTGGTGGATCAACAAGTCATCCCGGCAGCAACTTATGAGGAGATGATGGATCTACTGGTAAAACACAACATCACAATGTAATCCAAGGCGAATCATCAAGATCAAACCTTCCAAGGGAAAACATATGGAGAAGAGATCATCCTTTTGAATTGATCATAGGTGATCCAGATATTGGGGTTAGAACCAGAAGTGCAACTTTAAATGAATGTCTATTTTTGGTTTTTCTATCTCAAGAAGAACCAAAGAAAATTGAAGATGCTCTAACTGATCCAGATTGGGTTCTTGCCATGCAAGAAGAACTCAATCAGTTTGAAACGCAAGAAGTGTGGACACTGGTACCCAGGCCAAAAGACAGATCTATAATTGGCACCAAATGGGTATACAGGAACAAGTTAGACAGTGATGGCATTATTACAAGGAACAAGGCCAGACTGGTTGCAAAGGGTTACTCATAGGAAGATGGAATTGATTATGATGAGACCTATGCACCAGTTCCAAGACTTGAAGCCATCAGGATATTTCTAGCATTCGCAGCACATTTCAACTTCAAAGTTTATCAAATGGATGTGAAGAGTGCATTTCTGAATGGAGAGTTAGAAGAGGAAGTATATGCGGAGCAGCCCCCTGGCTTTGAAAATCCAGAGTTTGCTGATTTTGTATATTTCTTATTCAAAGCTCTCTATGGACTCAAGCAAGCACCGGGGACATGGTATGGCACTCTCTCTCTGTTTTTACTTGAAAATGATTTTACTAGAGGTGTCATAGACAAAACTCTCTTTTACAAATTACATAATAAAGATATGATATTTGTCCAAGTTTATGTTGACGATATTATATTTGGTTCTACTAACGAAAACTTGTGCAAGAGATTTGCTAAGTTAATGCAGAGTATGTATGAAATGAGCATGATGGGTGAGCTATCATTCTTCCTTGGTCTGCAAGTGAAGCAGAAGGAAGATGAGATTTTTATTTACCAATCATAGTACGTAAGGGATCTTCTAAGGAAATACAATCTAGAAGATTCTTCACCCGCAAAAACCCCTATGCCAACAGCCACCAAGCTTAACAAAGATGAAACTGGTAAGAAAGTTGACATCACAAGCTATAGAGGTATGATAGGCTCATTATTATATCTAACTGCTAGTAGACCCGATATAATGTTTGCAACATGCTTGTGTGCAAGGTATCAATCTGATCATAGGGAATCTCATCTTATAGCCGTGAAAAGAATTTTTAGATATCTGAAGGGCACACCAAATCTTGGAATTTGGTACCCTAAAGATACAGGTTTTGAACTAATAGGCTATACAGATTCAGATTATGCAGGATGCAGGATGGACAGGAAAAGTACTTCTGGAAGCTGTCAGTTTCTAGGACAACGGTTGATCTCCTGGTACAGCAAGAAACAACACTCAGTATATACCTCGACAGCCGAAGCAGAATATGTTACGGCAGGTAGTTGTTGTGCACAAATCTTGTAGATAAGGAATCAACTGAATGATTATGGACTTGCGCTATCTAAAATTCCAATACTTTACGATAACACAAGTGCCATAGCAATTTCCAATAATCCTATAAAACATTCAAGAACCAAGCACATAGACATAAGGTATCATTTCATCCGAGATCATGACATGAATGGAACTGTGGTGTTACATTTTATACCCATAAAAGATCAAATTACTGACATCTTCACGAAACCACTTGATGAATCCACTTTCTCTAAGTTGGTTAGTGAGTTAGGGATGTTAAACATGAACGGATTATTGCATGATGTTTTAAATTGCATATTTAAGTTTAAGCAATCCTTGTAAATATACTGTATATATTCCTTAAAAGATATAAAAAACAAACAAACAAAATGAAAAAGAAAACTCAAAAAAAGATTTTTCTTATTTTTGTACAGTTTTATTTTATTAGCATATTATATTATATTTTAATATTATTGTTATTTTCAACTTTTGGTATCATTAGTTATATACAAGTGTGTATAGTTTTATTTGTTTTACAACTTGGCATACTTATTTTTAGTTATTTTTTAAAAAAAAAACAAAAAAAATGTGTGTTGATTATTTCACGTCTCCTTTGAGAAGTAGGAAAGATTTATGAGCTTGATAATCCAATAGTTTCTAAAAGTGAGATCCTAATCATTGGCATCAATCTCTATCCAAGATCTTAGAACCAAACACTCAAACACTATCACATCCATCTCTCTAACCATTAAATAGAATACCTAACTATTCAGAATGAGGGAGTCAATGCCTTGATTGCATTTAATAAGGTTTGTATTGTGAGTGAACCAACAGCTCTGTCTCCAGAAAGGTGATTCAGATATATAAACTGAGACAACTGTTAGCTCATCTGTGTTCTCTCAAAAGGATACAGACTTGAAAAAGGTAAAACTGTTACTAGGTTCATTCTCTCAACATAGTGAGTCTATTAAATTCAGCCTGTCAGCCAAGGCTACCAGCAAAGAGTTAATTTCATCTGACATTTTTCAAGAAACCACAAATATTGTCTTATTTTTAGGGACCAAAAAGGGACCAACAATTTAAGGACAAACTTGGGACCAAAAAGGGACCAAGACAGAGCAATTGAAATGTCACAGTAAGGATGAATTGACGGTAGCAATTATTCTAAACTTCCATATCAAGGAAGGAAGAATGATTGATGATTCTGACTGAATCATCATGCCTTCACAGGTGTCAGGAGGAAACTTGGATCATGTGCTACATTATAGATCCTTGTCTCCCTCCCCAGATGGAACATATCTGGATTCCTAACGGAATAGATTATCTTAGATGATCAGCAACTCATTGAATCTATTCCTGAAGCAATTCAGTTTTCAAAGTCAAATATTTTAATGGATTCAATTGAGGACGGGGATTTGCGAAACCCCATTGCACCACCAGTGACCTCTCTTGAAGGGGCTATGGTGATCTTTCTTACAGGTACAAAAGACTGTGTGATCCGTACTGAGAGAGAGAAATAGTGATGTGAGAAAAGAGTAAAACACAAGTGAGAAAGAGTGAAAATATATATTCTATGAGTGAAACACTTAGAGAGTATATGAGCAAAACACTTGTGAGAAACACAAAGCAAAATCATACACTAGCACAATTACCAAATCCTATTCCCAACTCCCTGTTACAGATTTCTAATGTTACTCATCTAAGGGGGAGGAAATTTCTTCTGAAGAGGATTACTCAACTAAGGGGGAGAAGTGTTGAACAAAGACCTTTTCCAGAAATGTTAAGCGTTGAAGAAGATCTGAAAAGCGAGAAGTGTTGAACAACCTTTTCCAAAAGAGGATTACTTAATTGTTGAACAAGAAAAGTTGGATAATTCACAAAAGGGGAGAATGAATCTACCTTAGGAGAGAAGTGAAGACAGAAGTTGGAGAAACATAGAAGAAGTGGTAAGAAGAGAACAAGACTTCATCCATGCCATCCTAAGGGAGAGTAGTGATGAATCTGAGAAATGAAGATAATACTACTTATATAATATGTTCAGTACTAGAGGAACAAACATGTTTCATTTCAGTTACTCAAGAAATCTGGAAATGTATTATATGATCCAGAAAACAATTTATTATTTACAGTTTTTAATTGTCTTATTAATTTCTTAGTTTTTAGTTGAGTTATCCTCTAGGAATTTGTGTGTTAAATGATTAACAACAAATAGGGGGAGATTGAAAGGCATATGACTAGGCCTATTTGTAATAATTAGATGACAACTCAACTCAGATAAGAAACTGTAGTAAATAATAAATACATAACAAGAATCAAGACGAAGAATGTAAACTAGACACGAAGAATCAGAATATCTGAAGACTTATGATGAGGTTGCTATTCAACACTGGAAGAAGTTCATTTATTTGTTCAAGCATCAGTGAAAACTAAAGTGGTAGTATTTCAAAAGATTCATAGTGGCTACTACACGAAGATTCCAGAAGAAGAAAAACACTAAGAGGAAATTCAGTAAAGCTAAAGAAGGACAGAAGACCATAGCTTAAAGTTAAAAGGTGAAGAATATTTATTATAGTATGACACAAATGAACCACACAGTACATTTGTGTGTCAACTAAAATAATAAATATTCATCATCTAGCTCAAGTGGTTTAGTGACAGAAGACACAACGAAGACGGGAAGATTTCAAGACTAACAACACGATCATGCAAATACAGATAGTATTTTAATTCTACTATTAAAAGATATTTGATTATTTAATTTATATAATTAAATTATTTCAAGTTGAATTTAATTTAATTTATAAATTATTTAATTAAATAAAGTAGAATTAATTTATTATAAAAGATATGACTTTATATGACCTTTAATATAATTTAAATGGCTTAAATAAAAGTCATACCGAATTATACGAAAAAGTCATACCGAATTTTCTAAAGGAAAAAAGTCATACCGAATTTTTTGATGAAAAGGTCATACCGAAGCTGAAGAAAAAAAGTCATATCGAGAAGAAAAATGGTCATACCGAGTTCTATTAGAAAAAGGTCATACCGAACCTTTTTTTATTATATTAAAAAGTCATAACGATTTTTTAATTAATAAAGAAAAAGGTCATACCAATTTTCTGATGAACAAAAGGTCATACCGAGTTATTTTTTATTATATTAAAAAGTCATAACGATTTTTTAATTAATAAAAAAGGTCATACCGAATTTTAGAAGTCATACCCAGCCTTTTAGAAAGTCATACAAGTGTTAAAAATGTCATACTGGCTTAAATAAAGTCTGTAAAATGTCCTGTTCTAGAAAGTCATACAAGCTTTAGAATTCCTCTATAAATATGAGGGTTGCACTTCATATTTCAGTCGATTGAAAACATTCAAATTCAGAAATTTGTATGCAATGTAATTGAAAGGCAGAGTGTCTAAACTTGTAACACTATAACTTATGTAACTCAACTAAAGAAAAGATACTTAACCCGAAGACAATCAAGAACGAGAAGTCACAAAGAAATCAATACAAATGAAGACAAAGTAATTGATACAATTCAACATGTTAAATATCATCAAACAAAGAAGAAATCATTGGAAGAAGTTCAAGTCAAAATTGTTCATGCCCTAGTGATTTGTTACTCAAAGAATCAAGATCATAACTATCAGTATCAATAAGACTAATTGATTTCAAGTGAAGAAAAAGGAAAGCAATTGTTGGAAAGCCACATTTCTAATTAAACATGGTAATCTATTCAGAAGCAAGAACCCTATCAAGACTAGTCACTTATGAACCAGACCAGTGCATCAAGTGTCAGGACATTGATAGCAAGTTTATGTCAGTAGTAGAAATCCATGTTCAAGAGCTTGTTGAAGAAAATAGAAGACAAGAAGAAATCACAAGTTCAAGATGTTGCATTGAAGTTTCAAGTTGAAGCCCAGAATTTCTCTAAGTACTTATAAGGGAACCTATGTAGAAATTCCTATCTAGAAATTCTGGATAAGTTTCTACTTAGAGCCAAGTAGAAATTCTGGAGGTGGAAATATTTTCTAAGTACTCAACTCAGGAAGCTATCTCGAATTTCCTATGTAGAAATTCTCAAGTAGAATTTTCTATGTAGAAATTCCCAAGTCAAATTTCCTATGTAGAAATTCCTAAGTAGAAATTCTTATGTAGAAATTCTACTTAGAATTCGAGATAGGGCCAAGTAGAATTTCCTATGTAGAAATTCTACATAGAGGACAGTTTCAACATGACACATGGCATCATCTGGGTGGCAGATTTCCAAGCTTTCAAGACAAGATAAGATTCACGTGGACAACAATGGGCCACCCATATCTTATCTTTTGAAGACTACAAGTCATAGATTACAAAGTAGTATAAAAAGAAGTACTTGTGTAATTTTACAAAGAGAGAGCAATATTGAGAGAAACACTTGTAAAAGAGAGAGAGTATATTCACAGAACTTAGTATCATTTACTACCCTCTTTACTTCTGTTGTACTATTGTAATGAATATTGTAGCAACCCTTTCAAGTTATATATAAGACATATATTCCTTGAATCATTGTTCATTTATTACATAGTATTTATTGCCTCTTAAATCTAAAAAGTTGTATTCAACCCGCCCATCTACAACACATTTGGACCTAACAATTGGTATCAGAGCTTTATGTTTGACAAACAAAACATAGATCCTTGTGTTTGGTAGAAGATTAGTGAGTTTTTATTTCCAGATCCAATTTTCAAGTTTTTCTTGAAAAGAGTGCTTTAATTATTTTCTAAGTGAAAACTCATCCCAAAAATTATTTAAATACTCCAGGTGAGATTATTTAGCTTGGGTGGATTTTAGATAATTTTTGTGAATTAATCTGGGTACTTTGGTTTGTGTTGTTCTTCACGTGTTCATCACTGTTCTTGATAAAGAAGACAAAACCAGCAACTTTTGATTTCCTTTTCAAAAAGACAAAAAGTGAAAAAGGTGTTATTGGCTTTTGATTGGACAAAATACTCACTGCACAAAAAGAATTACAGAAGACTCTGTACCTTTCACGTGGGTGTTAGGTGAGTTAGGTGAGACAAGCCACAAAAGTCAAAAAGTGTGAAAGAGATAATATTGTTTATTCAATATTAAAAGTGACCAGCAGTAAAAATTTCTCTAAGTACAAAAGTTCTACATAGAATATCTACTTGAGAATTTCTACTTAGAAATTTCGACTTGACAGAATTTCTACTTAGAAATTTCGACCTGACAAAATTTCGACTTGGTGAAATTTCGACTTAGGCAAAAGTTCTACATAGATTTTCTACTTAGCCTAGTCTTGGGTACTTAGATTTTTTTTGGTGACCAGAATTTGAACTTTGATTTATTTTGAGATAATTCAATTTTCTTTTAATTACTGTTCAAGTAATAAGAAAAGTTTGTTATCTCTACTATAAATCTACATTAAGATGGCACCTAAAAATCAATTCAAGATTTCATTGTTCGACCGAGATCACTACGAAGAATGGGTGTTGAGAATGAAATTATACCTTGAGTCCATTAATCCTGAATATTTGGAAGTCCTTGACAAAGGTAAATTTGTTCCGATGGTGGTTGTTCCTGAGCATATGGAAGGAGATGTGGTTGTACCACAACGGTCTGAGCCTAAAAAGGCAGCGGACTTTTCAGATGCTGATAAAGAGCAGATAGCCTTCGATACATCCGTTCGACAAACCCTGGTGGAATCCCTAGAGGTACTGCTGAGGTCAGAAGTAACAAGACACTCATACTCAAGATGGAGTATGACACTTTCAGAATAAGAAAAGGAGAAAGCATAATAGATGTCTATCTAAGATTCAGTCAGTTGGTGTTGGATTTGAATCTGAGAGGTATAACTCTCCCCATGGTTGAAGTCAACATAAGATATCTAAGGAACCAGCCGAAGAGCATTGAGCATAGAGTCTACGCTGTAAGAGAAACCAGAGATTTGCATTCAACTTCTCTGGAAGAATATTATGGAATTCTAAAGACCTATGAGCTGGAGACCCTTCAAGATCAAGCATGGGACAATGATTCACGAGGAAAAGAAGTTGCATCAGGATTAGTTGCTGATGAGGAAGAGTCTAAGAAGGCAATAGTTGCAGAAAAACCTAGATCATCACCTGCACCACATCAAGTTGAAAATGATGATGAGTGCACCTCCAATAGTGATGATGACTACTTCACCCAAGAAGAGCTGGACAACATGGATGATAGTGTCGTGGCATACAGGGCAAGGAAGTTCAGCAATATAAGATTCAGAAAGAGTAACCGACCGTAGAGAAAATCTTCATCTTTCTATCGGGTTACTAGGGGTGGTGGTAGTTCTTCAGGTTACAAAGGGAAAGGCAAGAGTACCAGCTACAAATCTCCTTTGGATTTCAAAATGAAGTTCAAATGCTATAACTGTGGTGAAGCTGGACATTTTGCTACTGACTGCAAGAAGCCGAAACAGACTTATCCAAAAGAGACTTATGAAGCCCTCAAAAGCAAGTATGAAGCCCTGGTAAAGGAAAGACATGGAAAGAAAGCTTTAGTTGTTACTGAAGGCAGAGCTTGGGATGATTCAGATGAGGAAGAAGTTATTCATGCAAACTTTGCCCTCATGGCTGAGACATCAGAAGAACCAGAGGTACCAGTTCTAACCCTTAAGGAAGAAATGTCTATTGATGATTATAAGGTGCAGAACGGGGATCTTAGCGAAGAGATCTATATGTTGTGCAAAAGCCTAAACACTTGTTGCCAAATGCAGAATGCTAGAGGCAAAAGTGGAAGAGTTAGAGGCTACTTGCACTGTAGATACTTCCCTAAGAGACTCTATTAAATCTTTAGAACACAAGTTTAACCTAAAAGAAGAAATAGAAGCATGTCTTAGGAATAAACTAGCTGAGTTAGAAACTAAATACGAAGCTTATTAACTAGCTGCTAGTAAGGTGAATGTTGATAGTGACACATTTAAGAAGATAACTGGAGTTGGTGTAGGACTTGACTATTCTAACTTATCTAAGAAAGAAGGAAAAAGACCTGTAGACACTAGTTCCAGTAAGACCAAAACTGAAATACCAACATTTCTTAAATCAGCTGTCAAACCCATCTTTAAACATTTCGTTCCTCAAGAAGAAGAAGAGACTGAATTATTAGTTAGATATGAAATAGAGATGGAAGATCGAAAGAAAGAAAGAAAGAAAAACCTGTAACTCCTATCAAATCAGTTAAAATCAAATCCCCTAGAGAAGAATCTAGACAAGGATTAGGAGCTAAGGCTGTTAAACAACAGAGTAAAAAGGAGAAAGGCATAAAAGAGGTTAAGGCAGAACGTGTAAAGAAAGAGTGTTATCACTGTAAATCTACTGAACATCTTTCTTATGCATGCAAATCTAACATGAATATTCCTGTTGCACATGTCATGCCTGTACCACACACAATGAATAACATGAATATGAATCATGCACAATGTGGTCAACCTAATTGTATGCCATGCACTTTTAACGTCATGCAAACGTTTGTGAATTTGATGAATGCAACTAGCCAAACATGTCAAAACTCTTCTGCTAGTTCTAATGTCAAAAAGAAGCATGTAAGAGCTAAGACTGCCAGTCCTCCTAAAGTTAGGAGTGACAAGTCTTCTCCTAAGACTGACAAATCTATCAAGTCTAAAAAAGGAAAAGACAAAGTCGAAAACTCGAGTAATGTTAAAGTAGGTGCATCTCTTGTTGTTAAATCTGATAATTCTCGATCTTATAGAAAAGCCGGGCCCAATCAAACTTGGGTTCCGAAGAACGTCTAATCAATCTGTCATTGCAGGGCATTAAGCGAAACAGAAATAAGGTTATATGGGTGCTAGACAGTGGAGCATCGAGGCATATGACAGGAAGCAAGTCCCTGCTTACAGAGTTGGTTATGAAGGCTGGCCCCTATGCCACCTTTGGAGATGACAGCATTGGTGTGACAAAGGGATATGGCAAACTGAAATCTGGTAATGTCATAATTGAAGATGTTTCCTATGTTGAGGGATTGAAACATAATCTGTTGAGTATCAGTCAATTTTGTGACAAAAGATATGAAATTGTATTCAACAAGAAAGGTGTATCAATCACTCACATTAAGGAAGGTTCATTGGCTTTGAGAGGAGTTCGAAAGGCAGATCTGTTCGTTGCTGACATGGATTCGGCAAACCAGAATGAAGTGACCTGTTTCTACAGCAAAGCGTCAGATGATGAAAGCTGGCTATGGCATAAGAAGATGTCTCACTTAAACTGCAAAACGATGAATGCTCTCGCAAGGAGAGAATTGGTGAGAGATCTACCTCAAATGGAGTTTGCTCCTAAAGGACTTTGTGAAGCCTGTGAAATGGGAAAGTCAAAGCGAGTGTCGCATAAGAGCAAAGAAATTTCTAGTATCACTGAGCCTCTGCAACTCCTTCATATGGATTTATTTGGCCCAGTGAATGTCCTATCTTTGTCTAGGAAAAAATATGCACTGGTAACCGTGGATGACTTCTCCAAGTATACATGGGTATTGTTCGTAATGATAAAAGACGAAGTACCTTTCCAAATCATTGATCACATCACGGAGATTGAAAATGTTTCAACACTCATTGTGAAAATGATTAGATCAGACAATGGCACATAATTTAAAAATGCGATACTGAATGATTTCTGTGTGTCTAGGGGAATACGTCATCAGTACTCAGCCCCGAGAACTCCACAGCAGAATGGAGTAGTTGAAAGGAAGAACAGAACATTGGTTGAAGCAGCAAGAGCTTTGTTATATGAATCGAAACTTCCTCTATACTTTTGGGCTGAAGCAGTGAGTACAGTGTGTTACACTCTAAATAGAACCTTGATAATAAAAAATAAAGAAAAGACACCATGTGAACTAATGAATAACAGAAGACCAACAATCATATACTTTCATGTCTTTGGAGCTAAATGCTATGTCCTTATAGAGGATGCAAATCTAGGCAAGTTTGAAGCAAAAGCACGTGAAGGGATATTTGTTGGTTATTCTACAAATACGGTGGCAGCTTATCGGGTATTCTTAATGGATGATCGGAAAGTGATTGAAAGCTACAATGTCAGATTCGACGATACCAAACTCCCATCAATTTCTAAAGATAATAGTGAACCTGAGTCCCTAAAATTTCAGAATCTGAACTTGGATGAAGTTGAGGATGAACCTGAGTTAGTTGTTACTTCAAATATACTAAGTGTTCGTGAAGAAATACCTGCTGAGTCTAGTGATCAATCGAATTCTACGAGATCAGAAGATACTTCTTCCGCACGTACTGGCAATAACTTAGGGGGAGTAAATAGCAGCTCAAGGACAAGTGATCAAGACTCGAGGAGAAATGACACTAGTTCTGTAGGAGCTGGCACTAACTCAGGGGGAGTTAGTAGAAATAACACAAGTAGTCAGCACAACAATTCAGAAAATCAAGCTGAATCATCAAGACAATTACCAAGAGAACGGGTATGGAGTAGAGACCATCCATTTGAATTAATTATTGGTGATCCAAATGCTGGTGTGACTACAAGAAGATCTACAAGAGCTGACCTGGCTAATATCTGCTTGTACTCTGGGTTCTTGTCCAAACTGGAACCTAAAGAAATAGAAGAAGCTCTTGGTGATGCTGATTGGGTGATTGCTATGCAAGAGGAACTCAATCAGTTTGAAAGGCAGAAAGTTTGGAAGCTGGTACCCCGACTAAAGAACAGATCAGTAATTGGAACTAAGTGGGTATACAGAAATAAACTGGATGAAAACGGACTTGGAACACGAAACAAGGCTCGTTTGGTAGCGAAAGGTTACTCTCAACGAGAGGGAATAGATTATGATGAAATCTACGCTCCAGTTGCAAGACTTGAGGCAGTCAGGATGTTCTTGGCCTTTGCAGCACACAAGAACTTCAAGGTTTTTCAGATGGATGTGAAAAGTGCCTTCCTGAATGGAGAGTTAGAAGAAGAAGTGTATCTGGAACAGCCACCAGGCTTCATTGATCCAGAACTTGAAGATTTTGTGTATCTTCTCTTCAAAGCTGTCTGTGGCCTCAGGCAATCCCCAAGACGATGGTATGAAACTCTATCCTTGTTCTTAATTGAAAGTGGTTTTACTAGGGGAGTAATTGATAAAACATTGTTCTACAAAAATGTAAAATGTGATTTGATATTTGTTCAAGTGTATGTGGACGATATTATTTTTGGGTCATCTAATGAGCGCTTGTGCGAGAAATTTGCCAAGTTAATGCAGGACAAGTATGAGATGAGCATGATGGGAGAGCTGTCCTTCTTCCTTAGATTACAGATCAGTCAGAGAAAATGAGGAATCTTTATTTGTCAATCCAAGTACATCAAAGATTTACTCAAGAAGTACAATCTAGAAGATGCATCAGCAGCTAAGACTCCCATGGCAACAACCACGAAGCTTGATGAAGACAAATCAGGTAAACCAGTTGACATCACAAGCTATCGAGGTATGATTGGCTCACTTCTCTATTTAACTGCAAGTAGATCTGATATCATGTTCGCAACTGGTTTGTGTGCAAGGTTCCAAACGGATCCTAGAGAGTCACATCTCATAGCCGTCAAACGAATTTTTAGGTATCTCAAGGGTACACCAAATCTAGGGATTTGGTATCCAAGAGATACAGGTTTTAATCTAATAGGCTATTTGGATTCAGACTATGCAGGTTGCAGGATTGATCGGAAAAGCACATCTGGTGCTTGTCAATTCCTAGGCAGAAGATTGGTATCCTGGCAAAGTAAAAAGCAACATACAGTATCTACTTCTACTGCTGAAGCTGAGTACATTGTTGCTGGAAGCTGTGTAGCTCAAATACTGTGGATGAGGAACCAATTGAAAGATTATGGCATGGAACATACAAAGATCCCAATCATGTGTGACAACACCAGTGCCATTGCCATGACCAACAATCCTGTAGATCACTCCAGAACCAAGTACATAGATATCCGGTATCACTTCATAAGAGAACATGTCGAGGAGGGGACTGTGGAGCTAAATTTTGTACCCACAATGCAACAAATTGCAGATATATTCACCAAACCTCTTGATGAAGTAACATTCAATAGGTTGGTTGGTGAATTGGGGATGCTTAACACAAGTTAGTAAATCCTTCTATCTACAAAATCCAAGTTTTTGATCCTTTACATATGTTTGTGTTCCTTCTTAAATGCCTAGTTGAAAACATATGTAAATAATCTGTAAAATTGCTCAAAATATCACTTCTGCATGCTATTTAATCATTATGAAATTAGACTTTTAAATGTTTAATTAATGATTATTATATGGTGTATGTTGTGTTATTTTTCATAAATTCACTGTGCATTTATTGTAATTATTAGTAAAAACTTTGAATTTATGCTCATTAAATTGCATGAACATAGGGGGAGTTAAATTCATGAATCTCTAAATTTGGCATGATTTTTAAATGAATTTTTCTATGTTTTTCATGTAATTTTTATGCCTTGAGAAGCCTTAGAATTGTCAAGGAATGTTTCTATTAATGGTTTTGTTTAAAAATCCTTGAATTGGTATTTATTTTAATTTGGCAAAATTTAATTACTATTTTTCTTGAAAAATTGCCAAATTTTACTCAGTACCTTCAAAATTTCGAGATAGGGTCTATCTCGAAACTCATCTCGAAATTTGACTTGAATTTCGACTTTGAGCTTCCAGGAGTGAAGTTTTGAAAATTCTAAGTCTGGTCAAATTTTCGACTTAGTGTCTATCTCGAACCTTATCTCGAAAATCGACTTAGAGTTCGAGATAGAGCTCCAAGTGTAAGTGATTTGGATTTTTCTAAGTCTGGGAAAAAGTGCGAGTTAGAGTCTATCTCGAAATTCATCTCGAAATTCGACTTGAAGTTCGAGTTAGAGTCTATCTCGAAATTCGACTTGAAGTTCGAGTTAGAGTCTATCTCGAAATTTATCTCGAAATTCGACTTGAAGTTCGAGTTAGAGTCTATCTCGAAATTTATCTCGAAATTCGACTTGAAGTTCGAGTTAGAGTCTATCTCGAAATTCGACTTGAAGTTCGTGATGGATTTTTCCCTAAGAGGTTTTATGCTGTTTAAATTGTTTAAATGAATTTAATTCGAGTTAGCCTCTATGTCGAAACTTATCTCGAATTTTGACTTGATGTTCGAGATAGAGTTCGAGATAGAGTTCGACATAGATGTTCGACATAGAGTTCGACTTAGGTTTCCTAGTATGTACTTAACGTTTTTTTATTTTCACAGGGGTATTTTTGTCATTTCACTATATTGCCTATGTATACAACACTAACCCGATTTTACTTTCACTTTTACCCAATTGTTTTAAAACCTAATTTTTTACAGCAGCCCTCCCTGCCTCCCACGACTGTTCATACTTTGTTACGTTTATATTGTGCGTGGTTTTGTGTTTAACACCGTGACTGTTCATCTTCACAGATACATACATACACACACTTCTCACATACATATTATTACTGCAGATTTTGTTTTCACAGTAGTTTGTTGGTGATTGCTGTTTAATTCCGTAGTTTAATTCTCGATACAACATCACAGTTGTTTTCTAAATTAAAAGGGATTAAAATAATTTTTTATATAAATATAAAATGTCTCACCAATTTTCACTTGCCAAACATAACTTTTATAATATTCCTACGGAAATTGGTGATCAACTCCCACGTTTCAAGTTTTTGGTACGATTTCTTAATTTGTACTCCAAAGCTAGTACTGCATTCACTGCAAAACCAACACTGGTCCATGATGCTTTGCAGCAGTTATGGACTAGTGCGATTACTTTTGGGAGTAAATCGACCCCCTACGGTTTTACTTTTACCTTGGAGGGTCAAAATTTTGTGGTTACAGAGGCTATTTTTAATAGAGTTCTTGGTTTCCCAGTCAAGGATTCTTATGACCCTGAACCTACAGCGGCCGAGCGCCAACGATTTTTTGAAGAGATAGGATGTTATCCTCCCCTGGACGACCATCCACTTCAAATATTCAAAAACAATTTTTTCATGTGGAATGGAATTACTTTTTCGAGGCCATTACTAGATGCTTCCGGGCACGCGAAAGAGATTTTCATCAAATTTCCATTCCCATGCAGATTTTTGGTGTTTCCCTAGCCCATGAACTAAACATTAATTATGGAAGGCTCGTTCTTTCAGAACTAGTGGCTACATTGGGATCACCTGCTACCAGAGACATTTCAAACAATGATATTGTCTGCTGGTATCCTCGTTTCTTGCAAATGCTTATTAATCATCTTGTACCATCTAATACTTTATCTCGTAGGCACGCATTTGTTAGAAGTTCCACCTCTGCACCTCTAGGCATGGGCACTAAGTCACTAACCACTATTGCTAACCAGGATAAACATCAGGGTAAACGTATGTCTATTCCTGAGAACATCCAAGTGTGGCTTTCTTATGATGCAGGTGTAACTACTCTTGCGGGGACTTCTCAACTCTCATCACATGCTCAGAATCCATCTGCCCATCATGATGCATTTCAAGGGATTCCTGAAGAGCGTATTGATGACGAACAAGATGAGGGCCAATCTCTCAGTCACTTCCCAGCCAGGCACAGAGAACAACAACCGTCTCCTAGGACATCACATGCTGATTCTGATCCCTTTGCTGGTCAAAGTAATAAAGGAGGTACTTTCTTAGAACCTAACACTCCTTCTTCCACTAATTCTGATTCCGTGGCCCAAGATTCTGCTAGCTCGCAGGATCTATCCCAGGGTGATAGCCAAATTTCTGCGTCTGATTCCCTATCACCCCTGTTAACGGGAGTTAAAAGGCCGGCATCCATAGAATTAGGTGAGAGTTCTGATGAGAGTAACCCCGAAGTGCAGCCAGTTTTACGGAAGCGAGCCAAAATTTCACAAGCTGCTACTTCACAAGCCCAGTCCATCCCTAGAGTGTTTATCACAACCACTCCACCTCACGAGAGTGGTTCTCCCCTTGCACAGTCAACACCTAGGATGATTGGTGAGGATTCAGTGCCTTCTGAAGTGCCTGTTGCTTCAGATAAGCCGAAAGTTTTAAGTGCTTCGAAAGTACCTTCACCGGTACGCCCTGATGCTGGAGAGAGGATCGGTTCTACTGTTGTACTTGAACACTCTGCAGCCTCTCAGCCTGAGATTCCACCTCAGGACAAAACAGGATACATAGATCCCATAACTGCTCCTAATTTTTCTTATCCAGTTTCTGCAGGTACTGCTTTGAATCTGAGTGATATTATTGAAGACATACACGAGCGTGAGACAGGGAGTGAGTGTGAGCGTTTAGGGAGTGAGGGACCTTCATTTTTAAGGCCCAAAACTGAGCGACAAACACAAACAGAACAATTTTTAGAGCGAGAAAACCTAAGCCAAACACAGTCCCTGGTTCTTCAAACTCTTGATACGCGTATGTCAGCAGTGGAAAATCAGATAAAACAGTTTGGGCAGTCTATGGGGCAGTTAAGGATTAACGTTGGAGATCACAATAGCGCTCTTGATGACTACGCAGCACGTATGGCCATTCAAGCTGAAGCTTTAAATGATATGACGAACAAAGTCAATGACTTAGGCCATGCTGGTGGTGTTTTAGGCAACACTCTGTATGAAAGAATGGGGAGTGTAGAGAGCGTTTTGCATACAATGGCAATGGAGGTTAGTCGAATGATGTATGCAGTTCGACATTTAGTTCCCCCGGAGTGCTTCGATGAACAATACACTCAACCTCCCCCAACTGGTGATGGTGCCGGTGGTGCTGGTGGAACTACTACTGGATTTTCTGGTTTTGGTTCAAGTGCTGGTGGATCTGGTGCACGAGGTGATGTTCAGGATAACTCACCTAAGGGGGAGAGAGAAGGTAATGAGACGACACAACAGTCACCCCTTGCTGAAGAAGAGATTGATCCAATGGTGACTGATGAGGAGGCTCAGAGGAAGCGAAAGGGTAAAGCAGTGATAGTTGAACAAGAACAGCCATTCATTGACTTTGGTGATCGACAGGAACATGTACAAGTTGATTCAGATTCTGATATGGAGGACGTGCCTCTAGCACACGCAATTAAGAGATCCTTGGAGGAACAAGGTGGAGGTGCTGGGGCGTCTGCTGAAGAAATTCATGTTGATGAAGAAACCCTGAAAGCTCAACAGTTGGCTCTGGAACAAGCTCAATTCTTTAAAATGAAGATGATGCAAGATAAGGCTATTTTTCTTGAGAAGCAAGTGGAGCTCAAGGAAAAGCAGTTTGATCATGAGCTTGCCAAGCTAGCTGATCCTCAAATTGATTTGGACAGAAGAAGGATTGGACAAAAATGGGACGATGCACGGAAGATACTGATGGGGACTTGTGCAAAAGGAATTCATAACAAGGAGGCAGATGACTTGTTCTTCAACTTGAATATGAAGAATCCAATGACGGTGGACTACATAAGTGCATTGAAAAGAATGATTTCTAAAGTCCGTGTTGGATACAAAATGGTGGATAAGGAATGGCAAGTCATTATGTCTTTAGTTGATGGAGCCCCCATGTCTTTCATGTACGTAGATGATCAGTTCATGTCGAGAAGATCTGCGTCAGAGTTGTTCTTGCTAGCAACTAAAATTCAATATTCTCAAGCTGATGAGCTAAGCATTCTGTATAGAGATCAGTTAATGCAGCTAGCAGAGGACAAGGGACCAGAATTCTCAGCCAATCCAGATGTTGTCCGGATGGTGGTAGATGGAAAGATGAAGAGGATTAGTATGGAAGAGAATGATTTAATGGCTCTATCGGTGGAATCTCTTAAAGCCGTTTGCAGACAAATGATGGGTAAGGGATTCACCTCAGATGTTAAAGAAAAATCAGTAGAGTACATTGAAAAGATAATCTTCCAGAAGAGCAACGAAATATGGAAATGCGATGTCATTACTCCAAATCCTCTGGATAACGTGAAGATTGAGCCAGAGCTAATGCAAAGAAAATGGAATATTCTACAGGCTGTGAAAAGCGTAGATGAAGCTCTGACTCTTCCTTCAAGACCACTGGAACAAGGAGAGATAAGGGAGGCAGTTGGTGTTCCAGGAAGAGAGAGTGTATACTGGATTCATTCTTACATCTATGATACAGCTGATGCCTTGGTGTTCATTGATGCAGACCAGAAACAAACCTTGTTGCATATGAGTAGGAAATGGCTGCTGCAGAATCAAGATGATGCATTTCTAGACAAAGTCAGAGAAGAATTCAAATGGGGTGAAGTAGAGGATATGTTTGTGGATGAAAAGCAGAGATTACTAAAGTACTTGTCTGAGGTAGTACAGGAGAAAAGGCGAATGGAGTCAGATGCGGCTAGTAGGTTCAATACCAACCGTGTCACGGGCTACCCTAATATGATCTACTGTCAGTTCAAGGCTGATAAAAAACATTGGAAGCCTCAACTCATCATGAAGAATTTTGAGGACATTCCAAAGATCAGGACTACTCAGGAGGTAGACAAACTTCGAAGGCTTTTCAGACATCCATATCCAGAACCCAAGAATCCTCTAGAAATGGAAGCAGTAAGTCTGTTGAACGCAAGATGGAAAAAGCTACATGATCCAGAATACAAAAGAGAACAGCAAAGGAAAGAAAGGTGCAGAAGAAAGGAAGAAGATGAGCGCAGTGCTGTTAAAAAAGTTAGAAAGGGGAAACAGAATTAGAATTAAAACTCAAAGGGATGTGAACTTGAAGTTGGAAAAATTTCATATCTTTTGGTTGCTCTAACTCACTTGAGGAAAATTCACCTGACCACGGTATGCGAGATAGGCTAATTTACCATACTGTAACCGTGAATCAGAGTGGATCCAATAAGGTGATATGAGTTGGACTGAAAGGTATGAAATAATCCAGGTGATAGAGATCATTTCAATGGTCTTTAATTCGAGGTTCGAATTCTCTGTCTAGCTTATGTTTTATTTTCTAAAAGTTCTTTGTATTCTTTTCAAATTTTTCATTCAATTGTAAAATGTACAAGACATTTATGTTACTTATCTTTTCTCGTCTCATTATTTAGTTGAGTTATCCTTCTTTAATTTGAATGTCATTGTTAGACAATCAAATAGGGGGAGATTGAAAGGCAGAGTGTCTAAACTTGTAACACTATAACTTATGTAACTCAACTAAAGAAAAGATACTTAACCCGAAGACAATCAAGAACGAGAAGTCCCAAAGAAATCAATACAAATGAAGACAAAGTAATTGATACAATTCAACATGTTAAATATGATCAAACAAAGAAGAAATCATTGGAAGAAGTTCAAGTCAAAATTGTTCATGCCCCAGTGATTTTTTACTCAAAGAATCAAGATCATAACTATAAGTATCAATAAGACTAATTGATTTCAAGTGAAGAAGAAGGAAAGCAATTGTTAGAAAGCCACATTTCTAATTAAACATGGTAATCTATTCAGAAGCAAGAACCCTATCAAGACTAGTCACTTATGAACCAGACCAGTGCATCAAGTGTCAGGACATTGATAGCAAGTTTATGTCAGTAGTAGAAATCCATGTTCAAGAGCTTGTTGAAGAAAATAGAAGACAAGAAGAAATCACAAGTTCAAGATGTTGCATTGAAGTTTCAAGTTGAAGCCCAGAATTTCTCTAAGTACTTACAAGGGAACCTATGTAGAAATTCCTATCTAGAAATTCTGGATAAGTTTCTACTTAAAGCCAAGTAGAAATTCTGGAGGTGAAAATATTTTCTAAGTACTCAACTCAGGAAGCTATCTCGAATTTCCTATGTAGAAATTCTCAAGTCGAATTTTCTATGTAGAAATTCCCAAGTCGAATTTCCTATGTAGAAATTCCTAAGTAGAAATTCCTATGTAGAAATTCTACTTAGAATTCGAGATAGAGCCAAGTAGAATTTCCTATGTAGAAATTCTACATAGAGACAGTTTCAACATGATACATGGCATCATCTGGGTGGCAGATTTCCAAGCTTTCAAGACAAGATAAGATTCACGTGGACAACAATGGGCCACCCATATCTTATCTTTTGAAGACTACAAGTCATAGATTACAAAGTAGTATAAAAAGAAGTACTTGTGTAATTTTACAAAGAGAGAGCAATATTGAGAGAAACACTTGTAAAAGAGAGAGAGTATATTCACAGAGCTTAGTATCATTTACTACCCTCTTTACTTTTGTGGTACTATTATAATGAATGTTGTAGCAACCCTTTCAAGTTATATATAAGACATATATTCCTTGAATCATTGTGTTCATTTATTACATAGTATTTATTTCCTCTTAAATCTAAAAAGTTGTATTCAACCCCCCCTCTACAACACATTTAGACCTAACAGTAATATTCACTGATTTCTGTGCAAAGTATTGGAATAAAATTGTTATACCCGAACACTTCATGTCGAATTCGTTCTAGAACATTTTATCAATTATATACAGTTTTCATCAAATAAATTTTGTAATACAATTCAGGTTAAAAATTATATCTTCTACTTGAATAGTATTTCATTAAAATTTATATTTCGTGATTAATTAAAATAATATTTTAAATTCGAAATTCCGTGACAATTTATAGATATTGTATTCAACCCCCCTTCTATAATATCAGGGACCAACAATCTTTCATTTCAGTTACTCAAGAAATCTGGAAATGCAGAATCTGATCCAGAAAAACAAGTAGCATTATTTACAAGTCTCGGACAATTACTTTTTCTAGTTGTTAGTTGAGTTATCCTCTCTATGAGATTTGTTTGCTAAGTTTAACAATTAAATAGGGGAGATTGTTGATGAGATTACGAAACTGTATGAATAGTAATCGTGATAACTCAACACTAGAACAGGATAAGTAAATAATAGTACGTCTACACAGAAATCAGGAAGAAATGAAGATAAGGCAAATACAGTGAATCAAGACATTAGAAGAAGTTTTGAAGTCTACTACAGGTCACTGAAAGAAGTTCATTAATATGTTCATGCCTCAGTGAAAAATAATGGGTAAAGACTTTCAGGGTTTCACAAGTGTTAAAGATTCAGTATAGAAGTGTCACTAGAAGATTTCAGTGTAAAGGCATTGATTGAAGATAGACAGTGTTTGAAGCATAGGAATCTAGAAGAATTGAAGACAAGGTAAAGACAAAGGTTAAAGAAGACAGCTGCAGTCTTGAAGTTATGCTCACTGAAAGAAGTTCATTTATATGTACAAGCGTCAGTGAAGAACAGAGAATAAAGTATTCAAGATTTTAGTAGTAATGAAGACGTTGTCTAAGTACCAGAAAAGATTCTAGTGAAAGTACGGTGTTTATTGATAGTCAGTGTTCGAAGCAATAAAGAATTGTAGCATTCATGCATTTTATTTTAAATGAAAATATGAAGATCAAGATCAGTGTTAGTCATTTGTGAACCAGACCAGTGCACTAAGTGCCAACACAAAGGAATTGGTCAACATGTTTATTGCACAAGAAGAATTGACAGAAATCCAAGTGAAGCCAAGTATGTAAGGATTGAAAAGAAGTTGAAAATACTCCAAGTCATTATACAAGGTGGAGAAAATCGACACATAGTATTACTAGGTGAAGAAATTCGACACATGCAATACAAGGGAGGTAAATTCGACACATAGATTTCCATATGCCAAAAAGAAGCTAAGTCATGTATACAAGGAGAAAAACTCGACACATGGCTATATATGGAAGAGAAAATCGACACATAGCTTGTAGTATGCCAAAAAGAATCTAAGTCAATTATACATGGAAGAAAAATCGACACATGCTTACACAAGGGAGAAGAATTCGACACATAGGTTCTTTGAATGATGAAAAATATTCTAAGACATATACTAGTGAAGAAAAGTCGACACATGCTCATACAAGGGATAAGAAATCGTCACATAAGTTCTTGGCATGATGAGAAATTCTCTAAGGCATATATAAGGGAAGAAAAAAATCGACACATGGTCATATATAGAAGTAAAATCGACACATATGAAACAAGTCAACTCTAGTCAACATACAAGGCAATATTATTCGACACATTGACCCTCTATGAAACATGGATTGTTTTCTAAGTACTAATACATGGAAACAATATTCGACACTTAGAAAATATCCACGGGATTCTCAAACTCAACTCAAGTCAACATACAGGGGAGAAGTTGTCGACACTTAGAAAGCTGTTCAATTATTATAAAGCCTACACTAAATAAACAAATGAATCTAATTCATTTGATCTATGTGTGTGTGAGAATACACACAACCACATAGAGAGATGCAGAGAGAAACTGAAGCCGGAGAAGAAGAGATACAAATCCATACACATACCTTCTTCACCAGAGTTTTATAATCTAGCTGGTTCATTATGTTGTAAATATATAGGGCTATTATAAAACACTCTCTATTAGATTGATTTCCTTTTGTACATTCATAGATCTATTCTTTGTAATATGAATCAGTCAGATCTCTTTGTTGTAGTGAAGAACTAATTTGTTCTTCGGAAACCGGTTCATTATAACCAGGTGTAGCACCCCTATGAGTTTATATACGAAAGATATATTCCCCGAAATTTGTCTCGTTTATTTACTTGCTAATTTTCTAGATCTTAACTGTTTATTCATAAAAAGAGAAAATTAGTAAGCCAGCCTCCTAAACACTACAAGGACTCGTACCCTCAACAAAAGTAATAATTTAATTATCCGCAAATTCTGAAAAGAATTTCAAATTGTTGTGAGTATCGTATTCAATCTCACTTCTACGATACTTCCAGGACCTAACACTCTGTCTCCAGTTGTGATGAATACTGCCTTGATGGATTTCATAAGAGCATGAAAGAACTGATTGATAGAAGGGTAACTATTGTGAGTTTTTCTCAAAGTCTTCTTGTCCTTTATACCTTCATTCTCTGTTAACCCAACTTCTGTTCTTTCTAGAAGGCCTCTTGCCATATCCCAATCTAGACCTAACCTTGATGGTTTCACTGGCATTTCTCTTCTCTGAATGTAGTGTCTGTAGTTTTCTCTTCTCACATGTTCCTGATTTTCCCTTGCCTCTTCATACTCTTTAACTCTAGACACATTTGAATTTAGAAGATCAAAATCTTTCATGTAGTCCATTTCATTAAACTGATAAGCTGAATCATTCATAAATTCATCAAATACTTCACCACCTCCTTGAGTGTCAGGATCATATGGCTCATATGGTTGGCAGACTTCACCTTCTTCAAGTCCATGTAATACCTCTAAGGGTATGTTTCTCTCCCCCTGAGATGGTGGAAGATTTGCTTCTATTAAAACCCCTTTTCCTTTATCTGCTTCAGATATCACTATTGCTTTTTCTTGATTCCCCATTTTCTCCCCCTTAGTTATGTTATCCTTTGAAGCCAAAACATAATGAGTTGCCAAAGTAGTAGACAGATTTGCTACAGCCAGTTCAATTGATTGTTTGAATTATAGAAAATCAAAGCGTTGACCCAGCTGGATGGTTTTGAGACCCTAAATGTCTTGTCTCATTAAAGTTACAGTATTCTCCAACTTCATAACCCTTTGAACTAGTGATGGTGTGTGAATTGTTGGAATATCTGTTGGGGCCTTGTGTGCCAGATCTGTGATATTTCTTGCACCTGATTCATCAATTGAATCATTACCAAGTGGAGAAGTACCTTGTAAAGGTTTATGCCTTGGCACTAACATAGCACCAGACTCAGTGACTATTGCCACTTCACGGTCTAGTGGAGCCTCATCTTGTAGAGATAAGTTTTCCTAAGAGAGTAAATCCCTTTGGGTATCCCACCTCACTCTATCGAGGGGTTGCCTTCTCATCTTGACCATAAATGGTAGTGAGAACTTCTTTTTTAGGAACTGGAGGTGTTAGTTCCAGTGTGGTCACCACATGTGATTCTTTAATGATTGTTTGTTGAGAATCAGTGATGCCAGCTAAAGCTTGTGAAGGTATGTCCACTCTAGGATCTACCTGAGATGGCTCTGCTACTGATGTAGCTGCTCCTTGAATGGAGCCCCGCCTCGCTCTATCGAAGGGTTGCCTCTCACTGATTCCACAAGTGGATGAGAGAACTTCCTTCGAAGGAACTGAAGGTTTTAAGTCCAGGGGGGTCACAACCTCAGACAATGTAATGAGTGGCTGATAAGAGTTTGTGATGCCCCCAATAGTTGGTGAAGGCATGACCTGCATTGGATCTACCGATGCAGGTTCTGCTACTGAATTAGCTAATTCCGTCAATTCCTCTTCGTTGTGTGCTACTAGATGTGAAACACTGTCAATGGTTTGAGGCTCTATGTGAGAATCTACCTAGTTGCAGAATAGGATGAACAGTTACCTCAGGCTCAACTAGTCTTCTTCAAGTTTGAGGTAGAGCTGTTTGGGATCCCTCACCTTCCATATGTGGTGCTGCTAAGGCACTATCTCCCTCATCTTCGAATTTTCTTTTAAGGGGTAGGAGTGAAGAAATAGGTGAGGATTGAATAGTGTTTAGTTCTAATTAAGGCATCAGTTAGAACATGTTGGGTTACAGATTCATTACCTTGTCCTACAGCCACTGAGGGTCCAGTTGATAGTTGTATGAAACTGTCATCTACAAGATTTTCAAGACCAATAAAGAGTGAGACAGAGCCATGAGGACTACCTTGCATACTACCTGTTGGAGAGCCGGGATGATATGAGTCTTGACTTATTGCTCTTTCGACTGAATCTCCACCAGATACAGCTTCTCCTCCTTAAGAAATTTGAACTTCTTCGGTTACCTGAGCCACTTCTTCTTCTTGGGTCATTTCAACTGCTGGAGTAGCTGCCACTTCTGGTTCAGGCTTAGGTGCTTACTCAATATTTTCAGGGCCTTGAGGATTTTCCCTTTCCATGTCTTCAACAGACCCTTGCCTAAATATTGTCATCTTAGCATCAAGGGGGTTTTAGTATTCTTCATTGTTTTGTAGTTAAGTTACAATTCTGTTATTTTGCTTGCCAGAAAAAGAAGTAACACTTGCAACATATAGAATCTTGTCAGCGTTAGTGGTTACCTCATTTAAGACAATATGTAGAAATCTTGGAAAGAAATATTCTACATTTCTTGCTTGTAAGATTTCATTACGACAAGTAACTTAGACAATAGAAGATGACCATAATTTCACTTAAGGTTAAGAGCAAAACCCATTCCTAGGATCTGGAAGAATTGAGGAATGTCCTGTTTGTTGGTGTTGTTATAGGAAAAATACTGTATGATCGTGTGGAAAAAGAAATTCCACTGATTTGGAAGAGAATTTTTACCCATCTCTCGCAAGTCATCGAGATTAAAGTTAACAAACCCAATGAAGATGAAGAACTGGCCTAATTGCTCAGGGGTAGGGTCAGGAACAAAATTATTTAAAGGAAACCGGAGAATCCTATTAAAATCATGTTCAGTCACCCTAATTACTCGATTAGCAACAGTAAAAGAAACTACCAATTCATCATTAGCTGACGAGTCAACCGCTGAACAGGAACAGTCTCATATCATATTATGATTTAATACGACGTCTGTCACTAGTGTGTATCTGACCCGTGAATATTCGAGTAACACTCTAGCCCATGCCCGATAGGGTTCATGTAGACTTCTAATGTTGTACTCGGCAACTAAATTCGTTATGGATACATTAAAAATCCCAACCATTTTTAACATGTAAAAATAATCTAATTTTTCAACTTAAGCAATATTATCCCGAATTGAAAATTTAAACTTCTCCGAAAAATATGAAAATAATATATGTAAAACTAGAGGAAATTTAAACTATGAAACTATTTTTATTTCGTATTTTTGATCAAAATTAAGCCCCAGAAAAAATCACAAAACTTAAAACACTTGAAAAACTTTTGACACCAAATAAACAACTGTTGGTATCAAAATAACCCCTGTATTCAGATCTACACAACTCCAGTTTTAAATTTTCAAAATAATAGCTAGAAGTGTAGATAAAGATGATCAAAGTTTCGAGTTTTAGAAAATAATCCGATTGTTAACAGAGTTTGTGTATTTGTGTAAGTAATAACAATCGAACAAGAGATAGACCGATAGCAATCGGTAGTGAGAGAAATATATATATATATATATATATATATATATATATATATATATATATATATATATATATATATATATATATATATATATATATATATATATATATATATATATATATATATATATAGTTGCCTAACAATCGGAGCAAGGTAAGTGAGTACCTTAACAATCGAAAATAAATTAAAAGAATTTTATTCCTCCGATTATTAAGAGTCACTACCAACTTGAAGTACCGATTGTTATTCAACTAATTTACACAACAGCAATCAGAGAAGTCAACAGGGTCAACAGAGTGTTTATTGACTATGCGATAACAATCGAAAAAATTCATCATAAAATAAAGGTAAATTAAAATACCCCGATTGTTGTGGCACTCACCTATATGCCCGATTGTTGTTCCGATTATTAGTAAAATACCAAACAAAACATGACAAAATAAAATAAAATAAACTAATAATCAATTGAAGTCTGTTTAACAATCGAAGGAATTTATAAATTAAAATTTAAAATTTAAACAATTAACACTACCCGATTGTTGCTAAGCAAAACACACTTTTTAAAACCTACAGACTTTAAGTTTAAAAAATAACTTATTTGTTGATTTTTAAAAAATAACAGATAATCAGTTTTAATTAAATAAAATACACTTAACAAATAATTTGAGTCTTCATAAAGTCAATTCAACAAATAATTATTAAATTAAAATTCTAAAATCCCTCGATAGTTATAACCTTAATTAATATATAATTACCTATAAATTGAAATAAATTCAATTCAACACACATAAACACTTAATAAATACTATAACTAATATAATAATATACAGGGGTGGTTGTTTTAATTCCTTGGGAAAAAAATTGTTCCATACCTTGCTGTTTTTGAAATCTCCAAAAATTTAAAAATAACCCAATCACAATCCAAATATATAAACTAGCAATCTATAAACCAGACAACCTATCATGCAAGTCTATACTAATGAAAAACAATTGCTACACGTTGATTTCTGTGAGAAAACACATAACATATAATCAACACAATCCAGGAAATTTCTCATAGAAAAACACAACCTGTCTGATATAGAATCTTCAACTTGATTTCATAAATTGAAATCTACTAAGTAATCCTAAACCACAGACTGTTATGCTGCTTGCTAATTAATTATATACAATGATGTAGTAACCAACTACTTATGCTATATCAACTAATTACCACAAAAGCATAACTGGTATACTTATGATAACTAGTATTGATATTCAGAAGCCAAAGACTACTAGTTAGACTGGAATTCACAAGCCCTTTGGATATTGATATTCAATAACTTGTGAGTCCATTCAACTTCTGGAAAACATATATCAATTTATACTTAACATCCCAAATTCACTAACTAACTTAGAGAAAATGGATTCATCTAGTTATTTCGTGAAGATGTCTGCAAGTTTTTGTTCTGTGGGTACAAAATGCAACTCCACAACTCCATTCATGACATGCTCTCGGATAAAGTGATACCTAATGACGATATGCTTGGTTCTCGAGTGCTAAACTGGATTATTGGTGTTAGGTCCAAAATCATCATAGAAGGGGGGGGTTGAATATGATATGGTAGATTTTTCATTTAATTGCGGATTAAGTGTTTGTGTTCTTGAGATATATATTTGACAATAAATAAAACACAACAGTTCGGGGAAATAATAATATATTATTAAATCCATGAGGTGCTACAATTCTAATCAGTAGATTAGCTGCAATGGGTTCAAAACAATATTACAACACAGATACTGTAACACCCCCAGATCCGGAGTCAGGAATCCAGGTTGTCACTATCCAATTTCCACAATAATAACACTCACCTGCTTTAACAATTATAATAACTAAACATAAAAGCAGTGACCCCAAACCAAATACACAACTCGAGTTATAGTCTCAGGAAATAAACTTAAAATAGTAACAGTTATTACAAACCAACGTAACCTCAGGATCTCACACTACTAATATAACTTCTTCATGATGTTACATTAGAAGTAAACATTATTCCAAGATTTATTGTCAAGTTACATATTTTACAACAAGTCTAGGATTCTAATCTGAAATTCTATCTTTCTTACACCATTTATCGAAGTCCTGAACCTGACTAGCTCAAGCTCGAATCTTCCTATTCCTTAGCATAATACTCGAGGTAGACAATTCATAGTCATCTCTTTCTGCAAGATATAAGGTTTACAAAAAGCAAGAATGAGCCAAAGAATGCTCAGCAAGTTATTTATCAGAATATTTCAAGGAAAAAGGTGATAGCCATAATTATCCCAACTGGATATTCAACAATAAAAGTATATAACTTGCAACCTGATTGAAGATGTATAGCCTAGTTATATCTCAACAATAAATGAATCAGGGTTCACGATGCAAGAAGATATTCACGATAATAATGCAGTTCACGTTACTGCAATACAACAATTTAAGTTCATAATTTTTTAGACTGACAAAATCAATAACTTAGCACAATGGCCTCAACCACAGAGTACCATTCATTTGAGTATCAATAAACAAGCAGTTCAGTATACTGCGAAAAGAATGAATGAAAGTTCAACAATTCCCATTAACACTATCAGTAACTTAGCACCATGGCTTTCGTTATAGTGTAGGAATAGTCAAAGTTCAACAGTTCCCATTAACACTATCAGTAACTAGCACATTGGCCTTCGTTATAGTGTAGGACCAATGAAAGTTCAACAATTCCCATTAACACTATCAGTAACTTAGCACCATGGCTTTCGTTATAGTGTAGGACCAATGAAAGTTCAACAGCTCCCATTAACACTATCAGTAACTCAACACCTAGACTTGCGTTATAGTGCAACATCAAATTCCAATTGGAAGAGGGGACTATGATTGGATATTTTTCAATGCCTTACTGTACGCGATGATCAGTCGCATTGTACAATAGAAGAACCAGTCACTTTCTCTACTAGTAGAAGGACAACCCCTTATCGGAACGTCACCCTAGGCAACTCATGGGCCTTTAATTACGCTGGGTCGCGCGTCACTCGACCTCTTACGCAACCTTACTCCAGTCCCTGGTGAATATGTAACACCATAGCTCAGTCTGGAAGGAACAATATATTCGAAATTCCCCCGGCTAACGATTATCCTCTCTAGGATTTCAATCAACAGATATGGAAGGGAATTTAATCCAACCTTCCAGAACGACAATAAATCATTGTAAGATTTCAATATCAGATAATAGATTGGCTCCCGAAACGGGGTGGGGTAATCTCGGAGTATGTGGGTTGACTCTCAGTCAACGAATTAATAAGCTAGAAATCATCGAATCAAGAAGGCTCAAGAATACGGCCGGGGAGCCGCTAATATATTTTATAATAACCTTAATAAAGGGTATTTAATTGGAGCTAGATATAAGTTTCAAAAGACCCAGGTATATACTGGAAGAATGTCAGGAATATTGATCCATTCTCTAATGTGGGGTGGTTAACCTAAAAATAACTGCAGAATATTTTATTGGTAATTAAATAACTAATATTAAATTACAAATAATATTTAAAGCATTTCCCGGAAGCTCCATTATATTTTAAAACTTCACAAAATATTGGAGTAAGGATTAGGGTTCTATACTAACCCTCAACCCTCAATAAACTGGGATATTAGATATAATCAGAGTCAAACAATTTTTAAATATTGTTTTACTTAAAACAATTGAACAACCACTGTCTTTTAAAGATCCCCAGTATTTAAATTATATTAAAATAATATTTAATATTACTTAAAAATAATCAAAGAATATGATTATAATTAAATAATTTTATTTTCATTGATCCACATTATTTAAATAATATTTAATTATATTAAATAATATTTAAATAATCCAAAGTGGAATTGAAAACCCTTCGTTCAGACAGAAACACGGGATCTCAGACTTTTTAAATAATATTTAATTAATAATTAAATAATATTTAATTAATAATTAATATTATTTAATAATTAAAAGAATGGTTGAAAATAATTAAATCGATGATCTTCATTAATAATCTCATAATACTCAAATAGATTTTTGAATTGAAATATTCTGGTAGTACCTACTACCGTTGAAAATACTCGACTATCCCCGGTTAACCATCGAGTACCCTGAATGGTAACTCGACGCACAGCACAGATATTCAATCTGGTTACATGCATACTCTAACTTTTCGAGAAGTTCAGAGTAGTAGAAGAATCAAGTTATAAAGGAACAAAACTGTTCAAGGTGAAATAGCAATGTACATTTTCAACAACAACAATGATCTGAGTAGTTCAAAACACAACAAAACTTTATAATCGAAGTACTTATTATAAAGTCAAAGATTTCAAGAATCTTGCATCACCATGAATCAATAATATTCTGATATAGAATAAAATGATAAAGTTAGAAACTTGCCTGGAGTCCAAGGAATGCTATTCCAACTTCTCCACGTTCCGGGTACTCTATAATCATATAAGAACCCACTCTTAGTATACATATGTATGTATTATGTTAATCGTAAATTTATACAATTTACTCCACATTTTGCCCGGTACTTCACCTCCTCGGGCCTATTTTAGCTATCCGAAAAGTTATCTTGACAATGCTTTTTAATCATGTTCCTTACATCTACATGTAGTCATGATATTCCTCAATAACTTCCGTTACTTGACCGACTCGAGACAAGTCCTCTAATTTGCTCGAAATCGTTTCCCAAAATGGTTGTTTAACCTTTTTCTTATATTCATTCCAATTAACACCCTGTTTTCTAGTATTTTTAGTAAATTGGAAATTAATCATTTTGACACAATTTATTTTCTGAGGTCTTCTATTACTGAAAAGGAATCTCCCATAAAAGTTTCAAAGCCATCCAAAAAGTCTAGCTAGATGAAACACATCCTCAAACTTAGGCATATGCCCAGCTTGTCATTCATGCACTACCCTCATTTAAACAATCATAAATCCTCAACCGTTAACTCTTTTAATGCGATTCTTTCGCAGGGATAAACTAGGGAATTACTACTTCATTACCAAATCAAAACTTGCCCAAAAAAAACCATATACTTCAAAGAACAGAGCCTCAAACTAGCAGTTCCAGAATTCATGTTTCTGAGAACTACTATGACCTGTCTTGCACTTTACCAATTTTATTAAATCAGATTTTACTCCTTTTAATACATTCTTCTTCTCAGGTGATCTCAGATGTCCCTATTATTTTAAATAAAAGGTTCAAGATTTATGGAGTCCTCTAACTAGGGTGATCACAGCTCCAAAGTTCAGTGAAAACAGGACTGCTGTGTTTCTGCACTACCCCTACCATTTTGGCCATATCTTTTAGCTCGTAACTCCTATTGACATGATTTTTGCGGGTAAACGATCTAGAGTCCATTATCTATCTAAAAATATATAGAACTCATCAAACAAAGCAGGGTAGCCCCTTCGGGTGCCCTAAACAGTTGGTATCCAAAAGCAAAACAGGCATGGTCTCCTTTGTATATTCAACCTTTGCCTCACTTTAACCTTCTCAAATTCTATCGAACAACTTCCATACATTTTACACCACTACTTGGGAATGTACTCAAGACATCCCAAGCCCAATCACAATTATCCCATACTCCAATTATAACCAACAATTCATAGAAATCAGCCAACAATTAATTCATGCTCGTTCAAACTAGTTTACAACTACCCATAGCTTATACTACCTTAAATAATCATCATCCAAGCCATAGGAACTCAAGAATCAAAGAAAATAAATTTTCAATTTTTGAAATCACTATTCATCATCACTTTCAAGTTGTGAAAAGTGTTGGGAGTAAACACTGATGGCTGTCAGAGAATGCAAGGTCAGAGTTTATGCTGACGTCATCAGAGAATGTAGAAGCTGTCGACAGAGTTTACTGAAGACAGAGTTTATCACATCAGAGTTTATCAAATAAGGAAACAGACAAATCAGAATATGATTTGGATAAGCGAAGAAGGAAATTAAAATACAAGTCAATTACCTTATTCAAAGCTATTCTTTCTTTTCTGATTTGTAATTGAATTGTAATTGTGTCTATATAAACACAGAATAGGTTAATATTCAAGTATCGCATTATTCATAACCTAGCAGCTCTTAAGAACTTTGTTTTTCTTGAGAGAGTTTTGTATTCTATTCATTATTAATACAAAGTTGTTTATTCTTTTTACATACTTGTGTTCTTGATCGATTTATTGGTACTATTACATTCAAACCCCCTTTTGTAATAGATTATTATCTGGGAAACAATTGGTATCAGAGCAGACAGTTAATTACAACTGAAAGATCATAATAAACATGTCTGGAAACAAGTATGAAAGCATCAGGATTCCAATATTGAAGAAGGCTGAATACCCTACATGGAGGGTGAAGATGTTGATGTTCTTGGAAGCAACTGATCCTGAGTATTTAGACAGAATCCATACAGGTCAGTATTTACCAACCAAACTAGTGCCATCTACAATTGTGGAAGGAAGACAAATCCCAGAGTTTTACACCTTGAAGGACAAGAAAGAATGGACCAATGAAGAAAAACAGGAAGTCTTGAAAGATGCGAAGGTAAGGAATATTCTGCATAATAGTCTTGACTCTGTGATGTCTAACAGGGTGATTGCATGCAAAACTGCTAAAGAAATCTGGGATGCACTAGAGGTTCAATGCCAAGGAACCAAGGAGATAAAGAAAAATAGAAGATCTGTTCTAATCCAAGAGTATGAATTCTTTGAGGCAAAACAAAATGAGTCCCTCACTAATATCTATGATAGATTTCTTACTCTGTTAAATAACTTAGCCTTGGTGGATAAGGTGTATGATAATGAGGATTCAAACACCAAGTTTCTAAGAGCACTATCTGAAGAATGGGATCTACAAATATCCTTGATAAGAGACAGGGCTGATTTGGAAGAGATGTCTTTGGATGAAGTTTATGGAAGGCTGAAGACTCATGATTTGGAGTTACAGCAAAGAAAGAACAGGAAGAGTGCCAAAGCAAAGTCTGTTGCCTTGAATGTTGAGACAGAAATTGAAGATCCAAAAGAGAAAGTTTTAAAAGTCTCAACAGGAAAAGGAAAAGCTGCAATAAATAAGGAAAGTAGTGAATCAGAGTTTGAGGTAAACTTTGATGCAAACTCTGATGACTCCACAGACTCTGACATAATAGAGATGGTTGCTATGCTTGTTAAAGGCTTCAAAAAGATGAAATATAGGAAGTTTAGAAAGCAAGGAAGCTTCCAAAAGAGGCAAGGAGAATCAGACAAGAAAGACAGATTCAGAAAAAGAGAAGATAAAGATGGAAAACCAAAAACTCTTGATAAATCAAAGGTCAAGTGCTACAAGTGTAACAAGATGGGGCACTATGCTACTGAGTGCAGAAGCAAGGAATCTGGGAAAGCTCTCATCACTTCAAAGAAAGATTGGATGGATTCCTCAGACTCTGAAGAAGAAACTAACTATGCTCTCATGGCAAACTCTGATGCTCCCATCCCAAACTCTGACAAGGTACCAAACCCTGTCTTCACTTTTGATACTGAAGATATTCATGAGTTAAAGTCTTTTCTTAGAAATTTGCATGTTAGCTTTAAATCACAGTCTCTTGAGAATGAAAGATTAAAATCTGAAATACAAACTCTGAATGCTAGGAATAATTTTCTTGAATCTGAACTTGTTCACATGCTTAGCACTAAGAAAGACTGTGAGAATGCTATTCACATGCAAACTCAGCTAGAAATTCAAGTCACTTATTTAAAAGCTGAGATAGCTAAAGAATAGGAGACTTTCAGAGTTTGGACAAACTCTGGCAAGAAAGTCCAAGGAATTCTTTCTGACAAGAATTGGACATCTGGTCTAGGTTATGACAATGATAATGCTAAGAATAATAAGACACACTCAGGAATAAAAAAGAAGCTAAGTAAACCTGTGAAATTTGTTAGAGCTAGCAATAACAAGAAAACTACATCTAGTGAATGCTCTAATAATGATCAAGGTAAAAAGAATAGTGTGTCAGAGAATAAACCTGTCAATGTAGGATTACTTTCACAGAAGCAACTTAAAGAAAAGTTGAAAGCAGTCAGTAACAAAAATAAACCTAAACAGGTGAAAAGAAATAGAAATGGAAAAGTAGGAATTTCCAAGGAGAATAACTATAAGAATATTCCTGATGCTCCTAGGAAAACCTGTTTCACATGTGGTAATTCTAATCACCTAGCTACTGACTGCAAACAAAACAAAAAGAAGAAAACTGAGAGGCCTAGTTCAGAGGCTAGAAAACAAACTAGATATAGATCACAAAATCCTTGTTTTCACTGTGGTAGTTTGTGGCATTCCATTTATACATGCAAAGAATATCATAGTTTGTATTATAGTTTCTATAAACCAGGCCCTCAAATAAATATTTCTGCAAAACATACTGTCAAGCAAATATATGTGATAAAATCTGATAAAAGGAGTGTAAACTCTGACAGTACAAACTCTGTGAATGCAAACACTGATCATGTAAACTCTGTTAACACAAACTCTGATAAAAGTACTTCTGCTGCAAAAGTTAACAAGTTTTCAAAGAAAGGACCCAAACTGGTTTGGGTCCCTAAACCTACTAATTAAATTGCATTTACTGATTGCAGGGAAACAGGAAAAACATCCTAGTAATTGATAGTGGATGTTCTGCACACATGACTGGAAACAAATCCCTGCTTTCAGAGTTTGAGGAGAAGGCTGGCCCAGCAGTATCTTATGGAGATGGCAACATAGGAAGAACACTGGGATATGGCAATATTGTTATTGGAAATGTCATCATTGCAAATGTAGCTCTGGTTGAAGGACTCAAGCATAATCTGTTAAGTGTGAGACAAATGACAGACAGAGGTTATTCTGTGGAATTTCATGAAACACATTGTGAAGTCAAAAGTAAAAAGGCTGGCAAAGTGATTCTCATTGGACACAGGCATAACAATCTATTTGAAGCTAGCTTGGAGGTAAACTCTGATGGTCCTTTAACTTGTCTACTTGAAAAGGCATCATCTTTGGAAAGCTGGAATTGGCACAAAAAGCTGTGTCACTTGCACTTTGGAAACATAAATGAATTGGTGAAAAAGGATCTAGTTAGAGGTCTTCCAAAAGTTCAATTTCATCCTGATGGACTCTGTGATTCATGTCAAAAGGCCAAACAAAAGAAGACATCTTTCAAAAGCAAAACTGAAAATTCTATTGATCAATCTTTTCACCTATTGCACCTTGATTTATTTGGTCCTGTCAACATAATGTCCATTGGAAAGAAGAAATATACTCTGGTGATTGTAGATGATTACACAAGATTTACCTGGGTGTACTTTTTGCATAAGAAGGATGAAACAGCTGAGATAATTTTTGATCACATTGCAATGATTGAAAATGGATCACCACACAAGGTCAAGAATCTAAGAAGTGACAATGGAACAGAGTTTAAGAATTCTGCAATGGAGGAGTTCTGCTCAACAAAAGGAATCATTCAATAATTCTCAGCACCTGGCACACCACAACAAAATGGTGTAGCTGAAAGAAAGAACAGAACTCTAATTGAAGCTGCCAGAACAATGCTAGAACGAGCAAAGCTACCTACCTATTTTTGGGCAGAAGCTGTAAACACTGCATGCATCATGCAAAATTGTTCTTTAATAAACAAACATGGAATTACTCCATATGAATCATTGAAGGGAAGAAAGCCAAATGTTAAGTACTTTCACATATTTGGAAGCAAGTGTTTTATTCTCAAGATACATCCTGAGCAATTGAAGAAGTTTGAACTTAAAGCAGATGAAGGAATTTTTGTTGGATATGCAATAACTTCTAAAACTTCTTCTAGGGCATTCAAAGTATTCAACCTAAGAACAAGAACAGTCATGGAATCAATTAATGTTTCTTTTGATGAAGGAAAAATAGCTGGATTACATGATGAAGATGCTCAGGAATCTCTGAGTTTTGAAAATGAATTGCAGTACACAAACTCTGTTGAGTTAAACACTGATGAGGTAAACACTGATTCAAACATAACTGAAATAGTAAATGAAGATTCTGTACATGTTGAGGGGGAGCAACATCAATCATTTACTGAAGTGGGAGAACAAACCTCAACTATTGAAATCTCAGAGTCTGAACAAACCCTGACAAATACAAACTCTGAACCCCTAGACTCTGATCCATCAAACACTGTAACCATGAACACTGATCACTCAAACTCTGGTCATTCAAACTCTGAGTACATAAACTCTGAGTCATCAAACACTGATGGAAGCACAACTTCAGGGGGAGGATCAGCATTTACTGAAGATTCATACTATGAAAGCACAAATCATGGGGGAGCATCTAGTTCAAGAAATCTTCCACATCCAAGAAAATGGACCAAAGATCACACACCTGATTTGATTATTGGTGATCTAGAAAGTGGAGTGAAGACAAGAAAAGTTACTCAAAATGAATGTCTATTTCATAGTTTTCTTTCTCAAACAGAACCAAAGAAGGTTGAAGATGCTTTGAAGGATGCAGACTGGGTAACTGTAATGCAGGAAGAATTAAATGAGTTTGAAAGAAATGAAGTCTGGACCCTAGTTCCAAGGCCAAAGAATAGATCAATTGTTGGCACTAAGTGGGTGTTCATAAACAAGACAGACTCTAATGGAATCATAACAAGGAACAAAGCAAGACTAGTTGCAAAAGGTTATTCTCAACAAGAAGGTATTGATTATGAAGAAACCTTTGCACCTGTAGCTAGACTTGAAGCAATAAGAATCTTTCTTGCCTATGCTGCTCACAAAAAATTCAAGGTCTACCAAATGGATTTTAAAAGTGCATTTTTAAATGGAGAACTTGAAGAAGAGGTGTATATTGAACAACCACCTGGCTTTGTCAATCCAAAATATCCAAATCATGTCTACAGACTGGATAAAGCATTATATGGACTGAAGCAAGCACCAAGGGCCTGGTATGAAACTCTGGCTCTATTTCTCCTTGAAAGTGGTTTCACAAGAGGTACAATTGATAAAACCTTGTTTTATAGAACTCAAGGTAAAGATTTATTATTGGTTCAAATATATGTTGATGATATCATATTTGGTTCCACTAATGAAAAACTCTGTGAAAAATTTTCAAAGCTAATGCAGTCCAGGTATCAAATGAGCATGATAGGAGAATTGAGTTATTTTCTAGGTTTGCAAGTAAAGCAGACTGATGAAGGCATTTTTATTAGTCAGTCTAAATATACAAAGAATCTACTCACAAAATTTCAAATGCAAGACTCTGCATCTGCTACAACTCCAATGGCTACTGCAACCAAGCTTGATCAAGACACTGGAGAGCTTGTAGATAATACAGTATACAGAGGAATGATTGGATCACTTCTCTATCTGACAGCTAGTAGACCTGATATCATGTTTGCAACCTGTCTATGTGCTAGATTTCAGGCAAATCCAAGGGAACCTCATTTGATTGCTGTTAAAAGAATTTTCAGATATCTCAAGGGCACTGTCAATCTTGGCTTATGGTATCCTAGAGAGTCTGACTTTAAATTAATAGGTTATTCAGATACTGACTTTGCAGGATGCAAAATTGACAGAAAAAGTACATGTGGTGGTTGTCAATTTCTAGGTGGAAGGATTGTCTCATGGCAAAGCAAGAAACAGAAATCAATTTCAACATTAACAGCAGAGGCTGAGTATATAGCTGCAGGAAGCTGCTGTGCACAGATTCTATGGATGAGAAATCAATTGCTAGACTATGGTTTGAACTTTTCCAAAATTCCTATTTACTGTGATAACCAAAGTGCTATTGCAATGACAGGAAATCCAGTTCAACACTCTCTAACAAAGCACATCAGTATCAGATATCACTTCATAAGGGAACATGTGGAGGAAGGAACAAATGAAATGCATTTTGTTCCCACAGATCAACAGTTAGCAGATATATTCACCAAGCCTCTGTGTGAAGCAACATTTACAAGATTGGTTTCTGAATTAGGAATGGTGACAAGTGGCTCAACTCCAAATAGCAAGTAGCAGACAATCAAAGTTCCTGTTAAATCTCTGTTAGGACATGTGGTAAACTCTGATAGAACAGGCAGTAAACTCTGATCCATGGAAGGACTAATCTCTGATCACAGATATCAGTATTTATGGTAAACTCTGTTAGAGTTTCCAGATAATAATCTATTACAGAAGGGGGGTTGAATGTAATAGTACCAATAAATTGATCAAGAACACAAGTATGTAAAAAGAATAAACAACTTTGTATTAATAATGAATAGAATACAAAACTCTCTCAAGAAAAACAAAGTTCTTAAGAGCTGCTAGGTTATGAATAATGCGATACTTGAATATTAAACTATTCTGTGTTTATATAGACACAGTTACAATTCAATTACAAATCAGAAAAGAAAGAATAGCTTTGAATAAGGTAATTGACTTGTATTTTAATTTCCTTCTTCGCTTATCCAAATCATATTCTGATTTGTCTGTTTCCTTATATGATAAAATCTGATGTGATAAACTCTGTCTTCAGTAAACTCTGTCGACAGCTTCTACATTCTCTGATGACGTCAGCATAAACTCTAACCTTGCATTCTCTGACAGCCATCAGTGTTTACTCCCAACAATCTCCCCTAATTTATGCTTTATAGGTAAAACATAAATTTTACTGAATGATGTCAGAAATCTTGAAATAAATGCATCAGAGTTTGACTCTTCATACTTGACTTTGATCCTCTTGTAGGAAAAGTCTTCTTTAAGAAATTTATCCAACAACTCTTTTTTAGCACTTTTCAACAGCTGACTCAGCTCCTCCACCAAATCCTTCATCTGCTTAGAAGAATCATCAATCTGGTATATAGCAGCCCTTAAAGCATAGATAGATGATCTCTTCATTCTTTCATCCAGGACAATGCAATAGGCCTTGAAGCCATTTGGATGTAAGATTAGTGTAGGGATTCCTAACACCATTTTGACCTGTGCATCTCCTTTTCTCATTGCTCTTGTTGTTCCATCTTCGAGTAGATATCCAGGCTCATACTCCTCAGAGTTTATCATCATTAGCCTTTCATTCTTCTTTTTCTCAGCTATAACTCCTTCAAGAGTCTTGATCCACCTGGAAGTAGCTTCACTTTCACCACTTAAGAGATGTAGAACATGTTCAAGTTCTTTGGATGCTTTCAGAAACAAATCTTCTTCAGCAATCTTCAAAACTCTCCCATCTTCTAGGAAATATAAGAGCTTCTCCTTAGCTTGAACACCAGCAAAGACATCTAGAGCTATATTAACAGAGATTAGCTTGTCCAGATGCTTTTGAGACAACTCTTCCTCAGGCTCATCTTTCAAAGAGTAAGGATCTCTGAAGATAGTTCCTTCACCCCTATAGACTTCTGCTTTTGAGTCACCAACACCACCTTTGTTTTTACCAAGTCTGGCATTGAGAGTCAGAGTTTGAGTCTTGGTCCATAGGAGATCAGGATTCTTCCTTCTTATCAGAGTTTGTTGTTCTTCTTCTTCATCTTCAAAGCCAATACCACCTGGGAGAAAAGTTGTTCCTGACATGATGAGTGGAGTTTTTGGTTTAGCTGGAAATTCCTTCTGAATAGAAGCTGATCTTGTGTTTGATCTTGTTTGGATTGCAGGAGTGGATTTTTCTTGAGAGATTTGCTTTTCAAATTGCTTGGCTTGGACAGGCTTAGACACATTTATCTTCTTTTGAGCAGGTACCTTCCTTTGTATTGGAGTTCTCTTTGTTCTTGTTTTTCTTCTCTTCTGGACTTGAGCATTGTTACTACCAGACTTTTTCAGTTCTTCCTCTGCAGCAACTGGATCCATTCCTGGATTTTCTTCTTCAAACAGTTGTCTTGCCAGTTCTGCATCTTTCAGAGTTTGTTCATTAATCTTCTCAGGCAACTCTGCTTCTTCAAGCTTCTTTGCTAATTCCATATCAGCATCTATCAGAGTTTGTTTTTGTTTGCCATAGGCTAGTTTAGATCCTGATGGGATCAGAGTTTGAGAGGATGATTTCAGAGTTTGTCCTGTTGTCAGTGTTTGCTTCAGAGTTTGCTTTCCTTCCTTATGACTCCCTTGATCATTATCATTAGGTTTGTCAGATTTTTGCATGGCATCCTCCTTGCATTTGTCTTGTGACACCTTCTCCCCCTTTCTGGCATCATTCCCATTTCTTACTGTCATTATTGCAACTATTGTGTTCAGCATTGTGTTCATAGAGGCAACAGAAGCAGAGAGATGATCAACTTTGACCTCCAGAGCATCCTGTTTCGTAGAGACAGTCTTCAACCTGGATTCCAAAGCATTATGGGAAGCTTGCACAGAGGTAGAAGTTTGATTTATAGAGTCCTTTACAGCACAGACTTCATGGTGAAGGCCCTTGGGCAACACTGTAGTATCCTTTAAAACTGTCTTCATTTCCCCAGAGTTGATTTTCTTATCAGCCTTTCTGACTAAGTCATGAACATGAGGCCAGAAGATTTCCTCATTTGCAAACTTCCAGGTCATGTCCCAGATTTCTTGATTGCGAGAAGCCAGCTTTGCATCATGAGAACTTGCAGCTGTTGAGGAGAAATCGCTTTTTACACCTTCAGAATCTAAGACAGCTTCAATTTCTCCTTTGAGTTGCTCAACAACCATATAATCAGGATACTCTATTCGCAGTCTTTTGTGTGCATCATGTGAATTGACAGGCCATCTCTTGGAGTTGTATCTCTGAGTAAATGGAATGGAGAGATCAGTTACTTCATCATCTACAAAGATTGGCCCATCAGAGTTTGTATCCTCATCATCAGAGTTTACAACTTTATCAGAGTTTGGCACCTCAGAGTTTGTAGTATCATCAGGAACAAGTAAACTCTGAGTACCTGCAAGAGTAACAGAACAACCTAAATCTCTCTTTTCTTTTAAAGCAATCTCATTGCTTCTCATAACACTCATCTCATGACTTTCAATAGTCAGAGTTTGCTCACTAGAAGAATCTAACTTCTTTCTCAAATCTACCTCTCCTTTTGCCAGAACCTGTGTCTGCCCCTCATCATTAGTTCTGTTTTCCACACATTTTACCTCAGGCTCACATGAAAGGCTCAACTCACTGTGTCCTAAAGAAATAAGAGGTGGCTGAGAAAGGAGTTCTGTGGTCACATGAATAGGGGTACCCTTGTGAGGACTATTCATGGTCATTCGAGCAGTGATAGAAGGAAATATAAAGTCTGAACTTATACTATCAGAGAATGTAAATTCTGAAAAAAAGTCAGAGTTTATACCTGAAGCAGATATGGAGTTGGATGGAGGTGCCAAGGGCTGTGCAGAAAGAGGTTGCACTAGAATAGCATCAGAGAAAGCCAATGGAGCTCCATCAGTGTTTAAGCTTTGAAAATGTGCAGCAGAAGCATCAGAGTTTAGCTGCGCCTCCTTGTCTTGGTCTTCAACCATAAAATGAATGATTGGTTCTTGTGGGACCTGAGTCATATCATCAGCTGCTTCACCACTTTGAGGTGAAGGTTCTTGTGGGCTTGACTCTGCCATTGATTGGCCTTCAGCATCAGAAACAGTAGAATCTTCATGAATTGTGGTTGTGCCTGCATCCAAACTTTGATTGGATGGTTCTTGTGTAGTTGGGGCCTTGACAACTTCTTCAACCCTTTAAGTTGAAGGTTCTTGTGTGTTGTACCCCTGATCCATACTGGCTTCATTTGCTGGAGAAGAGACCTTCTTCAACTTTCTTCTTGAAAATAACTTGGGGCCACTTGGTGTTGGAGATACTTGGCTTTTCTTGGCAGCCATTTCCTTGGTGACTTGTTCATGGAGCTTCCTTACTCTTTCATAGGAGATCTCCTTAATGATGTGTTTTGGAGAATGAACAGGAGAATCAGAGATTTGTACAGGGACAGCTTTCTCTGGAGTGACATATGGCCCATCTTTCAAATAATTGTGTTGTCGCTCCTGTTCAGCCTGGTGCCCTTGATCAGAGTTTAAAGCTGGCTGATCAGAGATTAGGACTTCAGAGTTTAAAGCTGCTTCAGAGTTTAACCCTTCAGTGTGTGCAGCATCAGTAGTTGCAGCTTTTACTAATCTTCTCCTCTTCTTTTTCATCTCAGACATTGGCTCAATCTTAGAAGCCTGTTCAACAATCTTAGAAGCCTGTTCAACAGTCTTTTTCTGAGGAAAGACCAACCCTTCATCAGAGTCTGAGTCTTCATCAATCAATTTTCTCCTTTTAGGAGTTGACTCTTTCACTGATTTGCCCTTCCTTTTGCTTATGCCCTGTTGAGAGGTATGTTTTGCAACTACAGTCTTTTGGGAGACTGTAGAGGTTGGCAAAGGTGTTTGGGTATCAGTGTTTGGAGGGTGGCTTGGGTTTGAATCAGAGGGTGCTAAACTCTGATCCATAGCCATAGAGAGGAAATCCCTGCCATACATGGTAGGCATTCTCTGATTTAAGAGAAGCCTGACCCATGTGGGATAAAAGAGAGAAGAAAGATTACCTTTCTTGGCATCCTTCCTAGCTAAGTCAGTAAAAATTCTTTTATTCATACAAAGACTAGTTATTCTCTGATCATTCTCAAAAGTTAAATTAGGCAACATATGACTAAAAATTAATTGAAGAAATCTAGCAAAATATACAGTGTGAGCATCATCATGTATTTTGCTAGCCAGCTGCCTAATTATTAAACAAGGAAAATTAAAACTTAGATTATGGGTTAGAGAATACCCAATTTGTTGTGAGAGTTGAGGAATAGCATCAAAATTGGTGCATTTGGCAGTAAAAGCCCTTGTGATGCAGTCAAAGAAGAAGCTCCACTCTCTTCTTAGATTTGGTCTTGTCAAACTGCCCAACTTTGATAGACTACCCCCATAGCCTATTTCCTTGAAGAACTCCTTCATATGTTCATCATCTACACTGTCATCATAATTACCCACTTCAGGAAGGTGAAGAGCTTGACGAACTACCTCAGGAGTGATTGTGTGAATTCCATTACAGTTGAAAGTAATAATGAGTTCCTCATCATCACTTGCATCATTGAACTTTGCAGTCGACCAGATTCTTACCAGTGATTGAGCAGAGAAGCTTAAAAGTTCTTGCAACGCATAACCAATGTAACTTTGGCGTAAGAAATCTTGAATGACATGAAAATCTTCAGGTGTGTCGCTTTTGTTCAGGAGAGAAATATAGTTAGTGGCAGCAAAAGTGTAGTTTTGGAAGGTCAAACCCTTGGATGCCATTAGAATAGTATAGAGATATCATGCAGGGTTGAACAGTTAGGGTTTATGTGAGATGAGAGAAAAATTAATAATATCTGATGCAGATGAATAGATCAATATGATTATGAAATTAAAACTGTGCCTATTCATTTGCATATACCCTGTAGTGGGACACGTGGCAAATACCGATTGGAATAGTAATAATTAGAGCAAGTCTCAAAAAAATAGCAGGTGTGTGTTTATCTGTGTAATAATATGAACCATCATTTTTGAGATACACGCGCTTTGTCATAAGTCCAATGAGTAAATAATAAAATATGATGACACAAAATTGAAATATGATGTCATAAATAATAACTCAGAGTTTAACATACAGACTAATATAAGAGTTTATAGTAATCAGAGTTTGCATTCACTATCAAAGTTTACCACATACTCTGACAAAAAGAGTAATCTAGAGATGGTGGGTGCTTGAGATGTTACCTTGGTTAGGTAGAGCTTGAAAACACCTTTCTTTTAAGCTATTATATGCAATAATCCACCAAGTATCCATGTAGTTTCCACCATCTTCTTCTTATTTTTGGAACTGTGTGGTGGAAGCTTGATATTTAATACGGTTTGTGCGGTAATTGCGTAATTTCCCGCCAACGTTTTAATCTCTCGTTCTCGTACTTTATTCCTCTGACAAACTTAAGTGTTACAATATTAAAATCTTATTTTATAATTCTCTTATGAATCATTATTATTAAATTAATACCCTTTAATTGTTTCGAAAATTTATGAAACAATTCTCCGGATAAACACTATTCACTTACACCGTCTCTCAAACTCTATTACGACTTTCACCCGGATTCTAAATTTATTTTGTTGGACCAAAAATAATTATAAGTCCTATATTGATTACGTACGCTACCGTAACACCGATACGCATATTTTCGAATATCCCGTATATTAATAATACGGCCTCACATCTCAAGTACCTTATGAAGAAAATAAATCCATAAAATCATTTATTCAAAAATGAAAAATATTATCCAAAAATCATAATAATTCTGAATGTCAAAAATTCGGGTTATTACAGATACAGTTGGGTGTATTAAATGTATGGCTTTAATGGAGCTTCCCGTCTATGTGTGTTGAATGCTGAAGATTATAACCAATGAATACTTTTGAATTAAACCCATATATAATTGTAGTCTTTTTGGAAAATGATTTCCAACAATGCACAAGTCCTTTGTTGCGCCTTGAAGAGGGTGAGTGGTGTGTAGGCGCCACTAGCTTGGTATGTTGCACCTTGTATGTTTGTTGCGCCTCTACTTCAAAGTTAGTTACGCCTGTACAGTGGTTTCCCTGTACAGGCGCCACTAATGCCTTAGAAACAATCTTTGTTGCGCCTGTTACTTGTTGTTGCGCCTGCACACTGTTTGTAGTGTGTAAGCGCCACAAACACTAGTTCCTTAGAAATTATGTTGTCTGTGTTAATGTTAGTTGCGCCTATACAGTGGTTTCCCTGTATAGGCGCCACTAATGACTTGGAACTTGGCTGTTGTTGTGCCTGTTGCCTTTTGTTGCGCTTACACACTATTTATAGTGTGTAGGCACCACCAAATGTAGCATTACTTGCCTTAATACATTTCTTGAATTCTTGAAGTAATTATTACTTGAATTCCACTCTTCTGGCTTGATCAACTGATTTTCTTCTGATTAACCAAGGCAATTCTTTTCTTATTGTGCTGACGCTTAGTGCACTGGTCTGGTTCACAAACGACTAACCCTGAATTGAATTCCCTTGACTTCTATTCTATTTCAACTGATGAACTTATGACTGTTGCATTGCTTCTGATCACTGAAACCCTTTGACAATTATACATAAATCATTACACTGTCTTTAGTATAAAATCTTCTGAGCTCTTATTTGTCGCTGAGGCATGAACATATTAATGAACTTCTCTCGTTGACGTTCATTAAGCCTTTCATCTTGAATGCTCTGCAATGATCTAAGTATGCCTTTTGTTTACTTGTCCTTCTGGATTCCTGTGCTGCATATTAGTATTATTTATCTGTCTTTGTTTCTTAGTTGAGTTATCGTTATCACTATTACATACTACGTTACATTATGCTTTACGATCTCCCCCTATTTGTTTATTAGAGTTCGACAAGCAAATGCTTTACATTATGCTTGATTTTAGATCTAGTCTCGGAGTAGTGCTTTCTTAGCTCTTCTTCCTTCTGCTCCAACCTTGCCTTCACTATGTCTCTAGCTTCCACTTCAAGAGTGTTGACAGGAGGTGGTTCTTCTAACTTCTTCAAAACCTCAGTTAGAAACGCTGTTGAATTTGTCTTAGAGATTGACTCGAAGGCCAGAGATTGTCTTTTTGAAAACACGAACACTGTTATTCTTTTCGGAAAGCCTTTTACTCTTTCAGTGTCATGCATCGACTCTTCTGCCAGTTTCTGCATTAGAACATCTTGAATCATCCTCAAAGCCTTTTTGTCTGATTTGACAGTGGATCTCTTTACCCTTGAAAGGACTTTTCGGATAATCTCAGAATTGTTTCTCCTTAGTTTTGAAAGCTCCTTCTTCTTGTCCACTCCATTCTTCTTGAAAAGGAAGTATTTTGTTCCATTTTCTTCCGTTTGAATGCAAGGTTCAGAATCTTTAATTGTTTCGAGTACTTCAGTGCCATCCTCTTTTCTTACATACACTGGGTCTTGATAATATCTGGATGTTTCCATGAGATATTTTCCAGATGTTTGAATTACTCTGTTCAGCCTGAATGCATAGATCAGCTCAGCAGCATTTAGGTGTTCTTGAGTTCTGTTCTTCTTGCTTCTGAGTCTCCCTTCTACATACCGCATGAACATTTCATGGCTTGAATCCAGACATTCATCTGACAAAGTTAAGTTGTGAAGAGTTGTTACTTTGTAGTACTTGACCACCGGAGGCTTCTCAAATGCTTCGACACCGATCTCTATTATTTTCTTTTCAATTAGATCTCTCAATATCTCATTTGTTTTATGCCCTCCAAAGATGACTTTCCTCTTTAGCACGTACAACTCCACAATATTCATCTTTTCAAAGCTCTTTGTCGACACAATTCTTGATCCCAGTGATGTTGAATTGATATACATTTTCCAACCGCTTTTGAATGCACTGACTGACACACTTGAGATTTCTTCTGATAGCATGGCATAGAATTCATGAACATCTTCGAATTTTTCTCTCATGGTTCTGAAGAGATCAAGGACTTCTCTGTCTTTCTTCTGAGTTAGAGATAACTCCTTCTTCTTGAGCAGATTCCTTGCTTCATCCCAATAAGGACCAACTTTTGCTTCTAAGTCCTTCATTCTATTCCTCCTTTCTAATACGTGTTGAACTCTCTTCCATTTTCTTTTCATTAAATCTTGAGCCTGAACTATGCCTTGGGCAATAACTTCATCTACACCAACTAGAAGACAGTCATTATCAAAAGCATGTTCTTCTGCAAACTCCTCTTCGACATCTATTCTTGCAGCCTTTGATGTTCCCTCTATTTCAATCTCTGTTGGAATATCCATCGGCATATAGGGTTCAAAAATTTCTCCTTCAAGTTGCCTTTCTCCAGGCCTGTAAAAGAAATCTGTCTCCCCTTGAGCTGTATACTCCATGATCATTTCAGCTCCAACTTTTTCTTGTTCTATTCTCCCCCCCTCAGTTGGGTTATCCTCCCTTCTGACCGGAGTAATCTGAGCTATTGAAGTTGATTGAGTAGAAATAGGAACTTTCCGAGCCAGTAGCTGTTGGACTAAATCTTTGATTTCTTTCATTTCAGCTTGCTGCTGCTCTTGCACTTCCAAGATTTTCCTGATTGAATAGTGAATTTCTGTTACTTGGGCCTCCAGATTTAAAATCCTTTGGCTGTGTACTGTGTGTGTGTTGTGTGGGGTGTTTGTATGGTCAGTGGGTGTCTCACCGCTCACTGTTACTGTTTGTTTTTGTCCCTCAACACTCACACTCGCCTGATTAGGGTCAGGGAATTGAAGATCGCTAAGGTTAAGTGTTTCACTCATTTCATTCATTGTAATATCCGGATCTTCAGTACCTGCATTAAAATCCCTATCCCTTCTATGGGTAGGTTGCCTCTCCGCCGGACCACTTGGGTCGGGGAAAACTCCTTTTTCAGGAACTGGAGGGTTGAGACCCAGTGTGGTCACCACTATGGATTCTGTAATGATTGGCAAAGTTATAGAATCCGTGATGCCAGCTCAAGCCATTGAAGGCATTACCTGTCCAGAGGCACCCTGAACAGGTTCTACTACCGAAGCAGCAGATCCTCTATGAATAGAGCCCACATCCCTTCTATGGGTGTGTTGTCCCTCCACCTGACCTGAAAAGGTGGGGAGGACCTCTGTTGTAGGAGCCGGACTTGGAATTTCTAGGGGGGTCACCACCGCAGGCAATGTAATGATTGACAAATAAGAGCCTGTGATGCCCCGCAAAGCCTGTGAAGGCATTTCCACTTTAAGTGGTGATACTGCTGACACAGCTACTCCTTGAATGGAGTCATCTTCCCTTCTATGGGAGAGTTGCCTTTCCACTTCACCCACTTGGGGAGGGAAAACATCCTTAATAGGATCTGGAGATGTTAAGTCCAGAGGGGTCACCACATTTGACAATGTAATGAACGGCTCGTGAGAGTCAGTGATGCTCCCAACTGTCTGTGAATACAGGTTCTGAATTAGATCAACCAAAACAGTACTAGCTACTGAAGTAGCGGAAAATGTTACAATCTCTGTTTCTGTTCCCGTACCTTTCAGGATTTGATCAATTTCAGAATTAAGATCACGAAGAAAAAGAAAGGTTTCAGAGATTGGAGAATCAGGTTCCTGGCTCACAGATGCCTTTGGTTTAAAATTCATTTTACGACTTTTTTGAGAAGGCAGAGCTGTAGGGGATATTTTAATAAATTTCTGATTTGGTGGAGACTCACTCCTATCATCTAAATCAATGGTTCTTTTTCTGGTTTTGGGAGATGAAGGGAGTGTTTGTGGTTCTCTGGCAGTGGTTAGAACTGGTTGGTCGCCAAGTTCATTGCCAGCTTCGATGGCCACTAAGGGCTCTTGTGTGTGCATTGCCATTTGAGGCACAGTAGGAGATATTGTGTCAGTTTCATCTGTAAGAAAAGCAGAAAGATCAAAGTAAAGAAGTGAACCTTCATCCATATGATCATTAGACATGCTAGGGATGTACACCTCTGTAGTCTGAGGCTCTTCCACTTCTGCCTCAACAGCTATCTCCTCTGTTAGTTTTTCAGGGCTCTTCCTTTGTTCCTCTTCAGGAATATGGTCTTGCTCATTTTCAGAACCAGCTTCTTCCATAAGTTCATCTTCTTTATCAGTGCCTGGTTCTGCTTCTTGTGATGCTTCAGGGATTTCAGAATCATCTCTAGTTTTCTCTTGAGAAGCTGTTTCTCCTGAATCTGTACTTGTTGACTCATCAGTTTGAGATACATGATCTTCTTCTTCTTTACCTTCTTCTTCAGCTTGTCCAAGAAGATCACTGTAATCTCGAATAGAAGTAGTCATTGGAGCAGGAGTAAACATGTTTGGGTAATCAGCCTCATGTAGTAGCAGTAATATTGTCCTGAATTGCAGTGAGGGTGATTCTTCTAGAGGACTGTCTTGGAACAATTGAAGTTGATCAGCGTTCAGATTTTCGTTCAACACCATCTGCAAAAATCTTGGATATAGACAGAAGTTCTCCATTTTTGCCTGGTTCTTCAAAATTTCATCTATGATCAGCTTTCCAAAGTTTATTCTTGATCCAGAAGCCACTGCATAGCCAACCACCTTGTTGAATTGTGTAATTCCATGGAATCCACCTGTCTTTGGTGCAAAGCCATGAGACAAGATGTTGAAAAATAAATTCCACTCCTTAGGTAGATGATTCTTGTAAATCTTCTTTGGAAGATTTGTGTTCACTCTTGTGCAGTGCAAGAACATAAAGAAGTTGTCCAATTCTGCCTGAGATGGCTCATCTTCAAAATTCTCAGTTGGCAGATGAAGTGCTCGATTGATGTCATTCTCAGTTATTCGCACCTTCTGTTTCTGAATTTTGCAAGTGAAGGCTGAGATTCCATCTGCAGAAGTGTCTAGAGCAGACCTGTATACTTGTCTTAATAAATTTCTATTCAAAGGAACAGAAGTCGTTAGTGCATAACGGACTATTGAATCTTCATTTAAAAACCTAGCCCATTTACCTAACTCCCCTGCTGCAGTCCAGTCATCTACTAAAATAGATAAATAATTAGTCTTTTTAATCTCAAAATGACTCCCCATTTAATTAAAAGAGAAAAGTAATTTTTAAGAATTAAAGTACTAATTAAAATCGAATTATTTTAGTAAATAATGAACTAAAACCCTAATTTTAAAATTACTAGGTTTGACTTGATATTAATATATGATTAACTCCTAGTAATTCTAAGCACACTTTTGATTTTACTATAATTTTTAATCGATTAAACAAATGACAAACCCTAGCCAATCAGTTCGAGTTTTGAAAAAATGAGAATTTTAAATCCTTAACCAAAATTAATGGGACCACTTGCAAATGGAAGGTATAAACGTGGGTCTCACAAAACTAGTTTTAGATTAAAAATTGGACAAGAAATGGCTTAGAAATGTTCGATTAAAAACGTAGATCTATGAAGTTTTTCTTGCGCCTCTATGGTGTGTGTACTGTGTATGTATATTATTGATCGCAAGAAAATAACACATATATATATAGGCGCAGCAAAAAGGAAAAAAATTTGTTTAAGTGTTTATGTTGCGCCTGCACAGTGCTTTCACTGTGTAGGCGCCACTAAACATTGCTAGCGCCACTACTTAGCAACAAATTCTAAGTTGTTTGTTGCGCTTACACAGTGATAGCACTGTGATGGCGCCACAAACAACTTGAAGCGCAACAAGAGTTAAAGTATTTTGTTGCGCCTTCACAGTGGATGCACTGCGATGGCGCCACAAAATTCTTGTGTTTAAACAACTCTTGTAGTATTTTGTTGCGCCTGTACAGTGGTAACACTATGTAGGCGCAACAAAACCTATAGGCGCCACTTGAGTTTAATCAAGAATTTTTCCAAGTACTTGTGTAAATATGTTGCGCCTATACAGTCAAACCACTGTATAGGCGCCACTAACCTATTAATGCGCCACAAGGTACTAGATAAAATTTCAAGTGTTCCTAGATTTTGTTACTAATTAAATAAATAATATTTATGAATAATTTTTATAATTAATTAATAATTATTAATTACTCACAAATATTATTTCACAAAATATTTATTAATAACAATAATAACATTAATTGTTAAAATTATTATTATAAATAAATTATGCTTCTTATTATTTTACTTTTATTTTAAATAAGAGAATAAATATAAATATTCATCCTTTTTATTTAAAATGATTTCAAATAATATTTAAATAAATAAGTGCCAAGAATTTATCATTTAAATACAAGCACTTAAATATTTTCTAAGATCAAAATTAAATAAATACCAGATTAATAAATTAAGCAGGCATGCACAAGGTATTTATCTAGAGTTTAATCTTAATAACTGGAAAATAATTTGGTAGATAAATTCACAAGTCCTAAATATATTGAAATTAATCAACTAGTGAATTTATCAGCTTCAAATTGCAGTTATTAATTACTAACTTATTAGTTAGTAGAATTTAACATCCCAAGTTCACAAACCAGTCTAGTGAAAGTGATTTCATCCAGTGGTTTAGTGAAGATGTCTGCAATTTGCTGCTTTGTAGGTACAAAATGTAATTCTACAGTACCATTCATGACATGCTCTCTAATGAAATGATACCTGATATCAATGTGTTTGGTCCTTGAATGTTGAACATGTTTGTTTGTTATGGCTATAGCACTTGTGTTGTCACAGAATATTGGAATTTTGTTCAATAACAGTCCATAGTCCTGAAGTTGGTTCCTTAGCCACAAAATTTATGCACAGCAACTCCCAACAGCAACATATTCAGCTTTAGTTGTCGACATTGCAACTGAGTGCTGCTTCTTGCTATACCAGGACACCAATCTTCTACCAAGGAATTGACAACTCCCTGATGTACTTTTTCTATCAATCCTACACCCTGCATGATCAGAATCTGTATAGCCAATAAGGTCAAAACCTGTATCTTTAAGGTACCAAATTCCAAGATTCAGACTTCCGTTCAGATACTTAAATATCCGTTTAACAGCTATAAGATGAGATTCTTTAGGATCTGATTGAAACCTAGCACACAAGCATGTAACAAACATAATATCTGGTCTACTTGCAGTTAAGTACAGTAATGAGCCGATCATACCTCTGTAGCTTGTGATGTCTACCCTCTTACCAGGCTCATCTTTATCAAGCTTAGTGGCAGTTGCCATTGGGGTTTTGGCTGTCGATGCATCTTCAAGACCATACTTCTTCAAAAGTTCTTTGATGTACTTGGTCTGGCAAATGAAGTTTCCATCTTTCCTTTGACTTACTTGGAGTCCAAGGAAATAATTCAGCTCTCCCATCATGCTCATTTCATACCTACTCTGCATTAGCTTAGCAAATCTACTACATAACTATTCGTTAGTAGAACCAAATATAATGTCATCTACATATACTTGCACTAATATCATATCATTTTTGTGCATTTTATGAAACAGAGTCTTATCTATGACACCTCTAGTGAAACCATTTTCAAGTAAAAATACCGATAGAGTGTCATACCATGTTCGAGGTGCTTGCTTTAGGCCATAGAGTGCCTTGAAGAGAAAGTATACAAAATCTGCAAATTCTGGATCTTCAAACCCTGAGGGTTGTTCCACATACACTTCTTCTTCAAGCTCTCCATTCAGGAATGCACTCTTCACATCCATTTGATATACTTTAAAGTTGGAATGTGCTGCGAATGCCAAAAACATCCTGATAGCTTCAAGCCTTGCCACCGGTGCATATGTTTCATCATAATCTATTCCTTCTTCTTGGGAATAACCTTTAGCAACCAGTCTGGCTTTGTTCCTCGTAACAATGCCATCTTCATCCAGTTTGTTCCTGAATACCCACTTTGTGCTAATAATAGACTTGTTCTTTGGCCTGGGTACCAGTTTCCACACCTTTTGTCTCTCAAATTGATTGAGTTCTTCTTGCATAGAAATAACCCAATCTGGATCTTCCAGTGCTTCTTCAACTTTCTTTGGTTCTATTTCAGAGAGAAAACCAGAGAATAAACATTCATTTTGGGAAGCACGTCTAGTTTGAACTCCAGCATCCGGATCTCCTAGAATTAATTCAAAGGGGTGATCTTTAGTCCACACCCTATGTCTAGGTAGATTTTCCCTTGATGATTCAGCTTGATTACCACTAAAATGATGAATCCTGCTAGTAGATCCTTCAGTTGCTCCCCCTGAGCTGCTGCTTGGATGAGAATGAGATTCTCTACCACTACTAGTAGTTTCTGTGAATCTTCCACTGTTTCCACTACTAGGGTCATGTAAGGCATAATGTAACATGCAATGTAATCGAGGATCTGTAACTCAACTAAAAGTAAAGGACTGGTAAATAATGTTATTGATGTAATCACAAGAATCTACAATGAAGATCAGGCAGCTACATGTTTCAGGGTATTTGATGGAATATTGAAGATCACTGACAGAAGTTCATTAATATATTCAAGCGTCAGTAAAAGAATAAGTCACTCAGTGTTTCAGCAGGTATCAAGATTCAAGTAGTCAGTGCCAGAAGATTTCAGTGAATACAAAAAGCAATAAAGGAATACCACATTCATGTCAATTAGTTTGATTGGGAATATGAAGATCAATACAGGGTTAGTCACTTGTGAACCAGACCAGTGCACTAAGTGTCAACACAAAGAATTTGATCAACATGTTCATTGTAAAAGAAGAATTGACAGAAGCCAAGTAAAGCAGGGTTTATTTTCTATGTCTTTGTACAAGGTGTAAGAAATCGACACCTAGATTATCAAGGCTAAGGAAAATCGACACCAAGGCAACACATGGTGTAGAAATTCGACAGGTAGCCTAGCAATGACCAAAAGAAGTTAAGTACCATTTCTATGTATCAAGAAATCGACACATAGGAATAAGGTACTTAAAAATCGACACCTAGCCATGAGAAGAAAGAAAATCGACACCTAGAGTTTACATGGATTCAATATTCGACACCTAGGTTGTTGAAAGACAAAGGCAAACATGGTTAAGTAAAATCGACACCTAGCTCTACAGGGAGAAGAAATTCGACACCCAGCTGTTCCATGACTAAGGAAATTCGACACATAGATTATTTTCTAAGTACAAGCTCATGGAGAAGAAATTCGACACATAGAAATATCTATGAATTTCTCTAAGTCAAATCAAGTCAACAAATAGGGGGAAAGAATTCGACACACTAAATTGTATTTCACTTTATTGTAAAGCCTACATATAAACAAAATGTATTTTCATTTTGTATGCAATCAAAACACAACACACACAAATAGATACAGCTGAGAGAGAGACAGAGAGAATATCAAAAGCCATTAAAGCTTGTATTTATTATTGTTGTAAGATTCATCAGAAGCTCATAATTTTAGTGAGAAGTGTAGCACCCTGGGTATATATAATACAACGTATATTCCCAAAGATTGTCTTGTTGCTGTGTGTTTCATTACTGTCATATTTATTACTCAACAAGAACGTATTAGTGAACACGAACTGTTTTGAAAAACTACCACATCATATTCAACCCCCTCCTTCTATGATGATTTTGGACCTAACAATTGGTATCAGAGCTTGTTGATTGAAGTTACAAATCAGTTCCAAAAATAGTTTTTCTAAAAAGTGCATTTTTAGATCTAGAAAAATTTATCTTGAATTTTCTTTTATTTTTTAAAAAAATTCAATTTAGAATTTTTTAAAAGATTTTTAATTCACTAATTTTTAAAAAGCTATCAATCATCAAGAATTTGAATTAAAATTAAATTTATCAATATTTTTTTTTTGGAATTGATTTTAATTTTTGAGAAATTAATTATTTCTTAAGAATTAAAATTCTTAACAACCATGAGTACCCAAAAACTCAGCAGTATTAAAATTCACACCTTTGATAAAAATGAATACATTTTGTGGAAAAAGAAGATGACCATTTTCATCAAGACTTGTAATTCTCAATATCTGGGAATTCTGGAAAATGGACCCTATCCTCAGAAGCGTACACCGTAAACAGTTTCAGAAGATGGCGAACGGATTCCTCAAGGGCATACCCCAAAGGAACCTTCAGAGTTTACTGACACTGATAAGGAGAGAGTTGCATGGGACAATCATCTACAATGCATCTTAATGGATTCTTTGGACACAACAATGCTAAATCAGGTGATTAATTGCACCAGTGCCAAACAGATGTGTGACACAATTGATCTGTTGATGGAGGGTACAGCTGAAGTGAAGGAGAACAGGCTAGACATTCTTACCTCCCAATATGAAGCGTTCAAGTCACTACAAGGAGAAAGTATCACTCAGGTCTTCGAGAGATACAACAAATTATTAAATGACTTGTCACTACATGGGAAGACCTACTCACGTAAGGAGATCAACAGAAAGTTTATGTTGACACTTCCAGCACACCTGGAGCACAAAATCTCTGCCATCAGAGAGAGAAGTGATATAAATGATATGTCCATTGAAATGCTATACGGGAAGCTCAAGACTCATGAGATGGAGCAAGAGCAGCGACAGATCATTTATGGCTCAGGTACAGTGGACAGTAAGAATCCTGCACTGTTAAAGACGACAGCTCTTGTAGCCAAGGACTTTGCTGTCAAAGAGACCAGCTCAGAAGCACCTGCAGTTGAGAAAGAAGAAATATTGGAAGCTGAATTTAAAGAACATACTCAACCAGGAGATGAAGACGACTTCTATTCCATGGAAGAACTTGAACAACTGGAAAATAAAACAATGGCCTATATGGCGGGAAAGTTCAAGAACCTTAGATTCAGGAGGAAGCCAAAGTACAAATTTAAGAGTAATTCAAGTTACAGTGGTTCCAGGGACAAAAACAGCAATCGAGGTGGATCGTCTTCAGGGTCTCACAGTAGAGGAGGCTATAAGACAGGGATGGTAGATCATAGTAAGTTCAGATGCTACAATTGTGATGAACCCGGTCATTTCGCAACAGAATGCCGGAAGCCGAAGCAAGGGAAAGAGAGGAAGGAGTCATATGATGAACTCAAGCAGAAATATGATGCTCTAGTGAAGAAGCATCAAGGAAGAGCTTATATAGCTGAAGGAAAGAGCTGGGATGATTCAGACAACGATGAAGAAGAGACTTATGGAAATCTTGCATTAATGGCAGACTCTTCTGAGGCAACACCTCAATCATCGAAGGTATCATTTCTTTCCTCCGTTGACATGTCTAATTCTGAATATAAGAAAACTGTGGAAGATCTGAGTATAGAAATGTTTAACATATATACAAGCATGCTAGCATCTGAAAAAGAAAATGCTAAACTAGTTCTTAAGAATAAATTGCTAGAAGCTAAAAACGAAGAACTAGAGCTTGCATGTGTTAATGTAGAAGATCTTAAATAGAAAATAGAATACCTTCAGAATAGAGATAAGTGCAACCAGGAAGTAGAAGCAGCTCTTAGAAATAAAATTTCTGATCTAGAGTTAAAACTTCAAGCTTATAAAAAGTCTGCTAATCTTGTAAAGGAGGTAATTGATAAACAGGTCATAGGTCAGAAAACTGGAATAGGATTTGACTATGACAAAAAGGCAGGAAAAATGCATGTAGAATCTATTGCTGAGGAAAGTCCTGTGAAGCAAGACATTCCACATGTATTAAAGAATGTAGCTAAGCCCTTTTATAAGAAGTTCGTCATAGAACCCCTTAATGAAGAAGAGATCTTAATGAAAGAAGAACTTCTTGCTGAGGAGAAAAAGGAAAAGGTTGTAGATAAGAAGAACTTGCCTAAGAAATCTGTTAGGATTGAAGAACCTAAGAAACAGGTTAAAATTGAAATAGGCAATAAAATTGATAACAAAAAGGCGAACAGAAATGGTAAGGTAGGTGTTAACAAGAAAAATGCTAATGCTTATTCTTCTAGTGCTACTAGGAAAGTTTGTAACAATTGCAATTCTACTGGTCATCTTACGCATGCATGCAATAAGATAAAAGTAGTAAAAACAGAAACTCCTAGTATGCCTGCCATGCCTGCCATGTCTATTCCTCATCAACCATGCGGTAAACTAGTTTGCATGCCATGTGCTTTCAATATCATGTCTGCATACATTAACTTAATGAATTCTTCATCAAGCACTTGCATGAATACAGATGTGAACATGACTAGAAAGCATGTTAGGGCAAAGACTGTCATTCCTCCTAAAGCTAAGAAGGAAACCCCTGTCCCTAAGCCTAAAGACACTTTTGTCAAGGCTAAACCAAAGGGCAAGGGTGCAGTCGATGAGAAGGACAAGGACCAGAAAACTTCTGTAGCTAAAAATGTTTACTTATCTAAGCCTCTTGGACCCAATCAAATTTGGGTGCCAAAGAAAAAGTAATCAATCTGTGGATGCAGGGCACAACAAAGAACAAGAGCGTTATGTGGATTCCTGATAGCGGTTGTTCAAGGCACATGATTGGTGATAAAGCCCTGTTAACAGATGTGATTGAGAAAGCTGGCCCGATAGTGACCTTTGGAGATAACATCAAGGGATTCACAACGGGATATGGCAATTTGGAGATCGGAAATGTTATCATTGAAAACATCTCTCTTATGGACGGATTAAAGCACAACCTTCTGAGTATCAGTCAGTTCACTGACAAGGGATACAAAGTAACTTTTGAGAAAGAAAAATGTGTTATCCAAAACAGGAAAGATACGAAGCTTGCTCTTCAGGGAGTGAGAAAGGGGAATCTCTTTGTAGCTGATTTGTTCTCTGCAAGCAAAGGCGAAGCTCAATGTTTTTATAGCAAAGCTTCAACAGAGGATAGTTGGTTGTGGCACAAGAAACTTTCGCACCTGAACTTCAAAACAATGAACTCTTTAGTTAAGAGGGAATTGGTTAGAGGTTTACCCGAGATGGAATTCTGTCAAGAAGGGTTATGTGAAGCATGTGAAAAAGGGAAGTCAAAGAAAGCATCTCACCGAAGCAAAGACTCAACAGACATTTCTGAACCACTGCAACTACTGCATATGGATTTATTTGGTCCAGTCAACGTCATGTCGATGTCAAGGAAGAGATTTGCACTGGTAATTGTGGATGACTACTCTAAGTACACGTGGGTGTTGTTTCTAGCCTTAAAGGATGAAGCCCCTCGAACAATCATCGATCACATAAAGAAAATTGAGTTAGAAGCTGGTCTGCCTGTCAGGAAAATAAGGTCTGACAATGGAACAGAATTCAAAAATTTAACAATGAATGAATTCTGTGTTGAAAAAGGAATATCAAGACAATTATCATCGCCCAGAACTCCACAACAAAATGGAGTGGTAGAGAGGAAGAACAGAACCTTAGTGGAAGCAGCAAGAACAATGCTGAATGAAGCAAAGTTACCTCTATACTTTTGGGCTGAAGCATTCAACACAGCTTGCTACACTCAAAATCATACCCTGATTAATAAAGATCATGATAAGACTCCATATGAGTTAATGGCAAACAAGAAACCAACACTGAAGTATTTTCATGTGTTTGGAGCAAAGTGCTTTGTATTGAAAGATGATAAGCATCTAGGAAAATTTGAATCCAAGGCTCATGAAGGCATGTTTCTTGGTTACTCTCTGGAATCTAAGGCGTACAGGGTTTATGTGATTGAACACAAAAAGGTCATTGAAAGCATGAATGTAACTTTCGATGATCTCAAGCTCCCAAGTCTACAAAGAACAGAAGACACTGAAACTCTGAAGTTTGAAAATATGAACTCAGATGAAGGTGAAGTAGAACCTGAAGCTGCACCAGAAAATCAAGTAATAAATGAGAATATTAACAATGATGATTCTGACCCTAGTAGTGGAAACAGTGGAAGATTCACAGAAACTACTAGTAGTGGCAGAGAATTTCATTCTCAACCAAGCAGCAGCTCAGGGGGAGCAACTGAAGGATCATCTAGCAGGACTCAGCAGTTTAATGATAATCAAGCTGAATAATCAAGGGAAAATCTTCCTAGACATAGGGTGTGGAGTAAAGCTCACCCCTTTGAGTTGATTCTAGGAGATCCAGATGCTGGAGTTCAAACTAGACGTGCTTCCCAAAATGAATGTTTATTCTCTGGTTTTCTCTCTGAAATAGAACCAAAGAAAGTGGAAGAAGCACTAGAAGATCCAGATTGGGTTATTTCTATGCAAGAAGAACTCAATCAATTTGAGAGATAAAAAGTCTGGAAGCTGGTACCTAGGCCAAAGAACAAGTCTGTAATTGGCACAAAGTGGGTATTCAGGAACAAGCTGGATGAAGATGGCATTGTTACGAGGAACAAAGCCAGACTGGTTGCTAAAGGTTATTCCCAAGAACAAGGAATAGATTATGATGAAACATATGCACCAGTGGCAAGGCTTGAAGCTATCAGGATGTTCTTAGCATTTGCAGCACATTCCAACTTTAAAATTTATCAAATGGATATGAAGAGTGCATTCCTGAATGGAGAGCTTGAAGAAGAAGTGTATGTGGAACAACCCTCAGGGTTTGAAGATCCAGAATTTGCAGATTTTGTATACTTTTTCTTCAAGGCACTCTATGGCCTAAAGCAAGCACCTCGAACATGGTATGACACTCTATCGGTATTTTTACTTGAAAATGGTTTCACTAGAGGTGTCATAGATAAGACTCTGTTTCATAAAATGCACAAAAAGGATATGATATTAGTGCAAGTATATGTAGATGACATTATATTTGGTTCTACTAACGAATAGTTATGTAGTAGATTTGCTAAGCTAATGCAGAGTAGGTATGAAATGAGCATGATGGGAGAGCTGAATTATTTCCTTGGACTCCAAGTAAGTCAAAGGAAAGATGGAAACTTCATTTGCCAGACCAAGTACATCAAAGAACTTTTGAAGAAGTATGGTCTTGAAGATGCATCGACAGCCAAAACCCCAATGGCAACTGCCACTAAGCTTGATAAAGATGAGCCTGGTAAGAGGGTAGACATCACAAGCTATAGAGGTATGATCGGCTCATTACTGTACTTAACTGCAAGTAGACCAGATATTATGTTTGTTACATGCTTGTGTGCTAGGTTTCAATCAGATCCTAAAGAATCTCATCTTATAGCTGTTAAACGGATATTTAAGTATCTGAACGGAAGTCTGAATCTTGGAATTTGGTACCTTAAAGATACAGGTTTTGACCTTATTGGCTATACAGATTCTGATCATGCAGGGTGTAGGATTGATAGAAAAAGTACATCAGGGAGTTGTCAATTCCTTGGTAGAAGATTGGTGTCCTGGTATAGCAAGAAGCAGCACTCAGTTGCAATGTCGACAGCTGAAGCTGAATATGTTGCTGCTGGAAGCTGCTGTGCTCAGATATTGTGGATAAGGAACCAACTTCAAGACTATGGACAGTTGCTGAACAAAATTCCAATATACTGTGACAACACCAGTGCCATAGCTATCACAAACAATCCTATTCAACATTCAAGGACCAAGCACATTGATATCAGGTATCATTTTATTAGAGAGCATATCATGAATGGTACTGTAGAGTTACATTTTGTTCCTACAGAATAGCAAATTGTAGACATTTTCACTAAACCACTGGATGAAGTTACCTTCACTAAACTGGTTTGTGAACTTGGGATGTTAAATGTTTAGATCTTATCTGCAATTTGGTGTAAATAAGTTCACCAATATTTAATCTTCAATATTAAAAGAATTTCTGAATTTATTTGATCATCCAGTAATTAAACTTCTAACATCTTAATTGATAATTAATTAATTACCCAGAGTATATCTTGATATATCAATTTGGTAATTAATTAAGTGTGAATTAAAATTATTTGAATACTTATATCTATTTTAATAGATTTTGAGTATTTATTTAATTATAATTTTGTTAATTTATTTAAGTTATGAAAAAGCAATTAAAGGTAATATTTGCTTCATAATTTAAATTTATTAATAAAAATAAGAAGCATAATTATTTAAATATTCTATTTGATTAATATCAGTCAATGATATTTTAATTAAATAATTTATTATAATAATTGTGATATTATCAATTTGGTAATATTTTATTTAGAATTTTATTCTAAATAAGATTTTATTTGGTTATTTATTCAAATGTTACCAATTGATAATAGAGTATATTTTGTTCAAGTTCAAAATATACAGGGTAGACAAAAATTCGACACATAGGTTTCTAACTTAAAAATTTTCTGTGTCTGTGTCGAATCTTGTCTACAGGGTAAGTAAATCGACACCTATTCTTACTTAGAATTATTTTGTTAAGTGTCGATTTCTAACCAACAGTGTGTGTGTTACAAAAAATTCGACACATGGGTTTCTTACTTAGAAATTTATGTGGGTGTCGAATTTTATATACAGGGTAAAAACTCGACACTTGGTTGTACTTAGAATATTTTGTGTAGTGTCGAGTTTTAAACATAGAGTGCTAAAAAATTCGACACACAGGGTTTTTACTTAGAATAATTTTCTAGGTGTTGACTTCCAGTACCCTGTGTTGACTTGGTCAACACAGGGGGTGTAAAAATCGACACATAGCTTAATAGCTTAACAAGTTGATTTTTATTTCTAAGTGTCGTTTTTTCAATATAGAAATTCTATGTGTCGATTTTCTAGTGCACTGTATAGTATTATCTTAAACTAGAAATTTGACCAAGTATTTCTATGTGTCGATTTTTGTGTTACATAGAGGGCAGTGTTGTAATTTCCTTCTCTGTGTCGATTTTGTTGTAATATAGGTTACTTAGCTTATTTCTCTTTCAACAGTCGATACACACACAAATATACACCATTGTTATCTTGTATTACTTCGGCAAAAACTCGACACCCACCATAGATTAATCATATTTTACTCACTTATTTTAAAATCTAAGACCAGTTATGTGACTACTATTCAAAGATCTATAACATATTCAAAAATCAAATCATTTGGTATAGTTTCTTTGAAAGACAATTGTCAAGATATATTCATTCGAATTTTCACAGATCTAGTAATTTTTAGGTGATTAAAAATTGATTAAAAATTATAATTGTGTAGCAAATCACTTCTAGTACTTAATTTAATTTTTCCATAATTTTAAGAAGAGATTTGAATTTGAGTTAATTTTACTCGAATTAATTTATTAAAATTGGTGTTGCAAAATATTTGTTTTAATTAATTAATAAATTATCTGCTCATTTTTAACCAATTAAAGATGGTTGGAAAATTTGTTATACTTAAAACAAATAGTGCACTCACAATAGAGCCTCAGTCTGTTGCTGAACCCTATAGCAATTGGATTAGGTTTCTACGTGAACATTCCAATGTACGACATGCTTTAACTGCAAGCCCTGAATTAAATCTTGATGCACCGCTTGTATGTTATTATTCAGCTGTTGATACATCAGATGCAGACAATTTGGTTTTTACTTTTTCCCTAGAATCTAGAGATGTCAGGGTAACAGATCAGGACTTAAATAGAATTTTGCAGTTTAACACTGAAAACTTTGATCCTTTACTTGATGACGCTGAACGTGCAAATTTCTTCAATTCCATCACACACGAAGGACCACTAAACTTAACAGAAATTTACAAACATAATCTTCCTCGTGAATGGAACTTTTTCTTTCATATAGTGAACCATGTTTTTGCAAAGAAAAAGAGTGGATGGAGTGGTATTCCCAAATTGACTCAATCTATTGGGTATGCCATCTCTCACAATCTCAATATAAATTATGGTAAACTATTAATGAAAAGCATACTTCAGGCTATGGGATCTAGTGCCAAAAGAGACATCAACAGAGTCAATGTTGAATGTTTTTATCCTAGATTTCTACAATTAGCTTAATGACCTACTATCGAATGACGAAATGCTTGCTTTCTCTGCAAGTCAGTACGAACTATGTTCTATAATTTGTGGTAGTGTCGTTGCACTAATAGTCAACAGGGGTGATTACCCAAATGGGAACGTAGCACGACTAACAGAGTATATGGAAAGTGTTATGATCTCTGAAACAGGTGCACAGCAAGAGGAGGTTCCTGAAACTGAAGATTCCATGGATGAGGACTCTGAAGCTGAAGTCTGAAAATGCAGGAGAAGAAGAAGAAGAAGAAGAGGTTCAAATGGAAAATGAGCCAATTGCAAGTGACACAGAAATGGCTGATGAAATAGGGACCGAAAACGATGTAGAATCTTATCACCCTGGTACACCAAGAGTAAGTCCTAGTACAGGTAGTCTTCCTGAATTTGATCTCTCACTAGTACTTAGTGAAGATTATCTTGCTATGTTGGACAACTCACAACCAACTCTGAACACACACACACCAATGTCCCCAGTGGCAATAGAACATGACAATGAGCCTGAAAACCAACAGGTTCTAACCTCTGTCATAGAACAACAAACACCTATCCCAACTCCTTCCATCATTATTGTTGAAACACTAAGTGAGGATGAGGGAGATAGTGCCTGTAGTGCACCACATAAGGTGGATGTTGAAACCACTGAAGCAGCTCTGCCTCCTAGCAAAAGAAGGAGAATATGTTATGAACCAGAGGCATCTGCTAGCCAAAACCCCAATTCACCCGAGCCTTCTAATGTACAAAGGATGGAGCAATTAAATGCACAAATCCGTTTCTCTTTGTTTGGAAATGAAAATGAATTGACGGTTAAACGAGCTACTTCAGTAGCAGGGCCTTCACAGGTAGATCCCGTGTTGGACAGGCCTTCACAGGCTTCGAGGGGCATCACGAACTCTTATTTGCCACGCATTACATTGTTCGAGGTGGTGACCCCCCTGGATAGAACATCTCCAGCTCCGTTATCGGAGGTTCTCCCATCCAATTCTGGAATAGGTGAGAGGCAACTCCTCTTTAGAGGGAGCGAGGGTTCCATTCAAGGAACAGCTACACAAGTAGCGGAGCCTACTCAGGTTGAGCCTGAGCAGGACATGCCTTCACAGGCTTTAGCTGGCACCACAGATACTCAACTGCCAATCACTACAGTATCTAAAGTGGTGACCACACTGGAACCAACACTTCCAGTTCCTGAAAAAGGAGGTCTCCTTGCCATTCATGGTCAAGAGGAGAGGCAACCCTTCCATAGAAGGAAGAGGGGTTCCCAGAATTTAATTTCTAGGGACAACCCATCTCTCAGAGATGAGACTCCACTAGGCGATGAAGTAATTACTGAGCCTTGTGATGAGATAGTGCTTAGGCATGACAGAGTTCCAAATCCTTCTACAGGTAATTCTCCACTTGGTAATGATTCTTCGGAAGAACCAGGTGTGACGAATTCCCCAGATTCTGAACAATCTCAGCACAACAAAGCAATCCTTCAAAGAATTATCAATCTCGAAGCACAATTTGGACTCTTCAAACATTCTATGTCCACAATTGTGACAGGTCAAGAAAAGCTACGGCAGGACAACAAAGAAATCAAAAATTTACTCAAAGAGCTTATAGCACAAAGATCAACTTCCTTACCTCTTCAATCAACCCCAGCTCCGGAGGATAACACAACTAAGGGGGAGAAAGAAGGTCAAGAAAAAGAAATATCTGTCAAAGGAAAGGAAAAGGTAGCAGTTGATAGTTCTTCTGAACAAGCAAAAGAAATAGAACATGCATATGCTGAGGGGGAGGAGTTAGAAGAAGGAGAAATTCCAAATGATGACCCGTTCAATGAAATAGATTCATATGTGAATGAAGCTGCATATCCAAGAACATTCTCTGACTATATTGACAAGCACAAGATCAAGAAAGTTAAGGAGAATGATTACAAGACGTATGAAGACATGAATTCTATTGATGAGAAAATCAGGCAATCAAATTGGGTAAGTTATCAGAAAAAGAAGAAGAAGCTCTATACTTCTAAGTCAGGAAGAAAATGGGAAATGGCCAGAGCTAATTTAAGAAGGCCCGACATTGGTGCCTTAATCAATAATGATGAAGAAGTTCATGGGCTATTTCAAGTCTTCAAAAGAAGAAACAGAAGTCTGAGCAACTACTACTTTGAACTGAAAGGTGAAATATCTTATCTGGTAGTTTCTATGGCACCGGAATCAGAAGGTTGGAGATTAACCTTGTCTTTCAACAACTACGGGTTAAGGACCATATCAAGTGAATTTCTGAAGAGAAGGTCATTAACTGAGTTGTTTGCACTTAAACAGAAGATCAGAATCCATGAATCCACTGAAAATGAATTAATGGAAGAAGTGATTGAAAAGCTTATGGAAAAAGTAGAGCCAGAGATTCAACAAGATCCATATCAAGTCAGATACTTCAAAGACAGATTTCTTCAGATACTGAGACTGGATCATGAAGCATTGCCATTCTACTCACTCAGACGGTTAAAGTTTGTTGAGGGCTTGCTTAGGGGAAAAGGGTTCAGAAGTCCTGAAAAGTGGAAAGCGGCAGAAAGAATTTTTGCCTACAGGTTAAACATCTCAGAAGCTTTGGGAAGAGATATCCAGAACATCAAAATATTTTATCCATCTAAAGGAACTCAACCTAGAGAACCATTCAGAGCTGATCCGGGTGATGAACACATGTTTAATTTATCAAGAGAAGTGCTAGAAACAGATCCCAATTATGGAATACCAGAAGCAAAAGAACCAATGGTCATCACCAATCCACTAAGAGTGATCTACTCAAACAAAGATGAAAGTGAAAGACAGATTGAAATGAGTAGGATCAGAAATGAAAATTCAAAAGTGATTGGAAGAATATTGGAAAAGCTAAGGAACTCCACAATTCCTGATGACGAGATCGTGCTACGAGAAGTAGAAGAGGCCTATTTGGACAAAGTGTCAAGAGAATAACAGATGATTACAAATCGGGTGGATGTTAATCCAAAGAGAGTTATAGTGCAAGGGTGGACTCAGCAACTAAGCTTCAAATTCAGTGAATTGAAAAGATTCAGGAGTATACCACTACTACAACTTATCTTTGATCAACTTCAATATCCAAGACCAAGAAATCTTCTAGAATGGGAGGCTCACGACATTGTCAGAAGGAGAATAGCAAAGGTCCAAGAATGAAGAATCAAATAGAATTATTAGTTCAGTCTAGAGGAACAAAATCATTCTTGTAACTTAGCTGCAATGAAATCTGGAAATTGTAATATTTAATCCAGAATGCAATTAATGTTATTTACAGTCTTTCCGCACTTTACTTTTTCTTGTATTGTTAGTTGAGTTATCCTCTTTTCTTTAGAATTTGCTTGTCGAACTCTATCAATCAAATAGGGGGAGATTGTAAGGCATAATGTAACATGCAATGTAATCGAGGATCTGTAACTCAATTAAAAGTAAAGGACTGGTAAATAATGTTATTGATGTAATCACAAGAATCTAGAATGAAGATCAGACAGCTACATGTTTCAGGGTATTTGATGGAATATTGAAGATCACTAACAGAAGTTCATTAATATGTTCAAGCGTTAGTAAAAGAATAAGTCACTCAGTGTTTCAGCAGGTATCAAGATTCAAGTAGTCAGTGCCAGAAGATTTCAGTGAATACAAGAAGCAATAAAGGAATACAACATTCATGTCAATTAGTTTGATTGGGAATATGAAGATAAATACAGGGTTGTTGGGTCCTGGAGATCGTAGAGGGGGGATGAATACGATTCCCAATTGAAATTATGACTTTTAAATATTTTTGGGACAACATAAAAATTACTTTGGTTCAAACCGGGTACTGTTCATCATCTTCTTCAACCTCAAGAACACCATTAAAATAACCAAGATAATGAACGGTAAATCATCCAAAACACACAACACAACAAGATCCAAGAATATAACTTTATATTCATTGAAGTGGGGTAGATGCTACAAACAAGTTCAAGAACATAAGCTCAAGAACACAACAAAGAAGTGATTTTTGTCTCCTCTAAAACTATTACATTTTGTAGATCTAGGAGACAAAAATCAACCCTATCTTCTATACAAGATTTAACAAGTGTTTTCAATAGAAGAATAGAGGAGTGGCATAATAAAGAAAATCATGGCTACAAATATATTCAAGATCTAGTTTGGCCATGGGGGAGAGAATAATTTTTCTCTCTCCCCCCTTTTAATTTCTCCTGCACCCACACTACTTGAAAAACAAGTATGGAAGACTTTTATTCAAAGTGAAAAAGGTTACTTTTTCACTTTTTCTTCTTTTTGCTCATGTCCACCCAAATTTTATCCCAAAGTCATGTACCATGCGTGCCTTTGAAAATATTTAATGTAAAAGTAATATTTAATAAATATATAAAATATAAATAAAGAATATCTTTATTTATAAAATATATAAATAATTAAATAAATACTTTATTTAATTAAATTAAATATTTCCATTCCACTCTTCAATTTGTGTAGACTTCCTTATCCAAATACTTGGCCCCGTATACATGACTCCACTACGTCCAAGTATTTGGCCTTTTAATCTGTGAAACTTTAGTAAGATCCAATCAGGTTGTGCCGTCTGTCCCTTATCCATTAGGCTAACATTTCTCCAACACTGATTTACCACCTTTGTTGATCCTCCACATGACTCAAGAAAACCAACAACTTTAGAATGATTAAAACCATATTAACCGACGAGAGTTTGCCTCCAATGTCCTGACACTTGATGCAACGGTCTGGTTCATAAGTGACTAGTCTTGATAGGGGCTCTTGATTTCGAACATGATTCCACATTCTTCTTTGCAAATCTTACTTGTAGCTTCGATTGTAATGCACTGAAATCTTCATAGACTAAGACAATCTTCTGTAGCTTCCACATCCTTGAATAGATGTCAACATCTTTTATTCTCCACTGAGGCCTGAACATGTTAATGAACTTCTTCCAGTGAGCTTCAAGTCTATAGATGATCATTTGATACTTTGTCTTAACTGAACTCTGTGATCCAAGATTTCTGTGCACCTGCATATTATTACATGTCCCGTTCTATTGTTGAGTTATCATCAACCATTACATAGAGATTACATTTAGCATTTCTAGTATACATGAAAGTGCAGTGAGTTACTTCCCTTCACTCCTATCTCCCCTTTCAATCTCCCCCTATTTGGTTGATATGGAATAGCAATCAAATACTATTTCCCTTTACAATTATCTCCCCCAAAAGCAATTAAATAAAATTAACTACTAGAGGATAACTCAACTAACATACAAGAAACAATTAAAGTACTGGACATGAAAATAATATACAAAAGGTTCTGGAAAGATATAATCAGTTAAATCCAGATTTCCTGAGTTGCTGAAAATGAATGATAAATTTATAAATTTCATTTTCCTTCCTCCACTTCAATGTTCTTCAAAGATGGGGTTCTTTCAATAAAGAAACAAATCATTAGTAAAGATTTCTGAACAATCATTCTTGTTCATCTTGCAATTCGAACTAGAACATACAGCTCTCTATGTTCCCCATAAGAGGTCAACTCATTCTCCCCTTAAGGTTGTTCTCTCTTGGAATGAAAGTCACTTCCTCTTTTTCTTCAGGATGTTCTATTTCCAGGAAACATATTTTCTTTCTTCCCTGCACTACTCCACTGACTTCATCTATCACTGAAACAAGAAATAGAACACACTTGGACACTTCTCAGATGCCCCTTGAAAATCTCCTTCACATTCTTATTTACCCAGAAAACTTCTACTTAGCAAAAAGTCCCCCTGAGTTGATACTCTTCAAAGAAATCTTCATTTTCATTCATTGATCGTGCTGGAAAGAATTCTTCTGCCGAACCTCTCCTAAGAATGTTCCAAGGACAGATCTTCAAACAAATAGAGCAAAATCCCTTAGATATCTTTTCAGAATAAGATATAGCATTGCAGACCAATATGTTAATATTCTCCATAACTTCTCCCCCTTAGTACGACAAGTAACTTCTCCACTTCAGATGAAAAATCAGTTAAATCTACAACACCTTTAGGGATTAGGCTCCAACTAATTACAAAGAAACTCCCCCTTAGTAATTTCTCCCTTGCATCACTAAGGTTTCAATTTTATCTAATTCTCACCCTTAGTTCATGCAAGCTCCAATCCACCCTTCTGTCTTTAGATATCCTCTAAGTAACCTCCACAAGATAGGATTGACAGAGCTCCAACTAATTACTAAGAAACTCCCCCTTAGTAATTTCTCCCTTGCATCACTAAGGTTTCAATTTTATCTAATTCTCACCCTTAGTTCATGCAAGCTCCAATCCACCCTTGTGTCTTTAGATATCCTCTAAGTAACCTCCACAAGATAGGATTGACAGATCTCGTTTCTCGTTTCTTGTATCACCAAATTCTCCCCCTTAGTTGAGAATATCCTTTAAAACAATAAAAGTACCATCTACATCCAATCGAATAAGAAACTCTCCTCCAATTGAACATAAAATCCTCCTTAGGCCTAAAAATTAATGTCTCCCCCTTTGAGATTGAGAACAACATGAATTAATTGACCCAAAGGTAATAGTTTGGACATTCCCACTAAGCTTCAGCTAGACTCTTCTTCAGCTTGTCTTCTAGAAAAGAATCTCTTCAACATTTCAGAGCTGGAAAATTCAATAACAGGATTTAAGCATAGTAGCAAGGTTAGTGTTTGGTCTATGGTTTCCTCACTTCTACTACGTTCTGTTGGTGTTTACACTTTCAAGCGTAAGTGTTCCACTCATTTCTCTCCCTATTTCTCTCACTCAAGTGTATCACTCCCTCACTTTCACTTAAGTGTTTCTCTCTCTCACTTTCATTCTGCATTCCAAATATAGTCTTCTGTACCTGCAATTGAAATCCGTCAATTCATTCATATTCTCATCACCTGATTCATCAATATGAACTAAATCACTATCAAGTGGAGAATTTCCTCGTAGAGGTGTTCTTGATCTTTCATGCATAAGCACTGTCTCAGCACCAGACTCAATAGCATTTGCTAAATCACTGTCTAGTGGAGCCTCACCTCTTTGAGATGGGTTATCCCAAGATTTTAAAATCTTTTTGGGAATCCTGCCTTGTTCTATCAAGGAGTTGCCTCACACCTTTTACGTAAACGGGAGGTGGACATTCCTTTTCAGGATCTGGAAATGTTCCTTCCAGGAGGGGCGACGTAGTAGACAATGTAATGAATGGCAAATTAGAGTCTACGTTTCCCTCGTAACCCAATGACGGGTGTTTTGTTAACATGCCTATACCACTCACTATGCACTTCTTGCAATGTGTGCTTAGAATATATCTGTTTAGGCTTACCATCAGCGTGAATGCCGGTGGTGTGCTTGACTCATTACAAGTTGCTCTGGCTGACGAGCGAATTTCAATGGACTCACCCTGTTGAGAGAATGATTCCAGAGACAGTTTTATTGCCTTTTCAGCTCTGCATCCTTTTGAGAAGATACAGATGAGCTTACAGATACCTCAGTTATATACTTCTTTACTTCTCTAGAGGTAGAGCTGTGGGTGCACTTCCGACTTCATCCTTATTTGCTGCATCAAGTTCAGTTTCTCCCTTATCAACCTCTAATTTACAAAAGTTCCTTATATCACCAAAGGTTGAAAGTTTGAATTAGAATGATAGTGTTTGGTACTAAGGCCTTGGTTAAAAATTGATGGATTACTCAACTTCTAGACCTTCCCCTATAGCCACTAAGGCCAAGCCATTACGGCTAAATAGATAGAGTTGATCAGAGCTATATAAAATTTGGTAGAGTATGACAACTTATTCTCTATTCCTTCTCAGAAATATAGCATCGGAGCAATGTGTCCTCAAGAAACAATGCACCAGAGCTAAAATGTGGGAATTAATAAAGAATAGGTAAAAGAATATTAAGCCAAATTTCATAAACTCACAATTTTAAAAAAAAAGTTTAACAGATTAACAAAAGTGTTCTTTTGAATTTCTCTTAGACAAATATCCAATTGAAATTCAACTCTTTTAACAAAAACATTTTGATTAATAACTCAAATCTATTTCATCTTGCTCACTGTATGTTTTCAGAAATTGTTTTGCAATTCATTCTTATCAAATAGATGACTATGATTTCCAATATATACTTAGGTATTATATACATCATATTTGTCTATCTGATATTATCTCCGACTTAAAAGATAAATCATTTATGACAAAAGGAGATCGAATGAATGCTTTAGTCATACAGTCCAAGGCACTAATCCCAAAGCAAATAACCATTGTTTTAATACTACAGGTCAATGTGAAACAAAAATTAACAAGAGTTTTGAAAAACGTTTTACCAATAGTTGATACCTCAAGATCAAAACAATTTACTCAAATAAAATATTCTGATACCATGCAACCTAAGTTACAAGTTATCAAGTAACTTTATTTAAACAAATCGTGGAGAGAAAACAGTTTTCATTACAAAACATTTAGCGAGAGAGAGAGGATATATGATTTTGAAATAGAAAGATAATCCTCAAGAAATGTTCTCTTTCAAAGGGAGTTTAAAAAAAAAACTTTTAGTGGCTTTTCATTCTCTGGCAAATGAATGCATGTTTAGATAAAACATTTTTCACAAGAAATAGACAAGAAATTTCTTTATGCATTCAAGTTCTAAAGAATGAAAAACATATGTTAATACTAATGAATTATCAAAGATATGAATGACAAGACATTAAAAAGTACTAACATCATTCAATCATTTTGTAATAAAATGCATCTTACTACAAAACAATCAAGCACATAAGATACTTACATTATGCTAGACAATTGCCATTTGTCGCTTGAAACAAACACATATTGCAATATAGATCATGGTAATTCTAAAGCATAAAACATAAGCATCCGCTAAACACTGAACATACATTGACAGAATGACAGCATTTAACTTCTTACACTACATCTCAACAATTATCACATAAGCATATTGAAAATACTAATGACAATCAGAATGTATGTAAGCTCGAGGTACTAGTTGCATCAGGGATCAAATACCATTAAATATTAATGCTAAAATTTATGATCTTTGACAACCCCTCGCGATGTAGTAAATTACTTTTAATATCAGTGTTTTTGAAATAATCTTTTTGTCACTTAGTGCAGAAATTCTAAGTGACATCACTAATATCAAAAGAATGACAACTAACATTAATGGATTTTGCAAAAGACAAGGATTACATCACTTAAACTACATATTAAGTGGTTCCATTAATATTAGCATTATACAATTAGAAGTAAAGAAAATTACGACTAACTATCATTAGCTTATATAAGTCAATAACTTTAAATACAACTAATTAAAACATACAAATACTTATGCTGAACCATTTGATACATATAGCATGAATAACTTATGACAACACAAAGTACGAGGTCCTGGATAAATTGACTATACAAAGAGATGCTACATTGTTAGGTTCCTAGTGGTCATGTTAGGTCCCGGAAGGTCCTAATTAATCTCATAGAGGTAATATTGGATCCCGGGTGATCACAAGCCAAACATTAACTAGTTCCTAAAGATAGTAGACATCTAAATAGCATGAACACTCTCTCTAAACATTACATTTAAATAAATCAATATTAGACTAGAGTGACATACCTTAGTCAATAGAGCTTTTACTGGTGTATGATCGTTGAATGAACAATTACTCCTCTTTGCCCGAGAGATCGAACGTTTACTCCTTTCGAGATCGAACGTTTACTCCATTTGGACATGAATAACTTTTCAGCTACCAGTTAACATTGTTCCTTGAAACAATTCCACGCTTATCCAGACAGAAACTGCATTACCTTCAACACCTAAATATTTCCTTGTAGATATTGGTCTTGGCAGCAGCTTCACTAAACTCAGCACTCTAGAAACCAGTAGTCTTGACACTAGCAGAGTAGAACCTTCAAAAACTCCGAACTACCCTTTAACTTCTGTATCAATACCAAGTCTTCATGTGGATTGATTCCTTGTGCTAATTGTATCTGCCTCTGGTTCAATTGAGTTAGTTCCTTGATTCGAACCCTACTCAATCTTGATTCGTTAGTGCATCTTCAGTCTTCATTGAATTCACTCAGAAAAACTAATGAAATACTCTTATACATGCACAGCACTACCAATCACTACTCTACTGCCCAGATTCATCAAGAACTGACTCTAAGAAATGTTGTTACACAATACCCTTTGTCATGACAGATGTGTCCTTAATGTTTCCTTAGATATTCAGTGGGTAGAGTAGTCTTCTTCAAATATGATTGAGATCATCTTGCATTATCTTTAAATTGACAATTTCCTTTCTAATATACAATCACTCAATCTGGATCACTCAGTGCTCCTAAGAATCTCAACTCTTACTCAATGAGCACTGCTAGCCTTTGAGCATCAAACATGACTAGTTGATCCACCTTACTGATGCTCTCCCTGTGATGTTGCTTGCAGCTTTTCTTCATCTGGTGTCATCTGATCTTGAGCCCTAAACAGGATGTCAAACTTTAGAAATTCAGAGCTAAAATCAAACGAATGCTAGGGAGCTTGATGATGATGTTTATTGCATCTAGATCATCTTAAATCAATCACAGACTCTGTGTAAGCTCTTAACTCCAAATAAGATAGCCCTTCATCACACCATGTGACTTCAAGCATGATTAATCTTATTTGATGTCTTCTCTTTACATTTACTAATTAGACTAGCTGTGACAACTGATTCAGCCGTAGTGAATATGAAACCTTAAGTCTATCCATTATCCTTGTAATTCCACTCAAGGTCTGGATTTCCCTATTAACTCCTCCATTTGGTCATGAAGTCCGGAAACTGAACTTTACTTTAGAATACTCCTTTCAGTGCAGACATAACATAGAACTTCATTCATCAACAAATTCCATTACCTGCCCTCAAAGTGTTCTTACAGCAATTTGCCTAATCCTTTGAATGTGATTAATCATTGAGATGCTTCATCTATCGAATGCATGAACAAACACCAAAACTAAACAGGGTAGCCTTTGACTTGACTTCCCTTCAACTGACATACTTCATTAATGTCCTTCTTAAAAAGTTTCATTAGAAGTAGTCCTTTCTCACCAACTTCATCTTTACCGTCGAATCCGTTATCTTGATAAACCAAGTATTAGTTGATAAACCAAGTGTGAGAGCATCACTTATTGTTGCAGCTAACTCCATTCTGATAAACTTCAACGAATAGTTGACTTCATCATAAGCATTACATTTCGTGTCAGCAATAACCTCACTTCCAGTAGAGTGAGCTTCTATTTCTCTTGACCCCGATCAATATTGTTCATCCTCGAACTGATATTAGGAAACCCTTCGCAAAGAATTCCCTAGGTCTTCCTTAATATTGTGCTTCAGATCATTCAAGAAAAATAGGTAACCTTGCTTAACCATTTGAATACCAAAGCAAAAGTAGTTACATGCCTCGAACATGAAAATGTCAGAGATATATAACTTGTACATGTTGAAAGATACTCTGCATTCACAAATGATTAAGACACGTGGTCCTCAATTTGATTGAGTCCAAGGGTTAGAGATATTTCTAAACATAGTTAACAACAAAGCATTCAAGTTCAACATGCTCATTCTTATCTGACTGATCACTCCTCATCTATATCAGCCTCAACAAGTAGTCTTGGCTATGAGCTCAGTGATCCTAACCTAACTTAAGGTGGACTAGCAGTCTATAAGAATCATGTCGTACATATATGTAGTCATAGAAGAATCAATCACTCAGATTCCTAATTCTTCTAAATCACCTTTATTTATCACTTTAACATTATATTATCTCTAATTACCCGAGTCAATTTAAATTTAAAAATTTAATTCATGGTTTATTATACTGACCCCTAGGCAATTCCCAAATTAGAAACAAACTCATCTTAACAAGCACATGATCAAATATAGCATTTAATACAACCATGCGAGTATAAACAGATTATAGACAATGTAAACATCAAGGCACTTAGCATGCAGCAAATACTCTTTCCGGTAAATGTACCCCTACAAATACCTAAGACTCTATATGCCAACATGATCAATTATCGTAAAGCAAGCATTAAATCACATAAGATCTAATCATGAAGTCAAATACTGATAAACAAGCAACACTAACAAACTAGCATAAGTTATCTCATTTGTATAGAAATCAAGGTGAGACATGCATTACATCAAACTTATAATATAATGCAGTTCAACACTTAATACTCTATAATTGAATCAAACAAGTATAAACTAGTTAGAAAGTATACCTGAACGATGCTTAGCATTCCATCTCGAGTGATAATCAATTGATCCAAATCAATTTCCATTCTACTGACACTCATAGAAGTATCCCTGCATTTGACCTCAATAACCAATGATGTTCCTGCTTCAACCCAAACTGATACCTGATTGTACTGCTTAAAGACCCCGACATAGAATGTCTCATGTTCTGCTTGAAAAGATCACTCTTCTTTGTATGTGTAGCAATAACCCCTTGATTATCATATGTCAGTGATAATCAAACCTTGTGTATTTCTGCCACTGATGTCCTTTAACCAAATCTTCAATTGTTGTTTTGGTTCTTTGACCGATAAACTGAATTCCTTTTCAAAATCCCAAATTCTTCAGATATTGATTCGAAAACCACTGATCGAAGACTCTTCCCTAAATGAACTAATCCCCTTTCAATAACCAAATGATCCACTGAGTAGACCGATGTAGAAATACATCTCCAATGGTAAGATCAGGTATCGACTCCATTAGAATGTTCTTCAGTCAGTTCGTTTGTCCTCAACGAATGAAGAATCAACTTCTGTTGTTTCGTTTAATAAAATATTTTGTTCAAACAGAAGTATTTAATTATTATTTTTTTGGAATTTAAATAATCAAAATAAAGTGAAAATGCATTTTTTTTATAAATAATAATAAATTTCTCACTTTCAAATTATAAATAAGACAAAAATTCGAAAAAAAAGTTTTGATATAGAGATAACAAATTTTTCAAGGTATATTAAATAATCGTGAAAAAGAAATTATTTCAAATCAAAATTAATTTCCGAAAAATTTTATAGAATTTATAATCCAAAACAGTTTCAATTATAATTAAAATAAAATAGATTGAAAATATAAGTTTGATATAAAAATAATAAATTTTCAAGTCATCTAAGATATTCTTGAAAATAAATTATTTCAACCAAAATGATTTTCCAAAAAGTTTTATGAGATTTATAATTAAAACTTCCAAGCTTAAATTATAATTAAAATAAAACAACTTGAAAACATAATTTTGAAATAGAAATACTAAATTTTCAAAACATTTAAAATGTTCATGAAAATAAATTATTTCAATCCAAAAATATTTTCCAAAGAGTTTTATAAAATTTATAATTAAAGTTTTATGAAAAATAAATTATTAAATCTCAAAAATAATTCTCAAAATACTTTTAAGAATATCAAACTCAAAAGAAATTAAATTGGATTTTAAGATTAATTTTAGTTTTTAAATTAATAAAATTCTTAACTAAGAATATTAAAAATATAAAATATTTGACTCTAAAATTTAGAAGAAAATAAAATATTTTCCAAGATGTAAACTTGAAAAATAAATTATTTAAATTTAAAAATTATTTCTAAAATATTTTAAATAATTAAATTAAAATTTAATTATTAAATTATTTATTAAACTAAAAATAATTTGAGAGAAAAATAATTTTTGTTTTAAATAAAAGTAAAGCTATGTAGCCATGTGTCATGTTGAAACAGCCCTCTAAGTAGAACTCCTACATAGGAATGGTCTACATAGACTCTATCAAGTAGAAATTTTTACTTAGAAAATATTTTCATCTCCAGAATTTCTACTTAGGTTCTATCTCGAACTTTAAGTAGAAATTCTACATATGAATTTCTACTTAGGTTCTATCTCGAACTGTAAGTAGAAATTCTTACTTAGAAAATATTTTCACCTTCAGAATTTCTACTTAGGTTCTATCTCGAACTTTAAGTAGAAATTGTACATAGGAATTTCTACTTAGGTTCTATCTCGAACTTTAAGTAGAAATTCTTACTTAGAAAATATTTCCAACTCCAGAATTTCTACTTAGGTTCTATCTCGAACTGTAAGTAGAAATTCTACATAGGAATTTCTACTTAGGTTCTATCTCGAACTTTAAGTAGAAATTCTTACTTAGAAAATATTTCCAACACCAGAATTTCTACTTAGGTTCTATCTCGAACTGTAAGTAGAAATTCTACATAGGAATTTCTACTTAGGTTCTATCTCGAACTTTAAGTAGAAATTCTTACTTAGAAAATATTTCCAACTCCAGAATTTCTACTTAGGTTATATCTCGAACTGTAACTAGAAATTCTACATAGGAATTTCTACTTAGGTTCTATCTCGAACTTTAAGTAGAAATTCTTACTTAGAAAATATTTCCAACTCCAGAATTTCTACTTAGGTTCTATCTCGAACTGTAAGTAGAAATTCTACATAGGAATTTCTACTTAGGTTCTATCTCGAACTTTAAGTAGAAATTCTTACTTAGAAAATATTTCCAACTCCAGAATTTCTACTTAGGTTCTATCTCGAACTGTAAGTAGAAATTCTACATAGGAATTTCTACTTAGGTTCTATCTCGAACTTTAAGTAGAAATTCTTACTTAGAAAATATTTCCAACTCCAGAATTTCTACTTAGGTTATATCTCGAACTGTAACTAGAAATTCTACATAGGAATTTCTACTTAGATTCTATCTCGAACTTTAAGTAGAAATTCTTACTTAGAAAATATTTCCAACTCCAGAATTTCTACTTAGGTTCTATCTCGAACTGTAAGTAGAAATTCTACATAGGAATTTCTACTTAGGTTCTATCTCGAACTTTAATGTTATGGATCAAAATCAGATGAATTTAATGTGTATTTACTGCTAGGGTTTGGGAGAGAGCTTCCAGCTTTTATGACTGCGTTAACGTTTCGTGACTGCCTCGGGTCCTCGTTAACTGCCTACGTATCTCAATGGGTGTGAGAATCAAGTCAATAAAACGTAGTTCTAATGTTGAGGGGTTAGGCCCTTTATATAGGCGCACGAAGGCCTTGGAGTCATATTAGAATTAGGAGATTTGGAGGCCTTGGAGGCCCAGTCTCCTAGCGATAGGGTTGTTCTAACCTTGTAGGAATGGGAGTCCTTGTCGGACTCTTCCCATGCTTCAGTTTCTAGATCCTTCTAGGATGAAGGCCTTCAACAGGCTTATCGGGCCTCTATCGGGCCTTTATTAATTAATTACGAAATTAATTAATAACAAGGGCTTACTGGGCCTATGGCTTCCACAGAGCTTATGGGCTGGACTTATAAATCCAGTTGATCCTTGGGTTTATTTCCCCAATTCGTTTTCAAGGGCTCGAAGCCTTTGGACCATACCAGGCCTAATTAATGAAATAATAAATGCTATGTATTATTTCTTCAGGGCTATTTTTACCCATATCACCACCTTTGTTGATCCTCCACATGACTCAAGAAAACCAACAACTTTAGAATGATTAAAACCATATTAACCGACGAGAATTTGCCTCCAATGTCCTGACACTTGATGCAACGGTCTGGTTCATAAGTGACTAGTCTTGATAGGGGCTCTTGATTCCGAACATGATTCCACATTCTTCTTTGCAAACCTTACTTGTAGCTTCGATTGTAATGCACTGAAATCTTCATAGACTAAGACAATCTTCTGTAGCTTCCACATCCTTGAATAGATGTCAACATCTTTTATTCTCCACTGAGGCCTGAACATGTTAATGAACTTCTTCCAGTGAGCTTCAAGTCTATAGATGATCATTTGATATTTTGTCTTAACTGAACTCTGTGATCCAAGATTTCTGTGCACCTGCATATTATTACATGTCCCGTTCTATTGTTGAGTTATCATCAACCATTACATAGAGATTACATTTAGCATTTCTAGTATACATGAAAGTGCAGTGAGTTACTTCCCTTCACTCCTATCTCCCCTTTCAAGGGTTAGTCACTTGTGAACTAGACCAGTGCACTAAGTGTCAACACAAAGAATTTGATCAACATGTTCATTGTAAAAGAAGAATTGACAGAAGCCAAGTAAAGCAGGGTTTATTTTCTAAGTCATTGTACAAGGTGTAAGAAATCGACACCTAGATTATCAAGGCTAAGGAAAATCGACACCAAGGTAACACATGGTGTAGAAATTTGACAGGTAGCCTAGCAATGACCAAAAGAAGTTAAGTACCATTTCTATGTATCAAGAAATCGACACATAGGAATAAGGTACTTAAAAATCGACACCTAGCCATGAGAAGAAAGAAAATCGACACCTAGGGTTTACATGGATTCAATATTCGACACCTAGGTTGTTGAAAGACTAAGGCAAACATGGTTAAGTAAAATCGACACCTAGCTCTACAGGGAGAAGAAATTCGACACAGATTATTTTCTAAGTACAAGCTCATGGAGAAGAAATTCGACACATAGAAATATCTATGAATTTCTCTAAGTCAAATCAAGTCAACAAACAGGGGGAAAGAATTCGACACACTCAATTGTATTTCACTTTATTGTAAAGCCTACATATAAACAAAATGTATTTTCATTTTGTATGCAATCAAAACACAACACACACAAATAGATACAGCTGAGAGAGAGACAGAGAGAATATCAAAAGCCATTAAAGCTTGTATTTATTGTTGTTGTAAGATTCATCAGAAGCTCATACTTTGTGTGAGAAGTGTAGCACCCTGGGTATATATAATACAACGTATATTCCCAAAGATTGTCTTGTTGCTGTGTGTTTCATTACTGTCATATTTATTACTCAACAAGAACGTATCAGTGAACACGAACTGTTTTGAAAAACTACCACATCATATTCAACCCCCCCTTCTATGATTATTTTGGACCTAACAGGTCAGAATCATCATTGATGTAATTCTCAATTTGTGCTTGATTTTCTGTTGCAGCTTCAGGTTCTACTTCACCTTCATCTGAGTTCAAGTTTTCAAACTACAGAGTTTCAGTGTCGTCTATTCTTTGTAGACTTGGGAGCTTTAGATCATCGAAAGTTACATTCATGCTTTCAATGACCTTTTTATGTTCAATCACATAAACCCTGTACGCCTTAGATTCCAGAGAATAGCCAAGAAATATGCCTTCATGAGCCTTGGATTCAAACTTTCCTAGATGCTCATCATCTTTCAATACGAAGCACTTTGCTCCAAACACATGAAAATATTTCAGTGTTGGTTTCTTGTTTGCCATTATCTCATATGGAGTCTTGTCTTGATCTTTATTAATCAGGGTTCGATTCTGAGTGTAGCAAGCTATGTTGACTGCTTCAGCCCAAAAGTAGAGAGGTAACTTAGCTTCATTCAGCATTGTTCTTGCTGCTTCAACTAAAGTTCTATTCTTCCTTTCTACCACTCCATTTTTTTGTGGAGTTCTGGGCGCTGATTGCCTTGATATACCTTTTTCAACACAGAATTCATTCAGAGTTACATTCTTGAATTCTGTTCCATTGTCAGACCTTATTTTCCTGACAGGCAGACCAACTTCTAACTCAATTTTCTTTATGTGATCGATGATTGTTTGAGGGGCTTCATCCTTTGAGGCTAAAAACAACACCCACGTGTATTTAAAGTAGTCATCAACAATTACCAGAGCATATCTCTTTCTTGACATAGACAATGACATTTACTGGACTAAATAAATCGATATGCAGAAGTTACAGTAGTTCAGTAATGTCTGTTGAGTCCTTGCTTCGGTGAGATGCTTTCTTTGACTTCCCCTTTTCACATGCTTCACATAACCCTTCTTGATAGAATTCGATCTCGGGTAAACCTCTAACCAATTCCCTCTTAACTAAAGAGTTCATTGCCTTGAAGTTCAGGTGTGAAAGTTTCTTGTGCCACAACCAACTGTCCTCTGTTGAAGCTTTGCTATAAAAACATTGAACTTCGCCTTTGCTTGCAGAGAACAAATCAGCTACAAAGAGATTCCCCTTTCTCACTCCTTGAAGAACGAGCTTCTCATCTTTCCTGTTTTGGATTGCACAACTTTCTTTCTCAAATGTTACTTTGAAGCCCTTGTCAGTGAACTGACTGATACTTAGAAGGTTGTGCTTTAATCCATCCACAAGAGATATTTTCTATGATAACATTTCCAATTTCCAGATTGCCATATCCCGTTGTGAATCCCTTGTTGTTATCTCCAAAGGTCACTATCGGGCCAGCTTTCTCAATCACATCTTGAAAGGGGAGATAGGAGTGAAGGGAAGTAACTCACTGCACTTTCATGTGTACTAGAAATGCTAAATGTAATCTCTATGTAATTGTTGATGATAACTCAACAATAGAACGAGACATGTAATAATATGCAGGTGCACAGAAATCTTGGATCACAGAGTTCAGTTAAGACAAAGTATCAAAGGATCATCTACAGACTTGAAGCTCACTGGAAGAAGTTCATTTACATGTTCAGGCCTCAGTGGAGAATAAAAGATGTTGACATCTATTCAAGGATGTGGAAGCTACAGAAGATTGTCTTAGTCTATGAAGATTTCAGTGCATTACAATCGAAGCTACAAGTAAGGTTTGCAAAGAAGAATGTGGAATCATGTTCGGAATCAAGAGCCCCTATCAAGACTCGTCACTTATGAACCAGACCGTTGCATAAAGTGTCAGGACATTGGAGGCAAGCTCTCGTCGGTTAATATGGTTTTAATCATTCTAAAGTTGTTGGTTTTCTTGAGTCATGTGGAGGATCAACAAAGGTGGTAAATCAGTGTTGGAGAAATGCCAGCCTAATGGATAAGGGACAGATGGCACAACCTGATTGGATCTTACTAAAGCTTCACAGATTAGAAGGCCAAATACTTAGACGTGGTGGAGTCACGTATACGGGGCCAATTATTTGGATAAAGAAGTCTACACAAATTGAAGAGTGGAATGGAAATATTTAATTTAATTAAATAAAGTATTTATTTAATTATTTATATATTTTATAAATAAAGATATTCTTTATTTATATTTTATATATTTATTAAATATTACTTTTACATTAAATATTTCCAAAGGCATGCTTGGCACATGATTTGAAGATATGATTTGAGTGGACAAGAGTAAAAGGTGGAAAAGTAAAAAGCAAAAAGCAACACCTTTTTCAATATAGAAGAAGAACCCAAGTCTTAATCTTTAGTGTGAGCATCCGGATGAAAAAAAGAAAAGGGGAGAGAGAGAAAAATTATTCTCTCCCCCATGGCCAAACTAGATCTTGAATATATTTGTAGCCATGATTTTCTTTATCTACACCACTCCTCAATTCTTCTATTGAAAACACTTGTTAAATCTTGTATAGAAGATAGGGTTGATTTTTGTCTCCTAGATCTACAAAATGTAATAGTTTTAGAGGAGACAAAAATCACTTCTTTGTTGTGTTCTTGAGCTTATGTTCTTGAACTTGTTTGTAGCATCTACCCCACTTCAATGAATATAAAGTTATATTCTTGGATCTTGTTGTGTTGTGTGTTTTGGATGATTTACCGTTCATTATCTTGGTTATTTTTATGGTGTTCTTGAGGTTGAAGAAGATGATGAACAGTACCCGGGTTTGAACCAAAGTAATTTTTATGTTGTCCCAGAAAAATATTTAAAAGTCATAATTTCAATTGGGAATCGTATTCACCCCCCTCTACGATCTCTGGGACCCAACAATTGGTATCAGAGCTACTCGATTGACATACAAATCGATTGGATCTATTTTTATTTTTGAGAATAAAGAGGGTACGATAATAAAAAAAAATTATTATTTATTTTGGTTAACTGGACATCCAGAAAGGAAGCAGTAGGTGTTTCGATAATTGTTGAAGCCCAGAATTTCTCTAAGTACTTACAAGGTAACCTATGTAGAAATTCCTATCTAGAAATTCTAGATAAGTTTCTACTTAGAGCCAAGTAGAAATTCTGGAAGTGGAAAAATTTTCTAAGTAAAAAAGTTCTACTTAGAGTTCGAGATAGAACCTAAGTAGAAATTCCTATGTAGAATTTCTACTTACAGTTCGAGATAGAACCTAAGTAGAAATTCTGGAGTTGGAAATATTTTCTAAGTCAGAAGTTCTACTTAAAGTTCGAGATAGAACCTATGTAGAATTTCTACTTAAAGTTCGAGATAGAACCTAAGTAGAAATTCTGGAGGTGAAAATATTTTCTAAGTCAGAAGTTCTACTTAAAGTTCGAGATAGAACCTAAGTAGAAATTCCTATGTAGAATTTCTACTTAAAGTTCGAGATAGAACCTAAGTAGAAATTCTGGAGGTGAAAATATTTTATAAGTCAGAAGTTCTACTTAAAGTTCGAGATAGAACCTAAGTAGAAATTCCTATGTAGAATTTCTACTTACAATTCGAGATAGAACCTAAGTAGAAATTCTGGAGGTGAAAATATTTTCTAAGTCAGAAGTTCTACTTAAAGTTCGAGATAGAACCTAAGTAGAAATTCCTATGTAGAATTTCTACTTAAAGTTCGAGATAGAACCTAAGTAGAAATTCTGGAGGTGAAAATATTTTCTAAGTCAGAAGTTCTACTTAAAGTTCGAGATAGAACCTAAGTAGAAATTCCTATGTATAATTTCTACTTAAAGTTCGAGATAGAACCTAAGTAGAAATTCTGGAGGTGAAAATATTTTCTAAGTCAGAAGTTCTACTTAAAGTTCGAGATAGAACCTAAGTAGAAATTCCTATGTAGAATTTCTACTTAAAGTTCGAGATAGAACCTAAGTAGAAATTCTGGAGGTGAAAATATTTTCTAAGTCAGAAGTTCTACTTAAAATTCGAGATAGAACCTAAGTAGAAATTCCTATGTAGAATTTCTACTTACAGTTCGAGATAGAACCTAAGTAGAAATTCTGGAGTTGGAAATATTTTCTAAGTCAGAATTTCTACTTAATGTTCTAGATAGAGCCCAAGTAGAAATTCTTATCTAGAAGTTCCACTTGATGTTCTAGATAGAGCCTAAGTAGAAATTCATATATAGAAGTTCTACTTGATGTTCGAGATAGAGTCTGTGTAGAACATTCCTATGTAGAAGTTCTACTTGATGTTCGAGATAGAGTCTATGTAGAACATTCCTATGTAGAAGTTCTACTTAGAGGGCTGTTTCAACATGACACATGGCTACATAGCTTAACTTTTATTTAAAACAAAAATTGTTTTTTTCTCAAATTATTTTTAGTTTAATAATTAATTTAATAATTAAATTTAAATTTAATTATTTAAAATATTTTGGAAATAATTTTTAAATTTGAATAATTTATTTTTCAAGTTTATTTTACATCTTGGAAAATGTTTTATTTTCTTTTAAATTTTAGAGTCAAATATTTTATATTTTTAATATTCTTAGTTAAGAATTTTATTAATTTAAAAACTAAAATTAATCTTAAAATCCAATTTAATTTCTTTTGAGTTTGATATTCTTAAAAGTATTTTGAGAATTATTTTTGAGATTTAATAATTTATTTTTCATAAAACTTTAATTATAAATTTTATAAAACTCTTTGGAAAATATTTTTGGATTGAAATAATTTATTTTCATAAACATTTTAAATGTTTTGAAAATTTAGTATTTCTATTTCAAAATTATGTTTTCAAGTTGTTTTATTTTAATTATAATTTATGATTGGAAGTTTTAATTATAAATCTCATAAAACTTTTTGGAAAATCATTTTGCTTGAAATAATTTATTTTCAAGAATATCTTAGATGACTTGAAAATTTATTATTTTTATATTAAACTTATATTTTCAATCTGTTTTATTTTAATTATAATTAAAACTGTTTTGGATTATAAATTCTATAAAAATTTTCGGAAATTAATTTTGATTTGAAAGAATTTCTTTTTCAGGATTATTTAATATACCTTGAAAATTTTGTTATCTCTATATCAAAACTTTCTTTTCGAATTTTTTTTCTTATTTATAATTTGAAAGTGAGAAATTTATTATTATTTATAAAAAAAAATGCATTTTCAATTTATTTTGATTATTTAAATTCCTAAAAAAAATTAAATACTTCTGTTTGAACAAAATGTTTTATTAAACGAAACAACAGGAGTTGATTCTTCATTCGTTGAGGACAAACGAACTGACTGAAGAACATTCTAATGGAGTCGAGACCCGATCTTACCATTGGAGATGTATTTCTACATCGGTTTACTCAGTGGATCATTTGGTTATTGAAAGGGGATTAGTTCATTTAGGGAAGAGTCTTCTATCAGTGGTTTTCGAATCAATATCTGAAGAATTTAGGATTTTGAAAAGGAATTCAGTTTATCGGTCAAAGAACCAAAACAACAATTGAAGATTTGGTTAAAGGACATCAGTGGCAGAAATACACAAGGTTTGATTATCACTGACATATGATAATCAAGGGGTTATTGCTACACAACAAAGAAGAGTGATCTTTTCAAGCAGAACATGAGACATTCTATGTCAGGGTCTTTAAGCTGAACAATCAGGTATCAGTTTGGGTTGAAGTAGGAACATCATTGGTTATTGAGGTCAAATGCAAGGATACTTCCATGAGTGTCAGTAGATTATCACTCGAGATGAAATGCTAAGCATCGCTCAGGTATACTTTCTAACTAGTTTATATTTGTTTGATTCAATTATAGAGTATTATGTGTTGAACTACATTATATTATAAGTTTGATGTAATGCATGTCTTACCTTGATTTCTATATAAATTAGATAACTTATGCTAGTTTGTTAGTGTTGCTTGTTTATCAGTATTTGACTTCATGATTAGATCTTATGTGATTTAATGTTTGCTTTACGATAATTGATCATGTTAGCATATAGAGCCTTAGGTATTTGTAGGGGTACATTTACCGGAAAGAGTATTTGCTGCATGCTAAGTGCCTTGATGTTTACATTGTCTATAATCTGTTTATACTCGCATGGTTGTATTAAATGCTATATTTGATCATGTGCTTGTTAAGATGAGTTTGTTTCTAATTTGGGAATTGCCTAGGGGTCAGTATAATAAACCATGAATTAAATTTTTAAATTTAAATTGACTCAGGTAATTAGAGATAATATAATATTAAAGTGAACAACAAAGGTGATTTAGAAGAATTAGGAATCTGAGTGATTGATTCTTCTATGACTACATATATGTACAACATGATTCTTATAGACTGCTAGTCCACCTTAAGTTAGGTTGGGATCACTGAGCTCATAGCCAAGACTACTAGTTGAGGCTGATATAGATGAGGAGTGATCAGTCAGATAAGAATGAGCATGTTGAACTTGAATGCTTTGTTATTAATTATGTTTAGAAATATCTCTAACCCTTGGACTCAATCAAATTGAGGACCACGTGTTTTAATCATTTGTGAATGCAGAGTATCTTTCAACATGTACAAGTTATATATCTCTGACATTTTCATGTTCGAGGCATGTAACTACTTTTGCTTTGGTATTCAAATGGTTAAGCAAGGTTACCTATTTTTCTTGAATGATCTGAAGCACAATATTAAGGAAGACCTAGGGAATTCTTTGCGAAGGGTTTCCTAATATCAGTTCGAGGATGAACAATATTGATCGGGGTCAAGAGAAATAGAAGCTCACTCTACTGGAAGTGAGGTTATTGCTGACACGAAATGTAATGCTTATGATGAAGTCAACTATTCGTTGAAGTTTATTAGAATGGAGTTAGCTGCAACAATAAGTGATGCTCTCACACTTGGTTTATCAACTAATACTTGGTTTATCAAGATAACGGATTCGACGGTAAAGATGAAGTTGGTGAGAAAGGACTACTTCTAATGAAACTCTTTTAAGAAGGACATTAATGAAGTATGTCAGTTGAAGGGAAGTCAAGTCAAAGGCTACCCTGTTTAGTTTTGGTGTTTGTTCATGCATTCGATAGATGAAGCATCTCAATGATCAATCACATTCAAAGGATTAGGCAGATTGCTGTAAGAACACTTTGAGGGTAGGTAATGGAATTTGTTGACGAATGAAGTTCTATGTTATGTCTGCACTGAAAGGAGTATTCTAGAGTAAAGTTCAGTTTTCGGACTTCATGACCAAATGGAGGAGTTAATAGGGAAATCCAGACCTTGAGTGGAATTACAAGGATAATGGATAGACTTAAGGTTTCATATTCACTACGGCTGAATCAGTTGTCACAGCTAGTCTAATTAGTAAATGTAAAGAGAAGACATCAAATAAGATTAATCATGCTTGAAGTCACATGGTGTGATGAAGGGCTATCTTATTTGGAGTTAAGAGCTTACACAGAGTCTGTGATTGATTTAAGATGATCTAGATGCAATAAACATCATCATCAATCTCCCTAGCATTCGTTTGATTTTAGCTCTGAATTTCTAAAGGTTGACATCCTGTTTAGGGCTCAAGATCATATGACACCAGATGAAGAAAAGCTGCAAGCAGCATCACAGGGAGAGCATCAGTAAGTTGGATCAACTAGTCATGTTTGATGCTCAAAGGCTAGCAGTGCTCATTGAGTAAGAGTTGAGATTCTTAGGAGCACTGAGTGATCCAGATTGAGTGATTGCATATTAGAAATGAAATTGTAAATTTAAAGATAATGCAAGATGATCTCAATCATATTTGAAGAAGACTACTCTACCCACTGAATATCTAAGGAAACATTAAGGACACATCTGTCATGACAAAGGGTTTTGTGTAACAACATTTCTTAGAGTCAGTTCTTGATGAATCTGGGTAGTAGAGTAGTGATTGGTAGTGCTGTGCATGTATAAGAGTATTTCATTAGTTTTTCTGAGTGAATTCAATGAAGACTGAAGATGCACTAACTAATCAAGATTGAGTAGGGTTCGAATCAAGGAACTAACTCAATTGAACCAGAGGCAGATACAATTAGCACAAGGAATCAATCCACATGAAGACTTGGTATTGATACAGAAGCTGAAGGGTAGTTCGGAGTTTTTGAAGGTTCTACTCTACTAGTGTAAAGACTACTGGTTTCTAGAGTGCTGAGTTTAGTGAAGTTGCTGCCAAGACCAATATCTACAAGGAAATATTTGGGTGTTGAAGGTAATGCAGTTTCCGTCTGGATGAGCGTGGTATTGTTTCAAGGAACAATGTTAACTGGTAGCTGAAAAGTTATTCATGTCCAAATGGAGTAAACGTTCGATCTCAAAAGGAGTAAACGTTCGATCTCTCGGGCAAAGAGGAGTAATTGTTCATTCAACGATCATACACCAGTAAAAGCTCTATTGACTAAGGTATGTCACTCTAGTCTAATATTGATTTATTTAAATGTAATGTTTATAAAGAGTGTTCATGCTATTTAGATGTCTACTATCTTTAGGAACTAGTTAATGTTTGGCTTGTGATCACCCGGGATCCAATATTACCTCTATGAGATTAATTAGGACCTTCCGGGACCTAACATGACCACTAGGGACCTAACAATGTAGCATCTCTTTGTATAGTCAATTTATCCAGGACCTCGTACTTTGTGCTGTCATAAGTTATTCATGCTATATGTATCAAATGTTTCAGCATAAGTATTTGTATATAATAATTAATTGTAATTTTATTTACTTCTAATTGTTTAATGCTAATATTAATGGAACCACTTAATATGTAGTTTAAGTGATGTAATCCTTGTCTTTTACAAAATCCATTAATGTTAGTTGTCATTCTTTTGATATTAGTGATGTCACTTAGAATTTCTGCACTAAGTGACAAAAAGATTATTTCAAAAACACTGATATTAAAAGTAATTTACTACATCGCGAGGGGTTGTCAAAGATCATAAATTTTAGCATTAATATTTAAAGGTATTTGATCCCTGATGCAACTAGTACCTCGAGCTTACATACATTCTGATTGTCATGAGTATTTTCAATATGCTTATGTGATAATTGTTGAGATGTAGTGTAAGAAGTTAAATACTGTCATTCGGTCAATGTATGTTCAGTGTTTAGCGGATGCTTATGTTTTATGCTTTAGAATTACCATGATCTATATTACAATATGTGTTTGTTTCAAGCGACAAATGGTAATTGTCTAGCATAATGTAAGTATCTTATATGCTTGATTGTTTTGTAGTAAGATGCATTTTATTACAAAATGATTGAATGATGTTAGTACTTTTGAATGTCTTGTCATTCATATATTTGATAATTCATTAGTATTAACATATGTTTTTCATTCTTTAGAAATTGAATGCATAAAGAAATTTCTTGTCTATTTCTTGTGAAAAATGTTTTATCTAAACATGCATTCATTTGCCAGAGAATGAAAAGCCACTAAAAGTTTTTTTTAAAAAACTCCCTTTGAAAGAGAACATTTCTTGAGGATTATCTTTCTATTTCAAAATCATATATCCTCTCTCTCTAAATGTTTTGTAATGAAAACTGTTTTCTCTCCACGATTTGTTTAAATAAAGTTACTTGATAACTTGTAACTTAGGTTGCATGGTATCAGGATATTTTATTTGAGTAAATTATTTTGATCTTGAGGTATCAACTATTGGTAAAATGTTTTTCAAAGCTCTTGTTAATGTCTGTTTCACATTGACCTGTAGTATTAAAACAATGGTTGTTTGCTTTGGGATTAGTGCCTTGGACTGTATGACTAAAGCATTCATTCGATCTCCTTTTGTCATAAATGATTTATCTTTTAAGTCGGAGATAATATCAGATAGACAAATATGATGTATATAATACCTAAGTATATATTGGAAATCATAGTCATCTATTTGATAAGAATGAATTGCAAAACAATTTCTGAAAACATACAGTGAGCAAGATGAAATAGATTTGAGTTATTAATCAAAATGTTATTGTTAAAAGAGTTGAATTTCAATTGGATATTTGTCTAAAAGAAATTCAAAAGAACACCTTTGTTAATCTGTTAATTTTTTTTAAATTGTGAGTTTATGAAATTTGGCTTAATATTCTTTTACCTATTCTTTATTAATTCCCACATTTTAGCGTTGGTGCATTGTTTCTTGAGGACACATTGCTTCGATGTTGTATTTCTGAGAAGGAATAGAGAATAAGTTTAATCATACTCTACCAAATTTTATATAACTCTGATTAACTCTATCTATTTAGCCGTAATGGCTTGGCCTTAGTGGCTATAAAGGAAGGTCTAGAAGTTGAATAATCCATCAATTTTTAACCAAGGCCTTAGTACCAAACACTATCATTCTAATTCAAACTTTCAACCCTTGGTGATATAAGGAACTTATGTAGATTAGCGGTTGTTAAGGGAGAAACTGCATTAATTGCAACAAAGGATGTGTCAAAAGTGCACCCATAGCTCTACCTCTCGAGAAGGAAAGAAGTATATAAATTGAGGTATCTGTAGCTCATCTGTATTCTCTCAAAAGGATGCATAGCTGAAAAGGAAATTCAATCGTTTCTGAATGAACTCTCTCAAAAGGGTGATTTCATTGAAAATTCGCTCGTCAGCCAGAGCACCTTGTAATGAATCAAGCACACCAAAAGCATTCACGCTGATGGTAAACCTAAAGTTTTTGCTTCTAAGGAATGTTATAGGACCTAACAGTTCTCTAGCCTCTCTTGGGACTAACACTTGTGAGGACACATTGCAAGAAGTGCACATTGTGAGGTTTAGGTAAAACCCCTAAACTTCTTTGTTTACCATTCATGGTGAATGAAGTTGTTGAGCCACCTTCACAAGTATTTGAGGGAAACTTGGATTTCTTGCCATATATTAGAATCCTTGTCAACCTTCCTAGGAGGAACAGTCCTAGTTCCCTAATGGGATTTCACATCCGCAGATCTATCTGTTGATGTTAAGAGGCAATCACTAACAGTTTTCCATGACTGAAAATAGTGAGTTAATTCATCTTCATAGGTGATTGAGAGAGATTTTTATACACGTCTACTTTCCCAGGAATTCAAATTCTGGAATACATGGATCGCTTAAAACGTAAAGGCATATCACCGTCAATGATCCAGTGCATGGATTTGCATATGGGGAGTCGGTTGATGCTTAGATAGCTGAAAATAGCAGAGCAACAACTCGTAGACTATGATTCAGTTGGTTTACCAATTTGATGAGTCTTTTGAGGATCAGGGTGTTAGGATTTCAGTTACTCCTGGAATGGAGGAGATTTCAATTTCAGAAGGGTTATTCCCCGACGACGAGCCACGTGTGCATGGATTTGCTCATGGTGAGTTGGGTGATGACCTAACTGAAACCCTGTCTGAGATTCCATCTCAGAACCTAGATCTTTAGTGATCGACAACATGCTACAATCAACGATCCACAATATCTTGGTGAGACTAGTATGGATTTACTTGCAGGTACGAATTGCTATAAATGGAATGAGTGCAAGTAAGGGAGAGAAATACTAGAGTGAAGTGAGGGAGTGATACACTTGAGTAAGAGAAATAGGTAGAGAAATGAGTGGAACACTTACGCTTGAAAGTGTAAACACCAACAGAACGTAGTAGAAGTGAGGAAACTATAGACCAAACACTAACCTTGCTACTATGCTTAAATCCTGTTATTGAATTTTCCAGCTCTGAAATGTTGAAAAGATTCTTTTCTGGAAGACAAGCTGAAGAAGAGTCTAGCTGAAGCTTAGTGGAAATGTCCAAACTATTACCTTTGGGTCTATTAATTCATGTTGTTCTCAATCTGAAAGGGGGAGACATTAATTTTTCGGCCTAAGGAGGATTTTATGTTCAATTGGAGGAGAGTTTCTTATTCGATTAGATGTAGATGGTACTTTTATTGTTTTAAAGGATATTCTCAACTAAGGGGGAGAATTTGGTGATACAAGAAACGAGATCTGTCAATCTTGTCTTGTAGAGGTTACTTAGAGGATATCTAAAGACACAAGGGTGGATTGGAGCTTGCATGAACTCAGGGGGAGAATTAGATAAAATTGAAACCTTAGTGATGCAAGGGAGAAATTACTAAGGGGGAGTTTCTTAGTAATTGGTTGGAGCCTAATCCCTAAAGGTGTTGTAGATTTAACTGATTTTTCATCTGAAGTGGAGAAGTTACTTGTCGTACTAAGGGGGAGAAGTTATGGAGAATCTTAACATCTTGGTTTGCAATGCTATATCTTATTCTGAAAAGATATCTTAGGGATTTTGCTCTATTTGTTTGAAGATCTGTCCTTGGAACATTCTTTGGAGAGGTTCGGCAGAAGAATTCTTTCCAGCACGATCAATGAATGAAAATGAAGATTTCTTTGAAGAGTATCAACTCAGGGGGACTTTTTGCTAAGTAGAAGTTTTCTGGGTAAAGAAGAATGTGAAGGAGATTTTCAAGGGGCATCTGAGAAGTGTCCAAGTGTGTTCTATTTCTTGTTTCAGTGATAGATGAAGTCAGTGGAGTAGTGCAGGGAAGAAAGAAAAATATGTTTCCTGGAAATAGAACATCCTGGAGAAAAAGAGGAAGTGACTTTCATTCCAAGAGAGAACAACCTTAAGGGGAGAATGAGTTGACCTCTTATGGGGAACATAGAGAGCTATATGTTCTAGTTCGAATTGCAAGATGAACAAGAATGATTGTTCAGAAATCTTTTACTAATGATTTGTTTCTTTATTGAAAGAACCCCATCTTTGAAGAACATTGAAGTTGAGGAAGCTAAAGGAAAATGAAATTCATAAATTCATCATTCATTTTCAGCAACTCAGGAAATCTGGATTTAACTGATTATATCTTTCCAGAAACTTTTGTATATTATTTTCATGTCCAGTACTTTAATTGTTTCTTGTATGTTAGTTGAGTTATCCTCTAGTAGTTAATTTTATTTAATTGCTTTTGGGGGAGATTGTAAAGGGAAATAGTATTTGATTGTTATTCCATATCAACCAAATAGGGGGAGATTGAAAGGGGAGATATGAGTGAAGGGAAGTAACTCACTGCACTTTCATGTGTACTAGAAATGCTAAATGTAATCTCTATGTAATGGTTGATGATAACTCAACAATAGAACGAGACATGTAATAATATGCAGGTGCACAGAAATCTTGGATCACAGAGTTCAGTTAAGACAAAGTATCAAAGGATCATCTACAGACTTGAAGCTCACTGGAAGAAGTTCATTTACATGTTCAGGCCTCAGTGGAGAATAAAAGATGTTGACATCTATTCAAGGATGTGGAAGCTACAGAAGATTGTCTTAGTCTATGAAGATTTCAGTGCATTACAATCGAAGCTACAAGTAAGGTTTGCAAAGAAGAATGTGGAATCATGTTCGGAATCAAGAGCCCCTATCAAGACTCGTCACTTATGAACCAGACCGTTGCATGAAGTGTCAGGACATTGGAGGTAAGCTCTCGTCGGTTAATATGGTTTTAATCATTCTAAAGTTGTTGATTTTCTTGAGTCATGTGGAGGATCAACAAAGGTGGTAAATCAGTGTTGGAGAAATGCCAGCCTAATGGATAAGGGACAGATGGCACAACCTGATTGGATCTTACTAAAGCTTCACATATTAGAAGGCCAAATACTTAGACGTGGTGGAGTCACGTATACGGGGCCAAGTATTTGGATAAAGAAGTCTACACAAATTGAAGAGTGGAATGGAAATATTTAATTTAATTAAATAAAGTATTTATTTAATTATTTATATATTTTATAAATAAAGATATTCTTTATTTATATTTTATATATTTATTAAATATTACTTTTACATTAAATATTTCCAAAGGCATGCTTGGCACATGATTTGAAGATATGATTTGAGTGGACAAGAGTAAAAGGTGGAAAAGTAAAAAGCAAAAAGCAAAAAGCAAAAAACAACACCTTTTTCAATATAGAAGAAGAACCCAAGTCTTAATCTTTAGTGTGAGCATCCGGATGAAAAAAAGAAAAGTGGAGAGAGAGAAAAATTATTCTCTCCCCCATGGCCAAACTAGATCTTGAATATATTTATAGCCATGATTTTCTTTATATACACCACTCCTCTATTCTTCTATTGAAAACACTTGTTAAATCTTGTATAGAAGATAGGGTTGATTTTTGTCTCCTAGATCTACAAAATGTAATAGTTTTAGAGGAGACAAAAATCACTTCTTTGTTGTGTTCTTGAGCTTATGTTCTTGAACTTGTTTGTAGCATCTACCCCACTTCAATGAATATAAAGTTATATTCTTGGATCTTGTTGTGTTGTGTGTTTTGGATGATTTACCGTTCATTATCTTGGTTATTTTAATGGTGTTCTTGAGGTTGAAGAAGATGGTGAAAAGTACCCGGGTTTGAACCAAAGTAATTTTTATGTTGTCCCAAGAAAATATTTAAAAGTCATAATTTCAATTGGGAATCGTATTCACCCCCCCTCTACGATCTCCGGGACCCAACACATCTGATGACAGGGCTTTATCACCAGTCATGTGCCTTGAACAGTCGCTGTCAAGAATCCATATGACACGTTTGTTCTTTGTTGTGCCCTGCAACCACACATTGATTACTTTTTCTTTGGCACCCAAATTTGATTGGGTCCAAGAAGATTAGATAAGTAAATAGATTTAGCTACAGAAGTTTTCTGGTCCTTGTCTTTCTCATCGACTGCGCCCTTGCCCTTTGGTTTAGCCTTGTCAGGGGTGTCTTTAGGCTTAGGGACAGGGGGTTCCTTCCTAGATTTAGGAGGACTAGCAGTCTTTGCCCTAACATGCTTTCTAGTCATGTTCACATCTGTATTCATGCAATTACTTGATGATGTATTCATTAAGTTAATGTATGCAGACATGATATTGAAAGCACATGGCATTCATCCTACTTTACCGCATGGTTGATGAGGAATAGACATGGCAGGCATGGCAGGCATACTAGGAGTTTTTGTTTTTACTACTTTTATCTTATTGCATGCATGCGTAAGATGATTAGTAGAATTGTAGTTGTTACAAACTTTCCTAGCAGCACTAGAAGAATAGGCATTAGCATTTTTCTTGTTGACACCTATCTTACCATTTCTATTCGCTTTCTTGTTTTCAGTTTTATTGCCTAAATCAATTTTAACATGTTTCTTGGGTTCTTCAATTTTAACAGATTTCTTAGGCAACTGTTTCTTATCTTCTACCTTTTCCTTTTTCTCCTCAGCAAGGAGTTCTTCTTTCATTAAGAGCTCTTCTTCATTAAGGGGTTCTATGACAAACTTCTTATAAAGGGGCTTAGTGACATTCTTTAATACATGAGGAATGTCTTGCTTCACAGGACTTTCCTCAGCAATGGATTCTACATGCATTTTTCCTTCCTTCTTGTCATAGTCAAATCCTATTCCAGTTTTCTGACCTATGACCTGTTTATCGATTACCTCCTTTACTAGATTAGCAGATTTCTTATAAGCTAGAAGTTTTAACTCTAGATCAGAAATTTTATTTCTAAGAGTTGTTTCTACTTCCTGGTTGCATCTGTCTCTATTCTGAAGGTATTCTATCTTCTGTTTCAGATCTTCTAAATTTATACATGGAAGCTCTAGTTCTTCGTTTTTAGCTTCTAGCATTTTATTCTTAAGAACTAGTTTAGCATTCTCTTCTTCAGATGCTAGCATGCTTGTATGTATGTTAAACATTTCTATACTCAGATCTTTCACAGTTTTCTTATATTCAGAATTAGACATGTCAACGGAAGAAAGAAATGATACCTTCGATGATTGAGGTGATGCCTCTGAAGAGTCTGCCATTAAAGCAAGATTTCCATACGTCTCTTCTTTATTATTATCTGAATCATCCCAGCTCTTTCCTTCAGCTATATAAGCTCTTCCTTGATGCTTCTTCACCAGTGCATCATATTTCTGCTTGAGTTCATCATATGACTCCTTCCTCTCTTTCCCTTGCTTCGACTTCCGGCATTCTGTTGCAAAATGACCGGGTTCATCATAGTTGTAGCATTTGAACTTACTGCGGTCTACCATCCCCGTCTTATAACCTCCTCTGCTGTGAGACCTTGAAGACGATCCACCTCGGTTGCTGTTTCTGTCCCTGGAACCACTGTAACTAGAGTTACTCTTGAATTTATACTTTGGGTTCCTCCTAAACCTGAGGTTCTTGAACTTTCCCGCCATATAGGCCATTGTCTTATTTTCCAATTGTTCAAGTTCTTCCATTGAATAGAAGTCGTCTTCATCACCTAGTTGAGTATGTTCTTAAAATTCAGCTTCCAATATCTCTTCTTTCTCAACTGCAGGTTTTACTGTGCTGGTCTCTGTGGTAGCAAAATCCTTGGCTACAAGAGTTGTAGTCTTCAACAGTGCTGAATTCTTACTGTCCACTGTACCTGAACCATAAATGATCTGTCACTGCTCTTGCTCCATTTCGTGAGTCTTGAGCTTCCCGTATAGCATTTCAATGGACATATCATTTATATCACTCCTCTCTCTGATGGTAGAGATTTTGTGCTCCAGGTGTGCTAGCAGTGTCAACATAAACTTTCTGTTGATCTCCCTACGTGAGTAGGTCTTCCCATGCAGTGACAAGTCATTTAATAATTTTTTGTATCTCTCAAAGACTTGAGTGATACTTTCTCCTTGTAGTGACTTGAACGCTTCATATTGGGAGGTAAGAATATCTAGCCTGTTCTCCTTCACTTCTGTTGTACCCTCTATTAACAAATCAATCGTATCCCACATTTGTTTGGCACTGGTGCAATTAATCGCTTGATTTAGCATTGTTGTGTCCAGTGAATCCATGAGGATACATTGAAGATCGTTGTCCTATGCAACTCTCTCTTTATCAGTGTCAGTAAACTCTGAAGGTTCCTTTGGGGTAAATCCTTGAGGAATCCGTTCGCCGTCTTCTGAAACTATTTCCGGTGTTAGCTTCTGAGGCACATAGGGTCCATTTTCCAGAATTCCCACATATTGAGAATTACAAGTCTTGATGAAAATGGTCATCTTCTTCTTCCACAATATGTATTCATTTTTTTCAAATGTCGGGATTTTAATACTGCTAAGCTTTTGGGTACTCATGGTTGTTAAGAATTTTAAATCTTAAGAAATAATTAATTTCTCAAAAATTAAAATCAATTTGAATAAAAATTAAATATTGAGAAATAAAATTTTAATTCGAATTCTTGATGATTGATAGCCTTTTAAAAATTAGTGAATTTAAAATCTTTAAAAAAATTGAAATTGAATTTTCTTTAAAAATTAAAGAAAATTCAAGATAAATTTTTCTAGATCTAAAAATGCACTTTTTCGAAAAACTATTTTTGGATCTTGATTTGTAACTTCAATCAACAAGCTTTGATACCAATTTTTAGGTCCAAAATCATCATGGAAGGGGGGGTTAAATATGATATGGTAGATTTTTCGTTTAATTACGGATTAAGTGTTTGTGTTCTTGAGATATATATTTGACAGTAAATGAAACACAATAGTTCGGGGAAATAACAATATATTATTAAATCCATGAGGTGCTACAATTCTAATCAGTAGATTGGCTGCATTGGGTTCAAAACAATATTACAACACAGATACAGTTGGGTGTATTAAATGTATGGCTTTAATGGAGTTTCCCGTCTGTGTGTGTTGAATGCCGAAGATGATAACCAATGAATACTTTTGAATTAAACCCATATATAAATGTAGTCTTTTTGGAAAATGATTTCCAACAATGCACAAGTCCTTTGTTGCGCCTTGAAGAGGGTGAGTGGTGTGTAGGCGCCACTAGCTTGGTATGTTTCGCCTTGTATGTTTGTTGCGCCTCTATTTCAAAGTTAGTTGCGCCTGTACAGTGGTTTCCCTGTACAGGCACCACTAATGCCTTAGAAATAATCTTTGTTGCGCCTGTTACTTGTTGCGCCTGCACACTGTTTGTAGTGTGTAGGTGCCACAAACACTAGTTCCTTAGAAATTCTGTTGCCTGTGTTAATGTTAGTTGCGCCTATACAGTGGTTTCCCTGTATAAGCGCCACTAATGACTTGGAACTTGGCTGTTGTTGCGCCTGTCGCCTTTTGTTGCGCTTACACACTGTTTATAGTGTGTAGGCGCCACCAAATGTAGCATTACTTGCCTTAATACATTTCTTGAATTCTTGAAGTAATTACTACTTGAATTCCACTCTTCTGGCTTGATCAATTGATTTTCTTCTGATTAACCAAGGCATTCTTTTCTTGTTGTGCTGACGCTTAGTGCACTGGTCTGGTTCACAAATGACTAACACTGAATTGAATTCCCTTGACTTCTATTCTATTTCAGCTGATTAACTTTAGACTGTTGCATTGCTTTTGATCACTGAAACCCTTTGACAACTATACATAAATCATTACACTGTCTTTAGTATGAAATCTTCTGAACTCTTATTTGTCGCTGAGGCATGAACATATTAATGAACTTCTCTCGCTGACGTTCAGTAAGCCTTTCATCTTGAATGCTCTGCAATGATCTAAGTATGCTTTCTGTTTACATGTCCTTCTGGATTCCTGTGCTGCATATTAGTATTATTTATCTGTCTTTATTTCTTAGTTGAGTTATCGTTATCACTATTACATACTACGTTACATTATGATTTACAATTGGTTATAGCTATAGCACTTGTGTTGTCACAGAATATAGGAATCTTGTTCAACAAAAAGCCATAGTCCTGGGGTTGGTTCCTCATTCACAAGATCTGAGCACAACAGCTACCTGCTGCAATGTATTCAGCCTCTACTGTTGAGGTAGAAACTGAGTGCTTCTTCTTGCTGTACCAAGATACCTACCTTCTTCCCAGGAATTGACAGCTTCCACAAGTACTTTTCTTGTCAATCTTACAACCTGTAAAATTCGAGTATGTATAGCCAACTAAGTCAAAACCTTTACCTTTAGGATACCAAATTCCTAAATTTAGAGTACCCTTAAGGTATCTAAAAATTCTATTAACGACTATGAGATGAGACTCTTTTGGGTTAGCTTGAAAACGAGCACATAAGCATGTTACAAACATAATATCTGGCCTACTTGCAGTAAGATAGATTAGAGATCTAATCATACCTCTGTAGCTTGTGATGTCGACACCTTTACCTGATTTGTCCTAATCAAGCTTTGAGGCAGTTGGCATTGGAGTCTTGGCGGAAGCTGAGTCTTCAAGGCCATACTTCTTCAGAAGATCTCTGATGTACTTGAACTGAAAAATAAATATTACATCTTTCCTTTGACTCACTTGTAGTCCAAGAAAGAACGTCAGCTCACCCATCATACTCATCTCGTACTTACTCTGCATTAACTTAGCAAATCTCTTGCAACAATCATCATTAGTAGAACCAAATATAATATCATCAACATAAACTTGAACCAATATCATACTATCTTTATGCATTTCATGAAAGAGAGTCTTGTCTATAACACCTCTTGTAAAATCATTTTCAATTAAAAATTCAGAGAGAGTGTCATACCAAGTTTGAGGTGCCTGTTTGAGTCCATAGAGAGCCTTGAATAGAAGATATACGAAGTCCTCGAATTCACTATTTTCAAAACGTGGAGGCTGCTCCACATATACTTCTTCTTCTAGTTCCCCATTCATGAATGCACTCTTCACATCCATTTGATAAACCTTGAAGTCTGAGTCTGCTGCGAATGCCAGAAGCTTCCTGATGGCTTCAAGTCTTGCAACTGGTGCCTAGGTTTCATCATAATCTCTTCCTTCTTCTTGAGAGTACCCCTTTGCTACTAGTTTGGATTTGTTCCTCGTAACTACCCCATCTTCGTCTAACTTTTTCTTGAATACCCATTTTGTGCCTATTACTGATTTGCCTTTAGGTCTGGGCACCAGTTTCTAAACTTTCTGCCTTTCAAACTAATTGAGTTCATCTTGTATAGCAATCACCCAATCTGGATCTTCAAGAGCATCTTTAACCTTTTTGGGTTCTTCTTCTAATAGAAACCCAAAAAATAGACATCCATTTCCCGTTGCTCTTCTGGTCCTTACTCCACTGTCGGGATCACCAATAATTAATTCAAAGGGATGATCTCTGTTCCATACCCTTTGTCTAGGCAGATTAACCCTTGATAATTGATCTTCTTCATAACTGTGCTGGGAGTGACCTGTAGATCTTTCTTGTCCTCCCCCTAAGTTATTACCGGCATTGTTTAACGATCCACCAGTTAAGCTAGCAGGTTCAGTAACAGAGTCATGTTGTTATACTGTCTGTGCTTGTGATTGTGTGGCATTGCCAACACTTCCACTGCTCTGCTCTGGATGATCAACTTCTGTATGTACATGACTACCAGTAGCAGCTTCAGGTTCGTCTTCATCTCCTAAGTAGTATTCTGATATATTTTCAAATTCCAGAGATTCAGAGTCTTTATCCTTTCGAAGACTTGGGAGTTTGGTGTCGTCGAACGTTACATTAAGGCTTTCAATGACCTTCTGATGTTCAATCACATATACCCTGTAGGCTTTCGATTCCAGTGAGTAGCCAAGGAAAATTCCTTCATCTTCTTTAGCATCAAACTTGCCCAGATGTTCATCTTTCAATACATAGCAATTTCCTGCGAACACATTAAAGTACTTTAGTGTCGGTTTCTTGTTGGCCATTATCTCATATAGAATCTTTTCAAAGTCCTTGTTAATCAGGGTCATGTTTTTGGTGTAACAAGCTATACTGACTGCCTCTGCCCAGAAATACGTAGGTAGCTTTGAGTGACTTAACATAGTTCTTGTTGCTTCAATCAAAGTCCTTTTCTTTCTCTCTACCACTCCATTTTGTTGAGGGGTTCTTGGGACTGAGAATTGTTCTCTATGATGACATTTCTAACTTCCATATTACCATATCCTATAGTGAATCCTTTGTTATCATCTCTAAAGGTTACAACTGGGTCGGTCTTTTCAACCATACTTGATAGCAGGGTCTTGTCTCCTATCATATGCCTTGAACATCCACTTTCCAGAACCGACATGACTTTTCCATTCTGTCATGTGCCCTACAATCACAAAGTGATTAGGCCTTCTTTGGCACCCAAACTTGTTTGGGCCCATAAAGGATAGCCAAGATGCTTCATGCCCCTGTCAGCCACAAAATTATTAGTAGCACCAGTGTCTACCATTGCCATCACCTCATGCCCATTGATGACAACCTACACATATAACAAACTAGATGACTTCACAACTTCCTTTGTCTACAGTGCATTCACCATTCTGAGTGGATTAACCCTTGTAGGTTCCTTCTTTTCCTCATCCACGGTCATAGCGTTCAACTTCTCCTTCTTTGGACAATCCTTCATCATGTGAGGACCCTCGGAAATATAGCATCTCAGCGGTTTCTTTGCTTGCCCATCACCAACTTTGGCTTTGCCTTGATCCCCGTCTTGGACTCTATTCTTGCCTTTGGATTTGAACTTTCTCAATCTCTCGTTAGCACCCTGGGTTTGCTTTCCCTTGTCACTAGAACCAGTTACAAAATTAAAATCCACCAAGCTATCAGCTGCTACAATAGTTGTTGTCAGGTCCTTGACATTTTGTCTCCTTAGCTCAGCCTGTACCCATGGCTTTAAGCCTGAACAAAAGTTAAACAACTTATCTTCCTCTGCCATGTCGAATGTCTAAAAGATTGGAAGTGAATGCCTTCATATAATCTCGCACAGTGCCCGTCTGCTTCAAGTGCTTTAGCTTCTCCCTAGCCACCCATGCAGCATTATTAGGCAAGAACTACTCCTTAAGCTCTTTCTTCAAGACATCCCAAGTCTTGATTTTGGGCCTCCCTGTGCCTTCAACATCATCCATGTAAGTACGCCACCATAGCTTGGCGTCACCTGCAAGAAACATACTGGCCACAGTCACCTGTTCACCATCACTGATATGAGTCGCCTTGAAGTACTGCTCCATATCCTATAAGAAATTCTCCAATGGCTTAGCATCTCTGCCCCCCTCATATGACTTAGGCTCTGGCATCTTGAACTTTCTCGCAGCTTCACCCGAGATATTGCCCCCAACAGCCACTGCCTTCCTCAGGATAGTCACCTCCTCATAAAGCTCCGCAGAAGTATTCTCCAACTCAGTAATCTTCCCCTCAGTTTTACGTAGGTGATTCTCTAGGATCCATCTGATTTGATCAATATCAGCTCTCATGGTTGCACATTGTGCCTGCACTCGTGCAACATCGGTAGACTGCGGTTCACCAAGCATCTCCTCAAGTCTGGTAACTCTGTCACTCACAGAAGAAACTGTGGGACTAGCCATAGCATCGCTCTAACAACGCAGCTCAGATACCAACTATCACACAGCCGTATGAAAGCGTCGACCAACGACTAATTTTTCAAAACTTTTGGCTGACTGATGTGCCAACTCTACGCCTCGAGCTTTGCGAGCAATGTGCAGCTAACCCTTAGGCCTTAGTCTCCATAACTCTTTGCCTGCAAGATGGGTTAGTAACAACTACACAATATAAACGAGACGAGCATATACAGGGAACCCCCAACCTTTTTATTACTCCACAAAAAGGATCTAACAATCTAGGCCTGCTTGCCACAACTCGGCACAGCTACCCACTAACTGCTAACAATACAGGAGTGCCTCACTACAAAGCTATTTCTCTCTCTAGAACTCTATATAGCTCTCTCTGTATTTTGCTCTCACTTCTCTCTACAAGTGTGTATGTATGAATGAATGAATGAATTGAGAATGAAGTAGATCCTCCTTATATAGGCAGCTAAGCGGGCTTTGGATGGCTCAAGCCCATCCAAACTTTCCATCTATGGTGAAGATCTTCCTTGATACACTCCCACCAAATCCTCCTTTTGGAATATTCCCAAGGATAATCCTCCTTCTAGAATATTCTCTAAGATATGTTGAGTCATATCCCTTGATTTCCACCATTAGAAGATATTGCTTTATACCATATCAATTATGATATGCCCTAACTTACTTTCCTTATTTATAAGCTAGGCCCATCCATATGATATGTATAAGCCCAAGTCCATCTTGCACATTGAACCCATGTCATGCCTGCATCATACTTCAACCCTGGCCGAACTGATTGCATCACCTATCCAGCTCCACCATAGAACCATGCCTTAGCTAAGCCCACCATGTCTGACTCCTTAAGACTCGTCTATCATGTCGCCTCTGTGTCATTGAGGACTAATGGTGGATTATGACTCTCCCTTAAGCCGGTCGTGCCTTTGTTCAAGTGTCACCCAATCCTGCCTCTCTTGCCCTTACGTCATGTTGCTTGACCCTTCTAGAATCAAGTGTGCCCATAATACATGTTCCCTGTGTCTGTGCCTGGCTATGCATTCCTTGGCCTCCATTGTGACCCCTCTAGAATCAAGTGTGCCCACAATACATGTTCCCTGTGTCTGTGCCTGACTATGCATTCCTTGGCCTCCATTGTCATGATCTAAGCCTTTGACATATCCAACTCGTGCAAGTGCCCTCATAAGTCACAAGTACCCCATGAGCCCCAAGTGTGCCTCATGTGCCCCCATGTGCCCCCATGTGCCCCAACTTCACCCTAACGCCAAGCCCCTTGCCCGACTTGCATCTCTGGTGCTGAAACCCAACGTCTTTAGCCTCTCAAGTAAGCCACCGCCCCGGCCCGCAGCACCAGACTTAGGCTCAAAGCCTAACGGTCTAACACTAGGTTACAATGCATCGACAAATTTTAAGAATAAAATGTGTCGACCCAATCTTTGATAATATAAACCTGGTACTTCGATAAGTTTCTAAGCAAAGAGAAATGTTTTGTTTTATTTTGATAAAATTGATCAAAATTAATCGAATTAAACTTAGAAATAATTTAGAATGAATTCTAAATTAATTTTATCAAGATAAAATATCACAATTACTTTAATAAAATATTTAACTAAGTTATCATTAATTGATATTAGTCAAATAAATTAAATAAATAATTATACTGTGTATTAATATAAATAAATTTAATTATGGAGCAAATAAATCTTTTAGTTGCTATTAATTCCATAATTTGAATGAATTAACATAAATAAAATTAAATAAATTCTATCCACCTATTAAAAATAGATTTAATAATCCATCTGGTATTCGTCCGAAACTGGAGAGAGAAAACAGGTGCGAATTTCATTGAAGAATTCTACTAGGTTTAGAAAACCTATTGGTAAATTGTTTAAAACATTAAGATGAAATCAACATCCCATTAGGGAAAGGAGGTGACGGTCAATTGAAGTGCAAACACATGGAGAAGCAGGCTTGCACAGATGGGACACAATTATCGGGAGCTACATCTCCTTCTCCATCTCCCAAGGCACGCCTTCTAGGTAAAAATCTAACTTTTTTGATATATTTTTGTTGTTGGTTGAATTTTGCATGTAATAAATAATTTTATTGAAGACCCTTCATGGGTAAAATTTATTGAAGACCCACCATGGGTAAAATTTATTAAAGACCATCCATGGGTAAAATTTTATTGAAGGCTCTTCATGTGTTAAATTTTATTGAAGATCATTCATGGGGTAAAAATTTATTGAAGATCCTTCATGGGGTAAACTTTTTATTGAAGGTCCTTCATGAGGTAAAATATTATTGATGACCCTTCATGCGGTAAAATTTTATTGAAGGGAAGGGCCTCAATGGTAAAATTTTACTGAAGACCCTCCGTGGGTAAAATTTTGTAAAATTTTATTGAAGACCCTCAATGGGTAAAATTTTATTCAAGGTCTTCATGGGGTAAAATATTATTGAAAACCCTTCATGGGGTAAAATTTTATTGAAGACCCCAATGGATAAAATTTTATTGAAGGCTCTTCATGCGTAAAATTTTATTGAAGGTCTTTCATGGGTAAAATTTTATTGAAGACCCTCAATGGGTAAAATTTTATTAAAGACCCTCAATGGGTAAATTTTTATTGAAGGTCCTTCATGGGGTAAAATATTGTTGAAGAGCCTTCATGGGGTAAAATTTTATTGAAAGCCCTTCTTGAGTAAAATTTTATTGAAAATCCTCAATGAGTAAAATTTTATTGAAGGCTCTTGATGGGTAAAATTTTCTTGAAGGCCCTTCATGGCTAAACTTTTATTAAAGGTCCTTCATGGGTTAAATTTTATTGGAGTCACTCAATGGGTAAAATTTTATTGAAGTGCCTTAATGGGTAAAATATTATTAAAGATCTTTCATGGGGTAAAATTTTATTTAAGACCTTTCATGGATAAAAATTTATTGAAGACCCTCAATTGGTAAAATTTTATTGAAGGCTCTTCATGGGTAAAACGTTATTGAAGGGGCTTCATTGGTAAAATTTTATTGAAGACCCTCAATGGGTAAAATTTTATTAAAGGCTCTTAATGGGTTAAATTTTATTGAAATTCCTTCATGGGTGTTATGGAATAAGATTTAGGGCGTATTAAATGCTTAGGGTGTTGGAGCTTATCGAGTTTTAATGGTTGATCTTACTGTCAGAACTATCTCTGTTCTAGCAAGATGCCTACGTACCTTCACGATTACAAAGGATCAAGCCAGACGTAGTTCTGAGAATGAGGGGTTAGGCCCTTTATATAGTCGTGGAGAGTCTAAGATTTAGATTAGGTTTAGGAACCTTGGTGGGCAAGCCACTGCCTTACTGATTTGGTGGACGTTTCCTTATAAGATTCAGTTTCCTTGTAGGAATAGGTGTCTTGGAAACTTCCTTCCAGTAGTTTCTTTTTATTAGAAAATATTAATGAGGCTGATTAATAGACCTATTTACCAATTACGAAATTAATAAATAACCAAGGTTCTTGGGCCTTAATTGTTGGGCCAAACCTTAGCTAGGTGATTTAGGTAACATGGTTCAGACCATATATGACAACTATGAGATTCTTCGTGCCTGGAGTATGGGGGTCCAATTCGATTAGATCCACATTATGGGCAATCACTAGTAACACTTCCTCACTTAATGAGCCCAATTAATGCAACATTCATTGTGTCCTTTAGGACTACTTTCTATCCCTGTCATTTGCCCCCAACTTCTGCAAAGTGTACAAGACTTTGTAGAAGTTAAGGTCTGTGAATTTGTCATTGAAGTTTGCCTTTATAGCTTCAAGAGTTTTTTCTAAACTCCAACATACCTTCGAGGATCTTTCCTCTATTTATAGAGAATTTTTCATAATTTATTAGTATCTCTAGGTATTTTTCCTTATTTTCTATGAATTTTCCTCTATTTATAGAGAATTTCCCATAATTTATTTTTATTTTCAATCCTTTTTTAATGATTTTTAGGCCTTTTCTAGAATTATTTTTGACCAGGATTCCTGGTCATAGGTCGACCAGGATCCTGGTCGTTTGAAGCTTCATTGGGAATCATGCTCGACAAGGATTCCTGGTCGTTTGTCCGACCAGGATCCAAGTCGGCCAAGGTTCCTTTTTTTATTCCTGGTCAACTAAGATTCCTGGTCGTATACGACTAGGATCCTAGTCGTCCGAACGGGGTCTTTGAACCCTAGTCGACCAGGAATCCTGGTCGTTCTTTTGACTGGGATTCTGGTCATTAAAGAATCCTGGTCTTTGAAGAATCCTGGTCGTCCAATGTGCTTCCAGGTAAACTAGTCATACAGGACTCCTAGTCAAGAATCGACTAGGATCCTAGTCGTATGAATGAGGAGTGTGCACCACGTCTATTTATGGGTCCTAGTCGTATTTGACTAGGATCCTAGTCGTTTTAGTGGCATCGTGTGTATCTTAGTCGAGGCACATTCCTAGACATTTTAAGGGTGTGTTTGGCACCCCACTCAATTAAGGATCATGGTCATTTTATAGTCGTCTTTGGCATCTTAGTCGATCAGGATTCTTAATCGTTTGTTGCGCCTTTGTATCACTCATGGCAAGTCCCATTTCTAGTCGATTGTCCCACCAAGGATTTCAATTAGGTCGACAATTTGCCCATGGTCCATGAAGCTTTTGGGGCTTTTATGGTCCGTGTCTCTTGAACTATTAATAATCGATTAATTGTTGCAGGCCTCGTCGACTATTGGGCCGTTTATGATGAGGCCCACTAATATTTTGGGCCTTGTTACCAGCTATAACAGGTATAGCCGGTTGAGTTACCACTCGTGTTGGCTATAAATTGGTGAAGTAAGAATTCATTTCTTACTTCTCACTTTCACATCAAATTTGTCTCTCAAAATTTCTCTCTAGATTTCTTTAGCAAAGGCGATTTGGGGTGATCTTTTCTGACCAACTTTCATCTTCTTCATTTTTCAAGCCTTCATCCGTTGAATATCAATGGCGGATTCTCAGGATGCTGCTCAACAAAAGATTCTTCTTTGGGCGTCTAAATGAGGTAATGTTGTCGTTGTAAACCCAACTTTTTCTACAATTCCTGAGTTGCTCGATGTTATGGGCGATGAATTCCCCAATATAGCATAATTAGATGCTTTTCAATTTAGAATTAGTTTTGTAAATCAGAAACGTTGTGATAAACTCACAAAGTTGTATAAGTTGCCCCCGGTCTCAAATTTATTTTGGTTGAGCCGGGTGACCAGGCATGTCATTGAAGGCCTAATAAGCTTTGTATTTTTAGGTATGCCCTTTTAGGTGGGCTTAGGTTCCCTTTTCATGAATTCATACTTAGACTTTTGGCTGAGGCTAGGGTAAGCCCGTGTCAGTTAAGCCCAAATTCGTGGAGGGCCCTGCATTGTTTCATGGTTCTATGTCTTAGAAAAAATTATCCTTTATCCGTAGCTGTATTTAGAAAAAAAAATTCAGTTTAAGAATAACCCAACTACTATGGCGGGCTCAATTTATATTAGTCACAGACAGGGCATGGCCCTTATTTTTAGCAACCATACCTAGCCCGACACCAATCCAGATTGGAGAAGGGATTTCTTGTACTTGGAATGGGAAGGAGGAGATTGTGGCACTTTGTTTAGAAACTCATTTTGCAAAGTTAAGGACGGTAATCCTTGGCTGATCCGGCTTACTCCTGAAGAGAAGCTAATTATTACGGATTGGGCCAAGACAAGGGCCTGACCCATCACAGGAAGCTACTGAAAAAAAAATTCCTTGAAGGCGGCCTTTCTCATTATTCATATAGTGGTACCATTTTTACTTAGCCAAAAGTTTTTGTGTTCTTGATTTTTCTGAATTCAACATTTTATTTCTTGTTTGTCTTGCAGCCGCTAAAAGTATCAACTTTTATTTGGGCGTGGGTGACCAAGAGACCCACAAAATGTGGAAAGCCCGTGATGCCCTTGAATGGCCCATTAAGGAGCCCACTCTCCCGAGCTTCTTACAGCCCTGTGACAAGGCCCAAGCTTCGGGCGAAGGGAAAAGTGTTCGGATCGAGGAGGACGATCCGGAAACGGCGGCATGGAGGCTAAGCTGGGGCATAAGGAAACAAGATACTGTCATTGGGGGCACATTAAACTCCCTCGACTAGTGGCAAAACTCCATCCCTCTGGCTGACAGGGCTAAAATCGTCATTAAGACGGATATCGAGGAGACCGAATCCCTAGGGGCCCAGGGTATCGCCATGGTATGACCCTTATTCTCTCCTCTTTTTCGTACTAAGGCAAATTTCTTCGTTTCACTTGTTCTGAGTCGAATGTGTTGTTGCCTCAAACAGGTCAACACATATTTTTAAACTATGGCCCATCTGGCGAAAACATGGAGATTTTCTGAGAAGGACCAAAGGAAGACCAAAGCTAAGGCCGAGGGGAAGGTGGTCTCGCTGGAGAAGAAACTGGCAGAAAAGGAGCTGGAATTGGTGGCGGCCCATGCTGAGCTTCAGGAGCTAAAGGCGGACAAAGAGGCCACCATAGTTAAGTATATGGAATCAGAAGATTTCATGTCGTTTATTGACAAACATGACGACATGATTTTTCCGGTTACTTGTGCTGAAGTTTGGGGGAAATACCTTAACGCAATTCTGGTAAAGCACCCCGACCTTTTTGATCCTGCTAGACACAAAGTAATTGGTGACGCGGAAAATCTCTCGTAAGAGGATAAAAATCGCGGTTGGGAATGTCCCAGCCAAAGTGATCCACTAAAATGATATAATTGATTATTACAACATGAAAACAAAGATTATTACAACATGAAAACAAAGAAAAATACAAGATGACAAATCCTATATGTCGACTATTAGGTGTATCCGTCAGCTAAAAAGTGTATTGATCTGTCAGTTGGAGAGTAGTAGTGGAGATGTAAGATGATAAAACTTGTGTTTATCCTCAATGTATATTATATATATAGCCACTTAATCTCATCTACCCGTTGTTATTAATCATCTGATCATTATTTCCATGATCTTATTTTGTAGGAGTGTTTCCTAAATTTCCTCCTATTTTTTCGGGTGGTTGCATAGCTAGTGGACTTGGTCTTGGAGTCTTCCCGCTTCCGTACGCTTCCATCGTTTTTCAGTCATGCAATCGTCAAGTTTTTCCTCGTCAAGTCCACAATTCTGCTCCAATTGCATATTGTCCTCGATCTTTTAACATCAACAAGTCTTGACGGTTGAAATTTGAGAACTAACACCTTCTAACTAATATTTGGAGTTAGAAAATATTTGAACAAAAATGTTTCATAAAAATATATGATATTTAGAGAGTGAAAATATTTTATAAATACGTACGTGTTAAAATAAATTTTTCAGGAAAACATTGAGTTTAGAATAACAGGAGATTTAATCTTTTATCAAATCATGTACTACCTTCGTCTCAAATTAACTATTTTGTTTGACGTTTCTCAGTCCATATCTCATACTGAGTCTTCTGAACCATTTTAGTAGGAACTCGGTTAAGTGTATAAGCAGACGTCTCCAGGGCGTAGCCCCAGAAGCTAATTGGAAGATCTGCATGACTCATCATTGATCGCACCATGTCCAATAAGGTACGATTTCTCCTCTCAGAAACTCCATTCCATTGTGGTGTTCCAGGAGGAGTGAGTTGTGATACAATACCACACTCTTTTAAGAAACTCTTAAATTCATGGCTTAAGTATTCACCTCCACGATCAGATCGTAGAGTCTTAATACTTCCGCTAGTTTGCTTTTCTACTTCAACTTTGTATTCTTTGAACTTTTCAAAAGAGCCGGATTTGTTCTTCATAAGATACACATATCCGTATCTACTAAAATCATCAGTAAACGTGATAAAGTAGTAAAAGCCACCTCTTGCCATAGTACGCATAGGACCACATACATCACTATGTATAAGTTCTAATCGTTCAGTGACTCTTTTACCTTGTCCAGTAAAAGGAGCTTTAGTCATTTTTCCAATGAGACAAGGTTCGCATGCTTCGTATGATTCAAAGTGAAACTTATCCAAGTATCCATCCTTGTGTAACTTGGAAATGCGCTTCTCATTTATATGGCCTAAACGACAGTGCCAGAGGTATGTTTGATTTGAGTCATTAGTTTTAAGACGTTTGTTATTCACATTATAGATAGGAGTGTCTAAATCAAGAACATATAAACCATTAAATAAATGTGCAACCCCATAGGTAACATTATTCAAAGAAAAGGAACAACTATTGTTCTGAATTGAAAATGCAAAACCTTTCTTGTCCAAACAAGAAACCGAAATAATGTTTCTGCAAATTGCAGGCACGTAAAAACAATTCTTAAGTTCTAAAATAAGCCCAGTGGGCAATGATAAATAATAAGTCCCTACAGCCAAGGCAGCAACCTTTGCTCCATTGCCAACTCGTAGGTCTACCTCTCATTTAGTCAATGTCCTACTCCTTTGTAGTTCCTGCACATTTATACAAATGTGAGAACCACATCCAGTATCTAATACCCATGATGTAAAAGTAGACAAATTGACCTCTATAACATAAATACCTGAATCAGAAGCATGACCAGCCTTCTTCTTCTTCAGATCCTCCAAATAAGCATGACAGTTTCTCTTCCAATGACCTGGTTTACCACAGCAGTGACAATCACCCTTTGCAATAGCACTCTTAGGCTTTAAAGCCTGTTTAGGATTAGCCTTTGGCTTGGGACCAGAAGCAGATCCAATCTTCTTCTTTCCCTTCCATTTACCTTTCCTTTTAGCCTTACCTTTGTTGTCTGCCATCAATATGGGAGCAGGTTCAGCCTTTTTCATGTTGGTTTCAGCAGTTTGTAACATAGCCAACAATTCAGTGGGTATTTTGTCTATCTCATTCATATTGTAGTTCATAACAAAATGAGTATAGTTGTTGTTCAAAGATTGCAAGATCCAGTCAATCTTAGCTTCCGGACCAATCGGGAAACCCAAAGTATCAAGATACTCAATATAACCTATCATCTTTAGAACATGTGGTTGAACAGGTTCACGCTCTCCCTGTTTGCAAGCATACAGTGCTTTCCTCGTGTCGAACCTTTCTTGACGAGCCTGTCCCTCAAACATTCTTTGAAGGTATTCAAACATCTCATAAGCATCCATATGCTCATGTTGTTTTTGAAGCTTAGTACTCATGGTTGCCAGCATGAGACATGCAACATCATTCGCATCATCAATATGCTTCTGATAAGCATTTTGCTGAACGCGAGTTGCATTCTCAGCAGGAGGAGCAGGTGAAGGAATTTCAATGACATGGAGCTTTCGCTCCTGCCTGAGGACAATCCTCAAATTCCTATACCAATCAAGGAAGTTGGTTCCTGTCAGCTTGTCCTTCTCAAGGGTTGCTCGCACAGAAAAGTTATTTGTGTTTTGCCATTAAATATCTACAATGTTTAAAATGCATATTAGTTGGTTTGCAGAAGTTTAATTATGTTCAAGTGATTATCATATACATTCATAATATATATCTCCCACTATTTTTCATCAAATCAATAGCTCTAACTATTAATTCGGAAAGCATTTCTTTAAATCTTTCTAGTGAGCCAAGATCCACATTTCATCCATGTTTTAAGATAGCGTTGGCTAATACACCCAAAACACGACTATTTAGGTAGACAACATTTATCAATTATATCAAATATAACTCTTGGAAAGTTTGGTGGAACAACCCATTGTATACATTTATCCAATAAATCTCACCAAACTCTATGCCTCTAAACCCACAATCCTATTATGATGATATAGTTAAGTTAGACCCAACGTTTCAATAAACTAAGTACATTTACTTATCACATTTTCCCATGTTTGATAAGAGCACTTCATTTTGACAAACCCACTCCTTCTCAATCTAGATCTTGATGTGTATAAACATTGGAAGACATCTTTATTAACTTAATATTTATTTAGGGATTTATTATTTAACGATCATGATCCCATCATAAAGAGATTCTCAATTTTTCCTTGATCAAATAATCCATTTCAATATTCGTCAATGGTTTGATTTCCAGATCGTCGGAGAAGTCACAAGCGGTCTCACTTAAAACCCAACTTTCTTACGAATAATAATTCACTTTTGACAAAATCTCCCCATATCAGAAAAAAGAAAATTCATATTCAATACCATGTTTCATAAACACAAGAATCTCATGATCGTTTGTTTAATTTTAAAATCTTGAATCGTTACAGATTTTTTCTTTCTTAAGCAGGCATGGCATGGGTGTCGTATCTAATACATACATCATTTCAACGCATACATATCTGCACATGCATTCATATACATATATGTATTATGCATAAATTAAACGTGTTTGGTTATGGCCCCATCCTATGTGATATTTCCAAGCTAATGGAAATATCAAGGTCAATCTATGGTGGTTTCAAATACTACACTATTATATGTCTTTATCTTCTTCATTACTTCATCATCTGGATTGGCTCTCAGCTTCCCTGCTTCCAAGTCTTCATTGACAATTACATTGAATAATAAATAAATCTATTCTAATGAAATTACAAGAAGAACTCGAGTTACATTCGAGATTAACAATTACAATGAATAAACGACATGCAAGTCGTATTTAGAAACCAAAACCATAAATCAAAACCACTATCCTATGGGTCTTTAGGCCATAACCATCCACCATGCTATCACATAACACATGTAATATATCTCAGATTATATAAACATATCATATAATCATATATAACAAATTTCAAAATTTCATAAAATCAAATAAATTTCAGAAAATAATAAATCGCCGTTTTGGTGCCTGTAACGACATTGAATGGCTTACAAACGCCAAGCTGACTATGTCAATATTGCCTAGTGACACGATTCCAATCAGAAAACACATATCATTTGCAAAAATCGGACACTAGACACAGATTTCAGAAAATCTACACAAGCCGTTTTAGAATTCGTATCGAATACGATTCCCATAACAAAAACAAACATGTATCATATACATACAGAAATACACACAATCATCCCATAATTATATAACACATGAATATCATATATTCAAAATCATATAAAACATATATATCAACATATAGCCATGGCATATCATATATATATATTTACATACATCGAAAAAATGTTAAACACATAACCAAATCATCCCATTATACACATAGCTCTGATGCCATTGATGGGTTTCGGGCATGTAAACGCAATGAAATTAACGTAAAAATAAAAAAAAATATCGAAACCCAATCGCAGGATCCACGTATAACGTACGAATGATTATGGTGAATGAATTCTGTACCTTAGAAGCTTTACAAATTGCTATTAATAGGAGGTCCTTGCTTAACAAATCACAGCAGCCCCTTCTTCAAGAACTACTCTCTAACGGTATCCACACGAATGTCGATTCGTCTAACGATCAACGAAGATGGTACTAGCCAAGAACAGTCCCGATTTATCTCTTCTTTCTCTCTCACTTGCTAGCCTCTCTCTTGTGTAGAGCTGCTAGGATTTTTCTGAAAAAAACGAGATGTCAAGTGTAAGGCTCCTAAACACATCCTTACGTATTTATATGAGCTTGAGATAATTGGGCCAAACCCTAATCCATGAGGTCTCCTTTAAAAAAAACCATTCTGATTTTTGGGTTATTATTAAATTCAAATTATAATATAATTAATCAAGTCCCACTTAATTAATTCAATAATTAAATTCGAAATAATAATAAAATATTTAAATTCATAATTTAAATAAAACTCCGTTTAGACGTTCTTTGTGTGTGACCCTTTAGGTTATTATTACGTTGGCAATAATTTTATTTTCTAATAATAAAATTATAAACAATGAGCAGCATCTAGTAATACATCATTGTTACCCAAGTAACAATAATAATTGGTGATTCAATTAAACCTTTCGTGAATAATGTGTAATGTAATATAATCCTGTTAATCTTATATTATAGATCAAACTCGATGCATGTATTGTGTCATCCTCTTCAACGTTTAATCTTGGTTTCCTTGTTCAATGAGTAGACTATTAAACAAATCAATATTTGAGCACGGTCATGCATTTCATAGTCTCACTTAATCAAAAGGCCAATAATATCAGTCCTAAAATCGGAGGGTTAAATCCTATATCTATCATTCATATTCCTCATACGATTCATAGCATACCCAATGTCCACCTTTATTATTACCCGGTTAAAGGTAACTTTGAGTGTAATCAAAGTATATTAATTCTCGTATAGAATTATAATGATTTCAAGTCAGAGGATCATTACATCATTATCACAGTGAGAATTCCTTATGACACTTATTAACATGTAGAATCTCATGGCGAGTCTTCCAGTGTCATGCATTGAGACATGCACTTATGTTCTTGACTTTAGTATCACCATACCTATGACCAATGAGATGCGGTCATCTGTCAACAAACATACTAGTCTTATTGCATTATTATTTTCCTTAAATAATAATACTCGACTAGGAAATTTTAGGAATAAAATACTATTAATATAATCTCATTTTTAAGTCACATACTTAAACGTATATAATGCGTATTAATATTCCAAGGACATTTATTATGCTTTCAATTTATAACGCAGTAAATAAAGATATAATAAATATTAATTAAATAATCAAATAACACATAATTCTCAATTATTTTCAATAAAACATAAAAGTATTGTCTCTAGGACACTAATACTAACAATAATCCACAATTAGTCCTCAATGACAGAAAGGCGACATGGCAGACGAGTCTTAAGGAGTCACACATGGTGGGCTTAACTAAGGCATGGTTTTATGGTGGAGCTAGATAGGTGACGCAATCAGTTGGGCTAGGGTTGGAGTATGATGCAGGCATGACATGGGTTCAATGTGCAAGATGGACTTGGACTTATACATATCATATGGATGGGCCTAGCATATAAATAAGAAAAGTAAGTTAGGGTATATCATAATTGATATGGTATAAGGCAATATCTTCTAATGGTGGAAATCAAGGGATATGACTCAGCATATCTTAGAGAATATTCTAGAAGGAGGATTATCCTTGGGAATATTCTAAAAGGAGGATTTCGTGGGAGTGTTACAAGGAAGATCTTCATCATAGATGGAAAGTTTGGATTGACTTGAGCCATCCAAAGCCCGCTTAGCTGCCTATATAAGGAGGAGCTACTTCATTCTAAATTCATTCATTCATTCATACATACACACTTGTAGAGAGAAGTGAGAGCAAAATACAGAGAGAACTATATAGAGTTCTAGAGAGAGAAAGAGCTTTGTAGTGATGCACTCTTGTATTGTTAGCAGTTAGTGGGTAGCTGTGCCGAGTTGTGGAAAGCAGGCCTAGATTGTTAGATCCTTTTTGTGGAGTAATAAAAAGGTTGGGGGTTCCCCGTATATGCTTGTCTCGTTTATATTGTGTAGTTGTTACTAACCCATCTTGCAGGCAAAGAGTTGTGGAGACTAAGACCCAGGGGTTAGCTGCGCATTGCTGGCCAAGCTCTAGGCGTAGAGTTGGCGCATCACTCAGCTAAAAGATTTGAAAAATTAGTCATTGGTCGAAGCTTTCGCACGGCTGTGTGACAGTTGGTATCCGAGCTGCGTTGTTAGAGCGTTGCTATGGCTGGTCCTACAGTTTCTTCTGTGAGTGACAGAGTTACCAGACTTAAGCAGATGCTTGGTGAACCGCAGTCTGCCGATGTTGCACCAGTGCAGGCACAATGTGCAACCATGAGAGCTGATATTGATCAAATCTGACGGATCTTAGAGAATCACCTACGTGAAGCTGAGGGGAAGATTACTGAGTTGTAGAATACTTCTGCGGAGCTTTATGAGGAGGTGACTATTCTGAGGAAGGCAGTGGTTATTGGGGGTAATACTTCGGGTGAAGCTGCGAGAAAGTTCAAGGTGCCAGAGCCTAAGTCATATGAGGGTGGCAGAGATGCTAAGGCATTGGAGAATTTCTTGTGAGATATGGAGCAGTACTTCAAGGCGGCTCATATCAGCGATGGTGAACAGGTGACTGTGGCCAGTATGTTTCTTGCAGGTGACGCCAAGCTATGGTGACGTACTCGCATGGATGATGTTGAAGGTACATGGAGGCCCAAAATCGAGACTTGGGATGTCTTGAAGAAAGAGCTTAAGGAGCAGTTATTGCCTAATAATGCTACATAGGTGGCTAGGGAGAAGCTAAAGCACTTGAAGCAGACGGGCACTGTGTGAGATTATATGAAGGCATTCACTTCCAATCTGTTAGACATTCGTGACATGGCATAGGCAGACAAGTTTTTTAACTTTTGTTCAGGATTAAAGCCATGGGTACAGGTTGAGCTAAGGAGACAGAATGTCAAGGACCCGACAGCAGCTATTGTAGCAACCGATAGCTTGGTAGATTTTAATTTTGCAACTGGTTCTAGTGACAAGGGGAAGCAAATCCAGGGTGCTAAGGAGAGATTGCAAAAGTTCAAATCCAAAGGTAAGAAGAGAGTCCAAGACGGGGATCAAGGCAAAGCCAAAGTTGGTGATGGGCAAGCAAAGAAGCCGCTAAGATGCTATATTTGTGAGGGTCCTCACATGATGAAGGATTGTCCAAAGAAGGAGAAGTTGAACGCTATGACCATAGATGAAGAAAGGAAGGAACCTACAAGGGGTGATCCACTCAGAATGGTGAATGCACTGTAGACAAAGGAAGCTGTGAAGTCATCTAGTTTGTTGTATGTGCAGGTTGTCATCAATGGGCATGAGGTGATGGCAATGGTAGACACTGGTGCTACTAATAATTTTATGGCTGACAGGAGCGTGGAGCATCTTGGCTATCCTTCATAGGCCCAAACAAGTTTGGGTGCCAAATAAGGCCTAATCACTTTGTGATTGCAGGGCACATGACAGAATGGAAAAGTCATTTCGGTTCTGGACAGTGGATGTTCAAGGCATATGAGAGGAGACAAGACCCTGTTATCAAGTATGGTTGAAAAGATCGACCCGGTTGTAACCTTTAGAGATGACAACAAAGGATTCACTATAGGAAATAGTAATATGGAAGTTGGAAATGTCATCATAGAGAACAATTCTCAGTCCCAAGAACCCCTCAACAAAATGGAGTGGTAAAGAGAAAGAAAAGGACTTTGATTGAAGCAGCAAGAACTATGTTAAGTCACTCAAAGCTACCTACGTATTTCTGGGCCGAGGCAGTCAGTACAGCTTGCTACACCCAAAACATGACCCTGATTAACAAGGACTTTGAAAAGACTCCATATGAGATAATGGCCAACAAGAAACCGACACTAAAGTACTTTCATGTGTTTGGAGGAAATTGCTATGTATTGAAAGATGAACATCTGGGCAAGTTTGATGCTAAAGCAGATGAAGGAATTTTCCTTGGCTACTCATTGGAATCGAAAGCCTACAGGGTATATCTGATAGAACATCAGAAGGTCATTGAAATCCTTAATGTAACGTTCGATGACACCAAACTCCCAAGTCTTCAAAAGGATAAAGATTTTGAATCTCTGGAATTTGAAAATCTATCAGAATACTACTTAGGAGATGAAGACGAACCTGAAGCTACTACTGGTAGTCATGTACATACAGAAGTTGATCATCCAGAGCAGAGCAGTGGAAGTGTTGGCAATGCCACACAATCACAGTCACAGACAGTATCACAACATCAGTCTGTTACTAAACTTGCTAGCTTAACTGGTGGATCGTCATACAATGCCGGTAACAACTTAGGGGGAGGACAATAAGGATCTACAGGTCACTCCCAGCATAGTTATGAAGAAGGTCAATTATCAAGGGTTAATCTGCCTAGACAAAGGGTATGGAACAGAGATCATCCCTTTAAATTAATTATTGGTGATCCCGACAGTGGAGTAAGGACCAGAAGAGCAACGAGAAATGAATGTCTATTTTTTGGGTTTCTATTAGAAGAAGAACCCAAAAAGGTTGAAGATGCTCTCAAAGATCCAGATTGGGTGATTGCTATGCAAGATGAACTCAATCAGTTTGAAAGGCAGAAAGTTTAGAAACTTGTACCAAGACCTAAAGGCAAATCAGTAATAGGCACAAAATGGGCATTCATAAACAAGTTAGACGAAGATGGCATAGTTACAAGGAACAAAGCCAGACTAGTAGGAAAGGGGTACTCTCAAGAAGAAGGAAGAGATTATGATGAAACCTAGGCACCAGTTGCAAGACTTGAAGCCATCAGGATGCTTCTGGCATTCGCAGCACACTCAGACTTCAAGGTTTATTAAATGGATGTGAAGAGTGCATTCCTTAATGGGGAACTAGAAGAAGAAGTATATGTGGAGCAGCCTCCAAGTTTTGAAAATAGTGAATTCGAGGACTTCGTATATCTTCTATTCAAGGCTCTCTATAGACTCAAGCAGTCACCTCAAACTTGGTATGACACTCTCTCTGAATTTCTAATTGAAAATGATTTTACAAGAGGTGTTATAGACAAGACTCTCTTTCATGAAATGCATAAAGATAGAATGATATTGGTTCAAGTTTATGTTGATGATATTATATTTGGTTCTACTAATGATGATCTTTGCAAGAGATTTGCTAAGTTAATGTAGAGTAAGTACGAGATGAGTATGATGGGTGAGCTGACGTTCTTTCTTGGACTACAAGTGAGTCAAAGGAAAGATGAAATATTCATTTGTCAGTCCAAGTACATCAGAGATCTTCTGAAGAAGTATGGACTTGAAGACTCAGCTCCCACCAAGACTCCAATGCCAACTGCCTCAAAGCTTGATGAGGACAAAACAGGTAAAGGTGTCGACATCACAAGCTACAGAGGTATGATTGGATCTCTAATCTATCTTACTGCAAGTAGGCCAGATATTATGTTTGTAACATGCTTATGTGCTCGTTTTCAAGCTAACCCAAAAGAGTCTCATCTTATAGCCGTTAAAAGAATTTTTAGATACCTTAAGGGTACTTCAAATATAGGAATTTGGTATCCTAAAGGTACAGGTTTTGAGTTAGTTGGCTATACATACTCGAATTTTACAGGTTGTAAGATTGACAAGAAAAGTACTTCTGGAAGATGTCAATTCCTGGGAAGAAGGTAGGTATCTTGGTACAGCAAGAAGAAGCACTCAGTTTCTACCTCAACAGCAGAGGCTGAATACATTGCAGCACGTAACTGTTGTGCTCAGATCTTGTGGATGAGGAACAAACCCCAGGACTATGGCTTTTTGTTGAACAAGATTCCTATATTCTGCGACAACACAAGTACTATAACTATAACCAACAATCTGGTTCAGCACTCGAGAACCAAGCACATCGACATCAGGTATTACTTTATCTGAGAGCATGTCATGAATGGAGTTGTGGAGTTGCATTTTGTACCCACAGAACAATAACTTACAGACATCTTCACGAAATAACTAGATGAATCCATTTTCTCTAGGTTAGTTAGTGAATTTGGGATGTTAAATATAAATTGATATATGTTTGCGAGAAGTTGAATGGACTCACAAGTTATTGAATATCAATATCCAAAGGACTTGTGAATTCCAGTCTAACTAGTAGTCTCTGGCTTCTAAATATCAATACTAGTTATCATAAGTATACCAGTTATGCTTTTGTGGTAATTAGTTGATATAGAATAAGTAGTTGGTTACTACATCATTATATGTAATTAACAAGCAGCATAACAGTCTGTGGTTTAAGATTACTTAGTGGATTTCAATTTATGAAATCAAGCTAAAGATTCTATATCAGACAGGTTGTGTTTTTCTGTGAGAAATTTCCTGGATTGTGTTGATTATATGTTATGTGTTTTCTCACAGAAATCAACGTGTAGCAATTGCTTTTCATTAGTATAGATTTGCATGATAGGTTGCCTGATTTATAGATTGCTAGTTTATATATTTGGATTGTGATTGGGTTATTTTTAAATTTTTGGAAATTTCAAAATCAGCAAGGTATGGAACAATTATTTTTTATTTTTCAAGGATTTAAAACAACCACCCCTGTATATTATTATATTAGTTATAGTATTTATTAAGTGTTTATGTGTGTTGAATTGAATTTATTTCAATTTATAGGTAATTATATATGAATTAAGGTTATAAACTATTCAGGAATTTTAGAATTTTAATTGAATAATTATTTGTTGAATTGACTTAATGAAGACACAAATTATTTGTTAAGTGTATTTTATTTAATTAAAACTGATTATCTGTTATTTTTTTAAAATCAATAAATAATTTATTTTTGAAACTTAAAGTTTGTAGGTTTTAAAAAGTGTGTTTTGCTTAGCAATAATCGGGGAGTGTTAATTGTTTAAATTTTAAATTTTAATTGATAAATTCCTTCGATTGTTAAACAGACTTCAATTGAGTATTAGTTTATTTTGTTTTATTTTGTTTTGTTTTGTTTGGTATATTACTAATAATCTGGACAACAATCGGGCATATATGTGTGGAAGGAACCTACAAGGGGTAATCCACTCAGAATGGTGAATGCACTGTAGACAAAGGAAGATGTGAAGTCATCTAGTTTGTTGTATGTGCAGGTTGTCATCAATGGGCATGAGGTGATGGCTATGGTAGATACTGGTGCTACTAATAATTTTGTGGCTGACAGGAATGTGGAGCATCTTGGCTATCCTTCATAGGCCCAAACAAGTTTGGGTGCCAAATAAGGCCTAATCACTTTGTGATTGCAGGGCACATGACAGAATGGAAAAGTCATGTCGGTTCTGGACAGTGGATGTTCAAGGCATATGAGAGGAGACAAGACCATGTTATCAAGTATGGTTGAAAAGATCGACCCGATTGTAACCTTTAGAGATGACAACAAAGGATTCACTATGGGAAATGGTAATATGGAAGTTGGAAATGTCATCATAGAGAACAATTCTCAGTCCCAAGAACCCCTCAACAAAATGGAGTGGTAGAGAGAAAGAAAAGGACTTTGATTGAAGCAGCAAGAACTATGTTAAGTCACTCAAAGCTACCTATGTATTTCTGGGCCGAGGCAGTCAGTACAGCTTGCTACACCCAAAACATGACCCTGATTAACAAGGACTTTGAAAAGACTCCATATGAGATAATGGCCAACAAGAAACCGATACTAAAGTACTTTCATGTGTTTGGAGGAAATTGCTATGTATTGAAAGATGAACATCTGGGCAAGTTTGATGCTAAAGCAGATGAAGGAATTTTCCTTGGCTACTCACTGGAATCGAAAGCCTACAGGGTATATGTGATAGAACATCAGAAGGTCATTGAAAGCCTTAATGTAACGTTCGACGACACCAAACTCCCAAGTCTTCAAATGGATAAAGATTTTGAATCTCTGGAATTTGAAAATCTATCAGAATACTACTTAGGAGATGAAGACGAACCTGAAGCTACTACTGGTAGTCATGTACATACAGAAGTTGATCATCCAGAGCAGAGCAGTGGAAGTGTTGGCAATGCCACACAATCACAGTCACAGACAGTATCACAACATCAGTCTGTTACTAAACTTGCTAGCTTAACTGGTGGATCGTCATACAATGCCGGTAACAACTTAGGGGGAGGACAATAAGGATCTACAGGTCACTCCCAGCATAGTTATGAAGAAGGTCAATTATCAAGGGTTAATCTGCCTAGACAAAGGGTATGGAACAGAGATCATCCCTTTAAATTAATTATTGGTGATCCCGACAGTGGAGTAAGGACCAGAAGAGCAACGAGAAATGAATGTCTATTTTTTGGGTTTCTATTAGAAGAAGAACCCAAAAAGGTTGAAGATGCTCTCAAAGATCCAGATTGGGTGATTGCTATGCAAGATGAACTCAATCAGTTTGAAAGGCAGAAAGTTTAGAAACTTGTACCAAGACCTAAAGGCAAATCAGTAATAGGCACAAAATGGGCATTCATAAACAAGTTAGACGAAGATGGCATAGTTACAAGGAACAAAGCCAGACTAGTAGGAAAGGGGTACTCTCAAGAAGAAGGAAGAGATTATGATGAAACCTAGGCACCAGTTGCAAGACTTGAAGCCATCAGGATGCTTCTGGCATTCGCAGCACACTCAGACTTCAAGGTTTATTAAATGGATGTGAAGAGTGCATTCCTTAATGGGGAACTAGAAGAAGAAGTATATGTGGAGCAGCCTCCAAGTTTTGAAAATAGTGAATTCGAGGACTTCGTATATCTTCTATTCAAGGCTCTCTATAGACTCAAGCAGTCACCTCAAACTTGGTATGGCACTCTCTCTGAATTTCTAATTGAAAATGATTTTACAAGAGGTGTTATAGACAAGACTCTCTTTCATGAAATGCATAAAGATAGAATGATATTGGTTCAAGTTTATGTTGATGATATTATATTTGGTTCTACTAATGATGATCTTTGCAAGAGATTTGCTAAGTTAATGTAGAGTAAGTACGAGATGAGTATGATGGGTGAGCTGACGTTCTTTCTTGGACTACAAGTGAGTCAAAGGAAAGATGAAATATTCATTTGTCAGTCCAAGTACATCAGAGATCTTCTGAAGAAGTATGGACTTGAAGACTCAGCTCCCACCAAGACTCCAATGCCAACTGCCTCAAAGCTTGATGAGGACAAAACAGGTAAAGGTGTCGACATCACAAGCTACAGAGGTATGATTGGATCTCTAATCTATCTTACTGCAAGTAGGCCAGATATTATGTTTGTAACATGCTTATGTGCTCGTTTTCAAGCTAACCCAAAAGAGTCTCATCTTATAGCCGTTAAAAGAATTTTTAGATACCTTAAGGGTACTTCAAATATAGGAATTTGGTATCCTAAAGGTACAGGTTTTGAGTTAGTTGGCTATACATACTCGAATTTTACAGGTTGTAAGATTGACAAGAAAAGTACTTCTGGAAGATGTCAATTCCTGGGAAGAAGGTAGGTATCTTGGTACAGCAAGAAGAAGCACTCAGTTTCTACCTCAACAGCAGAGGCTGAATACATTGCAGCACGTAACTGTTGTGCTCAGATCTTGTGGATGAGGAACAAACCCCAGGACTATGGCTTTTTGTTGAACAAGATTCCTATATTCTGCGACAACACAAGTACTATAACTATAACCAACAATCTGGTTCAGCACTCGAGAACCAAGCACATCGACATCAGGTATCACTTTATCTGAGAGCATGTCATGAATGGAGTTGTGGAGTTGCATTTTGTACCCACAGAACAACAACTTACAGACATCTTCACGAAATAACTAGATGAATCCATTTTCTCTAGGTTAGTTAGTGAATTTGGGATGTTAAATATAAATTGATATATGTTTGCGAGAAGTTGAATGGACTCACAAGTTATTGAATATCAATATCCAAAGGACTTGTGAATTCCAGTCTAACTAGTAGTCTCTGGCTTCTAAATATCAATACTAGTTATCATAAGTATACCAGTTATGCTTTTGTGGTAATTAGTTGATATAGAATAAGTAGTTGGTTACTACATCATTGTATGTAATTAACAAGCAGCATAACAGTCTATGGTTTAGGATTACTTAGTGGATTTCAATTTATGAAATCAAGCTGAAGATTCTATATCAGACAGGTTGTGTTTTTCTGTGAGAAATTTCCTGGATTGTGTTGATTATATGTTATGTGTTTTCTCACAGAAATCAACGTGTAGCAATTGCTTTTCATTAGTATAGATTTGCATGATAGGTTGCCTGATTTATAGATTGCTAGTTTATATATTTGGATTGTGATTGGGTTATTTTTAAATTTTTGGAAATTTCAAAAGCATCAAGGTATGGAACAATTATTTTTTATTTTTCAAGGATTTAAAACAACCACCCCTGTATATTATTATATTAGTTATAGTATTTATTAAGTGTTTATGTGTGTTGAATTGAATTTATTTCAATTTATAGGTAATTATATATGAATTAAGGTTATAAACTATTCAGGAATTTTAGAATTTTAATTGAATAATTATTTGTTGAATTGACGTAATGAAGACTCAAATTATTTGTTAAGTGTATTTTATTTAATTAAAACTGATTATCTGTTATTTTTTAAAAATCAATAAATAATTTATTTTTGAAACTTAAAGTTTGTAGGTTTTAAAAAGTGTGTTTTGCTTAGCAATAATCGGGGAGTGTTAATTGTTTAAATTTTAAATTTTAATTGATAAATTCCTTCGATTGTTAAACAGACTTCAATTGAGTATTAGTTTATTTTATTTTATTTTGTTTTGTTTTGTTTTGTATATTACTAATAATCGGGACAACAATCGGGCATATATGTGAGTGCCACAACAATCGGGGTATTTTAATTTACCTTTATTTTATGATGAATTTTTCCGATTGTTATCGCATAGTCAATAAACACTCTGTTGACCCTGTTGACTTCTCCGATTGTTGTTGTGTAAATTAGTTGAATAACAATCGGTACTTCAAGTTGGTAGTGACTTAACAATCGGAGGAATATAATTCTTTTAATTTATTTTTGATTGTTAAGGCACCCACTTACCTTGCTCCGATTGTTAGGCAACTATATATATATATATATATATATATATATATATATATATATATATATATATATATATATATATATATATATATATATATATATATATATATATATATATATATATATATATTTCTTTCTCTCACTACCGATTGTTATCAGTCTATCACTTGTCCGATTGTTATTACTTACACACATACACACACTCTGTTAACAATCAGATTATTTTCTAAAACACGAAAATTTGATCATCTTTATCTACACTTCTAGCTATTATTTTGAAAATCTAAAATCGTAGTTGTGTAGATCTGAACACAAGGATTATTTTGATACCAACAGTTGTTTATTTGGTGTCAAATTTTTTTCAAGTGTTTTAAGTTTTGTGATTTTTTCTAGGGCTTAATTTTGATCAAAAATACGAAACAAAAATAGTTTCACTGTTTAAATTTCTCCTAGTTTCATATATATTATTTTCATATTTTTCGGAGAAGTTTAAATTTTCAGTGTTTTTGGTTCGTTTAATAGTAATTAAATTCGGGATGATATTGCTTAAGTTGAAAATTTCGATTATTTTTACATGTTAAAAATGGTTGGGATTTTTAATGTATCCATAACGAATTTAGTTGCCGAGTACAACATTCGATGCCTACCTGAACCCTATCGGGCATGGGCTAGAGTGTTACTCAAATATTCACGGGTCAGATACACACTAGTGACAGACGTCGTATTAAATCATAATATGTTATGAGACTGTTCATGTTCAACGGTTGACTCGTTAGCTAATGATGAATTGGCAGTTTCTTTTACTGTTGCTAATCGGGTAATTAGGGTAACTGAACATGATTTTAATAGGATTCTCCGGTTTCCTTTAAATAATTTTGTTCCTGACCCTACCCCTGAACAATTAGGCCAGTTCTTCATCTCCATTGGATTTATTAACTTTAATCTCGATGACTTGCGAGAGATGGGTAAGAATTCTCTTCCAAATCAGTGGAATTTCTTTTTCCACACAATCATACAGTATTTTTCCTATAACAAGACCAACAAACAGGACATCCCTCAATTCTTCCAGATCCTAGGAATGGGTTTTGCTCTTAACTTTAAGTTAAATTATGGTCATCATCTATTGTCTAAGTTACTTGTCGTAATGAAATCTCTGGATCACAGAAACCTATAAGCAAGAAATGTAGAATGTTTCTTTCCAAGATTTCTACAGATTGTCAAGTATTAATATTCCAAGGTCATTTTTTATGCTTTCAATTTATAACTGTTGGAGATTACGAAGCTGTATAAATAGTAATCATGATAACTCAACACTAGAACATGACAAGTAAATAATACTACGCTTACACAGAAATCAGCAAGAAATGAAGACAGAGCAGATACAGTGAATCAAGACATTAGAAGAAGTTTTGAAGTCTACTACAGGTCACTGAAAGAAGTACATTAATATGTTCATGCCTCAGTGAAGAATAATGTGTAAAGACTTTCAGGGTTTCAGAAGTGTTGAAGATTCAGTATAAAAGTGCCACTAGAAGATTTCAGTGTACCAGCATTGATTCAAGATAGACAGTGTTCGAAGCATAGGAATCTAGAAGAATTGAAGATATGGTATGTCTAAGTACCAGAAAAGATTCCAGTGAAAGTACTATGTTTATTAACGATCAGTGTTTGAAGCAATGAAGTTGCTGCAAACTTAACAATGTACGTAAGGCCATAATACGAAGACCTGGATCGAAGTTAGTCGTTTGTGAACCAGACCAGTTGCACTAGGCGTCAGCAGTTTGTGAAAGGAATCTGAGTATTACCTATAGAATAATTGTTAAGTTAAAGAACGTACTTGGAAAGAACGGTTATTTATTAAGGTACGAAAAGTGATTTGTAGAGGCTACATGCAAACAGCTAAACAGCTAAACAGCCAAACAGTTAAACAGCTAAATAGCCAAATAGCCAAACAGCTCAAAGGGTGCAGGGTGTAAAGCGTCACAACTTTGGTATGAAAAGTTAAAGTTTCTGAACTACAGTCGAAGAACAGAAACAGCTCAACAGCCAAACCGCAAGTGACCAAACCGCAAGTAACCAAGTGCAAGAGGTACAAAAGGTTGGTGATCAAATGGTAATTTGACCAAGTCAAATTAAGAAATCGACACGTAACCATTCAATATGTTGATTAGAATTCTAAGGCATATACTGCAAAGTGACATCGACACATAGCTTTAATATGCCAAAAATAATCTAAGTGTTGTATACATGGTGGAAGAAAAAGTCGACACTTAGATTTCTTGCTTCAAAAGAATTATTCTAAGGCATGTACCAGGGGATTTAATTTGACACAAAGGTTATACAGGGCAACAAAATTCGACACTCAGCCCCTCAGCCAATCAAATCACAGCAGCCTACTTTATTGATTTAAAGACTACATAAATAAGAGGATGTGAGCCACTCATTAAAGGGTCGTCTTCTTCAACACAAAATATGTAAAGAGCAGCCATGGCCGGAGCAAGATAATAATTTATACACATCCATACCTTGCTCCCGGTCAGATATTAGGACCCGGTTCTTTAATGAAAAATGCTTAGGGCTCCTAGATATCACTCCCTACGGACTCAGTTTTTCCTTGTACTAATTTAGATATATTTGTATAGGAACTGAGCCTTATATTTTTGTGTTAGTAGCAAAGAACTAATTTATTCTTTGGAAGCCAGTTATATTTTTAACTGGGTGTAGCACTCCTCTGGGTTTATATATGAAAGATATATTCCCGGAAACTTGTCTCATTTATTTTACTTGCTAATTTTCTTGAACCTAATTGATTTATCCGGACACACAGAAAATTAGTAGGCAGCTCACCTAAACACCACAAATGGCCAAACCCACTCTGAAGCAATAATTTATTTATCCGCAAATTCCGAAAAGAATTTAAATTATTGTGAGTATCGTATTCAACCCCCCTTCTACGATACTTCGGGACCTAACAATTGGTATCAGAGCTCGCTGATTGATATATAAATCAGGATCCGTAACCCAGTGAAGCTCTCCGTGTTGAAGCTGTTTGAACTCAAACGGAGGCCTTGTTAAATAAGTTTAATTTTAAACTTTTAATAAGTTTATTTTATAAACTTTTATAAAATTTATTGTATAAACTTTTATTAGTTTATGTTATAAATTTTAATTAGTTTATTTTATAAACTTAATATAAAATTTATTTTATAAACTTTTATAAAATTTATTTTATAAACTTTTATTAGTTTATGTTATAAATTTTAATTAGTTTATTTTATAAACTTAATATTAAATTTATTTTATAAACTTTTATAAAATTTATTGTATAAATTTTTATTAGTTTATGTTATAAATTTTAATTAGTTTATTTTATAAATCTAATAAAGTTTAAGATTTAAATTTATTATAATACGTGGCCATTTTTTTTTCTTTCCAAGCACGTTCAAATTTTTTCCAGGGCAAGCTAGTGGTGTTAAGTCGACACATGGACTACAGTAGAGTAAAGTTCGACAACTAGCTTTTGAATCAGAGGTCGACACTTAGACTATGCAGCTGATTTTCTAAGGCATTGAAGCACTAAATAATCGACACATAGTTCTGTAGAATTGTCCAAGGCAGGTCTTGAAAATTCGACACCAAGCTTTACTAGGAAGGAAAAATCGACACCCACACCAAAATACAGTTTGGTACCCCAAGTTTTGTATTCTTTAATTTTTTATTTTAGAATTATTTATTTTTACAGAAAAATTTAAATTCTTGAAAACTGAAATTTTTCTTAAAATATTAATTTACGGATTATTAATTTTTTAAGAAATTTCAATTATTCTTGAAAATTACTTATTTGTAAATTTTTATTTTTGATTAATTTATTTTTTACGAAAATTAAAAATTCTGTAAATTTAAATTTTTCTTAAATATTAATTTGAGGATGCTCAAGGAGGTAGTAGTTGAAGATTTTTCCGGGCATTGAAGACAACTGAGATTGACTGAAGGTTATCCAATGAAGATAATTTTGGAACAGACTGAAGAAATAGTGGTATTAATTTCCTCAGAGATTTACTCCAAAAGATCCCACTAATATTTTGGAAGCTGCAAAAAAAGAGATTAATTTGGGTACAGTTTTGGTTAATTCAGGTTGTGTTTTTGGATGAAAAATCTTAGGGGTTGAAGTAGTGAAGGAGAACAGACTAGACTACCTGGAATCTCAGTTCAAGCCTTAAAGATTATTCTACAGAGAGATTACAGGAAGTTCGTGCTAACACTGCAGACCATTTGGAAAACAGGGTTACAGCCATAGGGAATCTAAGGATACAACCACATTATCTTTAGATGAACTATTTATGTGCTGAAGGCCTATGAACTAGAACAAGAGTTGAAGCTGATAATATTTGGTAAAGCAGGTTGTTAGCATATCCACTGTATTTGTGACCCAGGAACCAAATTTGATTGACGTCAAGGTTGAGAACCACTGAACAGAAACGAAATGATCCTAGAAGTTGAATTGAAGATGTTGTAGCTCGAGGTGTTATATGTGAATTTGACACTTTGGAATAACCTGAGAACTGGACGACTAGTCAAGCCTGCAGGATAACTGGAAGTTCAGTAACATCAGATTCAGACGGAATCCCAATTCTAAATCTAAGGTCCTTACTTATAGATTCCATAAAGGAGATTTTCAAGATTAGTTCAAGAGGCGGTTGCAAGACAGGGATGGTTTATATTAAAAAGACAAGATCAGGGGTTTGCTACACAGTTTGAAGAAGCCTGTACAAGTAAAAGATGACAGACACTATGTTGGGTTAAAGTAGGAATCTCAGGCATTAGTGAGGATGCAGCAAGGGAGAGCACATGTTGATGAAGTTAAATGCAAGGATGATTCTATCAGTGACAGTGATGAACCAAATGGATATCTGGCATCAATGACCAACACTAGAGATGAATCACTAAGCACTTCATAGGTACACTTTCTATCTAGTATACGTTTATCTAATTCAGAACTGTATGTTAATTAAGTTTTGATATGTATTATATTCATGACAACATGTTAGCATCTTAGGACTTAAATGCTTAATTGATTGCTAAAAATAAGATTGCATGCTAAGATTCATGAGTTTAAATTAGTACATTTCATACTTGATTTTATATGCAGTAAAATGAATATCTAGAATTAGATAGGGTGTTCTAGACGGTTAGGTGTATCCCTTAAAGCATTTGCTAGAACTTGATTTAAATTTTCTGTGATTTAATACCTCTGCTAATGTTGTGAAAATAGCTAATAGACAAGCAGGTCATAGATCAGATATTTTATATTTGTTCTTACTTGAAATTGTTTATGTGCTTATTTTCATATGATTTTCTCGCACACACATAGTTGCACTTAAATGTCATATCATATCATGTATTGCTTGTGAAGGAGTAGAATACTAAGAGATGGTAGAATTATCTAAGTAGTCAGTACGACTTGTTGATTCGAGGATTTATCTAAAACTGACTTAGGTAATTAGAGATAGTTAAAATGTTAGACAACAACAAAAATGGATTAGACAGAATTAGTAATTAATTTATTAGTTCTTCTATCCTTGTGCTTCTAGAAAATTATTGAATATCTGTAAATCTGCTTTATATCTGTTACACTTGTGTAGAATGATTAAAGTAGATAGTACTGAATTTTTAATATGCATACCATGCCAGAATTGCATAATTTTTATCTATAATGCGTTGAAGCTGAATGTTTACCATGTGTTCTTATTTCCATGCTTGTTTAGTTAAATTTGAAAATGCATATCTTAGGACTTACATTATCTTAGGCAAAGCATGTATAAGAATCACAATAGGGTAAAGACTGCTAGTTCACCTTAAGCTAGGTTGGAATCACTAGTGTCATAGCCTTAAGACTACTTTGTCAAGGCTGCTGTATATGAGAAGTAATCAGTCAAAGATAAGTTTTGCATGTTAAGGTTGAAGCTGTTGTTAACACTGTTGATAGTAATATCTCTAACCCATCTGGACTCAATTGAAATTGAGTACCAAGAAACTTAATCATTTGTGATTGCAGATTAGGTAACAAAAGCTAAAAGTTATGTGACTTCGTGACATTTATTGTTCGAGGCATATGATTAAGATTAAAGCTCTACTATAACAATTGGTTGAGAAAGCCTACCCAGCGGCAACCTTTGGAGATGACAGCAAAGGATGCAAGGGATTTGGCTATAATTGGATTTGTCATCAGTAGAAGCATCTTTCTTGTGGAAGGACTCAAGCACTATTTAAAGGGCACTAGGGAATTCTTTGTCAAGGGTTTTTTGGAGAGGTGTTTGATCTCAAGCAAGAAGGTTGGAAGCTCGCTCAACTGAGTGAGGAAGTTTGTTCATAGCTAACTTGGAATTTGGATGCAAAGATGAAGTGAACTTTTCAGTAAAGCTTCATCAATGAAGAGTTAGCTATGGCAAAGGAAGCTCTCACACTTGTCGGTCTACAAGGCAATGGATTCTTTGATAAAGATGAAATTGGTGAGAGGACTGCTTCATATGGAATTCTTTATAGAAGGACATTTTGAAGTATGTCACATAGGGAAGTCAATGGAAACATCACACTGAAGAAAAGTCATATGCTTAGTGGTGATTGAAATTGATAACCCTAATTACAAGTTGGTGATGATCGTGCATTCATCAGACAAAATGTCACAAATGGTGATTGATCAAATAAGGAAGATCAAGTTGGAAGCAAAGTAAGCTGTGAGAACTTTGAAGTTAGATAATGGAACTGAAATTTCGTGAATGAAGTTCTAAATGAAGTCTGCACTGAAAAGGTACTTTGAAGCTGAAGCAATTAACACAGCATGTTGCTTTAATCAACAAGATCGTGAAAAGACATCATTTGAGTTAATGGCCAACCAGAAGCAAACACTGAAGCTCTTTCGTGTGTTTGGAGGGAATTGATTTTTAATGAATATCTATTTGAGTATCTTGACAAGAAGTTAAGGCTCGTGGAACAATTCTCCTTGGCTACTCATAGGTGATTAAAAGTCTGAATATGACGACCGACTAACACAAGCTCCCAAGCATTCAATTGAACGACTATTCTGAATCTTTGACAAATTCAGATAATGATGTAGAAGCTGAGGTTACAGAAGGAATTAATGTTTAGCAGAAACTCAGGGGAGCAAATAGAAGAAGGATCTACTAGTCATACTCAACAATGAAGATCAAAGGATTTCATTAAGAACATTTCTGCCAAGACAAAAGGTTTGAAGTCAAATTCAATCCTGGAGTCTCATTCTTAGTGATCCGGATTCTTGTGTAAAGACTAGAAGTGCTAATCGAAATGATCATATATTTTTCGGGACCATTGGGAAAGAGCAATTGTCAACAACTAACAATTGGTATCACCCATCATCTGGAATCCCAAAGAATACTGAAGATGCACAGATTGATCCAGATTGAGTGATTGCAATGCAAAATGATCTCAATCAGTTCGAAGGTAGAAACAACTGAAGCTGGAACCCAGACCACAGACCACTAAAGTCGAAGCTGAAATTGGTACAGTAGGGGTTCACAGAAACTGGATGACTATTGACATTGTTATGAGGGGCAAAGCCAAACTGGTTGCTACAGGACTTTAAAGCAGAAGGTATCGACGATGATGGAAACAGAATCTTCGGGACTTTCAAGATCAAGCAGTAAGCGCCAGTGACGAGACTTGATCCTTTGGGACTCTTCAATGGGAACCTAACAATTGATCCTCTGGGACCCTACCTTTAGGCCTGAACAAGTTGAAGACCTAATAATAGGACATCCCTATGTGGAGCATTCAAGCATGAAGATCTATCAGATGAATGTGAACAATTGCACTCCTGAATGGTGAGCTAGAAGATGAAGGTGCAGATCCATTACAATTTGTATTTCATTCTCTTCTCAGGACTTGCTATGACGGAGGTAAGGATTCAAGCAAAACGTCAAGGACAGGGTATGACTCTCTAACTGTTAATTACTTAAAATGTGATTTTACATTAGAATTGTTATCTATCTCTCTAGAAATGCAAGGCACAAACAATGACATATATGTGCAAGTATACCTTAATTCTCGATATGCCTATGTGCAAGTTTCCAAGTGGATACTAGATAATCTTATCTTATAGCTAAGTTATGAATTGTCAGATATCTTAGGGGATTACCAATTCTTGGAATCTGGGACCCTTAAGATAATAGGTTTAACCTAATTGGCTATATAGATATAGATAATGCAGTGTTAGTCCCAAATATCGTAGAAGGGGGGTTGAATACGATATTGTCCAATTTTAAAATATCCGCGGAATGATTTGTTATGGACTAGTTGACAGTTCGAACATATATTAAATCAAACACAAGGTATGCACACAGTTAACACAAACACAGTTCGTTCGGGGAATATATCGTTTTATTAATATAAACCACGAAGGTGCTACACAAATCTAATCCGTAGATTAGCTTCAACTGATTCACTAGTACAGTTACAATACAACAACAACAATCAATACGAACAATAATTATGACACTAGCTCAAACGACGTTAATGGCTTCTCTGTGTCTCTCTTCTTTGCTCTGTATGTTTTCTCTCTGTAACTGAATGAATTAATGAATAATTTAATCACAAAGGCTTGGCTTTGCTGCTTTGTTGTGTAGGCTTTTTCAATCTTCTACGTGGCCTTCTGAGAACCAAGTAAATAGATTGCTTCTCACTTCTTGAATTAACAACCGTCGAGACATTTGATTTATAACCATCGGTGAGTCTGTTAATAACCGTCGAGACTGAAATAAATCACTTAAAACAATTCTGCTCAAGGATATCAATGATATGTGGCATGCTGTGGCTGGCTGTAGATTAAACAATCTTAAACCTTCAACTATCGAAGTGCCATAACTATCGAGTGACTTAACCATCGATGGAATAAATAATCTGGATATTTATCTGAGTCCCTTAACTATCGAGATGCTGTAACCGTCGGTTAATTTAGACGAAACAGTCAAACCCAACTATCAGTTATAACTATCGACTCAAATGAATTATTAAAGCCATAACCGTCGAGTGAAATGGAATTAATAATTTATCCAAAATGGTAACCGTCGAGTGATTTGCTAACCGTCAGTAAATAAGACGAAATAGCCAAACAGGAAACCCAACCGTCGGTAAATAAGACAAAACAGTCAAACAGCTAAACCAACTATCGGTTGTTCACCTTAGCCATTTTTCCAACGATTCAAAGCTCTGCAATATTTTCTTTCACTGCAACCAAGTTAATAAATTTACCTTTACTACTTGAACTTGATTTTCTCTGAGCTTTAGCACACAACGATTATACAGCCAATTCTTTTCTAACATAGATGCGGTTCTCAATTCCTTTTGTGCTGACGTTTAGTGCAACTGGTCTGGTTCACAAACGACTAACACGAACTTGATCTTCACATCTTCTTGACAATTCAATTGGCCCTGTTTCTCTAGCTGTTAAGAAGTGCTTCTGTAATTCACTGGAATCCCTTGACTTCTCTGTTGTAAGACCTCTGACATCTTCTGAACCTCTGGAACACTACATCTTTATTCTTCACTGAGGCTTGAATATGTTAATGAACTTCTTTCAGTGATCTTCAATGTCTTCAAAGCTTCCTCTAATATCTTGGTCTTTTGTATTCAACTAATAAACGATTCGCAGTCGATTCCGTGCTTCATTTTAATATAAGTTACCGATCATCAGTGTTGAGTTAGTTTCCTCGGTTACATGTTACGTTACGTTACATTATGCTTTACAATCTCCCCCTATTTGATTGTTAGAGTTCGACAAGCAAATCCCTTAAGAGGATAACTCAACTAACTTACAAGAAAAAGTAAATAGAAGATGGTAAACTAATATTAAATACATTCTGGATCATATTATACATTTCCAGATTTCAAAAACAATTACAATGTAGAATGTATGTTCCTCTAGCCTGAACTGATATACATTATGTCATTCTCATTGTACAAGACTTGCAAGCTGGTCATTCACTAGATCCAGCGCTTCTTCTTCCAGCATATTACTTGGCTTTGGATCTGACAAAGCTTCCTGAAGTGTTTGCAAAATAGCTACTCTCCTGATCTGCTTAACTTGTTCGAATGTAAATTCAAGAACTTTCGTCTTTCCTTTAACACTCAACCTTTTTGGTACTGCTTTAACCCGATCAGTGTTGTAACGTGATTCTGCTTCCAACTTCTCCATGTAAAGCTTAGAGATTTCTGCCAATGCTGATTTATCTTTGTAGTTCGTTGAAGTCTTGATTTGATCAAGTATAAGACCCAGTTCCCTAGAAGTCATGTAAGACATCTTGTGGATATCAACTATTTCAGTTTTTTCTTTGGGGTTCTTGTACCTGATAGCTGGAGGATTCTTTAGCACCATTGTCTCTGTCTCCCTGATTATATCAAAATCTGGAAAGACAATTGGAAAATCTGGCTTTTCTGCATATTCGAACACCTTCCCTGGATGGTTAAATCTAAATTCAGTCATTGCCTTGACTTCTTCAAAGTCCCAATTTCCTTCTTCTCTTGAATACACAGGAAACTTTGGTTGAGATCCATTTGAAGGATCTATTCTTCCGACCTTGGAAATATCTACAGATTGGTTTGATAAGACATTAAGTCTATAAGCATAAATGCGCTCTACAGCTTTCCATTTTTCTTCTGTTCTAAGTCCTTCACTCCTAAGAAGCCCTTTAACATATTTCAGACGCTTCAGAGGATATAGACTTAGTCTTTCATCACTCAAACACAGTGTCTGAACTAACTTGTCTTTGTAGAATATCACTGTGTAAGGAGTTGTGTGAACTTCAGCTACTGTTTTGCTCATCTGATCTTCAATCATATCAGTAAGAAGTTCATTCACATGAGATCTCTTGTCCGTCCTAATCTTCATGACAGTTAGAGACCTCAACTTGATGAAATTCGAAGAAATGGTCTTTGTGGTCGAATTATTGAACTGAATCTGAATCTTCCATCCATTGATGTTGGTCGTGATGAATATCAACTTGATAGTTTGTCTTAGTGCATGAAAGAACTAGTTTATTGATGGATGACTCTTATGAGCTTCTTGCAGTGCTTCCAGAACTTTTTGATCTTCATTTTGAATTATTCCTAATTCTGGTTTCTGCAAAAGACTCCTAGCCTGATCCCATTCACTTCCTTCTCTTGATAACATCAATGGCCTTTGTCTTCTTTCAATGTAGTGGTTGAAGTGTTCTTTTCTGATTTTTTTCTGAGACATTCGAGCTATTTCACATGCCCTTATCATGGATTGATTTGCATCTAGCAAACCAAATGTTTCCACAAAATCCGTTTCAGTGAACTGATAAGCGGCATCATTGACAAATTCATCAAATACATCATCTTCCTGAGCTGTAGGAGCTGTATGAGAAGGTTCCCATATTTCTCCTTCTTCAAGTGTAAGCCTGACCTCCAGCGGTATTTCTTGCTCCCCCTGAGATGTATAGATATTTGCTTCTTCCTCTACCATCTTGCCTTTACCTTTGTCTTTACTCCTCATTTCTGCACCAAATTCTTTTTCTTGTTCTCGCACTATCATCTCCCCCTTAGTTGTGTTATCCTTCGAAGTAGGGATTTGAGTAGATTGAGATTTATGCTTTTCAAACAAATCTCTAACAAATTTCTTCATATCCGTCTTGAAATTCTGCAAATCCTGCAACATGTTGTACTGAACAGATTTTATTTCCATGACATTGCTGTGAAATTCAGATTTCATTTCGGTGACAGTAGTCTCCAGGTTATAAATCCTTTGACTTAGTGATTGTGTGTGCATTGTGAGGGTATTTATTTGGCTGGTAGGTGTCTCACTGACAGGTTCTGTAAGTGTTTGTCTCTCAATTCTCTCACTCGGTCTGAGGGGTGTGGGTGAATTATGATCACTCAAACGTTCTGTTGGTGTTTCACTCACTCTCCTTGACTCCAGCAAGTCTTTTGTACCTGCAGTGAAAATCCTAAATGGCTCATCCGAAGAACTATTGCCAAGTAGTTGCTTCTCCTTTCCACTAATAGTGGTGGAGACCTCCTTATCAGGAGCCAGGAATGTTCCTCCTGGGGGGCTTATCACATTGGATCCTGTAATGTTTAGCAATGAAGGACCCGTGACTCCCGCAATAGCCTGTGAAGGCATGACCTGTACAGGATCTACCTGCATAGGTTCTGCTACAGTAGTAGCAACATCCGTCAATTCCTCCTGTGTGTGTGCTCCTTTCAGTGCAACAAGTAACTTGGTTGGAGGCTCAATTATTGACACTCTTTCAGATGCCCTGGCTGACGGGGGAATTTCAATAGGTTCACCCTGTTGAGAGGATGTCCCCAGAGACTGTGTATTTGCCTTTTCAGCTCTATATCCTTTTGAGAGGGTATAGATGGGCTAACAGATACCTCAGGTTCTTCTAAACGACGTCTAGTCAGAGGTAGAGCTGTTTGGGTTCCCTCACCTTCCTTATGTGTTGCTTCTGAGGCACTATCTCCCTCACTCACAAATTTTCTTTTTAGGGGTTGGAGAGTAGATAAAGGTAAGGTTTTTATAGTGTTTGGTTCTGAGGCAGTGGTTAGAATCTGTTGGGTTTCAGATTCATTGCCTTGTCCTACAGCCACAGAGGGCTTAGCTGATAAGTTCATGACACTTTCTCCAAAAAGATCCTGCAAATTAGAATAAGCTGAAGAGTCAGAGACATGAAGACTACCTTGAGTACTACCTGTAGGGTCCAGGGATGATATGATTTCTAACTGTCAGTATGACCTACAGAATCTCCTCCAAATATACTTTGAAATCCATCTCCTGAAATTTGTACTTCCTCTATCACCTGAACCACGTCCTCTTCTTGAGCTAAATCCTCTACAGGAGTAGCTACTGGAACTGATTCTTGCACTAGTTCAGGGACCTGATCATCTTCTTGAGGCCCTTGAGGCACATCTCTTTCCATGTCCACTACACAACCCTGCATGTATTCAGTCATTTGAGCAGGTGCTTCGTTGATGTAGTTTCTGTTATTGTTCAGAGTGTTGGCTATCCTGTTTTTCTGTTTCATACACAAAGAGGTAACACTACTAGTATATAGTAGCTTTTCCTCGTTAGTCGTTAGATCATTAAGGATAAGCTGTAGGAACCGTGGAAAGTAACACTCCACATTAGTGACTTGAAGGTTTCTGTACGCCACCGGTTCCATAATATACAACATCTGATTCAACAATAACTTACCAAAATTTATCCTACAATTATTAGCAACACTGAAGCCTAAAGTTCGATAATAACTTGAAATACTATGTGTGTTGAATTTTTTGTAAGAGAAACATTGCGTAAGAGTGTGGAAAAAGAAATTCCATTCCTTAGGTAAATGATGTTTACACCTTTCACCCGAGTCGTGGAGATTAGGATTAACATAGTTGATAGTCGTGAAGAACTGAGTTAATTGTTCGGAATTGGGATAAGGGACTAGATTATTCTCAGGGAATCTTAAGATACGATTCAAATCTAGCTCCGTCACCTGGATTTCCCGATTAGCGATACTAAATGTAAAAGCCAGTTCATCAATAGTTGAAGAGTCATATGCAGAACAGTAACAGACTCGTAGCATATTATGATTTAATATCACGTCTGTTACTAAGGCATACCTCACTCGAGAATATTCGAGTAACACTCGTGCCCAGGCCCGATAATTAGCAGGAAGGGACTGAATGTCAAACTCGGCAACTAAATTCGTTTTGGTAATAGTAAAAATTCCAACCATTTTTAACTAGTAAAAATTATCGAAAATTTTAACTTTAAACAGTTAATCACGAATTTAATTAGACTCGATAACGAACCAAAAATGCTAAAATTCAAAACTTTTCCAAAAATCGTGAAAAAAAAAATATATGCTAAAGTAGGAGAGATTTGAATGGTGAAACTATTTTTGTTTTGATTTTTAGACCTCAAACAAACCCTAGAGAAAATCCCAAAGTTTGAAACACCCGAAACAAAACTGAAACCAAACGATACAAGGCTGGTATCAAATAATTCGGGATGACTAGATCTACAATTCTATGGGTTTAGATTTTCAAAACAAGTACTAGAATGGTAGAAAATGAGGAAAGAAAATCAATTTTCTACTCGATAGTTAAAAAAATAGTAGCTGAATGTTTATAATAAAAGCAGGTGAAACTGGCGAGTATGTATATATATGGTTACTAACTGGCGAGATGGTTATTAAGTATATATATATGGCCTGAACTGGAGAGATGTACTTAACTGGCGAGTTGGCCACTTCGATGGTTACGTTTTTTTTTTTTTTTAACAACTCGATGGTTATCAAACATAATAAAATAAAGGGTAACTATCGAGATGTACACTAATATATAATACGTAACTATCGAGATGGATAGTTTTCTATTATATAAATATATATTAACCAAAATACTATTCGACTGTTACTAATATAATATATTTTATCATAACTATCGAGTATTGTTGAAACTACTTCGATGGTTACGAAAAATATATCTAATTATAACTGTCGAGAGTTTTAAAAATAATAAAAATCATTTAAATACACTTACAAAATAATTTCAAATATTCATAAAATTAATTAAATAGAGATTTCTTAAATTAATGAATTAATATTCCTAAAATAGAAATATTAGAATCTTAATTTGGAAATAACTATCGAATTGATAATAATCCAATTTGAAATCCACAAACAGACAATATTAATAGTAATACTAATTAACACAGGTGGTTGCTTTATAATCTTTGGAACCAAAAAAAAAAATTTGTTCCATACTCTGTTACTTTTGAAATTTCCAAAAATTTTAAAGCAACCCAATCACAATCGAAACATGATACAAGCATAATATGAATAAACATACAGTCAGTTATGCAAAATAGGATCATGAAATGTAATTGCTGCACATGCTTTCAGTGAGAACCAGTACATTAAATAAACAAGTCAGTACAACCAATTTCTCACTAAAGATCACAACCTGTCTGATATAGAATCTCTCAGCCAGATCTCATAACATTGAAATCCACCAATTAATTTTAAACCACAGACTGTTATGCTTCTTGTTAACTACAAATACTTATGTAGCAGTTAACTACTTATGTTATATCGAATAATTACCACAAAGCATAACTGGTATACTTATGATAATTAATATTGATATTCATAAGCCCGAGATCATAAGTTAGACTGGAGGTCACAAGTCCTTTGGATATAAAAATTCAATAACTTGTGAATCCATACAACTCCTCACAAACAAAAATTAATTTAAATTTAACATCCCTAATTCACTAACCAACCTAGAGAAAGTGGATTCGTCTAGTGGTTTCGTGAAGATGTCTGCAAGTTGTTGTTCTGTGGGTACAAAATGCAACTCCACAATTCCATTCATGACATGCTCTCGTATAAAGTGATACCTGATATCAATATGCTTGGTCCGTGTATGCTGAACCGGATTGTTGGTTATAGCTATGGCGCTTGTGTTGTCGCAGAATATTGGAATCTTGTTCAACATAAAGCCATAGTCTTGGAGTTGGTTTCTCATCCATAGGATCTGAGCACAACAGCTACCTGCTGCGATGTATTCTGCCTCTGCTGTTGAGGTAGACACTGAGTGCTGCTTCTTGCTATACCATGAGACCAATCTTCTTCCCAAGAATTGACAGCTTCCAGAAGTGCTCTTCCTGTCAATCTTACAACCTGCAAAATCCGAGTCTGTATAGCCGATTAGGTCAAAACCGGTACCTTTAGGATACCAAATTCCCAAATTTGGAGTACCCTTCAGGTATCTAAAAATTCTTTTGACAGCTATAAGGTGAGACTCTTTTGGGTTAGCTTGGAACCGTGCACATAAGCAAGTGGAAAACATAATATCTGGCTACTTGCAGTTAAGTAGAGTAGAGATCCAATCATACCTCTATAGCTTGTGATGTCGACAGATTTACCTGATTTGTCCTCATCAAGCTTTGTGGCAGTTGGCATCGGAGTTTTGGCTGGAGCTGAATCTTCAAGTCCATATTTCTTCAGAAGATCTCTGATGTACTTTGTCTGACAAATGAAGATCCCATCTTTCTTCTGACTCACTTGAAGTCCAAGAAAGAATGTCAGCTCGCCCATCATACTCATCTCGTACCTACTCTGCATCAACTTAGCAAATCTCTTGCAAAGCTCATCATTAGTAGAACCGAATATTATATCATCAACATATACTTGTACTAATATCATAGCATCTTTATGCATTTTATGAAAGAGAGTCTTATCTATAACACCTCTGATAAAACCATTTTCACTTAAGAATTCAGATAGTGTTTCATACCATTTCCGAGGTGCCTGCTTGAGTCCATAAAGAGCTTTAAAAAGGAAGTACACAAAGTCTATATAATCTTTGTTCTCAAAACCCGGAGGTTTCTCTACATATACTTCTTCTTCCAGCTCCCCGTTCAGGAATGCACTTTTCACGTCCATTTGATAAACTTTAAAGTCTGAATGTGCTGCGTATGCCAAAAGCATCTTGATGGCTTCAAGTCTTGCTACTGGTGCATAGGTCTCGTCATAATCTATTCCTTCTTCTTGAGAATACCCCTTAGCAACCAGTCTGGCCTTGTTCCTCATAACAATGCCATCTTCATCCAACTTATTCCTGAATACCCATTTAATGCCAATCACAGATTTGTCTTTAGGTCTGGGTACCAGTTTCCACACTTTCTGCCTATCAAACTGATTGAGTTCATCTTGCATCGCAATCACCCAATCTGGATCTTCTAGAGCATCTTCAACCTTTTTAGGTTCTTCCTCTGATAGAAAACCAGAGTACAGACATTCATTCTCTGTTGCTCTTCTAGTCCTCACACCACTCTCTGGGTCACCAATGATTAATTCAAAGGGATGATCTCTGTTCCATACCCTTTGTCTAGGCAAATTAACCCTTGATGATTGTCCTTCTTCGTAGTTGTGTTGAGAGCGACTAGCTGATCCTTCTTCACCTCCCCCTGAGTTGTTGCTTCCATTGTTTGATGATCCACCAGTTGAGCTAGCAGGTTCAGTAACAGACTGATGTTCAGATAAAGTCTGTGACTGTGACAGTGTGGCATTACCAACACTTCCACTGCTTTGCTCTGGATTATCAATATTCGTGTATTCATTACTACCAGGTGCAACACTAGGTACGTCTTCATCTCCTAAGTAGTATTCTGATAGATTTTCAATTTCCAGAGATTCAGAATCTTTATCCTTTTGAATACTTGGGAGTTTGGTGTCATCAAACGTTACATTAAGGCTTTCAATGACCTTATGAGATTCAATCACATATACCCTGTATGACTTAGACTCCATTGAGTAACCAAGGAAAATCCCTTCATCTGCTTTAGCATCAAACTTGCCCAGATGTTCATCTTTCAATACATAGCATTTTCCACCAAACACATGAAAGTACTTCAGTGATGGCTTTCTGTTGGTTATAATCTCATAGGATGTCTTTTCTAGATCTTTATTAATCAGGGTCCTATTTTGAGTGTAACAAGCTGTGTTGACTGCTTCTGCCCAAAAGTATGTAGGTAGCTTTGACTGGCTTAGCATTGTCCTTGCTGCTTCAATCAACGTCCTGTTTTTCCTTTCTACCACTCCATTCTGCTGTGGAGTTCTTGGGGCTGAGTATTGTCTTGAGATGCCTTGCTTCATGCAGAATTCATTTAGAACTACATTTCTGAATTCAGTTCCATTATCTGATCTAATTGTCCGCACAGGCAATCCAGCTTCCACTTCAATCTTTTTAATGTGATCGATTACCATTTGAGGTGCTTCATCCTTAGAATGCAAAAACAACACCCACGTGTACTTGGAGTAGTCGTCGACAATCACTAATGCATATTTCTTCTTCGAAACTGACATGACATTAACCGGTCCAAACAGATCCATATGAATCAACTGGAGAGGTTCGCTGATGCTTGACATGTATTTACTTCTATGTGATGCCTTCTTTGACTTACCCTTTTCACATGCTTCATAGAGTCCTTCTTGGTAGAATTCCATCTGTGGTAACCCTCTCACCAATTCTCTTCTAACTAAAGAATTCATTGCTTTAAAGTTCAGGTGAGATAGTTTTCTATGCCATAACCAACTCAATTCAGAGGATGCTTTACTGTAGAAACAATTTGCTTCTCCTCTGCTTGCAGTGTTTAAGTCAGCTACGAACAGATTTCCTTTTCTTACTCCTTTAAGAGCAAGTTTTTCATCTTTCCTGTTGGTGATCAGACACTTTTCCTTCCTGAAGTCCACATTATATCCTTTATCTGTAAATTGACTGACGCTCAGTAAGTTGTGCTTCAGACCGTCAACAAGAGAGATATTTTCAATGATGACATTTCCAACTTCCAGACTACCATATCCCTTAGTAAATCCTTTGCTGTCATCTCCAAAGGTTACAACTGGTCCGGTCTTCTCAACCACATTAGTCAGCAGAGTCTTGTTTCCTGTCATGTGCCTTGAACATCCACTATCTAGAATCCACATGACTTTCTCATTAGTACCTATGCCCTGCAACCACAAAGTGATTAAGGTTTCTTTGGCACCCAAACTTGTTTGGGTCCAAGAAATTTAGAGGTTCTTGCAGATGGTGTAACAGGTTCAGTTTTCACATCTTTAAGTTCTATTTTGACTGAACTCGAATCATGTTCCTTTGCCTTGACAGTTTTGTCTTTTGGCTTAGGAGATTGAGTCTCCTTCCTAAACTTAGGAGGACTAGCAGTCTTTGTCCTTACCTTTTTCTTATTCATGCTTCTTTGTATTCCTATGCAATTACTAGAAGTAGATGCATTCATCAAATTAAAATAAGCATGCATAATATTAAAAGCACATGGCATACATCCAGTAATACCACAAGGCAAATGAGAACTATTCATGTTAAACATGTTCTGCACAATAGGAACATCAGATTCTACTTTAACCTTATTACATGCATAACTAAGATGTCCAGCAGAATTGCAATTAGTACACAATTTCTTAGGTGCAGTGGGTGCAGGTGTAGCAGAATTAGCAATTTTAACAACTACTTTCCCATTCCTATTACTCTCTGTCTTATTCTTGTTACTACCTAATTCAGTTTTAACAGATTCAATTTCAACTGGTATATTAGGTGTAACTTCTTCTACATTACCTTCCTCAATTTCTTTCTTCTTTAATTCATCCTCAACAAGCATTTCTTGTTTCCATACGATAGTATCTTTGTCTAAGGGTTCTGACTGAGAGATCTTAAAGACAGGATTACTACTCTTCTTAATGACAAAAGGAACATTTTCATTTTCTAATAAAACAGTACTAGAAGCATTGAAAACTACATTCCTTTTATCCTTCTTGTTTTTCTTTCTATGTTCATCGTAGTTAAAGCCTATACATGTTTTATTATCTAAGCTCTGCTTATCCATTATGTCTTTAGAAATATTAGCTGAGTTCTTAAAAGCTTCCAATTTTAACTCTAGCTCAGAAATCTTAGCCCTAAGTGCTGTCTCAACCTCTGCATTACAGATAACCTTATTCTCTAAATATTCATTTCTTTCTTTAAGGTTATTAACTGTGATTCCTACAAGCTCTAGTTGTTCCTTTCCAGATTCTAGCTTTTTAATCTTCGCAACTAGTCTAGCATTTTCTGCTTCAGAAGCTAGCATGCTTGTGTGAATGTTAAACATCTCTATGCTCAAATCATTAACAGTATTTTTATATTCAGATAGAGACATATCTACAGTGGTGAGAATAGGTACCTGTGATGATGATGGAGATTCTTCTGAAGTATCTGCCATTAATGCAAGATTTCCATATTCTTCTTCTTCAGAATCTGTGTCATCCCAGCTTCTACCTTCAGGAATGTAAGCCTTGCCTTGTTGTTTTGCAACCAAAGCATCCAATCTCTGTTTCAACTTCTCATTCTCCCTTTTCAACTCATCATAGCTTTTCTTCTCGTATGAACTCTTCTTCTCATAAACCTTCTTGTCTTTTGCTTGTTTCGGTTTCTTACATTCAGTGGCGAAATGCCCTAGTTCATTGCAATTGTAGCACCGGAACTTACTACGGTCTACCATGTTTGACTTATAACCACCTCTTGAGTTGGATCCTGAAAATGATCCTAACTTCTAAAATCTGCTACCAAAACTTTTCTTGTACTTGGGATTCCTTCTGAATCTTATATGCTTGAAATGCCCTGCCAAGTACGCCATGGATTTGTCTTCCAACTCATCAAGCTCTTCCAATGTATAGAAATCATCTTCCTCTTCAGCTTGTGATTCTGTAGCCATTTCAGCTTCAATGATCAATTCTCCACCAATCTTGGTTTCAACAACCTTTGCTTCAGAAGTCTTCACTTCATCTGCCACAAGAGCTGTGGTCTTTTGTAGTGCTGCACTCTTACTGTCCACTGAGCCGGAACCATAGATAATCAACCTCTGTTCTTGTTCCATTTCATAAGTCTTCAATTTTCCATATAGCTTTTCAAGGGGCATGACATTGAAGTTGTCCCTTTCTCTAATTGAAGAGACTTTATGCTCAACATGATGTGGAAGAGTCAACATAAACTTCCTGTTCGTTTCCCTTAACGGATAGTTCTTCCCCTGGATACTCAACTCATTTAACAATTTATTGTACCGCTCAAAAACTTGAGTAATTGATTCTCTAGGAGTAGATTTGAACGCTTCATATCTTGATGTAAAGTATATCCAACCGGTTCTCTTTTACTTCTTCAGTTCCTTCCATAATCAGTTCGATGGTTTCCCACATATGCTTTCCAGATATACAATTTAGAATTTGATGGCACATGTCTTCATCCATTGAGTCAACAATAATCAACTGAAGGCCTGTGTCCAATGCAACAATTTCTTTCTCTGTAGACTCCTTTGGAGTAGACCTTTGAGGAATTCTTACTCCGTCCACTGTAGATTCAGGAATCATCTTCATTGGTACAAACGGTGCGTTCTCTAAGATACCCATGTACAACGGATTTGCAGCCTTAATAAACAGGGTCATCTTCTTTTTCCAGAGATTATAATTCACTCTATCAAACTGAGGAACCTTAATAATTCTGCTCAAGGATATCAATGATATGTGGCATGCTGTGGCTGGCTGTAGATTAAACAATCTTAAACCCTCAACTATCGAAGTGCCATAACTATCGAGTGACTTAACCATCGATGGAATAAATAATCTGGATATTTATCTGAGTCCCTTAACTATCGAGATGCTGTAACCGTCGGTTAATTTAGACGAAACAGTCAAACCCAACTATCAGTTATAACTATCGACTCAAATGAATTATTAAAGCCATAACCGTCGAGTGAAATGGAATTAATAATTTATCCAAAATGGTAACCGTCGAGTGATTTGCTAACCGTCGGTAAATAAGACGAAATAGCCAAACAGGAAACCCAACCGTCGGTAAATAAGACAAAACAGTCAAACAGCTAAACCAACTATCGGTTGTTCACCTTAGCCATTTTTCCAACGATTCAAAGCTCTGCAATATTTTCTTTCACTGCAACCAAGTTAATAAATTTACCTTTACTACTTGAACTTGATTTTCTCTGAGCTTTAGCACACAACGATTATACAGCCAATTCTTTTCTAACATAGATGTGGTTCTCAATTCCTTTTGTGCTGACGTTTAATGCAACTGGTCTGGTTCACAAACGACTAACACGAACTTGATCTTCACATCTTCTTGACAATTCAATTGGCCCTGTTTCTCTAGCTGTTAAGAAGTGCTTCTGTAATTCACTGGAATCCCTTGACTTCTCTGTTGTAAGACCTCTGACATCTTCTGAACCTCTGGAACACTACATCTTTATTCTTCACTGAGGCTTGAATATGTTAATGAACTTCTTTCAGTGATCTTCAATGTCTTCAAAGCTTCCTCTAATATCTTGGTCTTTTGTATTCAACGAATAAACGATTCGCAGTCGATTCCGTGCTTCATTTTAATATAAGTTACCGATCATCAGTGTTGAGTTAGTTTCCTCGGTTACATGTTACGTTACGTTACATTATGCTTTACATGCAGGTTGTAAGAAAGACAGGGAAATCATTCCTAGAAGCTATCAATTTACAGCAACTCTGTTGAAGCTCTTAACACCACTGAAGGAACAAGCGCATGGACACCAGGTATCATTTCTTTTGAGTGTTGTCCATAGTCGAATAACTTGCAGATTCTTGCTAAATGACTTGATGAATTAATTTTATATAATTTGGTTAGTAACCTTGGGATTTTATGTATTGCATATTTGTTGAAAATCCCATCTGCAAGGAATTCTCAAATGAGTTCACAAGTATTACTTTTTCCCGATCCAAAGGACTTGTGAATTTATTTGAAATCCAGATCCTCATACTTTTTGTTATTAGTTTAATTATCATGCTTACATTGTTATATGCATGAGTGGTAGTTAAATTACTTAGCATAAGTAAGAAGCATAATTATTTATATGTTTTAAATATATTATGAGTATTAGTCAATGATATCTTGCTTAATTGCTTTGATATTTTGCTCTGATATTCCTAAATATTTTATTACAAATAATTGTGATACTTTTGATATCAGTGACGGTATTTAAAATTTCTGTTCTAAATAATTAATGCATATTTCAAAACTCACTAATATTGGAAGATGAAGTATTTTCTAAATTTAGGTGTGTAAAATTCTCAATGTTTTATATACTTAGAAAATATTTCTAAAATTGAGTTTATTGCGAGGAGTTGTAATAAGAATCACAAGTATTACTTTTTTCCCCTATGTAAAGGACTTGTGAATTTCTTTTCAACTATTTTCTCGAGTTTACGTATATCAATTAATAACTGTTATGAGCATGCTTACAATGTGCAAAGTGACAATTATTAGATATGGCGTAGGAAGTTAGATGCTAATATTCAATCTAATGAATATTTTAGTATTTAGCGAATTTATGTTATCTTATTAAAATTATGGATTGAAGCAATTCAATGTTTATTAGTTTCATAATTTTGATTTGATAAAATATAAGAAGCATAGTTTCTTGCATGTTGAATTTATTAATAAATATCTCGAAATGATATTTTGTTAATATTTCCGTGCAATTAACTGTGATATTTTTAATATTAGTGATAATACAACGTAATGTTTATTTAAAATCACTAATAATAAAAATATATTAAAATGCTTATTGTTCTACTGAATGATTGCCATGATTAGTTGATATATATGCATGCGATTGGCAATTGCTTAGTACAACATAAGTATTTAATTTATTTTGATTTGTTTAAATCATGATGATATAAAATAATTCAGTGATATATTAGTTCCATGATTTAAATAAATTAAAATAAATAAGAAGCATAATTATTCGTAGTATAAATATTCTCTTTTATTACTTTGTGATAATTGAATAATATTTTATTACAAAATAATTGTGATATATTGATACTAATGGATTTACTTAGTTTTTATCCTTAACAACAATTGGTATCAATATATTTAGTTTCCTTTCTTTGACTGGTTTACAATCCTGAATGTATTTAAAAGAAATTTTTGTCTATTTCTTTTTCAAAATATTTTATGCAAAGATACATTCATTTGTCTATCAGTTTTAGTTAAGAAAACTTAAGAATTCTTTTTCAAAACCTCTCTTTTGAAAAACTTTTCTTTAGGATAATCTTTCTTTTATCTCGAAAGTTTATTCTCTCCCAAAAGCTTGTTTTAAATGTTTTATCTAACAAAGCTTTTTCTCTCTTTTGAAAATGTGTTTTAAACTTCGAGGTACCAATCACTTGTAAAATGATTTGCTTTTAAATACTTGTTTCTGTTAGTAATTGTGCTCTAGAGACAATACTTTTTATATTTTAAGGAAAATATTTATTATTAAGGATTATGTTTTATTGATTATTATTTATTTATTATGTTTTATTTACTGCGTAATAAATTGAAAGCATAGTAAATGTCCTTGGAATTTTGATACGTATTCTATATCTTTAAGTATGTGACTTAAAAATGAGATTATATGAATAGTATCTTATTCCTAAAATTCCCTAGTCGAGTATTATTATTTAAGGATAATAATAATGCACAAAGACTAGTATGTTTCTTGACAGATGACCACATCTCATTGGTCATAGGTATGGGGATACTAAAGTCAAGAACATAAGTGCATGTATCAATGCATGGCACTGGAATGACCCGCCGTGAGATTCTACATGTTAAGTAAGTGTCATAAGTAATTCTCACTGTGATAATGGTGTAATGATCCTTAGACCTGAAATCATTATATTTCTATACGAGAATTAATATACTTTGATTACATTAAAAGTTACCTTTGACCAGGTGATGATAAAAGTGGACATTGGGAATATTATGAATCGTATGAGAAATATGAATGATCTAGATGGGATTTAATCCTCTTAATTTTAGGAGTGATATTATTGGCCTCTTGTTTGAGTGAGACTATGAAATGCACGGCCGTGCTCAAATGTTGATTTGATTTTAATAGTCTACTCATCGATCAAGAAAATAAAGATTAAATTATGAAGAGGATGACACGAGACATGCCTTGAGTTTAATCTATAATATCAAGATTAAAGGGATTATATTACATGAAACATTATTCACGAAAGACTTAATCGAATCACCGATTTATTATTATTACTTGGGTAGCAATGATGTATTACTAGATGCCGCTCATTGTTTACAATTTTAATTAGATATTAAAATTGTTGCCAACGTAATAATAACCTACAGGGTCACACACAAAGAACGCTTGAAGGAGAAATAATTTAAATTATGAATTTAAATTAAATAAGTAATTTATTTTATTTATGATATTAATTAAGTATGACTTAATTAATTATATAAATAGAATAAATGAATTACTTAAACTAATTCCAAAATTAATAATTAATTAATTAAGTGAGACTTAATTAAATAATTTAAAATTTTGGATTAGTATTAATTATAATTGCATTATAATTAGAAAACTTATTCCTCTCTCTATATAATCTCTTTATGGGCTGATTTAATAAAGATAGAGATTTTACAAAACCCTAGCCGCTCTGAGAGAGGAGGAAGATAGAGAGAGAAGAAGTTTTCGGGTGCTAGTACACATCAATCCTTCATGAAAAGTGTTCGTGTGGATACCGTAGAGCGTAGATCGCGAGAGCGGGATACGTGGTGATTAAACAAGCTTTGGACCTCCATTAATCTTCCATTAATGAACTGTTAAAGCTTCTAAAGGTATTTATTCTTTATCTCCGAATTAAATCTTTTGTTTTCACATGGATCCTGCGGAGGGTTTCGCTATTTTGATTTATTTTTCGCGTTTATTCCGCTGCGTTTGTGTCACGAAACCCTACAGTTTCAATGTATGTTTCACATTGATTCGTAGTACCAAAACAGTGATTGTTGCTTTGAAGGCCTAGTACTGTTATGTTAAGCATTCATCCTAACCCTAATTGTCATGTTTTTATTTTAAGTCGGGGATATAATCAGGCAGACGAAAATGATGTAAATCATAATTGCATTATGAGTCGGAAAATCATTTTCATCTATCTAATAAGGATGTTTTGCAAAACTGATTTCAAAACATACAGTGCTTAGGTTTAATGGAAAAAAAGTCATTTTTATTGAGATAATATTTGATAAGAGAGTTGAATTTCTTCTTTGGTGTAAATTCCCGCATTTTATTATGGGAAGTTTGCCTTATAAGAAATTCATAAAAGATAGAAACTTTTTCTCTAATACTCCCGCGTTTTATTATGGGATAAGTATCTTAAAGAAAATTTCTAGTGGTGTCAGGCTCTTAAATGATAAATCTTTAGAACCGACAAAACTCTTTTATTAAAAGTGCTTTAATGAAATGCATTACCATTCCTTCATATATTTTTCTTTCTCATTGAGATGAAAACTATGTTTTGGAATGTTAAAGTGATTATCTTTTTATCTTATTTTAAATAATTTTATCCGTTTTAGCCCCCAGTGGCTACAGAAGCTGGCCAAGAGGTTGAAAACCCATCAATCTCTTACCCATGCCTTAATACCAAACACTGATTCATCCACTTCCATATATTAACCCCTGGAGTTATAAGGAACAAATGTTAGTTAGCGGTTGATAAGGGAGAAACTGCACTTGATGCAGCAAATAAGGATGAAGTCGGAAGTGCACCCACAGCTCTACCTCCAGAGAAGTAAAGAAGTATATAACTGAGGTATCTGTAAGCTCATCTGTATCTTCTCAAAAGGATGCAGAGCTGAAAAGGCAATAAAACTGTCTCTGGAATCATTCTCTCAACAGGGTGAGTCCATTGAAATTCGCTCGTCAGCCAGAGCATCGTGTAATGAGTGAAGCACACCACCAGCGCTCACGCTGATGGTAAGCCTAAACAGATATATTTTAGGACCACATTGCAAGACGTGCACAGTGTGAGGTATAGGCATGTTAACAAAACACCCGTCATAGGGTTACGAGGGAAACGTGGACTCTAATTTGTCATTCATTACATTGTCTACTACGTCGCCCCTCCTGGAAGGAACATTTCCAGATCCTGAAAAGGAATGTCCACCTCCCGTTTACGGAGAAGGTGTGAGGCAACTCCTTGATAGAACAAGGCAAGATTCCTAAAAAGATTTTAAAATCTTGGGATAACCCATCTCAAAGAGGTGAGGCTCTACTAGGCAGTGATTTAGCAATTGCTATTGAGTCTGGTGCTGAGACAGTGCTTATGCATGAAAGATCACGAACACCTCTACGAGGCAATTCTCCACTTGATAGTGATTCAGTTTATATTGATGAATCAGGTGATGAGAATATGAATGAATTGACGGATTTCACTTGCAGGTACAGAAGGCTATATTTGGAATGCAGAGTGAAAATGAGATAGAGAAACACTTAAGTGAAAGTGAGGGAGAGATACACTTGAGTGAGAGATAGGGAGAGAAAGAGTGAAACACTTAAAATGCTCGATACTAAAGTGTAAACACCAACAGAACGTAGTAGAAGTGAGGAAACCATAAGCCAAACACTTACCCTTGCTACTTGCTACTTCTGAAAGAAAAGCTACTATATTTTTTCCCGATCAACGACAGACGAGAACCTTCTTTGGAAGACAAACCATTCAAAAGTGGGTCATTGGAGGATTCCTCAACTAAGGGGGAGAAGTTATAGTAAGAAAAAGGAGAAGTTAATAAAGTCTTATCTTCGTATCCTTCGAAAAAGTTAATATCCTAAAGGGGTTCGTATCCTGGATCCTTAAGGGAAGATCCTTAGAAAAAGGGAGTTCGTATCCTTGGGAGATGTTAATATCCTTAGGGGGAGATTTTAGACAAGAAAAAGAAGAAAATCTTATCTTCTGATCCTTAGGGGAAACAACAGAAATATGGGAGAATCAAGAAGCTGTATTCTATACTTGAAAGGAGTTGTCAAAAGAGCATTCCTAATCCAAGTGGGAAGAACAGAGAAGAATTGACTATTTCATTAATTTTCTAAAGGGAGAAGAAGAAAAAGAAGGAGAATCACATTCTTAGGGGGAGAACATTATTTGAGCTATGTTCAGCTTTCTATTGAAGACATACCCAGGAATAATGATTCTTATGAAGCTCTGTTCATGATAAGTTCTTTAAGTTCAAACTAAAGGATTTTGAAACGGAGAGAGCTCAAACAGACAGAAATGAAGATGATACAATTTGAATATCAGTTCGAAATCAAAGGAACAAACATCTTTCGTTTCAGTCACACAAGAAATCTGGAAATGCAGAATCTGATCCAGAAAAACCAGTAGCATTATTTACAAGTCTAGGACGATTACTTTTTCTAGTTGTTAGTTGAGTTATCCTCTCTATAAGATTTGTTTGCTAGGTTTAACAATCAAATAGGGGGAGATTGTTGGAGATTACGAAGCTGTATGAATAGTAATCATGATAACTCAACACTAGAACAGGACAAGTAAATAATACTACGCTTACACAGAAATCAGCAAGAAATGAAGACAGGGCAGATACAGTGAATCAAGACATTAGAAGAAGTTTTGAAGTCTACTACAGGTCACTGAAAGAAGTACATTAATATGATCATGCCTCAGTGAAGAATAATGTGTAAAGACTTTCAGGGTTTCAGAAGTGTTGAAGATTCAGTATAAAAGTGCCACTAGAATATTTCAGTGTACCAGCATTGATTGAAGATAGACAGTGTTCGAAGCATAGGAATCTAGAAGAATTGAAGATATGGTATGTCTAAGTACCAGAAAAGATTCCAGTGAAAGTACTATGTTTATTAACGATCAGTGTTTGAAACAATGAAGTTGCTGCAAACTTAACAATGTACGTAAGGCCATAATACGAAGACCTGGATCGAAGTTAGTCGTTTGTGAACCAGACCAGTTGCACTAGGCGTCAGCAGTTTGTGAAAGGAATCTGAGTATTACCTATAGAATAATTGTTAAGTTAAAGAACGTACTTGGAAAGAACGGTTATTTATTAAGGTACGAAAAGTGATTTGTAGAGGCTATAGGCAAACAGCTAAACAGCTAAATAGCTAAACAGCCAAACAGCTAAACAGCTAAATAGCCAAACAGCCAAACAACCAAACAGCTCAAAGGGTGCAGGGTGTAAAGCGTCACAACTTTGGTATGAAAAGTTAAAGTTTCTGAACTACAGTCGAAGAACAGAAACAGCTCAACAGCCAAAACCGCAAGTGACCAAACCGCAAGTAACCAAGTGCAAGAGGTACAAAAGGTTGGTGATCAAATGGTAATTTGACCAAGTCAAATTAAGAAATCGACACGTAACCTTTCAATATGTTGATTAGAATTCTAATGCATATATTGCAAAGTGACATCGACACATAGCTGTAATATGCCAAAAATAATCTAAGTGTTGTATACATGGTGGAAGAAAAAGTCGACACTTAGATTTCTTGCTTCAAAAGAATTATTCTAAGGCATGTACCAGGGGATTTAATTTGACACAAAGGTTATACAGGGCAACAAAATTCGACACTCAGCCCCTCAGCCAATCAAATCACAGCAGCCTACTTTATTGATTTAAAGACTACATAAATAAGAGGATGTGAGCCTCTCATTAAAGGGTCGTCTTCTTCAATACAAAATATGTAGAGAGCAGCCATGGCCGGAGCAAGAGAATAATTTATACACATCCATACCTTGCTCCCGATCAGATATTATGACCCGGTTCTTTAATGAAAAATGCTCAGGGCTCCTAGATATCACTCCCTACGGACTCAGTTTTTCCTTGTACTAATTTAGATATATTTGTATAGGAACTGAGCCTTATATTTTTGTGTTAGTAGCAAAGAACTAATTTGTTCTTTGGAAGCCAGTTATATTTTTAACTGGGTGTAGCACCCCTCTGGGTTTATATATGAAAGATATATTCCCGGAAACTTGTCTCATTTATTTTACTTGCTAATTTTCTTGAACCTAATTGATTTATCTGGACACACAGAAAATTAGTAGGCAACTCACCTAAACACTACAAATGGCCAAACCCACTCTGAAGCAATAATTTATTTATCCGCAAATTCCGAAAAGAATTTAAATTATTGTGAGTATCGTATTCAACCCCCCTTCTACGATACTTCGGGACCTAACAATAACGCAGTAAATAAAGACATAATAAACATTAATTAAATAATCTCATAAAACATAATCCTTAATTGTTTTCAATAAATCATTAAAAGTATTGTCTCTAGGACACCAATACTAACAAACACAACATCACAATAAATAGAGAGGCGAATCATCAAGATCAAACCTACCAAGAGAAAGGATATGGAGCAGAGATCATCCTTTTGAATTGATCATAGGTGATCCAGATGTTGGGGTTAGAACCAGAAGTGCAACTTCAAATGAATGTATATTTTCAGTTTTTCTATCTCAAGAAGAACCAAAGAAAATTGAAGATGCTTTAAATGATCCAGATTGGGTTCTTGCCATGCAAGAAGAGCTCAATCAGTTCGAAAGACAAGAAGTGTGGACACTGGTACCCGGGCCAAAAGACAGATCCGTAATTGTCACCAAATGTGTATATAGGAACAAGTTAGACGGTTATGGCATTCTTACAAGGAATAAGGCCAGACTGGTGACAAAGGGTTACTCTGAAAGGCATATGACTAGGCCTATTCGTAATAAGTAGATGACAACTCAACTCAAGTAAGAAAATAAAGTAAGTAATAAATACTGAGGATGGAATCAAATCGAAGAATGTCAACTAGACACAAAGAATCAATTTGTCAGAAGAATTTTAATGAAGTTGCTACTCTACACCGGAAGAAGTTCATTTATATGTTCAAGCATCGGAGAAAAATAGAGAAGCAGTTTTTTAGAAGAGTTCAGAAGATTCAGAAGATTCTAAGTGCCTACTACAAAGAGATTCCAGAAGAAGAACAAAGACAGTGAAGCAGAATAATGACAGAAGGCCTCAACTTAAAGTATTAATAAATGGAGAATATTTATTAGTATGACACAAATGAACCAGACAGTACATTTGTGTGTCAACTAAAATAATATGTATTCTTCATTTAGTTCAAGAGGTTTCAAGAACAGAAGACAAAGAAAGGACGGAAAGATTTCAAGACCGACAGCACGGGTATGCGAGTAAAGATAGTATTTTAATTCTACTATCAAAAGTTAATTAATTATTTAATTTATCTAATTAAATTAATTCAAGTTGAATTTAATTTAATTTATAAATTAACTAATTAAATTAAGTAGAATTAATTTATTATAAAAGATATGACTTAATATGACTTGTAATATAATTCAAAAGACTTATTAATAAAATCAAAAAAAAGAAGAAAAAAAATTAAATTTAAAAAATAATAAAAAAATTATTATTAAATAAAATAAGTCATACCGAATTCTGGTGAAAATAAGTCATACCGAGCTGCAGAAGAAAAAGTCATACTGAGCTGCTGAAGGTAAAGTCATACCAGAAAAAGTCATACTGAGCTGCAGGAAAAAAAGTCATACCGAGCTGCAGAAGAAAAAGTCATACCGAGCTGCAGAAGGAAAAGTCATACCAGAAATAAGTCATACCGAATTTTCTTTGTTTAAAAGGTCATGCTGGAGCAAGTGGATTGATTTTTTATTTAATTAAAAAAGTCATACCGATTTTTTTAATTAATAAAATAAGTCATACTGAATATTTCTATGCTCAAAAGGTCATGCTGGACTTATTTTTATTTAATTAAAAAGTCATACCAATTTTTTAATTAATATAATAAGTCATACCGAGAGAAATAAGTCTTGCCCAGTTTTTTAAATGTCATACAAGTGTTAAAAAAAGTCATACAGACTTATTTTCAGTAAATTAAGTCATACTGATAAAGGTCATACCAGCCTTTTTCAACCTCTATAAATATGAGGAGTTTGCTTCATTATTCAGAGTTAGAAAATCAGTTCAAATTCAGTAATTTGTCTACATTATAATATTCACAGATTTCTGTGCTGAGTTTGGAATATAATTGTAAAACACGAACAATTCATGTCAAATTTGTTCTAGAACTTTTATCAATTATATAACAGTTTTTTAAATATTAATTTTGTAATACTAATCAAGTTAAAATTATATCTTTCACTTGAACAGTATTTCATTATAATTAATATTTCGCGAGAAATTAAAATAATATTTTTAATTCAAATATTCCGCGATTAATTTTAGATATTGTATTCAACCCCCCCCCCCTTCTACAATATCAGGGACCAACAATTGGGATCAGAGCTGGTTGATATATTTTCATATCAGATCCAAATCAAATTCCGCGAACTCATACAGATCTTAAAAATTATTTTAAATACGAAATAATTTTTTATTCGAAATAAATTTTTTTTTCCGAAAAATTATTTTTGATCAAAAATTATTTTAAATCAAAAATTAAAATATTTTTTGAAACACTTAATTTTTAATCTTAATTAAAGATGAATACACAGAAAGTAACGAGCATCAAGATTCCACAATTTGATAGAGAACACTACAGTCTGTGGAAGCACAAAATGCTACTGTTCATTGGGATAGCCAATCCCAAGTATGCATTAATACTAACCAAAGGTGTTGAACCCCCTATGACAATTACTCTCCAACACGAGATATATGGGGTTGTAATTCCTCACAAAGAAGTTCCAAAAAGTCTAGCTGACTACTCAGATGATGAAAGAGAAGCTGTGTCCTTGGACAATAATCTCAAATTGATATTGATTGAATCTCTAGACTACATCATGTACAATTAGGTAGTCAATTGTAAAAACGAAAAACAAATCTGGGAAACCATAGAGATTATCAATGAGGGGACTGAGGAAGTAAGAGAGAACAGACTGGAAATCCTGATCTCCCAGTATGAGCAGTTTAGATCCAACCCTGGTGAGGGTATCTCTGAAGTGTTTCAGAGATTGAACAAACTGATAAACGAGCTCAACATGAATGGAAAGTACTATTAAAATCAGGAGGTCAACAGGAAGTTTTTGCTAACCCTACCCGAGCATCTGGAATACAGGATCGCAGCAATCTGTGAGTCTAGGGACATGAAGGAGCTAACCCTAGAAAGACTCTACGGAGTATTGAAGACATATGAGCTGGAACAGATCCAGACAAGAGAGATGTATGGGAGAGGCAAGGTTCATAGTTCCTCTAAAGCACTGATAGTGGAAGCACCACAGAAGATGGAAGTGAAGGTTGTTGTACCTTCGGTGGAGTATGTTGTTCCAGAAATTGGACATACTTCAGATAAACAAGAAGGTGGTGAATTCTACTCACTGGAAGAACTAGATCATCTAGAAGATGAATCTCTAGCTTTGGTTGCCAGGAAGTTTGGCAACTTGAGATTCCGGAGAAATCCCTCCTACAAAGTCAAATCTAATTTTGGAAGATTCCAAAGAGGAGGGTCTTCAACAGCTGAATCAAGGAACAGCTATAAGACCGGCTTAGTTGATAGAAGTAAGTTTCGTTGCTTCAACTACAATGAGCTAGGCCACTTTACAACAGAGTGCAAGAAGCCTAAGCAAGGGAAAAAGAGAGAGTCTTACGAAGAGCTCAAGGAAAAGTACGATGCACTTTTGTAAAAGCATCAAAGAAAGTCCTATCTGGCAAAGGGAAAAAGCTGGGATGACTCAGATGATGATGATGAGGAAGAGCTGGGAAATCTTGCTCTTATGGCTTCATCCGAAGAATCAAGGTCTCCTAATAGCCAAAGAGGAATAGAGGTAAATCCTTCTTGTCCTAAAATGTTTGCTTTGCTAGGTAAAGAACTAGATGGTGAAAGAGATAAAGTTAAGAAACTCAGACTCAAAGTCAAAGAGTTAATTGATAAGACTGAAGTTCTTAAACAGTTAAAAAGAAATCATGACAAGTTGACTGTTAAGTTGACTGAAGACTTAGCTGTTCAAGTCAGTAAAGTCAGTTGTCATGTTATAGTAGAAACTAATCTCAGAAACCAGATAGAAGAAGAAAAGAAAAGGTGTCTAGCATATAAAAATTCCTCTTATATTGTAAAGAACCTAGTTGACCAACAGGTAATAAACAGAAAAGTTGGAATAGGCTTCGAGTACAATGAATCTGTAGGAAAGCCAAACAACATTACCCCATTCAGGCAAAGCGCTGAAGAAAGGGGTATTCCTCATGTTGTTAAAGACACACGCAAACCTCTTTTCATAACACCCATACCTGAACCCATCCTCGAGAGCTCTATACTAATTACTTATGAGATGCAGTTAGAGGATCAAGAGGAAGAGAAGAAAAGAGGAGAACAAGTGAGGGACATAAAAGAAGTAAATGTCCAAGAAGAGGGAAGTGCACCCAAGACACCAGTTAAAGTTGTGGGAACTTCTGATTTCCACAAACCTGGTATAGGTGCTAAGAACTTAAAGAAGAACTTGAACAGACCTAACAATAATTTTGTTAGAAGTAGGGATAGTAACAATAGATGTCATTCTACTGAAAACTTTAAATCTGCTGGAAAAGTTAAAGTAGAAATTGTTAAAACTCCTACTGCTGTGAATAACATGCCTGCTATTGATGTATGCCATAAACCTTGTGGTATGTTAAATTGTATGTTATGTGCTTTTAATGCTATGACTGCTTATTTCAAACGCATGACTGCTAATAAAAAGAACATGACACCTAGACAATACATCAATAATAAATTTGCTAAATCCAAGACTGCTATTCCTTCACCTGTCAAGAAGGAAAAATATATTCCTAAGTCTAAACAAAAAGTTGTTAAGACTATTTATAGGAAAGTAAGTACAGTCAAGGAGGATGCGGTTGTTGTTCGAAAAGGATCTGTTGTCAAAGCTGACAAAGGTCAATTCTTTAAGTATGCCGGGCCCAATCAATTTTGGGCTCCGAAGTCGATCTAATCCGTTTGATATTTGCAGGGAGTTAAACAGGTAAACCGGGTTATATGGATCTTGGACAGCGGATCGTCAAGGCATATGACCGGAGATAGAGTCCTGCTATCAGACGTGGTTGAGAGAGCTGACCCAATCGTCACCTTTGGAGATAACAGCAAAGGAATGACTACGGGATATGACAAGTTAAATACAGGAAATGTTATCATTGAAAACGTCTCTTTGGTGGAAGGACTTAAGCACAATCTACTCAGCGTCAGTCAATTCTGTGATAGAGGTTACAAAGTAAACTTTATCAAGGAGAAGTGCTTAATAGCTCATTCTAAAGAAGACAGACTAGCCTTGTGTGGAGTAAGGAAAGGAAACTTGTACGTAGCCGATTTCAACTCAGGAACTGAAACTGAAGCAAACTGTTTTTATTCAAAAGCTTCAACAGAAGAAAGTTGGCTATGGCACAAGCAGCTCTCACACCTGAATTTCAAAACAATGAACTCTCTAGTCAAGAGGGATTTGGTGAGAGGACTGCCTCCGATGGAATTTACACAAGAAGGATTGTGCGAGGCATGTCAGAAAGGGAAGTCAAAAAGAGCAACTCACAAAGGCACAGACACTACGAATATTACTGAACCACTGCAGCTGCTTCATATGGATTTATTTGGTCCAGTAAATATTCTGTCAATGTCAAGGAAGAAATATGCTTTAGTGATTGTAGATGACTTCACAAAGTACACGTGGGTTTTATTCTTGAACTCTAAGGATGAAACTCCACAGTTAGTGATTGATCATGTAAAGTTGATTGAGTTAGATTCAAAGCTACCTGTCCGGGCAATCAGATCAGATAATGGAACAGAATTCAAGAATGAAATTCTGAATAGCTTCTGCTCAGACAAAGGGATAACAAGACAATTCTCAGCGCCAAAAACTCCGCAACAGAATGGAGTAGTAGAAAGGAAGAATCGAACCTTGATTGAAGCTGCAAGAACAATGTTAAGTGAATCAAGGTTGCCTATCTACTTCTGGGCTGAAGCAGTGAACATAACTTGTTATACCCAGAATCGAACTTTAATCAACAAGGATCATATGAAGACACCTTATGAACTAATGGCTGGCAAGAAACCTACACTCAAATACTTTCATGTATTTGGAGCCAAATGTTTTGTGCTAAAAGATGGAGATGAACATCGTGGCAAATTCGAGGCCAAGGCGCATGAAGCAATTTTTGTCGGTTACTCAAAAAGAGCATATAGGGTGTACATAATTGATCAACACCAAGTAAAAGAAAGTGTCAACGTTACATTTGATGACACTAAACTCCCAAGTATCCAAACTGAAGATCCTTCTGAGTCATTAAAATTTGACAATCATCCAGACTCAGATTCGGATAATGAAAAAGAACCTGAGGTTGCAGCAGGAAATGATGATGACAACAATGATGGTAATGATCCAGGTAATAGTGGTGGAAACAATGGAAACACTGAAGATACTACTAATACCAGTGGTGGATCAACAAGTCATCCAGGCAGCAACTCAGGGGGAGATGAAGGATCAACTGGCACAACACAACATCACAATGTAATACAAGGCAAATCATCAAGATCAAACCTACCAAGGGAAAGGATATGGAGCAAAGACCATCCCTTTGAATTGATCATAGATGATCCAGATGTTGGTGTTAGAACCAGAAGTGCAACTTCAAATGAATGTTTATTTTCGGTTTTTCTATCTCAAGAAGAACCAAAGAAAATTGAAGATGCTCTAATTGATCCAGATTGGGTTCTTGCCATGCAAGAAGAACTCAATCAGTTCGAAAGGCAAGAAGTATGGACACTGGTACCCAGGCCTAAAGATATATCTGTTATTGGCACGAAATGGGTATACAGGAATAAGTTAGACGGTGATGACATTGTTACAAGGAACAAGGCCAGACTGGTTGCTAAGGGTTACTCTCAGGAAGAGGGAATTGATTATGACGAGACCTATGCACCAGTTGCAAGACTTGAAGCCATCAGAATATTTCTAGCATTCGCAGCACATTCCAATTTTAAAGTTTATCAAATGGATGTGAAGAGTGCTTTTCTGAATGGAAAGCTAGAAGAGGAAGTATATGTGGAACAGTCCCCTGGCTTTGAAAATCCAGAGTTTGCTGATTTTGTATACTTCTTATTCAAAGCCCTCTACGGACTCAAGCAAGCACCGAGGACATGGTATGACACTCTCTCTATATTTTTACTTGAAAACGGTTTTACTAGAGGTGTCATAGATAAAACTCTCTTTTACAAATTACATAATAAAGATATGATATTCGTCCAAGTTTATGTTGACGATATTATATTTGGTTCTACTAACGAAATCTTGCGCAAGAAATTTGCTAAGTTAATGCATAGTAGATATGAGATGAGCATGATGGGTGAGCTGTCATTCTTCCTTGGTCTGCAAGTGAAGCAGATGGAAGATGGGATTTTTATTTGCCAATCAAAGTACGTAAGGGATCTTCTAAGGAAATACAATCTAGAAGATTCTACACCGGCAAAAACCCCTATGCCAACAGCCACAAAGCTTGACAAAGATGAAACTGGTAAGAAGGTTGACATCACAAGCTATAGAGGTATGATAGGCTCATTATTATATCTAACTGCTAGTAGACCCGATATAATGTTTGCAACATGCTTATGTGCAAGGTTTCAAACTGATCCTAGAGAATCTCATCTTATAGCTGTTAAAAGAATTTTTAGATATTTGAAGGGGACACCGAATCTTGGAATTTGGTACCCTAAAGATACAGGTTTTGAACTAATAGGCTATACAGATTCAGATTATGCAGGATGCAGGATGGATAGGAAAAGTACGTCTAGAAGCTGTCAGTTTCTAGGACAACGGTTGATTTCCTGGTATAGCAAGAAACAACACTCAGTATCTACCTCGACAGCCGAAGCAGAATATATTGCGGCAGGTAGTTGTTGTGCACAGATCTTGTGGATAAGGAATCAGCTGAATGATTATGGACTTGCGCTATCTAAAATCCCAATACTTTGCGATAACACAAGTGCCATAGCAATTTCCAATAATCCTGTACAACATTCAAGGACCAAGCACATAGACATAAGGTATCATTTTATCCGAGAGCATGTCATGAACGGAACTATGGTGTTACATTTTGTACCCACAGAAGATCAAATTGCCGACATCTTCACGAAACCACTTGATGAATCCACTTTCTCTAAGTTGGTTAGTGAGTTAGGGATGTTAAACATGAACTAATTATTGCATGATGTTTTAAATTGCATATTTATTTTCAAGCACTATATATATTCCTTAAAATATTTCAAAAACAAACAAACAAATTGAAAAAGAAAACTCAAAAAAAATTTCCTTTTTTTACAGTTGTTATTTCATTAGCATCTTTTCTGTAAATATATTTTATATTATGTTTGTTTTCCAACAATTAGTATATATTGTTTATTATTTTCAACAATTGGTATCAACAATTGGTATATATAAGTATGTATAGTTTTATTTATTTTATAACTTGGCATTTTTATTTTTATTGTTATTTATTTTAAATTTTATTTTTATATATATATAAATATAAGCTGATTATTTCACGTCTCTTTTGAGAAGTATGAAAGATCTATGAGCTTGATAATCCAATCGATTCTAAAAGTGAGATCCTAATCATTGGCATCAATCTCTATCCAAGATCTTAGAACCAAATATACAAACACTATCACTTCCATATCTCTAACCATTAAACAAAATACCTAATTGTTCAGAATGAGGGAGTCAATGCCTTGATTGCATTTGATAAGGTTGGTGATGTGAGTGAACCAACAGCTCTGTCTCTAGAAAGGTGATTCACATATATAAACTGAGACATCTGTTAGCTCATCTGTGTTCTCTCAAAAGGATACAGACTTGGAAAAGGAAAAACTGTTACTAGGTTTATTCTCTCAACAGAGTGAGTCTATTGAATTCAGCCTGTCAGCCAAGGCTATCAGCAAAGAGTTAATTTCATCTGACATTTTTCAAGAAACCACAAATATTGTCTTATTTTCATGGACCAACAATGGACCAACACAATTGGCATTTTGGACCAACAATTTAAGGACATACTTGGGACCAAAAGGGACCAAGAGGGAGCAATTGAAATGTCACTGTAAGGATGAATTGACGGAAGCAATTTTTCTAAACTTCCATATCAAGGAAGGAAGAATAATTGATGATTGTGACGGAATCAACATGCCTTCACAGGCATCAGGAGGAAACTTGGATCATTTGCTAAATTATAGATCCTTGTCTCCCTCCCCAGATGGAACATATCTGGATTCCTAACGGAATAGATCATCTTAGATGATTAGCAACTCACTGAATCTATTCCTGAAGCAATTCAGTTTTTCAAAGTCAAATGTTTTTATAGATTCAATTGAGGAAGGGGATTTACGAAACCCCATTGCACCACCAGTGACCTCTCTTGAAGGGGCTATGGTGATCTTTCTTGCAGGTACAAAAGAATGTGACATCCGTACTGAAAGAGAGAAATAGTGATGTGAGAAAAGAGTGAAACACAAGTAAGGACGAGTGAAAATATATATTCTATGAGTGAAACACTTAGAGAGTATATGAGCGAAACACTTGTGAGGAACACAAACTAGAATCACACACTAGCACAATTACCAAATCCTATTTCCAATTCCCTGTTACAGATTTCTAATGTTACTTAACTAAGGGAGAGAGAAAATTTCGAATGAAGAGGATTACTCAACTAAGGGGGAGAAGTATTATATTCGAAGTGTTCATCTAAGGGGGAGAAGTGTTGAAGACTTTTACCAGAAGAGGACTCTAGAAGAGGATTACTCTATTGTTGAACATAAATTGGGTTATTCACGAAAGGAGAAATTGAATCTACCTTGGGTGAGAAGTGAAGACAGAAGTTGGAGAATTTTAGGAAAAGTGGTAAGAAGAGAAATGAAGATAATACTACTTGTATAATATGTGCAGTACTAGAGGAACAAACATTTTTCATTTCAGTTACTCAAAGAAATCTGGAAATGTATTATATGATCCAGAGAACAATTTATTTACTTACAGTTCTTAAATGTCATATTAGTTTCTTAGTTGTTAGTTGAGTTATCCTCTAGGAATTTGTGTATTAAATGTTTAACAACAAATAGGGGGAGATTGAAAGGCATATGACTAGGCCTATTTGTAATAAGTAGATGACAACTCAACTCAAGTAAGAAAATAAACTAAGTAATAAATACTGAGGATGGAATCTATGTATTCAAATCAAGTCTGGGAGCTCGTGGAACCACCCAAAGGTGTAAAACCCATTGGATGTAAGTGGATCTACAAGAGAAAAAGAGGATCTGACAAAAAGGTAAAAGCTTGGAAAGCAAGACTTGTTGCGCAAGGGTATACTCAGAAAGAAGGGATCGATTATGAGGAAACCTTTTCGCCAGTAGTCATGCTAAAGTCGATCCGGATTCTTTTATCTATAGCAGCTCATCTCGATTATGAGATTTGGCAAATGGATGTCAAGACAGCTTTCCTAAATGGGAGTCTTGATGATGAGATCATCTATATGCAACAACCAGAAGGATTCATTAAGGAAGGCCAAGAGCATCTGGTATGTAAGCTTAAGAAGTCCATTTATGGACTTAAACAAGCTTCTAGGTATTGGAATATTCGCTTTGATCAGGTAATCCAGTCATACGGATTTGATCAATGTTCAAGCGAGTCGTGTGTGTACAAGAAATGTGAGGGTAGTTCAGTGACTTTTCTAGTGCTATACGTAGATGATATTTTACTCATTGGAAACAATGTAGGGATGTTATCAGCGGTAAAGGCATGGTTGTTCAAACAATTCGAAATGAAGGACTTAGGTGAAGCGGCATACATCCTTGGGATCAAAGTTATAAAGGATCGCAAGAAAAGGATGTTGGCTTTATCCCAAGAGCCCTATATTGATGAGGTATTGACTCGTTTTAACATGCAGGACTCCAAGAAAGGTAACCTACCTTATAAACATGGAGTTGCTCTATCAAAGAAACAGTGTCCTAAGACACCAGAGGCGATAGAGAGCATGAAAGCGGTTCCCTATGCTTCGGCATGCGGAAGCTTAATATATGCAATGTTATGTACGAGACCTGATATTTGTTTTGCCGTGGGCATGGTTAGCAGATATCAGTCAAACCCAGGACAGGAACATTGGAGTGCAGTAAAGGCTATACTCAAGTACCTGAGAAGGACTAAGGAGTATATGCTAATTTACAAGGCCTCAGATTTGTTACGTCTAGGATATACCGATTCAGATTTCCAAGCAGATAGAGATAAAAGGAAATCAACCTCGGGATATGTGTTTACCTTAGGAGGTGGAGCTGTAATATGGAGGAGTGTAAAGCAGAAATGCGTTGCTGACTCTACCATGGAAGCCGAATATGTGGCAGCTTCGGAGGCAGCCAAAGAGGCAATATGGTTCAGAAACTTTCTTTTGGACATAGATGTGGTACCTAATTTGCCTAGGAGCTTGACAGTGTATTGTGATAACACTGGTGCTGTGGCAAATGCAAAGGAACCGCGATACCACAAGGTAGCAAAACACATCGAGCATAAGTATCACCTTATACGACAATTCGTTAAGCGAGGAGATATTATTATGACTGATATAGCATCAAAGGACAACCGGGCAGATCCTTTCACAAAGAGCTTACCAGCTAAGGCTTTTGAGCAGCACGTGGAGGCGATAGGAGTCAGATGTATGGTCACATAATAGTTATTTAATTGGTAGTGGATTGCTTGTAATAAAACACTGATATACTCAAAGAATAGCTTGAGTATAAGTGGGAGATTGTTAGGGAGTATACTGAACTATTCGTTTGAAGTATATGACATTGTCCTTTTTATTGAGAATCTTGAATGCGTATTTTAACACTGTTTGTATATTATATATTGTGGATAATCTAGTATCAAATGGGATAACAGAATATTAGATTGTCAGTGTCTATATATAATATAATAAATGTTCACAGTTTAAGTGGAGTTAAACAAACCACTGGAATGACTGAAGTATTATTTAGAAATAATCTATCTTGATTATTGAATAATACTTGTATGCTTTGTGTATATTGAACGGGATTAAAATATTAGAATTGTTCTTCTATTCTGATAATAAAGAAGAACTAAGATTCTATAATATTATTATTACTTAGGTTCTTAATCCGGATACAGTGATTGACACTTGTATGCAATGCACATGTTTTGATTCATATGTGATGTGATTTTTTGTTAATCACAATATTATGTTTTGGACAATGACATTGCATACAGAGTGGGATATTGACTATAAAAGGAAACCGTGTCCGAAAATATTCGGGTGATGATGTCCTCTTGAAAGCTCACAAAGATAATTATGCTTTAGTCCTGCAGGCAGATTTGTTCTTGCATAATTATAAGGTTGAGTGGATGATCAAGGATAAAAGATATTGATTAAATTAATTATCAGAAATTAATTTAATTAATGGACATTCGATATCTTAAACATGGGGAATTTAATAAGCAAATAATATTGGAGCCGAATTAAATAATTAAATTACGGCATTAGGAGAGGTAGTGCAAATATTAATTCTTTAGTGGATTGAATTAATATTTAATGACATTGGGCTTGACCCAGAATGTCATTGGAAGGCCCGACCTAATTATCCAGGATCCCTACTGTAGCCTATATATTCATCTTATTCTCTTCTAGCTAAGGGTTGGAAATACTAGGGTTTTTGTGAGCAGCCGTTCAAGGAGGCAACCAAGAACTAGGGTTCCAAGATCTCAAAGCTAGAAGGGAGGCAACCTTGGGAGGATCGAAGGCCACACTTCGCTCAAGGTGAATACGGGAATACAGTAGAAGACGTGGATTTGAATCGTTTGCGCCATAGCGATTAAGGTTAATTTTCTATTCAAACTCGTTCGTTTTCATATCATAAAACGCAGCATCATGATTCGATTGTCCCAACAAAAAGAATGTGACATCCGTACTGAAAGAGAGAAATAGTGATGTGAGAAAAGAGTGAAACACAAGTAAGGACGAGTGAAAATATATATTCTATGAGTGAAACACTTAGAGAATATATGAGCGAAACACTTGTGAGGAACACAAACTAGAATCACACACTAGCACAATTACCAAATCCTATTTCCAATTCCCTGTTGCAGATTTCTAATGTTACTTAACTAAGGGAGAGAGAAAATTTCGAATGAAGAGGATTACTCAACTAAGGGGGAGAAGTATTATATTCGAAGTGTTCATCTAAGGGGGAGAAGTGTTGAAGACTTTTACCAGAAGAGGACTCTAGAAGAGGATTACTCTATTGTTGAACATAAATTGGGTTATTCACGAAAGGAGAAATTGAATCTACCTTGGGTGAGAAGTGAAGACAGAAGTTGGAGAATTTTAGGAAAAGTGGTAAGAAGAGAAATGAAGATAATACTACTTGTATAATATGTGCAGTACTAGAGGAACAAACATTTTTCATTTCAGTTACTCAAAGAAATCTGGAAATGTATTATATGATCCAGAGAACAATTTATTTACTTACAGTTCTTAAATGTCATATTAGTTTCTTAGTTGTTAGTTGAGTTATCCTCTAGGAATTTGTGTATTAAATGTTTAACAACAAATAGGGGGAGATTGAAAGGCATATGACTAGGCCTATTTGTAATAAGTAGATGACAACTCAACTCAAGTAAGAAAATAAACTAAGTAATAAATACTGAGGATGGAATCTATGTATTCAAATCAAGTCTGGGAGCTCGTGGAACCACCCAAAGGTGTAAAACCCATTGGATGTAAGTGGATCTACAAGAGAAAAAGAGGATCTGACAAAAAGGTAAAAGCTTGGAAAGCAAGACTTGTTGCGCAAGGGTATACTCAGAAAGAAGGGATCGATTATGAGGAAACCTTTTCGCCAGTAGTCATGCTAAAGTCGATCCGGATTCTTTTATCTATAGCAGCTCATCTCGATTATGAGATTTGGCAAATGGATGTCAAGACAGCTTTCCTAAATGGGAGTCTTGATGATGAGATCATCTATATGCAACAACCAGAAGGATTCATTAAGGAAGGCCAAGAGCATCTGGTATGTAAGCTTAAGAAGTCCATTTATGGACTTAAACAAGCTTCTAGGTATTGGAATATTCGCTTTGATCAGGTAATCCAGTCATACGGATTTGATCAATGTCCAAGCGAGTCGTGTGTGTACAAGAAATGTGAGGGTAGTTCAGTGACTTTTCTAGTGCTATACGTAGATGATATTTTACTCATTGGAAACAATGTAGGGATGTTATCAGCGGTAAAGGCATGGTTGTTCAAACAATTCGAAATGAAGGACTTAGGTGAAGCGGCATACATCCTTGGGATCAAAGTTATAAAGGATCGCAAGAAAAGGATGTTGGCTTTATCCCAAGAGCCCTATATTGATGAGGTATTGACTCGTTTTAACATGCAGGACTCCAAGAAAGGTAACCTACCTTATAAACATGGAGTTGCTCTATCAAAGAAACAGTGTCCTAAGACACCAGAGGCGATAGAGAGCATGAAAGCGGTTCCCTATGCTTCGGCATGCGGAAGCTTAATATATGCAATGTTATGTACGAGACCTGATATTTGTTTTGCCGTGGGCATGGTTAGCAGATATCAGTCAAACCCAGGACAGGAACATTGGAGTGCAGTAAAGGCTATACTCAAGTACCTGAGAAGGACTAAGGAGTATATGCTAATTTACAAGGCCTCAGATTTGTTACGTCTAGGATATACCGATTCAGATTTCCAAGCAGATAGAGATAAAAGGAAATCAACCTCGGGATATGTGTTTACCTTAGGAGGTGGAGCTGTAATATGGAGGAGTGTAAAGCAGAAATGCGTTGCTGACTCTACCATGGAAGCCGAATATGTGGCAGCTTCGGAGGCAGCCAAAGAGGCAATATGGTTCAGAAACTTTCTTTTGGACATAGATGTGGTACCTAATTTGCCTAGGAGCTTGACAGTGTATTGTGATAACACTGGTGCTGTGGCAAATGCAAAGGAACCGCGATACCACAAGGTAGCAAAACACATCGAGCATAAGTATCACCTTATACGACAATTCGTTAAGCGAGGAGATATTATTGTGACTGATATAGCATCAAAGGACAACCGGGCAGATCCTTTCACAAAGAGCTTACCAGCTAAGGCTTTTGAGCAGCACGTGGAGGCGATAGGAGTCAGATGTATGGTCACATAATAGTTATTTAATTGGTAGTGGATTGCTTGTAATAAAACACTGATATACTCAAAGAATAGCTTGAGTATAAGTGGGAGATTGTTAGGGAGTATACTGAACTATTCGTTTGAAGTATATGACATTGTCCTTTTTATTGAGAATCTTGAATGCGTATTTTAACACTGTTTGTATATTATATATTGTGGATAATCTAGTATCAAATGGGATAACAGAATATTAGATTGTCAGTGTCTATATATAATATAATAAATGTTCACAGTTTAAGTGGAGTTAAACAAACCACTGGAATGACTGAAGTATTATTTAGAAATATTCTATCTTGATTATTGAATAATACTTGTATGCTTTGTGTATATTGAACGGGATTAAAATATTAGAATTGTTCTTCTATTCTGATAATAAAGAAGAACTAAGATTCTATAATATTATTATTACTTAGGTTCTTAATCCGGATACAGTGATTGACACTTGTATGCAATGCACATGTTTTGATTCATATGTGATGTGATTTTTTGTTAATCACAATATTATGTTTTGGACAATGACATTGCATACAGAGTGGGATATTGACTATAAAAGGAAACCGTGTCCGAAAATATTCGGGTAATGATGTCCTCTTGAAAGCTCACAAAGATAATTATGCTTTAGTCCTGCAGGCAGATTTGTTCTTGCATAATTATAAGGTTGAGTGGATGATCAAGGATAAAAGATATTGATTAAATTAATTATCAGAAATTAATTTAATTAATGGACATTCGATATCTTAAACATGGGGAATTTAATAAGCAAATAATATTGGAGCCGAATTAAATAATTAAATTACGGCATTAGGAGAGGTAGTGCAAATATTAATTCTTTAGTGGATTGAATTAATATTTAATGACATTGGGCTTGACCCAGAATGTCATTGGAAGGCCCGACCTAATTATCCAGGATCCCTACTGTAGCCTATATATTCATCTTATTCTCTTCTAGCTAAGGGTTGGAAATACTAGGGTTTTTGTGAGCAGCCGTTCAAGGAGGCAACCAAGAACTAGGGTTCCAAGATCTCAAAGCTAGAAGGGAGGCAACCTTGGGAGGATCGAAGGCCACACTTCGCTCAAGGTGAATACGGGAATACAGTAGAAGACGTGGATTTGAATCGTTTGCGCCATAGCGATTAAGGTTAATTTTCTATTCAAACTCGTTCGTTTTCATATCATAAAACGCAGCATCATGATTCGATTGTCCCAACAAAAAGAATGTGACATCCGTACTGAAAGAGAGAAATAGTGATGTGAGAAAAGAGTGAAACACAAGTAAGGACGAGTGAAAATATATATTCTATGAGTGAAACACTTAGAGAGTATATGAGCGAAACACTTGTGAGGAACACAAACTAGAATCACACACTAGCACAATTACCAAATCCTATTTCCAATTCCCTGTTACAGATTTCTAATGTTACTTAACTAAGGGAGAGAGAAAATTTCGAATGAAGAGGATTACTCAACTAAGGGGGAGAAGTATTATATTCGAAGTGTTCATCTAAGGGGGAGAAGTGTTGAAGACTTTTACCAGAAGAGGACTCTAGAAGAGGATTACTCTATTGTTGAACATAAATTGGGTTATTCACGAAAGGAGAAATTGAATCTACCTTGGGTGAGAAGTGAAGACAGAAGTTGGAGAATTTTAGGAAAAGTGGTAAGAAGAGAAATGAAGATAATACTACTTGTATAATATGTGCAGTACTAGAGGAACAAACATTTTTCATTTCAGTTACTCAAAGAAATCTGGAAATGTATTATATGATCCAGAGAACAATTTATTTACTTACAGTTCTTAAATGTCATATTAGTTTCTTAGTTGTTAGTTGAGTTATCCTCTAGGAATTTGTGTATTAAATGTTTAACAACAAATAGGGGGAGATTGAAAGACATATGACTAGGCCTATTTGTAATAAGTAGATGACAACTCAACTCAAGTAAGAAAATAAACTAAGTAATAAATACTGAGGATGGAATCAAATCGAAGAATGTCAACTAGACACAAAGAATCAATTTGTCAGAAGAATTTTAATGAAGTTGCTACTGTACACCGGAAGAAGTTCATTTATTTGTTCAAGCATCGGAGAAAAATAGAGAAGCAGTTTTTCAGAAGAGTTCAGAAGATTCTAAGTGCCTATTACAAAGAGATTCTAAAAGAAGAACAAAGACAGTGAAGCAGAATAATGACAGAAGGCCTCAACTTAAAGTATTAATAAATGGAGAATATTTATTAGTATGACACAAATGAACCAGACAGTACATTTGTGTGTCAACTAAAATAATATTTATTCTTCATTTAGTTCAAGAGGTTTCAAGAACAGAAGACAAAGAAAGGACGGAAAGATTTCAAGACCGACAACACGGGTATGCGAGTAAAGATAGATAGTATTTTAATTCTACTATCAAAAGTTAATTAATTATTTAATTTATCTAATTAAATTAATTCAAGTTGAATTTATTTTAATTTATAAATTAACTAATTAAATTAAGTAGAATTAATTTATTATAAAAGATATGACTTAATATGACTTGTAATATAATTCAAAAGACTTATTAATAAAATCAAAAAAAAGAAGAAAAAAAATTAAATTTAAAAAAAAAATTATTATTAAATAAAATAAGTCATACTGAATTCTGGTGAAAATAAGTCATACCGAGCTGCAGAAGAAGAAGTCATACTGAGCTGCAGAAGGTAAAGTCATACCAGAAAAAGTCATACTGAGCTGCAGGAAAAAAAGTCATACCGAGCTGCAGAAGAAAAAGTCATACCGAGCTGCAGAAGGAAAAGTCATACCAGAAATAAGTCATACCGAATTTTCTTTGTTTAAAAGGTCATGTTGGAGCAAGTGGATTGATTTTTTATTTAATTAAAAAAGTCATACCGATTTTTTTAATTAATAAAATAAGTCATACCGAATATTTCTATGCTCAAAACGTCATGCTGGACTTATTTTTATTTAATTAAAAAGTCATACCGATTTTTTATTTAATATAATAAGTCATACCGAGAGAAATAAGTCTTGCCCAGTTTTTTAAATGTCATACAAGTGTTTAAAAAAGTCATACAGACTTATTTTCAGTAAATTAAGTTATACTGATAAAGGTCATACCAGCCTTTTTCAACCTCTATAAATATGAGGAGTTTGCTTCATTTTTCAGAGTTAGAAAATCAGTTCAAATTCAGTAATTTGTCTGCATTATAATATTCACAGATTTCTGTGCTGAGTTTGAAATATAATTGTAACACACGAACAATTCATGTCAAATTTGTTCTAGAACTTTTATCAATTATATAACAGTTTTCTAAATATTAATTTTGTAATACTAATCAAGTTAAAATTATATCTTTCACTTGAACAATATTTCATTATAATTAATATTTCGCGAAAAATTAAAATAATATTTTTAATTCAAATATTCCGTGATTAATTTTAGATATTGTATTCAACCCCCCCCCCCTTCTACAATATCAGGGACCAACATACTCCCAGGAAGAGGGAATTGATTATGATGAGTCCTACGCACCAGTTGCAAGACTTGAAGCCATCAGAATATTTCTAGCATTCGCAGCACATTCCAATTTCAAAGTTTATCAAATGGATGTGAAGAGTGCATTTCTGAATGGAGAGTTAGAAGAAGAAGTATATGTGGAGCATCCCCCTGGCTTTGAAAATCCAGAGTTTGCTGATTTTGTATATTTTCTATTCAAAGCCCTCTATGGACTCAAGCAAGCACCGATGACATGGTATGCCACTCTCTCTCAGTTTTTACTGAAAAATGGCTTTATTAGAGGTGTCATAGATAAAACTCTCTTCTATAAATTGCATAATAAAGATATGATATTTGTCCAAGTTTATGTTGACGATATTATATTTGGTTCTACTAACGAAAACTTGTGCAAGAGATTTGCTAAGTTGATGCAGAGTAGGTATGAGATGAGCATGATGGGTGAGCTGTCATTCTTCCTTAGTCTGCAAGTGAAGCAAAAGGAAGATGGGATTTTTATTTGCTAATCAAAGTACGTAAGGGATCTTCTAAGGAAATACAATCTAGAAGATTCTTCACCGGCAAAAACCCCTATGCCAACAACCACCAAGCTTGACAAAGATGAAACTGGTAAGAAAGTTGACATCACAAGATACAGAGGTATGATAGGCTCATTATTATATCTAACTGCTAGTAGACCCGATATAATGTTTGCAACATGCTTATGTGCAAGGTTTTAATCTGATCCTAGGGAATCTCATCTTATAGCCGTGAAAAGAATTTTTAGATATCTGAAGGGCACACCAAATCTTGGAATTTGGTACCCTAAAGATACAGGTTTTGAACTAATAGGCTATACAGATTCAGATTATACAGGATGGATAGGAAAAGTACTTCTGGAAGCTGTCCGTTTCTAGGACAACGGTTGATCTCCTAGTACAGCAAGAAACAACACTCAGTATCTACCTCGACAGCCGAAGCAGAATACATTGCGGCAAGTAGTTGTTGTGCACAGATCTTGTGGATAAGGAATCAGCTGAATGATTATGGACTTGCGCTAACTAAAATTCCAATACTTTGCGATAACACAAGTGCCATAGCAATTTCCAATAATCATGTAAAACATTCAAGAACCAAGCACATAGACATAAGGTATCATTTCATCCGAGAGCATGTCATGAACGGAACTATGGTGTTACATTTTGTACCCACAGAAGATCAAATTGCCGACATCTTCACGAAACCACTTGATGAATCCACTTTCTCTAAGTTGGTTAGTGAGTTAGGGATGTTAAACATGAACTAATTATTGCATGATGTTTTAAATTGCATATTTATTTTCAAGCACTATATATATTCCTTAAAATATTTCAAAAACAAACAAACAAATTGAAAAAGAAAACTCAAAAAAATTTTCCTTTTTTTACAGTTGTTATTTCATTAGCATCTTTTCTGTAAATATATTTTATATTATGTTTGTTTTCCAACAATTAGTATATATTGTTTATTATTTTCAACAATTGGTATCAACAATTGGTATATATAAGTATGTATAGTTTTATTTATTTTATAACTTGGCATTTTTATTTTTATTGTTATTTATTTTAATTTTTATTTATATATATATATAAATATAAGCTGATTATTTCACGTCTCTTTTGAGAAGTATGAAAGATCTATGAGCTTGATAATCCAATCGATTCTAAAAGTGATATCCTAATCATTGGCATCAATCTCTATCCAAGATCTTAGAACCAAATATACAAACACTATCACTTCCATATCTCTAACCATTAAACAGAATACCTAATTGTTCAGAATGAGGGAGTCAATGCCTTGATTGCATTTGATAAGGTTGGTGATGTGAGTGAACCAACAGCTCTGTCTCTAGAAAGGTGATTCACATATATAAACTGAGACATCTGTTAGCTCATCTGTGTTCTCTCAAAAGGATACAGACTTGGAAAAGGAAAAACTGTTACTAGGTTTATTCTCTCAACAGAGTGAGTCTATTGAATTCAGCCTGTCAGCCAAGGCTATCAGCAAAGAGTTAATTTCATCTGACATTTTTCAAGAAACCACAAATATTGTCTTATTTTCATGGACCAACAATGGACCAACACAATTGGCATTTTGGACCAACAATTTAAGGACATACTTGGGACCAAAAGGGACCAAGAGGGAGCAATTCAAATGTCACTGTAAGGATGAATTGACGGAAGCAATTTTTCTAAACTTCCATATCAAGGAAGGAAGAATAATTGATGATTGTGACGGAATCAACATGCCTTCACAGGCATCAGGAGGAAACTTGGATCATTTGCTAAATTATAGATCCTTGTCTCCCTCCCCAGATGGAACATATCTGGATTCCTAACGGAATAGATCATCTTAGATGATCAGCAACTCACTGAATCTATTCCTGAAGCAATTCAGTTTTTCAAAGTCAAATGTTTTTATAGATTCAATTGAGGAAGGGGATTTACGAAACCCCATTGCACCACCAGTGACCTCTCTTGAAGGGGCTATGGTGATCTTTCTTGCAGGTACAAAAGTGTTTGTTTGGATCATAATGTTTCAATTATGAGGAATAAACTAGTTATATGTTCTGGTACATTGCAAGGCAATTTATACATAATCACTCCTAATCAACCTGCACTGCAACTACAACATAGGGTATTAAATAACACATCTTCTATCACTACTAAAAGAAAGGAACCTTCTTATGACATTGTCCTTTTTATTGAGAATCTTGAATGCGTATTTTAACACTGTTTGTATATTATATATTGTGGATAATCTAGTATCAAATGGGATAACAGAATATTAGATTGTCAGTGTCTATATATAATATAATAAATGTTCACAGTTTAAGTGGAGTTAAACAAACTACTGGAATGACTGAAGTATTATTTGGAAATAATCTATCTTGATTATTGAATAATACTTGTATGCTTTGTGTATATTGAACGGGATTAAAATATTAGAATTGTTCTTCTATTCTAATAATAAAGAAGAACTAAGATTCTATAATATTATTATTGCTTAGGTTCTTAATCCGGATACAGTGATTGACACTTGTATGCAATGCACATGTTTTGATTCATATGTGATGTGATTTTTTGTTAATCACAATATTATGTTTTGGACAATGACATTGCATACAGAGTGGGATATTGACTATAAAAGGAAACCGTGTCCGAAAATATTCGGGTGATGATGTCCTCTTGAAAGCTCACAAAGATAATTATGCTTTAGTCCTGCAGGCAGATTTGTTCTTGCATAATTATAAGGTTGAGTGGATGATCAAGGATAAAAGATATTGATTAAATTAATTATCAGAAATTAATTTAATTAATGGACATTCGATATCTTAAACATGAGGAATTTAATAAGCAAATAATATTGGAGCCGAATTAAATAATTAAATTACGGCATTAGGAGAGGTAGTGCAAATATTAATTCTTTAGTGGATTGAATTAATATTTAATGACATTGGGCTTGACCCAGAATGTCATTGGAAGGCCCGACCTAATTATCCAGGATCCCTACTGTAGCCTATATATTCATCTTATTCTCTTCTAGCTAAGGGTTGGAAATACTAGGGTTTTTGTGAGCAGCCGTTCAAGGAGGCAACCAAGAACTAGGGTTCCAAGATCTCAAAGCTAGAAGGGAGGCAACCTTGGGAGGATCGAAGGCCACACTTCGCTCAAGGTGAATACGGGAATACAGTAGAAGACGTGGATTTGAATCGCTTGCGCCATAGCGATTAAGGGTAATTTTCTATTCAAACTCGTTCGTTTTCATATCATAAAACGCAGCATCATGATTCGATTGTCCCAACAATTGGCATCAAGAGCCAGGTTCTAGGGTTCTGCGTTATATGATATGATGTCCATGTCGTAATTATGTATGTATATAGTGGTGGGTTTGTATTGTTTTTTTGATGCAGGTTGTTATCCACTATTATGGCCATGGTTGTAATTATGTTTTTGGATCCCACGTGGTTTATCGTGGTTGTAAATTAAATCATGAGGGTTGATCATGATTAGTTTTAATTTTTGATTTCTATTTTGATTGTAATCTTGTAATTCGAATTGTATTCAATTTAGATTATGATCTGATGTAATAGAATAGATTTTTCTGTTGTATTTGTCGTATGTAATTGTTTGATCAATGAAGATGCGAGAAACAGAGTTTTTCCGCTGCTATATGCTGTTTTCGTGGTTGCTTCGCTGTTCTGGCTACAGATTTTGCATACGATATCCGATTGGGGCGAATAATACCTTTTCGGAAACTGCAGAACGAGACCTACAGGCTGAGATAAACACTATCTCCAGATTTTTCAAGCCATTCTGAGCTCGTTTAGGCAGTCAAACAGGCGGCTGAAGATTTTCGAAAATTTATCGATGGATGATTTTGAAGATTATTCTTCGGGGCCATAATAGTGGATGTATTTTATTATGTTTTACATAATGTTTGCTGATCTTGATTATTACTACTATGTGTTCCATGTTTGTTTGTTATGCTATGTGATACTAACCCTTCGCATGCTAGAACGACATGGACATAGGGCTGTTTTATTATGCTTTAATCATGATGAGTATGCTGCTATGTTATGTGTTATATGTATTGTTATTATGATACATGTGGACTGCGAAAAAATAACATAGGACGATGCATCTAGATAAAATCCTCATAGTAAAATACTAAGTGGGAGAGAGAATTAATTTGGTATTAAATCCCATGGTCTCCATTATTGTTTGTATGTAATTTAACACTAAGTCGAATATAAATTATGTATACGTCACCCATCGTGGCATGTAATTTATGGTGTCTAGAGTGTTATGGAAATTACTAGAACAAACTTCTAAAATTAATTATGAATATTGGAAGGTACATATGTCACCCAACGTGGCGTACTAAGTTTCATAGAATTCAAATAATAAAAGGATACCCTATTTTTTGATAGCTTTCACGCTCAACTAGGAAGAGAATCTAAAATAACACATCTTTGAGTATTCTTGCGTTGGTGTCTAGGAAAGCGTGCAGCTTACCTGGCCATTTAGATTGGTGTCTAGAAAAGTGGTTAGCCTCTTGGCAATGCTTCCACCGGCCTGGCCAGTCAGTCTGAATACTCTTTAGATTTGTAATTTTAGTAGTATCTTATTGTTAGGAGCAAGAATTTATCATAGTCAAAAGGCGCATCTGGTATTATTATTATTAATTTAAGATTTAATAATGGTATACACTTAGCTATGAAAAATAATATAGATCACCCTAACGTGGCTAATTATTTAGTAGTAGGACCGAAGTAACATTTAAATAAATTTAGGTGGTATATAAGTCACCCAACGTGGCATACCGGAAACCTATGGTGTTTAAGTGTTGGTGTTTTATTTTTAAATAATTGTTAGAGGAACCAATTTTTTTAAACACCCTCTAATTATGTGTTATATGTATGATTCTCAGGATATAATGAGCTTTAATCCACTTTTTACCATACTTAAGGATAACAAACTTACTGGACCTAACTATATTGAATGGAAACGTAATTTGGACATTGTGTTGACTGCTGAGGAGTACAAATTTTGCATTAATGAACCCAAGCCAGAGGAGCCTGCTGAGAATGCTTCTGAAGTTGAGAAGGAGTATTATAAGAAGTGGATTAAGGCTGATGAGATGTCGCGATGTTACATTCTGGCAGCAATGTCAGGTGTTTTGCAGCATCAGCATCAGGCTATGGCCACTGCTTCAGATATGCTCTTTAATCTCAAAGAACTTTTTGGAGATCAGAATAGGGCTGCAAGACAAGTAGCAATGAAAGCTTTAATGAACACTCAGATGGCTGAAGGGACACCTGTAAGGGATCATGTTCTCAGGATGATGTCACATCTGAATGAGATGGAGATCCTTGGTGCTGAGGTTGATGGGGAAACCCAGATCGATATCATCCTTATGAGTTTACCCAAATATTTTGAGCAGTTCCGCTTGAATTACACCATGAACAAAAGGATGTATAGTCTTGCGGAACTTCTGACAGAACTTCAGGCAGCTGAAGGACTTTTTCAGCAGAGTGTTCAAGTCAATGTGGCTGAGAAACCTTCTTCTTCTAAGCCGAAAGCCAAGAAGAAGAAAAAGGCTCAAACACAGAAAGTTGTGAAAGCTGTGGGAATTCAAGGTGGTGCTGTGAAAAAGCCCAAGGGCAAGTGCTTCAGGTGCAAGCAGTCGGGTCACTGGAAACAGGATTGTCCTCTTCCTAAGAAGAAAAACAATACTGGTATGTCTCTTTCTCTAGTTACAGAAACATATATAGCGGCTATATCTAGAGCACTTGGTGTGTAGATACAGGAGCCACTGATCATGTTTGTAATTCTATGCAGGGGTTCCAGCAATCCAGAATGCTTAGAGATGGCGAGATATATGTGTTCATGGGAGATGCTACGAAAGTAGCAGTAGTTGCAGTGGGAGATGTTAATTTATCTTTTGGTGATGATAGGAATTTGGTTTTGAACAATTGTCTTTATGTACCTTCGTTTAGAAGGAATTTAATTTCGATTTCTAAACTTGCTTTGGATGGTTATAATGTTTGTTTGGATCATAATGTTTCAATTATGAGGAATAAACTAGTTATATGTTCTGGTACATTGCAAGACAATTTATACATAATCACTCCTAATCAACCTGCACTGCAACTACAACATAGGGTATTAAATAACACATCTTCTATCACTACTAAAAGAAAGGAACCTTCTTCTTTGAACCAAACATATCTTTGGCACTTAAGATTAGGTCATATTAACTTGAGGAGGATTCAAAGACTAGTAGTAGATGGGCCTTTAGGCTCATTGGCAGTGGAGCCATTTCCAGTCTGTGAATCCTGTTTGGAAGGTAAAATGACCACTAGGCCTTTTAAGGCAAAGGGGAATAGAGCCAAAGAAGTGTTAGAACTGGTTCATACTGATTTATGTGGACCCATGAATATTCAAGCAAGAGGTGGTTATGAATATTTTGTCACTTTTATTGATGATTATTCTAGACATTGATACATTTATTTGTTGCGCCGTAAATCAGAGTGCTTTGACAAGTTCAAGGAGTACAAAACTGTAACGGAGAAGCGACATGGAAAATGTATCAAGTCACTACGATCAGATCGTGGTGGCGAATACTTGCTTCAAGAATTTAGGGATTACTTATCAAAGAATGGGATCATGTCTCAGTTGACTGCACCTGGAACACCCCAACAGAATGGTGTAGCGGAGAGAAGGAATCGTACTCTTTTGGAGAGTGTTAGATCGATGATGAGTTATTCAGAATTACCCCAGTCGTTTTGGGGACATGCTTTAGAAACAACAGCTTATCTTTTGAATTTAGTTCCTTCTAAGTCAGTTCCTAAGACTCCAAAAGAATTGTGGACTGGTTCAAAACCTAGTCTAAGACATATTCGGATATGGGGTTGTCCAGCACATGTGTTGAACAAGAACGTGACTAAGTTAGAATCTCGTACAGAAGTAAGGCTTTTTGTAGGCTATCCCATGGGAACGAAAGGATATTTATTTTATAGTCCTAAGGATCGGGATGTCATTGTTAGTACCAATGCTAGATTCCTAGAGGAGGACTATATGATGAACCATAAACCCATGAGCAGTGTCGTTTTAGAGGAACTAGTGGGAGAGACAAATAATGAACAAGTGCCAATAGTACAAGTAGAACAGCCACAAGAGAACACACAACCTATCACTAATACCACACCGGTGTCTCGTCGTAGTGGGAGGGTTATTCGTAAACCCAGCAGATTCATGTTATTGGGAGAGTCTTCGGACTTGGACTCTGAGGAACATGATGAGGATCCCATGACATACGAGGAAGCACTGCAAGACAAAGATGCAGATCTATGGCAAAAAGCAATGAAATCTGAGATGGAATCTATGTATTCAAATCAAGTCTGGGAGCTCGTGGAACCACCCAAAGGTGTAAAACCCATTGGATGTAAGTGGATCTACAAGAGAAAAAGAGGATCTGACAAAAAGGTAAAAGCTTGGAAAGCAAGACTTGTTGCGCAAGGGTATACTCAGAAAGAAGGGATCGATTATGAGGAAACCTTTTCGCCAGTAGTCATGCTAAAGTCGATCCGGATTCTTTTATCTATAGCAGCTCATCTCGATTATGAGATTTGGCAAATGGATGTCAAGACAGCTTTCCTAAATGGGAGTCTTGATGATGAGATCATCTATATGCAACAACCAGAAGGATTCATTAAGGAAGGCCAAGAGCATCTGGTATGTAAGCTTAAGAAGTCCATTTATGGACTTAAACAAGCTTCTAGGTATTGGAATATTCGCTTTGATCAGGTAATCCAGTCATACGGATTTGATCAATGTCCAAGCGAGTCGTGTGTGTACAAGAAATGTGAGGGTAGTTCAGTGACTTTTCTAGTGCTATACGTAGATGATATTTTACTCATTGGAAACAATGTAGGGATGTTATCAGCGGTAAAGGCATGGTTGTTCAAACAATTCGAAATGAAGGACTTAGGTGAAGCGGCATACATCCTTGGGATCAAAGTTATAAAGGATCGCAAGAAAAGGATGTTGGCTTTATCCCAAGAGCCCTATATTGATGAGGTATTGACTCGTTTTAACATCCAGGACTCCAAGAAAGGTAACCTACCTTATAAACATGGAGTTGCTCTATCAAAGAAACAGTGTCCTAAGACACCAGAGGCGATAGAGAGCATGAAAGCGGTTCCCTATGCTTCGGCATGCGGAAGCTTAATATATGCAATGTTATGTACGAGACCTGATATTTGTTTTGCCGTGGGCATGGTTAGCAGATATCAGTCAAACCCAGGACAGGAACATTGGAGTGCAGTAAAGGCTATACTCAAGTACCTGAGAAGGACTAAGGAGTATATGCTAATTTACAAGGCCTCAGATTTGTTACGTCTAGGATATACCGATTCAGATTTCCAAGCAGATAGAGATAAGAGGAAATCAACCTCGGGATATGTGTTTACCTTAGGAGGTGGAGCTGTAATATGGAGGAGTGTAAAGCAGAAATGCGTTGCTGACTCTACCATGGAAGCCGAATATGTGGCAGCTTCGGAGGCAGCCAAAGAGGCAATATGGTTCAGAAACTTTCTTTTGGACATAGATGTGGTACCTAATTTGCCTAGGAGCTTGACAGTGTATTGTGATAACACTGGTGCTGTGGCAAATGCAAAGGAACCGCGATACCACAAGGTAGCAAAACACATCGAGCATAAGTATCACCTTATACGACAATTCGTTAAGCGAGGAGATATTATTGTGACTGATATAGCATCAAAGGACAACCGGGCAGATCCTTTCACAAAGAGCTTACCAGCTAAGGCTTTTGAGCAGCACGTGGAGGCGATAGGAGTCAGATGTATGGTCACATAATAGTTATTTAATTGGTAGTGGATTGCTTGTAATAAAACACTGATATACTCAAAGAATAGCTTGAGTATAAGTGGGAGATTGTTAGGGAGTATACTGAACTATTCGTTTGAAGTATATGACATTGTCCTTTTTATTGAGAATCTTGAATGCGTATTTTAACACTGTTTGTATATTATATATTGTGGATAATCTAGTATCAAATGGGATAACAGAATATTAGATTGTCAGTGTCTATATATAATATAATAAATGTTCACAGTTTAAGTGGAGTTAAACAAACCACTGGAATGACTGAAGTATTATTTTGAAATAATCTATCTTGATTATTGAATAATACTTGTATGCTTTGTGTATATTGAACGGGATTAAAATATTAGAATTGTTCTTCTATTCTGATAATAAAGAAGAACTAAGATTCTATAATATTATTATTGCTTAGGTTCTTAATCCGGATACAGTGATTGACACTTGTATGCAATGCACATGTTTTGATTCATATGTGATGTGATTTTTTGTTAATCACAATATTATGTTTTGGACAATGACATTGCATACAGAGTGGGATATTGACTATAAAAGGAAACCGTGTCCGAAAATATTCGGGTGATGATGTCCTCTTGAAAGCTCACAAAGATAATTATGCTTTAGTCCTGCAGGCAGATTTGTTCTTGCATAATTATAAGGTTGAGTGGATGATCAAGGATAAAAGATATTGATTAAATTAATTATCAGAAATTAATTTAATTAATGGACATTCGATATCTTAAACATGGGGAATTTAATAAGCAAATAATATTGGAGCCGAATTAAATAATTAAATTACGGCATTAGGAGAGGTAGTGCAAATATTAATTCTTTAGTGGATTGAATTAATATTTAATGACATTGGGCTTGACCCAGAATGTCATTGGAAGGCCCGACCTAATTATCCAGGATCCCTACTGTAGCCTATATATTCATCTTATTCTCTTCTAGCTAAGGGTTGGAAATACTAGGGTTTTTGTGAGCAGCCGTTCAAGGAGGCAACCAAGAACTAGGGTTCCAAGATCTCAAAGCTAGAAGGGAGGCAACCTTGGGAGGATCGAAGGCCACACTTCGCTCAAGGTGAATACGGGAATACAGTAGAAGACGTGGATTTGAATCGTTTGCGCCATAGCGATTAAGGTTAATTTTCTATTCAAACTCGTTCGTTTTCATATCATAAAACGCAGCATCATGATTCGATTGTCCCAACAAAAAGAATGTGACATCCGTACTGAAAGAGAGAAATAGTGATGTGAGAAAAGAGTGAAACACAAGTAAGGACGAGTGAAAATATATATTCTATGAGTGAAACACTTAGAGAGTATATGAGCGAAACACTTGTGAGGAACACAAACTAGAATCACACACTAGCACAATTACCAAATCCTATTTCCAATTCCCTGTTACAGATTTCTAATGTTACTTAACTAAGGGAGAGAGAAAATTTCGAATGAAGAGGATTACTCAACTAAGGGGGAGAAGTATTATATTCGAAGTGTTCATCTAAGGGGGAGAAGTGTTGAAGACTTTTACCAGAAGAGGACTCTAGAAGAGGATTACTCTATTGTTGAACATAAATTGGGTTATTCACGAAAGGAGAAATTGAATCTACCTTGGGTGAGAAGTGAAGACAGAAGTTGGAGAATTTTAGGAAAAGTGGTAAGAAGAGAAATGAAGATAATACTACTTGTATAATATGTGCAGTACTAGAGGAACAAACATTTTTCATTTCAGTTACTCAAAGAAATCTGGAAATGTATTATATGATCCAGAGAACAATTTATTTACTTACAGTTCTTAAATGTCATATTAGTTTCTTAGTTGTTAGTTGAGTTATCCTCTAGGAATTTGTGTATTAAATGTTTAACAACAAATAGGGGGAGATTGAAAGGCATATGACTAGGCCTATTTGTAATAAGTAGATGACAACTCAACTCAAGTAAGAAAATAAACTAAGTAATAAATACTGAGGATGGAATCAAATCGAAGAATGTCAACTAGACACAAAGAATCAATTTGTCAGAAGAATTTTAATGAAGTTGCTACTGTACACCGGAAGAAGTTCATTTATTTGTTCAAGCATCGGAGAAAAATAGAGAAGCAGTTTTTCAGAAGAGTTCAGAAGATTCTAAGTGCCTATTACAAAGAGATTCTAAAAGAAGAACAAAGACAGTGAAGCAGAATAATGACAGAAGGCCTCAACTTAAAGTATTAATAAATGGAGAATATTTATTAGTATGACACAAATGAACCAGACAGTACATTTGTGTGTCAACTAAAATAATATTTATTCTTCATTTAGTTCAAGAGGTTTCAAGAACAGAAGACAAAGAAAGGACGGAAAGATTTCAAGACCGACAACACGGGTATGCGAGTAAAGATAGATAGTATTTTAATTCTACTATCAAAAGTTAATTAATTATTTAATTTATCTAATTAAATTAATTCAAGTTGAATTTATTTTAATTTATAAATTAACTAATTAAATTAAGTAGAATTAATTTATTATAAAAGATATGACTTAATATGACTTGTAATATAATTCAAAAGACTTATTAATAAAATCAAAAAAAAGAAGAAAAAAAATTAAATTTAAAAAAAAAATTATTATTAAATAAAATAAGTCATACTGAATTCTGGTGAAAATAAGTCATACCGAGCTGCAGAAGAAGAAGTCATACTGAGCTGCAGAAGGTAAAGTCATACCAGAAAAAGTCATACTGAGCTGCAGGAAAAAAAGTCATACCGAGCTGCAGAAGAAAAAGTCATACCGAGCTGCAGAAGGAAAAGTCATACCAGAAATAAGTCATACCGAATTTTCTTTGTTTAAAAGGTCATGTTGGAGCAAGTGGATTGATTTTTTATTTAATTAAAAAAGTCATACCGATTTTTTTAATTAATAAAATAAGTCATACCGAATATTTCTATGCTCAAAACGTCATGCTGGACTTATTTTTATTTAATTAAAAAGTCATACCGATTTTTTATTTAATATAATAAGTCATACCGAGAGAAATAAGTCTTGCCCAGTTTTTTAAATGTCATACAAGTGTTTAAAAAAGTCATACAGACTTATTTTCAGTAAATTAAGTTATACTGATAAAGGTCATACCAGCCTTTTTCAACCTCTATAAATATGAGGAGTTTGCTTCATTATTCAGAGTTAGAAAATCAGTTCAAATTCAGTAATTTGTCTGCATTATAATATTCACAGATTTCTGTGCTGAGTTTGAAATATAATTGTAAAACACGAACAATTCATGTCAAATTTGTTCTAGAACTTTTATCAATTATATAACAGTTTTCTAAATATTAATTTTGTAATACTAATCAAGTTAAAATTATATCTTTCACTTGAACAATATTTCATTATAATTAATATTTCGCGAAAAATTAAAATAATATTTTTAATTCAAATATTCCGTGATTAATTTTAGATATTGTATTCAACCCCCCCCCCCCCCCCTTCTACAATATCAGGGACCAACATACTCCTAGGAAGAGGGAATTGATTATGATGAGTCCTCCGCACCAGTTGCAAGACTTGAAGCCATCAGAATATTTCTAGCATTTGCAGCACATTCCAATTTCAAAGTTTATCAAATGGATGTGAAGAGTGCATTTCTGAATGGATAGTTAGAAGAGGAAGTATATGTGGAGCATCCCCCTGGCTTTGAAAATCCAGAGTTTGCTGATTTTGTATATTTTCTATTCAAAGCCCTCTATGGACTCAAGCAAGCACCGATGACATGGTATGCCACTCTCTCTCAGTTTTTACTGAAAAATGGCTTTATTAGAGGTGTCATAGATAAAACTCTCTTCTATAAATTGCATAATAAAGATATGATATTTGTCCAAGTTTATGTTGACGATATTATATTTGGTTCTACTAACGAAAACTTGTGCAAGAGATTTGCTAAGTTGATGCAGAGTAGGTATGAGATGAGCATGATGGGTGAGCTGTCATTCTTCCTTAGTCTGCAAGTGAAGCAGAAGGAAGATGGGATTTTTATTTGCTAATCAAAGTACGTAAGGGATCTTCTAAGGAAATACAATCTAGAAGATTCTTCACCGGCAAAAACCCCTATGCCAACAACCACCAAGCTTGACAAAGATGAAACTGGTAAGAAAGTTGACATCACAAGATACAGAGGTATGATAGGCTCATTATTATATCTAACTGCTAGTAGACCCGATATAATGTTTGCAACATGCTTATGTGCAAGGTTTTAATCTGATCCTAGGGAATCTCATCTTATAGCCGTGAAAAGAATTTTTAGATATCTGAAGGGCACACCAAATCTTGGAATTTGGTACCCTAAAGATACAGGTTTTGAACTAATAGGCTATACAGATTCAGATTATGCAGGATGGATAGGAAAAGTACTTCTGGAAGCTGTCCGTTTCTAGGACAACGGTTGATCTCCTAGTACAGCAAGAAACAGCACTCAGTATCTACCTCGACAGCCGAAGCAGAATACATTGCGGCAAGTAGTTGTTGTGCACAGATCTTGTGGATAAGGAATCAGCTGAATGATTATGGACTTGCGCTAACTAAAATTCCAATACTTTGCGATAACACAAGTGCCATAGCAATTTCCAATAATCATGTAAAACATTCAAGAACCAAGCACATAGACATAAGGTATCATTTCATCCGAGAGCATGTCATGAATGGAACTGTGGTGTTACATTTTGTACCCACAGAAGATCAAATTGTTGACATCTTCACAAAGCCACTTGATGAATCCACTTTCTCTAAGTTGGTTAGTGAGTTAGGGATGTTAAACATGAACTGATGATTGCATGATGTTTTAAATTGCATATTTAAGTTTAAGCAATCCTTGTAAATATACTGTATATATTCCTTAAAAGATATAAAAAAAACAAACAAAATGAAAAAGAAAACTCAAAAAGATTTGTCTTATTTTTGTACAGTTTTATTTAATTGACATCTCTACTGTAAATATATCTTATATTATTTTTGTTTTCAACTTTTGGTATCATTAGTTATATATATATATATATGTGTGTGTGTGTGTTTATAGTTTTTTTTTTTCAAGTTGGCATCCTTATTTTTATTATTTTTATTTTTATTTTTATATATAAAAATGTGCTGATTATTTCACGTCACTTTTGAAAAGTAGGAAAGATCTATGAGCTTGATCATCCAATAGTTTCTAATAGTTAGATCCTAATCATTGGCATCAATCTCTATCCAAGATCTTAGAACCAAACACACAAACACTATCACATCCATCTCTTTAATCATTAAACAGAATACATAATTGTTAAGAATGAGGGAGTCAATGCCTTGAGTGCATTTGATAAGGTTGGTGATGTGAGTGAACCAACAGCTCTGTCTCTAGAAAGGTGATTAAAATATATAAACTGAGATAACTGTTAGCTCATTTGTGTTCTCTCAAAAGGGTACAGACTTGGAAAAGGCAAAACTGTTACTAGGTTCATTCTCTCAACAGAGTGAGTCTATTGAATTCAGCCTGTCAGCCAAGGCTACTAATAAAGAGTTAATTTCATCTGACATTTTCTTTAAGAAACCACAAATGAATTGTTTTATTATCAGGGACCAACAATTGGTATGTCACAGGAAGGATGAATTGACGGTAGCAATTATTCTAAACTTCCATATCAAGGAAGGAAGGATGATTGATGATTCTGACTGAATCATCATGCCTTCACAGGCATTAGGAGGAAACTTGAATCATGTGCTACATTATAGATCCTTGTCTCCCTCCCCAAATGGAACATATCTAGATTCCTAACGGAATAGATCATCTTAGATGATCAACAACTCACTGAATCTATTCCTGAAGCAATTCAGTTTTCAAAGTCAAATGTTTTAATAGATTCAATTGAGGACGGGGATTTACGAAACCCCATTGCACCACCAGTGACCTCTCTTGAAGGGGCTATGGTGATCTTTCTTGCATGTACAAAAGATTGTGTCATCCGTACTGAGAGAGAAATAGTGTTGTAAGAAAAGAGTGAAACACAAGTAAGAAAGAGTGAAAATATATATATTTTATGAGTGAAACACTTAGAGAGTATATGAGCAAAACACTTGTGAGAAACACAAAGTAAAATCACACACTAGCACAATTACCAAATCCCATTCCCAATTCCCTGTTACAGATTTTTAATGTTACTCAACTAAAGGGGAGGAAATATCTTCTGAAGAGGATTACTCAACTAAGGGGGAGAAGTGTTAGTTTGAAGTGTTGAACAAGATCCAAAAGGGAGAAGTGTTGAACAAGATCCAAAGGGGAGAATTGTTGAACAAAGACTTTTACCAGAAAAGGATTACTCGATTGTTGAACAAGAAAAGTTGGATAATTCACGAAAGGGAAGAATGAATTTACCTTGGGTGAGAAGTAAAGACAGAAGTTGGAGAAACATAGGAGAAGTGGTAAGAAGAGAACAAGACTTCATCCCTGCCATCCTAAGGGGGAGTAGTGATGAGTCTGAGAAATGAAGATGATTTAACTTGAAGATTTATCTTTCATCTTTCATTTCTAGTTCACTCAAGAAATCTGGAAATGAAGAATCTGATCTAGAAAAACCAGCCACTCTAAAGTCAAACTCTATAAGAAGGTGAAGTTGATACTTCTGAAGATGGTAATGATAAAGTAAGTCAAGATAGAACTTTGTTAAATATGTTCAGTTTAGAGGAACATCTATCTTATATTTATCTTTCACGATTGAAATCTGGAAATGTATTATGAAATCCAGAAAATAATTTATTATTTACAGTTCTTAAATGTCATATTATTTTCTTAGTTGTTAGTTGAGTTATCCTCTAGGAATTTGTGTGTTAAATATTTAACAACAAATAGGGGGAAATTGAAAGTCATATGACTAGTCCTATTTATAATAAGTAGATGACAACTCAACTTAGATAAGAAAGTACAGTAAGTAATAAATACTGAGGAAGGAATCAAGACGAAGAAAGTCAACTAGACACAAAGAATCAGATTGTCAGAAGAATTTTAATGAAGTTGCTACTCTACACCGGAAGAAGTTCATTAATATGTTCAAGCGTTGGCAAAAAATAGAGAAATAATATTTCAGAAGAGTTCAGAAGATACAGAAGATTCCAAGTGCCTACTATAAAAAGATTCTAAGAAAAGAAATATTGAAGGCAAAGCTAGAAGCGAGAACAAGACAGGAGATCACAGCTTTTCAGGTTAAAAGGTGAAGAATATTTATTTAGTATGACACAAATGAACCAGACAGTACATTTGTGTGTCAACTAAATTAATAAATATTTTTCACCTAGCTCAAGTGATTTTCACAGAAGACAGGAAGACTCAAGTCAAATCTACAGCGGTTGTGCAGTGAAGAAACTAAATTAATTCTACTATCAAAAGTTAATTAATTATTTAATTTATCTACTTAAATTAATTCACCTTGAATTATTTTAATTTATAAATTATTTAATTAAAAATTGGTGAAATTAATTAAGTTAAAAAGAGCATTTTATTTAATAATTAAAGAAAGTCTTGCTGCATAAATTAGAAAGTCTTACCGAATTAAATCGGTAAGACATTTGAAAAGTCTTACCAAATTAAATCGGTAAGACCTTTTGAAAAAGTCCTACCGAAGTAAATCGGTAAGACATTTGAATAGTGAAAGGCATATGACTATTCCTATTTGTAATAATTAAATAACAACTCAACTCAGATAAGAAACAGAAGTAAATAATAAATATGATAACAGGAATCAAGACGAAGAAAGTAAACTAGACACAAAGAATCAGATTGTCAGAAGAATTTTAATGAGGTTGCTACTTTTCACTGCAAGAAGTTCATTAATATGTTCATGCGTCGGCGAAAAATAAAGAAGTAGTATTTCAGAAGAGTTCAAAAGATACAGAAGATTCCAAGTGCCTACTACAGAAAGATTCCAAAAAAAGAAATATTGAAGACAAAGCTAGAAGCAAGAACAAGACAGAAGATCACAGTTATTAAAGTTAAAAAGTGAAGAATATTTATTTAGTATGGCACAAATGAACCAGACAGTACATTTGTGTGTCAACTAAGTTAATAAATATTTATCACCTAGCTTAAGTGATTTTCAGACAGAAGACAGAAAGATTCAAGAGAAATCTACAGTGGTTGTGCAGTGAAGAAACTAAATTAATTCTACTATCAAAAGTTTTATTCAGAAGTCTTGTTAGCTTTTTCCTCTATAAATATGAGGCAAAGTTTTCATTATTTCAGTTTTTAGAAAACAGTTCAAATTCAGAAATTTGTCTGCATTGTAATATTCACAGATTTCTATGCAAGTTTGGAATATAATTGTTAAACCTGAACAATTCATGTCAAAATCATTCTAGAACAATTTATCAATTATATACAGTTTTCATCATATTAATTTTGTAATACTTTTCAAGTTAAAATTTATATCTTCTACTTGAACAGTATTTCATTAAAATTAATACTTCGCAAGAAATTAAAGTAATATTTTTAAATTCGAAAATCTGCTATTAAATATTGATATTGTATTCAACCCCCCTTCTACAATATTAGGGACCAACAATTGGCATCAGAGCTGGTTGATATTTTTCAAATCAGATCCAAACTAAAAATTTCGCAACTCATACAGATCTCAAAAATTATTTTTAATTCGAAATAATTTTTTTCTAAAAATTATTTTTGATCAAAAATAATTTAAGTCAAAAATTAAAATATTTTTTGAAACACTTAATTTTTAATCTTATTAAAGATGAGTACACAGAAAGTGACGAGCATCAAAATTCCACAATTTGATAAAGATCACTCATATTTATAGAGGTTAAAGCTGGCAAGACTTTTGAATAAAACTTATTTAGAAAATCAGAAAGACTTTTTAAAATAGTCTGTAAGACTTTTTAAATTAGCTGGGCAAGACTTTTAAAACTCGGTAAGACTTTTTGTTGGAGATTACGAAGCTGTATGAATAGTAATCATGATAAGTCAACACTAGAACAGGACAAATAAAAAATACTACACTTACACAGAAATCAGGAAGAAATGAAGACAAGGCAAATACAGTGAATCAAGACATTAGAAGAAGTTTTGAAGTCTACTACAGGTCACTGAAAGAAGTACATTAATATGTTCATGCCTCAGTGAAGAATAATGGTTAAAGACTTTCAGAGTTTCAGAAGTGTTGAATATTCAGTATAGAAGTGCCACAAGAAGATTTTAGTGTAAAAGCATTGATTAGAAATAGACAGTGTTCGAAACATAGGAATCTAGAAAGGAAAAAGACAAAGGTTAAAGAAGACAACTACAGTCTTGAAGTTATACTCACTGAAAGACGTTCATTAATATGTTCAAACGTCAATGAAGAACAGAGAATGAAGTATTCAAGATTGTGGTAATAATGAAGACGTTGTCGAAGTACCAGAAAAGATTCTAGTGAAATTACAGTGTCTATCAACAGTCAGTGTTTGAAGCAATGCAACAGTCCAAGGTTATTCAGCTGAAACAAAAAAGAAATCAAGTGAATTTAATTCAGTGTTAGTCATTTGTGAACCAGACCAGTGCACTAAGCGTCAGCACAACAAGAAGAGAATTACTTTGATTAATCAGAAGAAAATCAGTTGATCAAGCCTAGCCATGTAGAGTGTAGGCGCAACAAAGCATACCAAAGCTCATCAAATCACTAAGTGAAGGAGTTTGTGGCGCCTGCACTAGGAACTCAATGTGCAGGCGCAACAAAATCTAAGTCAACAAACTTCCAAGGCAATTAGTGGCGCCTCTACAGTGTAGTCACAGTGCAGGCGCAACAAACAATCATGGGCGCAAGGAAATAATTCTAAGGCAACTTGGTGGCGCCTCTACAGGGTAAGCAGTGTACAGGCGCAACAAAGTTCAAAGGTGCAACATGATAGTTAGTGGCTCCTACACACCATAAGCACTCTACAGGCGCAACAAAGGACTTAGCATTGAGAAGCAAATCAATTTTAATTGATTTGAAAGTCTACACTATAATAATCAAAATGACTGGTTCTTTTTTATTCGTGGATTTGTGGAGACACACAGCCAACTAGAGAGATACAGAGAGATATTTTAGAAGCCAGAGAAGAAGATGTCACAGTGCCATATTCATACCTTCTTCACTGGAGTTTTACAAACTAGCCGGTTAATTATGTTACAAATACATAGGGCTATTATAAAACACTCTCTGTTAGCTTGATTCCGTTAAGTACAAAACACAGTCAAATCTTGTATAGGGATTAAGCTGTATCTCTCTGTAGAAGTAAAGAACTCTGTTCTTTTGAAGCCAGTTATTCATTTAACTGGGTGTAGCAAAACCTCAGGAATTAATACGAAAGTAATATTCTCCAAAACCTGTCTCATTTAATTACTTGCTAATTTTCTAGATCTATACAGTTTATTCATATAAGAGAAAATTAGTAAGTCAGCCTCCTAAACACTATACACCTCCTGAATCCGAACTCACTGAACGTACTCTAAATTATTTATCCACAAAAGATTCGAAAGAATTTTTTAATTTAGTGAGTATCGTATTCAACCCCCCCCTTCAACGATACTTCCGAGACCTAACAATTGGTATCAAAGCAGACTGATTTATATACAAATCCAGATCTGGTAGATCAGTGAAGCTCACCGTGCCGAAGCTGTGTGGACTCAGAATGGAGGCCGTGTTAAATAAATTTATTTATAAACTTTTTAGATAAATTTATTTTATAAACTTTTATAAAATTTATTATGTAAACTTTTATTAATTTATGTTATAAATTTTAATTAGTTTATTTTATAAATTTTAGATAAAATTTATTTTATAAACTTTTATAAAATTTATTTAATAAACTTTTATTAGTTGATATTATAAATTTTAATTAGTTCACTTTATAAATTTTAAAATAAAATTTATTTTATAAACTTTATTTTATAAACTTTTGAAGGGTTTCGGGCATGAAAACGCAGCGGAATTAACGTAAAAATAATAATAAAATCGAAACCCCATCGCAGGATCCATGTATAACGTTGGATGATTATGGAGAAAAAGATATGTACCTTATTAAAACTTTCCTGTGGATGATTATAGAGGTCCAGAAGCGATGAATCACAGCAGCCCCTTCTTCAAGAACTGCTCTCTAATGGTATCCACACGAACGTCGTATTGTCTAACGATCACCGGAGTTAGGTACTAGCCTGTTTCTGCCTCTTTGTCTCTCTCTTTCTCTAGCCTCTCAAAAAGTAGAGCTGCTAGGGTTTTTCTTGAAAAACGAAATAATGAAAACTTACCCTAAATTATACATCCTTATGTATATATAGGGGAGAGAGAGACTTGGGCCAAAACCCTAATATGATTGGACCTTTTAAAAACCCATTCAGATTTCGGATTTATATTAGTATTAAATTCAAATTCTAATATGTATATAATTAATCAAGTCTCACTTAATTAATTAAATAAATAAATTCGAATAATAATAATTATTAAATTCGAATTCTAATATGTATATAATTAATCAAGTCTCACTTAATTAATTAAATAAATAAATTCGAATAATAATAATAATAATATTTAAATTCATAATTTAAATAACACTCCGTTTAAACGTTCTTTGTGTGTGACCCTTTAGGTTATTATTACGTTGACAATAATTTTATTTTCTAATAATAAAATTATAAACAATGAGCGGCATCTAGTAATACATCATTGCTACCCAAGTAATAATAATAATTGGTGATTCAATTAAACCTTTCGTGAATAATGTACAATGTAATATAATCCCTTTAACCAAATATTATAGATCAAACTCGAGGCATGTATTGTGTCATCCTCTTCAACGTTTAATCCAGGTTTCCTTGATCAATGAGTAGACTATTAATCAAATCAACATTTGAGCATGGCCATGCATTTTATAGTCTCACTCAATCAAGAGGCCAATAATATCACTCCTAAAATAGGAGGGTTAAATCCTATATCTATCATTCATATTTCTCATATGATTCATAGCATACCCAATGTCCACCTTTATCATTACCCGGTTAAAGGTAACTTTGAGTGTAATCAAAGTATATTAATTCTCGTATAGAAATATAATGATTTCAAGTCAAAGGATCATTACATCATTATCACAGTGAGTATTTCTTATGACACTTATTAACATGTAGATTCTCACAGCGGGTCTGTCCAGTGCCATGCATTGAGACATGCACTTATGTTCTTGACTTTAGTATCACCATACCTATGACCAATGAGATGCGGTCATCTGTCAATAAACATACTAGTCTTATTGCATTATTATTGTTCTTAAATAATAATACTCGACTAGGGAATTTTAGGAATAAAATACTATTAATATAATCTCATTTTTAAGTCACATACTTAAAGGTATATAATGCGTATTAATATTCCAAGGACATTTATTATGCTTTCAATTTATAACGCAGTAAATAAAGACATAATAAATACGTTTATTGAATAATCAAATGACATAAAGGTCTATTAAAAGAAACATTATATTGCCTCTAGGGCACCTACACCAACAATCTCCCACTTGCACTAGAGCCAATCACCCATGTATCTAATACCCATGGAACTAATGTGACCGTCGTGCCTTTTCTGCGACAAGCCTTTGGTCAGTGGGTCTGCAATGTTATCATTTGTGTGTACTTTACATATGTGTATGCCACCCCTTTCATTAATCTCTCGAATGAGGTGATATCTTCTGAGTATATGTTTGGTTCGGGAGTGAGCTCTAGGTTCTTTAGCCTGTGCAATGGCTCCATCATTATCGCAGTATAGATCAATGGGATCTGTAATCGATGGAACCACTCCCAAATCAGTAATGAATTTTTGAATCCAAACCGCCTCCTTAGCCGCTTCACAAGCTGCAATGTACTCAGCTTCCATTGTAGAATCAGCTACTGTTTCTTGTTTTGAACTGTTCCAACTTACAGCACCTCCGTTTAGACAAAACACAAAACCAGACTATGATACAGTATCATCCCTGTCTGTTTGGAAACTTGCATCGGTGTAACCTTTTACAACCAGTTTCTCCTCTCCTCCATACACCAAGAATGAATCTTTAGTCCTTTTCAAGTACTTTAGAATATTCTTGACAGCCGTCCAGTGACCTTCACCTGGATTAGATTGGTATCTGCTCGTCATGCTTAAAGCATACGAAACATCTGGGCGAGTACATACCATTGCATACATGATAGATCCAATTGCTGAGGCATATGGAACCTTACTCATGCGGTCCTTGTCATCCAATGATTTCGGACACTGATCTTTAGAGATCGTTATCCCATGAGACACGGGGACATATCCCCTTTTTGCATTTTGCATACCAAAACGATGCAAAACCTTATCGATGTATGTACTCTGACTTAGACCGATCATCCTTCTAGATCTATCCCTATAGATCCTCATTCCTAGAATGTAGGATGCATCTCCTAAGTCTTTCATAGAGAAGTTGCTCCCTAACCAAGTCTTAACAGCCTTGAGAGAAGGTATGTCATTCCCCATTAGTAGTATGTCATCAACATATAGTACTATGAATGCCACATGGCTCCCACTAACCTTCTTGTAAACACAAGGTTCATCTTCGTTTTGAACAAATCCATACTCTTTGACTGTTTCATCAAAACGAATATTCCATCTCCTAGAGGCTTGCTTCAATCCATAAATGGATCGACGTAATTTACATACCTTGCTAACATTCCTTGGATCGACAAAACCTTCAGGTTGTGTCATGTACACATCCTCATCAAGGGTTCCATTAAGGAAAGCTGTTTTGACATCCATTTGCCAGATTTCATAATCATAGAATGCTGCAATAGCAAGCAAAATCCTTATGGACTTGACCATAGCCACTGGTGAGAAAGTTTCATCATAGTCAATACCATGAATTTGTCTGAAACCTTTTGCAACCAGCCTTGCTTTATAGGTCTGAACATTTCCATCCATGTCAGTTTTCTTCTTGAAAACCCACTTGCACCTTATGGGTTTTACCCCTTCAGGTGGATCAACCAAAGTCCATACTTGGTTTTCATACATGGAATCCATCTCGGATTTCGTGGCTTCTAGCCATCTCTTAGAGTCTGGACTGATCATAATATCTTGGTATGTGAGAGGCTCATCTTCATCTATGAGCATCAAATCACCACATTGAGTCAAGAGAAATCCATATCTCTCTGGCTCATGGCGAATTCTACCAGTTCTACGAACAACCTGTGTTTGTTGAGCATTATCATTATCCTGCTCTTGTTCCACTTCAGGTTCAATGCTATTTTGTGGTTCTCGATCTTCATCGAGATCTATAGTTCTCCCACTGTTTCTTTTGGAAACAAAATCTCTTTCCATGAAAACAGGATCTCGAGCAATAAACACTTTCTGCTCGAAAGGACTATAAAAATAATACGCCTTTGTTTCTTTAGGGTATCCCATAAAATTGCACTCTTCAGATTTAGGTCCAAGCTTGTCAGATACTTGACGTTTCACAAACGCCTTGCATCCCCAAACTTTCATAAAGCTCATGCCTAACCGTTTCTCCTCCCATATCTCATATGGAGTCTTTTGAACCTTCTTAGTAGGAACACGGTTAAGTGTGAAAGCCGCTGTTTCTAGAGCGTAACCCTAGAAACTAATTGGAAGATCTGCATGACTCATCATCGATCGCACCATGTCCAACAAGGTGCGATTTCTCCTCTCTGAAACTCCATTCCATTGTGGTGTACCTGGTGGAGTGAGTTGTGATACAATACCACACTTTTTTAAATAATCTTTAAATTCCGTGCTCAAGTATTCTCCTCCACGATCAGATCGTAAGACTTTAATACTTGCGCCTCCGCCAATTTGCTTCTCTACTTCAGCCTTGTATTCTTTGAACTTTTCAAAAGAATCAGATTTATTCTTCATAAGATATACATATCCATATCTACTGAAATCATCAGTAAATGTTATGAAGTAGTAGTAGCCTCCTCTCGCCATCACACGCATTGGGCCACATACATCACTATGTATTAGCTTCAGTCGTTCAGTGGCCCTTTTACCCTTACCAGTGAAAGGGGCTTTAGTCATTTTACCAAGCAAACAAGATTCGAATTCATGGTATGATTCAAAATCAAACTTATCCAAGTATCCATCCTTATGTAATTTGGATATGCGTTTCTCATTTATATGGCCTAGACGACAATGCCAGAGGTATGTTTGATTTCAGTCATTAACTTTAAGTCGTTTGTTTTCTATATTACAGACAGGATTATCTAAGTCAAGAACATATAAACCATTAAACAAACGCGCAACACCATAGGTTAAATCATTCAAAGCAAAAGAGCAACTGTTGTTCTTAATTATAAACGAAAAACCTTTCTTGTCCAAACAAGAAACAGAAATAATGTTTCTGCGAATCGCAGACACGTAATAACAATTCTCCAGTTCTAAAACTAGCGCAGAGGGCAAAGATAAATAATAGGTTCCTACAGCTAAAGCAGCAACTCTTGCTCCATTGCCAACTCGTAGGTCCATTTCTCCTTTATCCAATGTCCTACTTCTCTGCATTTCCTGCACATTTATACAAATGTGAGCAGCACATCCAGTATCCAATACCCAAGATGTAGAAATAGACAGATTGACTTCTATAACATATATACCTGAATTAGAAGCTTGTTCAGCCCTCTTCTTCTTCAGATCCTCCAAGTAAACTGAACAGTTTCTCTTCCAGTGACCAGTTTTCTTACAGTAGTGACATTCACCCTTAGCGACCCCACCTTTAGGCTTTAAAGCCTGTTTAGGACCTGACTTTGGCTTGGGTGTAGAATCAGATCCTGTTTACTTCTTACCCTTCCACTTGCCTTTCCCTTTTGCCTTACCTTTATTGCCCACCATCAGTATGGGAGCAGGTTCAGCCGTCTTCATGTTGGTCTCATATGTTCTCAACATAGCCAACAATTCAGTAGGTGTTTTGTCAAATTCATTCATATTGTAGTTTATAACAAATTGAGTGAATTTGTTGTTCAAAGAATTCATGATTAGGTCAATACCAATTTCCTGAATTAACGGGAAACCCAAAGTTTCAAGGTACTCAATGTAACCAATCATCTTCAGAACATGTGGGCCAACTGGTTCACTTGCCCCTTGTTTGCAATTAAAGAGTGACTTACTCGTGTTGAACCTTTCTTGACGAGTTTGGCTTGCAAACATGTTTTGCAAGTGCTCATTAATAGTATATGCATCCATATGCACATGCTGTCTTTGAAGCTCAGCACTCATAGTTGCCAACATAAGACATGCAACATCAGTTGCATCATTCTCATCCTTTGTATGGGCCGCTCGTTCCTCAACAGTAGCGCCCTCAGGAAGGGGACCTGCAGGAGGAATATCAATGACATGAAGCTTGCGCTCTTGTCTGAGGACAATCCTCAAATTCCTCTGCCAGTCTAGGAAGTTGTTTCCTCCTGTCAGTTTATCCTTCTCAAGGACTGACGTACGGATAGTGTGTTTGTGTTGTTTGCCATTACTTAGTATCTACAATGTATAAAGCACAAAATAAACATTAGATTGTCTGAGTTATTTATTATGTTCAAATGATTATGATATATTCATAATATATCTCCCACTATTTTTATCAAATCAATAGCCCTTACTATTAATTTGGAAAGTATATCCCATAATTCTTTCTAGTGAGCCAAGATCCATATTTCGTCATGTCTAAAGTCAACCACTGGAAGTCCTTAAAAATGATTATTTAGGTAGACAATAGTTGTCAATTATATCATATATAATTCTTGGATAGTTTGGTGAACAACGATTGATCTTATCTATCTAATACACTTTTAACCAAACTCTATGCTTCTAAGTTCATAATGGTTGAATATAACCGTTTATTTTCACCTTATTATGACGACTTAGTTAAGTTAGACCCAATGATAGAACGGCCGAATATAACCGTTTATATTCGTCGCATCTCACCACGATAGATAGGAGTCCCCTGCCACTGACAGTCTTTCCCCTAATCGATCTAGGATTCGATGAGTGTTCATTCATTGGAAAGCATCCGATTAAAACTTAATATTTTGTTAAGGGGTTTAGAAAATTTACGACGATCATGAACACATCATGAAGAGATCCTCAATTTTTCCTTAAACCAAATACTTCAAATTGACATCTTAAATTGTCCATTTCCCAGGTAGATGGAGGATATCAGTGGTCACACTTAAAACCCATCAGCCTTACGAATACGCATATCCGCTTTTGTCAGAAAATCCCAATTATAGATATCAAAAATTCATATTCAATTCCGTGTTTTAAAAAATCCATATTTCATAACCACAAGAATCTCATGATCGTTTGTTAATTTTAAAATCTTAAATCGTTACAGATTTTATCTTGTTTAGCATGACAAGCATGGCATGGATGACGTATCTAATACATACATGATTAATCTTATTAAAGCATGCATCATTCATACATCAATATGTAAAGTGCAGTATGTAAACGTGCTTGGTTATGGCCCCTTTCCTATGTGATCCTTTCGAGCTAATGAAAGGATCAAAGTCAGTCTATGGTGGTGGTAAAACATAAAAACAATAACATGTCTGCAGTCTTCTTGTATCCACTGGTGCCAGCTCCTCCTCTTGTATCATCCTTCAGTCTTCAAGTACATTACAAAGAAACATTGAATACGACCTAAGCTAATGTACTTACATAAGAAAACTCGAGTTACATTCGAGGTTAAACGATTACAAGAACGAAGAAAACGACATGCAAGTCGTATTTATAAAACCAAAACCAAAACCATTAATCTAGGGGTCTGAAGGCCATAACCAGCACCATGCCCACATAACAATTACTGACAACTCAGAATACTTAATCATATCATCATACATCACATATACCATGATCAGAAAATTTCATAAAATTTAAAATCATGATCTATAAACATAAAATTGCATTTTTGAGGGCCTTAACGATGTCAAATGGCCAAAAAACACCATAGGTCACAGCAAAGCGGTGATTTTTGCTCGTGACGATTTTCCCTTTCCAGAAAGAGTAAATTCGACCCATTCTGACTCCGTCAAAAAACACTGTTCATCACTATTCACAGAAAACTGCATCTTATGTAGTTTGTGTTTTTAAACGCTTCAGAACGTTTCCGACGACCTTCGTATGACTGTATCTTGTATCACATACATACAGTGCATCACACATATCATGCCATAACAGATTATAACATTGCAGAGGCATAGCAGTAGCATAGCAGTAGCATAGCAGTGGGCAGTAGCATGGCATAATCATGGTAGTTTCATAACAGGCAGTAGCAAGGCTTAGGCATGGCAGTTTCAAACAACACATATGTATCATATACATAAAACACGTAACCAAATCAGTCCCTTATACACGTAGCTCTGATGCCATTGTTGGGTTCCGAGGCAATATAACGCAGCGGATAAACGTAAATATAACGAAAAATTCGGAACCCTAACGCAGGATCATGTATAAGAATTGACGGATTATGGTGATAATCGAATCATACCTATTAAGATCTTGAATGTAACGAACTCAACGGAGATCCTTGCTATCACGATTTGTGTCTTCCTCTCGAAAGCACCTCTATGGTATCCACACGAGCACCTTCAAGAGCGTCTCACGATCTTGAATACGGGATGGATGTACTAGCCTCCTTTGATGATTTCGAATGACTGCCTTCTCTGCCTCTTTGCTCTGCCTCTAGGGTTTTTTCATATAAAAACGTATTCACCATTTAACCTATCATTATCTATTTATAATGACTGGTTAATGGGCCTAAGCAGCATAACCTAACCCATGTAGGTATAGGATTAAATAATAAAACATGTTTCTATTATTTAATTAATAATTAAGTCATACTAAATTATTATGGGCAGAAATCCTCTTCAAATTCGAATTTATATTATTTCAATTAAGTCTCACTTAATTAATATAATAAAATTCAAATAATCATCAATTAATTTAAATCTATAATTTAAATTAACTATTCCTCTAGATGCTCTATGTGTGTGACCCTATAGGCTATTATTTAATTAGTAATAATTTTATTCTCCAATAAAATTATAAACAATGAGCGGTATCTAGTAATACATCATTGCTACCCAATTAAATAATAATTAAATCGTGATTCGATAAAACCTTTCTTGATTAATGTTTCCGTGTAATATAATCCTTTTAACCATATATATTATAGATTAAATTCGAGGAATGTATTTAGTCATCCTCTACAACATTTAATCCAGGTTCACTTGATCCATGAGTAGACTATGAAAAAACAAATCATTATTTGAGCACGGCCATGCATTTTATAGTCTCACTCAATCAAGAGGCCAATAATATCTCTCCTAATTATAGGAGGGTTAAATCCTTTATCTATCATTAATATTTCTCATACGACTCATGATATACCCGATGTCCACTTTTATCATCACCCGGTCAAAGGTAACTTTTAATGTAGTCAGAGTATATTAATCCTCGTATAGAAATATAATGATCTCAAGTCAGAGGATCATTACACCATTATCACTGTGAGTCTTTCTTATGACTTTATTAAACATGAAGAATCTCACTGTGGGTCTGTCCAGTACCATGTACTCCTACATGTACCTATGCATTGACTTTAGTATTCCCATACTTATAACCAATGAGATATGGTTATCTGTCAAACAACATACTAGTCTATTTATGTATTATTATTGTCCTATAATAATAATACTCGACTAGGGACATTTAAGAATATGATATATTATATAATCTCAAGTTCAAGTCATGTACTTAAACTATATAATGTGTATCATGATTCTAAGGACATTTATTATGCTAACAAATATATCGCAGTAATTTAAAGTCATAATAAATACGTTTATTGAATAATCAAATGACATAAAGGTTTATTAAAAAGAAACATTGTATTGCCTCTAGGGCACCTACACTAACAATATACTCAGGCTCTATTGTAGAATCAACAACTGTCTCTGCTGTGAACCATTCCAGCGTACAATATCTCCATTTAGACAAAATACAAAACCAGACTGAGATCGAATCATCCTTGTCTGTTTGGAAACTAGCATCGGTGTAACCTTTTACAACCAGCTTTTCTTCTCCTCCGTATACCAAGACTTAACAGCCTGTAAAGAAGGAATGTCATTCCCTATTATTAATATGTCATCAACATATAGTACTAGGAATGCCACATTGCTCCCACTAACCTTCTTGTAAACACATGGTTCATCTTCATTTTGAATAAACCCAAACTCTTTGACGGTTTCATCAAAATGAATGTTCCATCTCCTCGAGGCTTGTTTCAATCCATAAATGGATCGACACAACTTACATACCTTTCCAGCATGCTTTGGATCAACAAAACCCTCAGGCTGTGTCATGTACACATCCACATCTTCTTCAAGGCTCCCATTTAAGAAAGCGGTTTTGACATCCATCTGCCAAATTTCATAATCATAGTAATACGCTATAGCAAGCAAAATCCTGATGGACTTGACCATAGCCACTAGTGAAAAAGTCTCATCATAGTCAATACCATGAATTTGCTTGAAACCTTTTGCCACCAATCGTGCCTTATAGGTCTGTACATTACCATCCATGTCGGTCTTCTTCTTGAAAACCCACTTGCACCCTATAGGTTTTGCCCCTTCAGGTGGATCAACCAAAGTCCATACTTGATTAGTATACATGGATTCCATCTCAGATTTCATGGCATCCAACCATCTCTTAGATTCTGGAGTGTTTATAGCGTCTTGGTAGGTGAGAGGCTCATCTTCGTCGATAAGCATCACATCACCATCTTGAGTTAAGAGAAATCCATAATATCTCTCAGGCTCATGGCGAATCCTACTAGACCTATGAACAACCTGTGTTTCTTGAGCAGTGTTGTGTTCTTGTACATCCTGCTCAAGTTCCTCTATTAATTCAGTGTTATCTTGTGGGCCTCGAACTTCATCGAGGTCTATTGTCCTCCCACTGTTTTTTCTTCGAAACCATTCCTTTTTAAGAAAAACTGCAGTTCGAGCAACAAACACTTTGTTCTCGGAAGGATTATAGAATGAATAACCCTTTGTTTCAATTGGGTATCCCACAAAGTTACATTTGTCTGATTTAGGTCCTAGCTTGTCAGAAATTAAACGTTTCACAAACGCTTCACATCCCCATATTTTCATAAATGACATGCTATGACGTTTCTCAGTCCATATCTCATATGGAGTCTTCTGAACCGTTTTAGTAGGAACTCGGTTAAGTGTATAAGCAGCCGTCTCCAGGGCGTAACCCCAGAAACTAATTGGAAGATCTGTATGACTCATCATCGATCGCATCATGTCCAACAAGATACGATTTCTCCTCTCAGAAACTCCATTCCATTATGGTGTTCCGGGAGGAGTGAGTTGTGATACGATACCACACTCTTTTAAGAAACTCTTAAATTCATGGCTTAAGTATTCTCCCTCACGATCAGATCATAGAGTCTTAATACTTCCGTCAGTCTGCTTTTCTACTTCAGCTTTGTATTCTTTAAACTTTTCGAAAGAATCGGATTTGTTCTTCATAAGATACACATATCCATATCTACTGAAATCATCAGTAAACGTGATAAAGTAGTAAAAGCCACCTCTTACCATAGTATGCATAGGACCACATACATCACTATGTATTAGTTCTAATCGTTCAGTGGCCCTTTCACCTTATTTAGTAAAATGAGCTTTAGTCATTTTTCCAATGAGACAGGGTTCACATGCTTCGTATGATTCAAAATCAAACTTATCCAAGTATTCATCTTTATGTAACTTGGAAATGCGTTTCTCATTTATATGGCCTAAACGACAGTGCCAAAGGTATGTTTGATTTGAGTCATTAGTCTTAAGACGTTTTTTATTCACATTATAGATATGAGTGTCTAAATCAAGAATATATAAACCGTTAAACAAACGTGCAACCCTATAGGTAACATTATTCAAAGAAAAGGAACAACATTTGTTCTGAATTAAAAAGCAAAACCTTTCTTGTCTAAACAAGAAACCGAAATAATGTTTCTGCAAATTGCAGGCACGTAAAAACAATTCTCAAGTTCTAAAATAAGCCCAGTGGGCAACGATAAATGATAAGTCCCTACAGCCAAAGCAGCAACCTTTGCTCTATTGCCAACTCGTAGGTCGACCTCTCCCTTAGCCAAAGTCCTACTCATTGACCTCTATAACATAAATACCTGAATCAGAAGCTTGACCAGCCTTCTTCTTCTTCAGATCCTCCAAATAAGTATGACAGTTTCTCTTCCAATGACCTGGTTTACCACAGTAGTGACAATCACCCTTTGCAACAGCACCTTTAGGCTTTAAAGCCTGTTTGGGATTAGCCTTTGGCTTGGGAGCAGAATCAGATATAATCTTCTTCCTTCCCTTCCATTTACCTTTCCCTTTAGCCGTACTTTTCTTGTTCACCATCAATATGGGAGCAGGTTCAGCCTTTTTCATGTTGGTTACAGCAGTTCACAACATAGCCAACAATTTAGTAGGTGTTTTATCTATCTCGTTCATATTGTAGTTCATAACAAAATAAGTGTAGTTGTTGTTCAGAGATTGTAAGATTAAGTCAATCTGAGCTTCCGGACCAATCGGGAAACCCAAAGTATCAAGATACTCAATATAACCTATCATCTTCAGAACATGTGGTTGAACAGGTTCACGCTATCCCTGCTTCTAAGCGTACAGTGCTTTGCTCGTGTCGAACCTTTCTTAATGAGCCTGTCCTTCAAACATCCTTTGAAGGTGTTTAATTATCTCATAAGCATCCATATGCTCATGTTATTTTTGAAGCTCAGCACTCATGGTTGCTAGCATGAGACATGCCACATCAGTCGCATCATCAATATGCTTCTGATAAGCATTTTGTTGAGCGCGAGTTGCATTCTCAGCAGGAGGAGCAGGAGAAGGAATTTCAATGACATGGAGCTTACGCTCTTGCCTGAGGACAATCCTTAAATTCCTATACCAATCAAGGAAGTTAGTTTCTGTCAGCTTGTCCTTCTCAAGGGTTGCTCGTACGGAGAAAGTATTTGTATTATTTGCCATTTAAATATCTACAATGTTAAAATTGCATAAATTTAGTTAGTCTGCAGAATTTTAATTATGTTCAAGTGATTATGATATATTCATAATATATCTCCCACTATTTTTATCAAATTAATAGCCCTTACTATTAATTTGGAAAGTATATCCCATAATTCTTTCTAGTGAGCCAAGATCCATATTTCGTCATGTCTAAAGTCAACCACTGGAAGTCCTTAAAAATGATTATTTAGGTAGACAACAGTTGTCAATTATATCATATATAATTCTTGGATAGTTTGGTGAACAACGATTGATCTTATCTATCTAATAGACTTTTAACCAAACTCTATGCTTCTAAGTTCATAATGGTTGAATATAACCGTTTATTTTCACCTTATTATGATGACTCAGTTAAGTTATACCCAATGATACAATGGCCGAATATAACCATTTATATTCGTCGCATCTCATCACGATAGATAGGAGTCCCCTGCCACTAACAGTCTTTCCCCTAATCGATCTAGGATTCGATGAGTGTTCATTCATTGGAAAGCATCCGATTAAAACTTAATATTTTGTTAAGGGATTTAGAAAATTTACGACGATCATGATCACATCATAAAGAGATCCTCAATTTTTCCTTGAACCAAATATTTCAAATTGACATCTTAAATTGTTCATTTCCCAGGTAGATGGAGGATACCAGTGGTCACACTTAAAACCCATCAGCCTTACGAATACGCATATCCGCTTTTGTCAGAAAATCCCAGTTATAGATATCAAAAATTCATATTCAATTCCGTGTTTTAAAAATCCATATTTCATAAACACAAGAATCTCATGATCGTTTATTAATTTTAAAATCTTAAATCATTACAGATTTTATCTTAAGTCATTATAGATTTTATCTTGTTTAAACAAGCATGGCATGGGTGTCGTATCTAATACATACATCATTCCAACGCTTACATATCTACACATGCATTCATATACATATATGTACAGTGCGTAAATTAAACGTGTTTGGTTATGGCCCCATCCTATGCGATATTTCCAAGCTAATGGAAATATCAAGGTCAATCTATGGTGGTTTCAAATATTACACTATTACATGTCTTTATCTTCTTCATTGCTCCATCATCTGGATTGCCTCCTAGCTTCCTTGATTCCAAGTCTCCATTGAACAATTACATTGAATAATAAATAAATCTATTCTAATGAAATTACAAGAAGAACTCGAGTTACATTCAAGATTAACAATTACAATGAATAAACGACATGCAAGTCGTATTTAAAAACCAAAACCACTATCCTATGGGTCTTTAGGCCATAACCATCCACCATGCTATCACATAACACATGTAATATATCTCAGATTATATAAACATATCATATAATCATATATAACAAATTTCGAAATTTCAGAAAATCAAATAAATTTCAGAAAATAATAATTCGCCGTTTTGGGGGCCTGTAACGACATCTAATGGCTTACAGATGAAAAGCTGATTTTGTCAGTATTGCTCAGTGACATGATTCCAGTCAGAAAACACATATCGTTTGCGAAAATCGGACACTGGACACAGATTTCAGAAAATCTACCGAAGCCGTTTCAGAATTCGTATCGAATACGATTCCCATAACAAGAATAAACATGTATCATATACAAACAGCAATACACACAATCATCCCATGATTATACAATCCATCATGAATATCATATATATTCAAAATCATATAAAACATATATATCAATATATGGCCATGGCATATCATATACATGTTTACATACATCGAAAAACTGTTAAACACATAACCAAATCATCCCATTATACACGTAGCTCTGATGCCATTGAAGGGTTTCGGGCATGAAAACGCAGCGGAATTAACGTAAAAACAATAATAAAATCGAAACCCCATCGCAGGATCCATGTATAACGTTGGATGATTATGGAGAATAAGATGTGTACCTTATTAAAGCTTTCCTATGGATGATTATAGAGGTCCAGAAGCGATGAATCACAGCAGCCCCTTCTTCAAGAACTGCTCTCTAATGGTATCCACACGAACGTCGTATTGTCTAACGATCACCGGAGTTAGGTACTAGCCTGTTTCTGCCTCTTTGTCTCTCTCTTTCTCTAGCCTCTCAAAAAGTAGAGCTGCTAAGGTTTTTCTTGAAAAACGAAATAATGAAAACTTACCCTAAATTATACATCCTTATGTATATATAGGGGAGAGAGAGACTTGGGCCAAAACCCTGATCTGATTGGACCTTTTAAAAACCCATTCAGATTTCGGATTTATATTATTATTAAATTCGAATTCTAATATGTATATAATTAATCAAGTCTCACTTAATTAATTAAATAAATAAATTCGAATAATAATAATTATTAAATTCGAATTCTAATATGTATATAATTAATCAAGTCTCACTTAATTAATTTAATAAATAAATTCTAATAATAATTATTATTAAATTCGAATTCTAATATGTATATAATTAATCAAGTCTCTCTTAATTAATTAAATAAATAAATTCGAATAATAATAATAACAATATTTAAATTCATAATTTAAATAACACTCCGTTTAAACGTTCTTTGTGTGTGACCCTTTAGGTTATTATTACGTTGGCAATAATTTTATTTTCTAATAATAAAATTATAAACAATGAGCGGCATCTAGTAATACATCATTGCTACCCAAGTAATAATAATAATTGGTGATTCAATTAAACCTTTCGTGAATAATGTACAATGTAATATAATCCCTTTAACCAAATATTATAGATCAAACTCGAGGCATGTATTGTGTCATCGTCTTCAACGTTTAATCCGGGTTTCCTTGATCAATGAGTAGACTATTAATCAAATCAACATTTGAGCATGGTCATGCATTTTATAGTCTCACTCAATCAAGAGGCCAATAATATCACTCCTAAAATAGGAGGGTTAAATCCTATATCTATCATTCATATTTCTCATACGATTCATAGCATACCCAATGTCCACCTTTATCATTACCCGGTTAAAGGTAACTTTGAGTGTAATCAAAGTATATTAATTCTCGTATAGAAATATAATGATTTCAAGTCAAAGGATCATTACATCATTATCACAGTGAGTATTTCTTATGACACTTATTAACATGTAGATTCTCACAGCGGGTCTGTCCAGTGCCATGCATTGAGACATCCACTTATGTTCTTGACTTTAGTATCACCATACCTATGACCAATGAGATGCGGTCATCTGTCAACAAACATACTAGTCTTATTGCATTATTATTGTCCTTAAATAGTAATACTCGATTAGGGTATTTTAGGAATAAAATACTATTAATATAATCTCATTTTTAAGTCACATACTTAAAGGTATATAACGCGTATTAATATTCCAAGGACATTTATTATGCTTTCAATTTATAACGCAGTAACTAAAGACATAATAAATACGTTTATTGAATAATCAAATGACATAAAGGTCTATTAAAAGAAACATTGTATTGCCTCTAGGGCACCTACACCAACAATTTTAATTAGTTTATCTAATAAATTTTTAAAGAAAATTTATTTTATAAACTTTTATAAAATTTATTTTATAAACTTTTATTATTTTAGTTTATAAATTTTAATTAGTTTATTTCATAAATTTTAGATAAAATTTATTTTGTGAACTCTTATGAAATTTATTTTATAAACTTTTAATAAGTTTATGTTATAAATTTTAATTAGTTTATTTTATAAATCTTAATATTAAAGTTTATCATTTAAATTTATTAAAACATTATATGGCTCATTTTTCAAAAGGAAACAGCAAGACGCGGTTATTAATTTGAAGGTGCTCAAGGAGTTAGTAGTTGAAGATTTTTCCGGGTATTGAAGACAACTAAAATTGACTGAAGATTATCCGATGAGGTTAATTTTGGAACAGGTTGAAGAAATAGTGGTACTAATTTCCTCAGAGGTTTACTCCATAGGATCTCACTAATATTTTGGAAGCTGAAGAAGAAGAGATTAATTTGGGTACAGTTTTGGTTAATTCAGGTTGTATTTTTGGATGAAAAATCTTAGGGGTTAAAGTAGTGAAGGAGAACAGACTGGACTACCTGGAATCTCAGTTCAAGCCTTAAAGAATATTTTATAGGGAGATTACAGGAAGTTCGTGCTAACACTGCAGATCATCTGGAAAACAGGGTTACAGCCATAGGGAATTTAAGGATACAACCACATTATCTTTAGAGGAATTATTTACGTGCTCAAGGCCTATGAACTAGAACAAGAGCTGAAGCAGATAATATTTGATAAAGCAGGTTGTTAGCATATCCACTGTATTTGTGACCCAGGAACCAAAGTTGATTGAAGTCAAGGTTGAGAACCTCTGAACAGAAACGAATTGATCCTAGAAGCTGAATTGAAGATGTTGAAGCTCGAGATAGTGGTCAAGGTGTTTTATGTAAATTTGACACTTTGTAATAACCTGAGAACTGGACGACTAGTCAAGCCTGCAGGACAACTGGAAGTTCAGTGACATCAGATTCAGATGGAATCCCAATTCTAAATCTAAGGTCCTTACCTATAGATTCCATTAAGGAGATTTTCAAGATCAGTTCAAGAGGCGGTTGCAAGACAGGGATGGTTTAAATTTGACAGACAAGTTTAGATTTTCTACACAAAATGAAGAAGCCTGTACAAGCAAATGATGACAGACACTATTTTGGCTTGTAGCAGGAATCTCAAGCATTAGTGAGGATGCAGCAAGGGAAAGCACTTGTTGATGAAGTTAGATGCAAAGTTTATTCTATCAGTGACAGTGATGAACCAAATGGATATCTGGCATCAATGACCAACACTGGAGATGAATCACTAAGCACTTCACAGGTACACTTTCTAACTAGTATACAGTTATCTAATTCAGGACTGTATGTTTATTAAGTTTTGGAATGTATTATATTCATGACAACATGTTAGCATCTTAGGACTTAAATGCTTAATTGATTGCTAAGAATAAGATTGCATGCTAGGATTCATGAGTTTAATTAGTACATTTCATACTTGATTTTATATGCAATAAAATCAATATCTAGAATTAGATAGGGTGTTCTAGACGGTTAGGTGTATCCCCAAACATTTGCTGGAACTTGAGTTCAATCTTATGTGATTTAATACCTCTGCTAATGTTGTGAAAATTGCTAATAGACAAACAGGTCATAGATCAGATATTTTATATTTGTTCTTACTTAAAATTGTTTATGTGCTTATTTTCATATGATTTGCTTTTACTCACATAGTTGCACTTAAATGCTATATCAGATCATGTATTGCTTGTTAGGGATAAATGGTTAAAAGATGGTAGAATTATCTAAGTAGTCAGTAAGACATGTAGATTCAAAGATTAATCTAAAACTGACTTAGGTAATTAGAGATAGTTAAAAATGTTAGACAACGACAGAATGGATTAGATAGAATTAGTAATCTAATTGTTAATTCTTCTATCCATGTGCTTTTAGAAGATTAAGTACTAAATTTTCTAATATGCATATTGAAGCTGTTGTTACCTTTGATAATATCTCTAACCCATCTGAACTCAATTAAAGTTGAGTACCAAGAAGCTTAATCATTTGTGATTGCAGAGTATGTTATGAAAGGCAAAAGTTATGTGACTTCGTGACATTTACTGTTCGAGGCATATGATTAAAATTAAAGCTCTACTATCACAATTGGTTGAGAAAGCCTACCCAACGGTAACCTTTGGAGATGACAACAAAGGATGCACAAGGGATTTGGCTATCATGTTTTTGGAATTGTCATCAGTGGAAGCAACTTTCTTGTTGAAGGACTTAAGCACTATTTAAAGGGCACTAGGGAATTCTTTGTCAAGGGTTTTCTGGAAAAGTGTTTGATCTCAAACAAGAAGGCTGAAAGCTCACTCAACTGAGAGTGGGGAAGTTTGTTCGTAGCTGACATGGAATTTGGATGCAAAGGTGAAGTAAACTTTTCAGTAAAGCTTCATCAGTAAAGAGTTAGTTATGGCAAAAAGAAGCTCTCACACTTGGTGAACAAGGCAATGGATTCTTTGATAAAGAAGAAATTGGTGAGAGGACTGCTTCATATGGAATTCTATCTAGAAGGACATTTTGAAGTACGACACATAGGGAAGTCAATGAAAACATCACACTAAAGAAAAGTCATATGCTTAGTGGTGATTGAAATTGATAACCCTAATTACAAGTTGGTGATGTTCGTGCATTCAACAGACAAAATATCACAAATGGTGATTGATCAAATAAGGAAGATCAAGTTGGAAGCAAAGTAAGCTGTGAGAACTTTGAAGTCAGATAGTGGAACTGAATTTCGCGAATTAAGTTCTAAATCAAGTCTGCACTGAAAAAGGTACTTTGAAGCTGAAGCAATTAATACAGCACGCTGCTTTAATCAACAAGATCGTGAAAAGACATCATTTAAGTTAATGGCCAACCAGAAGCAAACACTGAAGCTCTTTCGTGTGTTTGGAGGGAATTGATTTTTTAATGAAGATTTATTTGAGTATCTTGACAAGAAGTTAAGGCTCATGGAACAATTCTCCTCGGCTACTCATAAGTGATTAAAAGTCTGAATGTATCGTTCAACTACACGAAGCTCCCAAGCATTCAAATGAATGACTATTCTGAATCTTTGAAGTTTGACATCCTGTTAGAGTCAAATTCAGATATTGATGTTGAAGCTGAGGTTGCAGAAGGAATCAGTGATAATGATAATGATGATGATTCAGATCCTATTAGTGGAAATCCACTGTATAAGGTGAAGGATCTTCAACACATCCTAACAGCAACTCAGGGGGAGCAAATGAAAGAAGGATCTACTAGTCATACTCAACAATGAAGATCAAAGGATTTCTTTAAGAACATTTCTGCCAAGACAAAAGGTTTGAAGTCAAATTCAATCATGGAGTCTAGTTCTTAGTGTTCCGGAATCTTGTGTAAAGGCTAGAAGTGCTAATCAAAATGAACATATATTTTTCGGGACCCAACATCTGGAATCCCAAAGAATACTGAAGATGCACAGATTGATCCAGATTGGGTGATTGCAATGCAAAATGATCTCAATCAGTTCGAAGGCAGAAACAACTGAAGCTGGAACCCAGACCACTAAAGTCGAAGCTGAAATTGGTACAGTAAGGGTTCACAGAAACTGGATGACTATTGGCATTGTTATGAGGGACAAAGCCAAACTGGTTGTTACAGGTTACTATCAGGCAGAAGGTATCGACGATGATGGAAACAGAATCTTCGAGACTTTCAAGATCAAGCAGTAAGCACCAGTGATTAGACTTGATCCTTTGGAATCCAACAATTAGGACCAAACAAAATGAGGACCTAATAATAGGATATCCCTAGCACATGTGGAGCATTCAAGCATGAAGATCTATCAGATGAATGTGAATAAGTGCACTCCTGAATGGTGAGATAGAAGTTGAAGTTGATGTATAACATTTCCTGGACTTTGAAGTTGCAGATCCATTGGAATTTATATATCATTCTCTTCTCAAACTCTTCTATGATGGAGGTAGGGATTCAAGCAAAATGTCAAGGACATGGTATGACACTCTAACTGTTAATTACTTAAAAATGATTTTACATTAGAGTTGTTATACAAATATCTCTCTAGAATACAAGGCATGCACAATGTCATATTTATGTGCAAGTATACCTTAATTCTCGATATGCCTATGTGCAAGTTTCCAAGTGGAAATTAGATAATCTTATCTTATAGCTAAGTTATGAATTGTTAGATATCTTAGGGGATCACCAATTCCTAGAATCAGGTACCCTAAAGATACTAGGTTTAACCTAATTGGCTATATAAGATATAGATAACGTAGGTTGTAAGAAAGACAGGGAAGTCATTCCTAGAAGCTGTCAATTTCCAGCAACACTGTTGAACTCTTCACACCACTGAAGGAACAAGATCATGGACACCAGGTATCATTTCTTTTGAGAGTTGTCCTTAGTCGAATAACTTGCAGATTTTTGCTAAATAACTTGATGAATTTATTTTATCTAAGTTGGTTAGTAAACTGAGGATATTATTTATATGCATATTTGTTGAAAATCCTATCTGCAAGGAATTCTCAAATGAGTTCACAAGTATTACTTTTTCCTTATTCAAAGGACTTGTGAATTTATTTTAAATCCAGTACCTCATACTTTTTGCTATTAGTTTAATTATCATGCTTTCAATGTATGATGCATAAGTGGTAGTTAAATTACTTAGCATAAGTAAGAAGCACAATTATTTGTATGTTAAATATTTGATGAGTATTAGTCAATGATATCTTTCTTAATTACTCTGATATTTTGCTCTGAGATTCTTAAATATTTTATTACAAATAATTGTGATACTTTTGATATTAGTAACGGTATTTAGAATTTCTGTTCTAAATAATTAATGCATATTTCAAAACTCACTAATATTGGAAGATGAAGTATTTTCTAAAGTTATGTGTATAAAATTCTCAATGTTTTATATACTTAGAAAATATTTCTAAAATTGAGTTTGTATGCGAGGAGTTGCAATTAGGATCACAAGTATTACTTTTCCCCTATTTAAAGGACTTGTGAATTTCTTTTCAACTATTTCCTCGAGCTTACGTATATCATTAATAATTGTTATGAGCATGCTTACAATGTGCTTCAGTGACAATTATTAGATATGGAAAATTAGATGCTAATATTCAATTTAATGAATATTTTAGTATTTAGCGAATTTATTTTATCTTATTAAAATTATGGATTGAAGCAATTCAATATTTATTAGTTTCATAATTTTGATTTGATAAAATATAAGAAGCATAGTTTCTTGCATTTTGAAATTATTGATAAATATCCCGAAATGATATTTTGTTAATATTTCTGTGCAATTAACTGTGATATTTTTAATATTAGTGATAATACAACATATTGTTTATTTGAAATCACTAATAATAAAAATATATTACAATGCTTATTGTTCTACTGAATGATTGTCATGTTTATTTGATATATATGCATGTGATTGACAATTGCTTAGTATAGCATAAGTATTTAATTTATTTTGATTTATTTAAATCATGATGATATAAAACAATTCAGTGATATATTGGTTCCATGATTTAAGTAAATTAAAATAAATAAGAAGCATAATTATTTATAGTATAAATATTCTCTTTTATTACTGTGTGCTAATTGAATAATATTTTATTACAAAATAATTGTGATATATTGATACTAATGGATTTGCTTAGTTTTTATTCTAAGTAAAAATTGGTTTTTGAAAAAGCCGTTAGTATTAATATATTTAGTTTTCTTTCTTTGACTAATTCCTGAATGTATTTAAAAGAAATTTTTGTCTATTTCTTTTTCAAAATGTTTTATTCAAAGATACATTCACTTTTTATCAGCTTAGATAAGAAAACTTCAAAATTCTTTTTCAAAACTTCTCTTTTGAAAAACATTTGATTTACAGCCCTACTTTATTTTCCCAATCCTAGGGTGTGAATCAAACTTTTCTTGAGGATAATCCTTCTTTAAATCTCAAAATAGTTTATCATCTCTCTCTCAAAAATTAGTTTTAAATGATATATTTTCAAAACCGTTTTTCCCTCTAAATATTTCTTTGTAAAGTAGTAGAAACTTTGTGACTGCTATTTTATTTGGAAAAAGTGTTTTAACTTCGAGGTATCAATCACTTGTAAAATGATTTGTTTTCAAATACTTGTTTCAGTGTATGTTTCACATTGATTCACAGTACCAAAACAGTGATTGTTGCTTTGAAGGCCTAGTACTGTATTGTTAAGCATTCATCCAACCCCAATTGTCATGTTTTTATTTAAAGTCGGGGATACTATCAGGTGGACGAAAATGATGTAAATCATAATTGCATTATGCGTCGGAAAATCATTGTCTTCTATCTGATAAGGATGTTTTGCAAAACTGTTTTCAAAACATATAGTGCTTAGGTTTAATGGAAAATAGTCATTTTTATTGAGATAAAATTTGGTAAGAGAGTTGAATTTCTTCTTTGGTGTAAATTCCCGCGTTTTATTATGGGAAGTTTGCCTTATCTGATACACATTCCCGCGTTTTATTATGGGATAAGTATCTTTAAGAAAATTTCTATTGGTTTCACGCTCTTAAATGATAAATCTTTAGAACCGACAAAACTCTTTTATTAAAAGTGCTTGAATGCAATCCATTACCATATATTTTTCTTTCTCCTTGATATGAAAACTATGTTTTGGAATGTTAAAGTGATTATCTTTTTATCTTATTTAAATGATTTTATCCGTTTAGCCCCCAGTGGCTACTGAAGCTGGCCAGGAGGTTGAAAACCCATCAACCTCTTACCTAGGCCTTAATACCAAACACTGATTCATCCACTTCCATATGTTAACCCTTGGAGTTATAAGGAACACATGTTAGTTAGAGGTTGATAAGGGAGAAACTGCACTTGATGCAGCAAATAAGGATGAAGTCGGAAGTGCACCCATAGCTCTACTTCCAGCGAAGTAAAGAAGTATATAAACTGAGGTAACTATAAGCTCATTTGTATCTTCTCAAAAAGATGCAGAGCTGAAAAGGCAATAAAACTGTCTCTGGAATCATTCTCTCAACAGGGTGAGTCCGTTGAAATTTGCTCGTCAGCCAGAGCAACTTGTAATGAGTCAAGCACACCACAGGCACTCACGGTGATGGTAAGTCTAAATAGATAAATTCTAGGTACACATTGCAAGACGTGCACAATGAGAGGTATAAGGCATTTAAACAAAATTCCCGTCATTGGGTTACGAGGGAAACGTAGGCTCTAATTTGCCATTCATTACATTGTCTACTACGTCGCCCCTCCTGGAAGGAACATTTCCAGATCCTGAAAAGGAATGTCCACCTCCCGTTTACGGATAAGGTGTGAGGCAACTCCTTGATAGAACAAGGCAAGATTCCCTAACAGATATTAAAATCTTGGGATAACCCATCTCAAAAAGGTGAGGATCCACTAGACAGTGATTTAGCAATTGCTATTGAGTCTGGTGCTGAGACAGTGCTTATGCATGATAGATCAAGAACATCTCAACGAGGAAATTCTCCACTTGATAGTGATTCAGTTCATATTGATGAATCAGGTGATGAGAATAGGAATGAATTGACGGATTTCACTTGCAGGTACAGAAGGCTATATTTGGAATGCAGAGTGAAAGTGAGAGAGAGAAACACTAAAGTGAAAGTGAGGAAGAGATACACTTGAGTGAGAGATAGGGAGAGAAAGAGTGAAACACTTCAAAAAGTGCTCGACACTTAAGTGTAAACACCAACAGAACGTAGTAGAAGTCAGGAAACCATAAGCCAAACGCTTACCCTTGCTACTTACTACTTCTGAAAGAAAAGCTACTATATTTTTCCCGATCAACGACAGACGAGAACCTTCTTTGGAAGACAAACCATTCAAAAGATGGGCCATTGGAGGATTCCTCAACTAAGGGGTTGAATTTATAAGAAGAAAAAGGAGAAGTTAATAAAGTCTTATCGTTGTATCCTTGGGAGAAGTTAATATCCTTAGGGGAAGATCCTTGGGAAAGGGGGTTCATATCCTTGGGAGAAATTAATATCCTTAGGGGGAGATTTGAGACAAGAAAAAGAAGAAAATCTTATCTTCTGATCCTGAGGGGAAATAACAGAATATGGGAGAATCAAGAAACTGTATCCTATACTTGAAAGTAGTTGTCAGTAGAGGATTCCTCATCCAAGTGGGAAGAACAGAAAAGAATTGACTATTCCATTGATTATCTAAAGGGAGAAGAAGAAAAAGAAGGAGAACCACATTCTTAGGGGGAGAACATTATTTGAGCTATGTTCTGTGTTCTATTTGAAGACGTTCCCAGGAATATTGGTTCTTATGAAGCTCTGTTCATGAAAAGTTCTTTAAGTTCAAACTATGAAGGATTTTGAAGCAGAGAGAGCTCAAACAGACAGAAATGAAGATGATACAACTTGAATATCAGTTCAACGTCATAGGAACAAACATCTTTTGTTTCAGTTACACAAGAAATCTGGAAATGCAGAATCTGATCCAGAAAAACCCGTAGCATTATTTACAAGTCTCGGACGATTACTTTTTCTAGTTGTTAGTTGAGTTATCCTCTCTATGAGATTTGTTTGCTAAGTTTAACAATCAAATAGGGGGAGATTGTTGGAGATTACGAAGCTGTATAAATAATAATCGTGATAACTCAACACTAGAACAGGACAAGTAAATAATACTACGCTTACACAGAAATCAGGAAGAAATGAAGACAAGGCAAATATAGTGAATCAAGACATTAGAAGAAGTTTTGAAGTCTACTACAGGTCACTGATAGAAGTACATTAATATGTTCATGCCTCAATGAAGAATAATGGTTAAAGACTTTCAGAGTTTCAGAAGTGTTAAAGATTCAGTATAGAAGTGCCACAAGAAGATTTCAGTGTAAAAGCATTGATTGGAAATAGACAGTGTTCGAAGCATAGGAATCTAGAAAGGAAAAAGATAAAGGTTAAAGAAGACAGCTATAGTCTTGAAGTTATACTCACTGAAAGACGTTCATTATAATGTTCAAACGTCAGTGAAGAATAGAGAATGAAGTATTCAAGATTGTGGTAATAATGAAGACGTTGTCGAAGTACCAGAAAAGATTCCAATGAAATTACAGTGTCTATCAACAGTCAGTGTTTGAAGCATTGCAACAGTCCAAGGTTACTCAGCTGAAATAGAAAAGAAATCAAGGGAATTTAATTCAGTGTTAGTCGTTTGTGAACCAGAGCAGTGCACTAAGCGTCAGCACAACAAGAAGAGAATTACCTTGATTAATCAGAAGAAAATCAGTTGATCAAGCCAAGCCATGTAGAGTGTAGGCGTAACAAAGCATACCAAAGCTCATCAAATCACTAAGGGAAGGAGTTTGTGGCACCTGCACTAGGAACTTAGTGTGCAGGCGCAACAAAACTCTTCAAAGGCGCAAGGAAAAGTTTATTGTAGAATTAAAGTGGTTTGTGGCGCCTGCACTAGGAACTCAATGTGCAGGCGCAACAAAACATAAGGCGCAACAAAGTCTAAGTCAACAAACTTCCAAGGCAATTAGTGGTACCTCTACAGTGTAGTCACAGTGCAGGCGCAACAAACAATCATGGGCGCAAGGAAATAATTCTAAGGCAACTTGGTGGCGCCTCTACAGGGTAAGCAGTGTACAGGCACAACAAAGTTCAAGGGCGCAACAAAGTTCAAAGGTTCAACATGATAGTTAGTGGCTCCTACACACCATAAGAACTCTACAGGCGCAACAAATGACTTAGCATTGAGAAGCAAATCAATTTTAATTGATTTGAAAGTCTACACTATAATAATCAAAATGACTGGTTCTTTTTGATTCGTGGATTTGTGGAGACACACAGCCAACTAGAGAGATACAGAGAGATATTTTAGAAGCCGGAGAAGAAGATGTCACAGTGCCATATTCATACCTTCTTCACTGGAGTTTTACAAACTAACCGGTTAATTATGTTACAAATACATAGGGTTATTGTAAAACACTCTATGTTAGCTTGATTCCGTTAAGTACAAAACACAGTCAAATCTTGTATAGGGATTAAGCTGTATCTCTCTGTAGAAGCAAAGAACTCTGTTCTTTGGAAGCTAGTTATTCATTTAACTGGGTGTAGCAAAACCTCAGGGATTAATACGAAAGTAATATTCCCCGAAACCTGTCTCATTTAATTACTTGCTAATTTTCTAGATCTATACTGTTTATTCATATAAGAGAAAATTAGTAAATCAGCCTCCTAAACACTATACACCTTCTGAATCCGAACTCACTGAACGTACTCTAAATTATTTATCCGCAAAAGATTCGAAAGAATTTTTTAATTTAGTGAGTATAGTATTCAACCCCCCCTTCTACGATACTTCCGGGACCTAACACTTTTAAAACGCTCGGTAAGACTTTTTCTGCTCGGTAAGACTTTTCAAAAGTCTTGTCGAGACACATGGATAAAACCTTTTAAAAAGGTCTTACCGAGATAACTCGGTAAGACTTTTTGAAAAGGTCTTACTGAATTAATTCGGTAAGACTTTTCAAATGTCTTACTGATTTACTTCGGTAGGACTTTTTCAAAAGGTCTTACCGATTTAATTTGGTAAGACTTTTCAAATGTCTTACCGATTTAATTCGGTGAGACTTTGTAATTTATGCAGCAAGACTTTCTTTAATTATTAAATAAAATGCTCTTTTTAACTTAATTAATTTCATTAATTTTTCATTAAATAATTTATAAATTAAATTAATTCAAGGTGAATTAATTTAAGTAGATAAATTAAATAATTAATTAACTTTTAATAGTAGAATTAATTTAGTTTCTTCACTGCACAACCGCTGTAGATTTGACTTGAGTCTTCCTGTCTTCTGTCTTCTGTGAAAATTACTTGAGCTAGGTGAAAAATATTTATTAATTTAGTTGACACACAAATGTACTATCTGGTTCATTTGTGCCATACTAAATAAATATTCTTCACCTTTTAACTTTAAAAGCTGTGATCTCCTATCTTGTTCTCGCTTCTAGCTTTGCCTTCAATATTTCTTTTCATGGAATCTTTTTGTAGTAGGCACTTGGAATCTTCTGTATCTTCTGAACTCTTCTGAAATATTACTTCTCTATTTTTCGCCGACGCTTGAACATTTTAAGGAACTTCTTCCGGTGTAGAGTAGCAACTTCATTAAAATTCTTCTAACAATCTGTTTCTTTGTGTCTAGTTGACTTTCTTCGTCTTGATTCCTTCCTCAGTATTTATTACTTACTTCACTTTCTTATCTGAGTTGAGTTGTCATCCACTTATTACAAATAGGACTAGTCATATGACTTTCTCTATGTGACAAATTCTAGTAGTGATTCATACCTTCTACGAAAGGCTCAGTGATGAAGTGACAAATATTTCAGTCAGCACTCAGAAGGATGGTTGGTTAATGTATATCAATTTCTCTTCTCTTGGATCAAGGATTCTGTCAATAAGAAGCTTTGAAAATTTGAACATAGTGGAGTTGTATGTACTAATGAGGAAGGTCAATAAAGGGGTCACAAGGTGAATGAGCTAATGAGAAGCCGTATTCAAGAAAAGATGGATGAAATTGGTGTTGAAGCATTCTTGGATCCTCTAGTGGTAAAGTATTACAAGCAAACAACTCTACACAATTTGACGTTGACGGATGAAAGTTTAGATCGAATCCATCTTGAATTCATGAAGTTTGTAGAAGGGAGACTCAGATGCAAAGCAAAAAGAACCAAACAAGATCAAGATGCAGCTGAGTTGATCTACGCCTTCAGACTGAATAGAGAAATAGCCACATCAAAGACCTATCTCAAATAAACAAAAAGATATTACCTAAAACATGTGATCATTAGAAATGAAGATGGTATAGAAGGTCCTGAGATAGTCAAAGATTCAAATCCATGCATTAAACATGAAGACGGAAAAATGTGGTTTCTGTTCACAAAGAAGAGAGGTGGAAAGTCGCAAATTGAAATCAAAAACTTCATGGAGAATAACTCGAAGGCAATCAGAACTGTTGTGTCAAAGATAAAAAGATCAACCTGCAAAAATGATAAGCATGCCTTAGATGAAGCCATTAAAGCTCTAAAAACAAGGGAGATGTTGGAGACAGTAAATGATACTGATCGAGTAAAGGGATTCCCAAAAAAGGATCACTATATTCGTATTTTTTAAGAAAACATCCATAGAATTTGATGGGGTTGCTGGAATCAATAGCACTGCCTACCTTGAACAACTTCTCAAGAAACTTGAAGAACCTCCTCCAAAGAACACACTAGAGTTTGAAGCTCGAGACTTAGTAAAGTCAAGACTAGAAGCAAAGATGGAAGAGCTCAGAAAATGTCATCAAGACAATCAGTAAAAGAAGAAAGGAAGCTCAAGTCAAAAAAGCAGAAGATCATAGAATATCTGTTCAGGCTAGAGGAACAAAAAGCTTTGTACTTCTTTAGAATCAAGAAATCTGGAAATATATCAATTCAATCTAGAATGTAATTAATGTTATTTTCAGTCTTTCTGCACTTTACTTTTTCTTGTATTGTCCGTTGAGTTATCCTCTTACAGGATTTGTTTGTCGAACTCTAACAAACAAATAGAGGGAGATTGTAAAGCATGATGTAACGTAGTATGTAATAGAGTAACGATAACTCAACACAAAAAGAAAGAAAGATAAATAATATTAATGTGAAGCACAGGAATCCTCAAGGATAATCAAACAGGACACATAAATGCACTACTACAGGGAATTAAAGACTGAAGCCTTTGAAGTGTCAATGAAAGAAGTTCATTAATATGTTCAAGCCTTAGTGACGAATAAAAGATCAGAAGGTTTTTAGAATCAAGACAGTGAAGTAATGCAAGAATGATCATCAGGATTTCAATGGAAAGAAACAAAGGAACGGCTGAGGAAATGTTAACTGACATTTAAATGCAAGTGAAGAATATTCAATTCAGTGTTAGTCGTCTGTGAACCAGACCAGTGCATTAGGCGTCGGCACATCAAGAAAAGAATTATCTTTACAATGTCAAGGAATTAGTTAGCTGCAAGTGGAACCAATGACTGACAAAGAAATAAATACAGGACTCAAATCAGAAACTATTTCTAAAGTCAAATCAAGCTAAGTCAAGCCAAGTCAAAGTCAAATTCAAGACCAAGTCAATTTGAATGAAGTAAGTCTTAAAATTTGGCTAAGTGTTGAAGGCGCCATCAAGGTTTATATGTTCAAGCACCTTCAAACTCCAAACCCTCAATGCGCCACAAGGAATCCTCTAAAAGCGCCTTCAAGGAGTATAAGCTACAGGTGCCTCTAAAGTATTTCACCTCATGGTGCATCCAAGTCATTTGAGTGTAGGCGCCTCCAAGCTGTGACACAAGGCACCACCAAGCCTTCTCTAGAACTAGACGCCTTCAAGAACTGAGAAGCTGGCGCCACCAAGGTTTCACACTCTCAAGGCACCACCAAGATATATTTTCAAGGCGCCCCAAGTAGCAAAGCTTTAAGGTGCCTCCAAAGGCAACACTGCAAGCACCTTCAAGATTCTTTGTAAAGCCTACACTATAAATAGAACTCATTTATTACAGAATGAGTTCGAGAGTGCATCGTCTTCAATTCTATCAACAACCTACGAAGCTCCATTAAAGCCATAAACACTAACTGTATCTTACTGAAACAAATTGATTGTAAACTCATTATAGCTAATCATTTGATTAGAGTGTAGCACCTCCGGGATTTATTAATATACTAATATTTCTCCTAATTATTTGTGATTGTTTGTTTACCTATCTTCATATCTCAAGAGCACAAATACACAAATAGTAATCCGCGATTAAAAGTTAAAAACTACCTACATCATATTCAACCCCCCTTCTATGATGATTTGGGACCTAACACTAACTCGTCATTATACTTATCATGACTTGAAATGGTTAGGATTGAAAATAATATAATGAGCAAAGAACGCTCAGTAAGCATATTTAGGACGTGATATATAAATCACGATATCATAACCTTTCAAAGATAAGGAGAACAAATCATAAATGCAATTTTAATATTTATTATCGAAAGAAATAAGTCAACATATATGAATCAGGAAAACGTAATCACACAACACGACTGAGCGATCTTACGATCTTTTTGGTACCTGTTTCTTAACCTGGGATCCCAACATACCTATCTGAGCGCAATATAGCGGTCTGATACTTACTTATCTGTATTTTAGGATAACCTCGTATCGAGATACGAGTTCACCAACACAGTCACATATTCCATACTTTAGCCAGCGACTCAAACTAGCTGATACAAATCCAACAAAATTTAAACTCACATTAGCTAATGAACAATATTAGTTAATCGATAATAACTAAACAATGATAGCTAATTGAGAACCAAGAAAATATTCAACCTCGATAAACAATACAAAATAGGTAAATTCGAACCAAAACAATGGTATCCAATAAGAAACAACCGATAAAATGATTTCAAAGATAACTCGTTAGAAGGAATAAAGAATAAACTAAATATACTTACAATACACAACACTTAAAGTATTTGATTCTTCGTTATCTCCAGCGATGTGTATCCCTTTCGAACCTACTTATAAGATATTCAAACTAATCAATAAATACACCTCTTAATATTCATAAAAAAAACTTATTCGTGTAGTAATTAATATATTACGACCTAGTCATATACCAAATTATACCCTTTTATTCGTATCGGTTATTAAACACCACATACATGGCTCATTCTCGAAATAATTTCAAAATTAACTTTTCTCACATCAAATCACCCTAATTATATTTCATATATTATTCTAAACCTTATGTAAAATTATCATAATTTTTAAACATGCTTAAGTATTTATCCTCAAAATGACTCATTTTTAAATATTATTAAATACCTAAAATTAAATTAATTATTCAATAATTCAAAACCAAAATCTGATTCCACCATTAAATCTAAAAAATTATTTACTTAAACTTTCATATTTAAATCGTTTCCTAATTCTTTCATTTAAGGCTTCAAATAAATTAAATACTAATTTTAATAATCCAGCCAATCATGTGATGACATATCATCATCATCTCCACAAAACCAACCGGTTTCTCTCTTCTCGAAGTCAACCGCAATGGCCTAACTTTGACCAGCCATATCTCATTCATTCTTTATCCATTTTACATAATTCAAATATCCATTCCATGTATTGTTTTGCAAGGAATTCGAATATATAATTTATTTTATGATTAGAGATAAAATGACAGCCACACGAACTGATTTACAGAAACGTTTATAAAACAAAAATATGAATCTTTTACCATTCTTGAACTAGCAAACCCACTTAATTCATAAAGAAAGAGTTGATTGCTAGTTGTCCTCCTCCTTCTTTCTTTCCCTGATTTTCCTCCAAAACTAACACTCTTTTCTGTAAATATGACTCACCCATCTCTCTCTCTCTCATGTATATTTCTATGTATCTAAATATGTAGCAACGTGGCAGAGTTTTATGGCTTGAAAATATGACTAATCACTTACCTCGACACATGTGACCTAATTAAACTCAATACTTCCCACTTTCCAAAGTCTAACATATATTTTTCTATTTTTTCCCAATTAATACACCTTAGTAAAATAAAGCTAAAATTATTTATAAAATATTTAATAACTGAAATTTTTTTTACCAAGGTATTACAGCTCACCCTGAGGATGAGGGCTCGCCATGAGGAGGAGGGCTCATCAGGACTCGTCCTGAGGAGGAGGACTCATCCTGACATGAGGACTCGTTCTGCCATGTAGACTCGTCCTGACAATGAGAGCTCACGCTGAGGATGAGGGCTCGCCATTAGGACGAGGGCTCGCCTTGAGGAGGAGGACTCATCCGGACCATGAGAGCTCACCCTGAGGAGGAAGGTTCGCCCTGAGAAGGAGAACTCGTCCTGACATGAACACTCGTCCTGACATGAACACTCGTCCTGAGCATTAGGACTCGTCCTCACCATGAGGGCTCGTCCTAAGGAGGAGAACTCGCCCAGACCATGAGGTCGAGTGAGGGCACACCCTGAGGAGGAGGGCTCGTTTTAAGGAGGAAGACTCGTCCTGGCATGAAGACTCGTCCTAAGCATGAGGACTCGTCCTCACCATGAGGGCTCACTTGAGGATGAGGGCTCGCCCCGAGCATGTGGTCTCGCCCTCAGTCAGAGAGGATTATTTGTATATTATTGATACACGCTTGGAATGATATTTTCATATTATAACACTTGTGTACCATCTATGTGAAGGCTTGTTGATGAATCTCTACCTCTTAGGACGTGCCCTATATGGAAGGCGCGCCCAGGGAGGCGTAAGTTCGTGAATAACAAGGAAGAAGGCCTCTAAGGATTTGCCTGGATTGAAGAAGACCCTCCGGGGTAAAATTTTAATGAAGGCCATTCAGGGTTAATTATTGAAGACCCTTGCCCTGTACTCCATGAGTTGTCCTCGACGGGGAGGTATGTGATACTACTTGCCTCAACTTGGAGGATCCTTTCTGTTAGGAATCTACATGTAATTTGGTGATAACATTAATCTTAGAATCATAGAAATTTTATTTGATGTAACTGATCAATTGATATGAAAGTTATAAATATCAATTGATCAGGAAACCATTTATCAATTGAAGTGTTTATATTAATCAACTGATAATTTGGATTGTAGCATAGGTGTACTTAGTCTATTTCAATCGATAAGGTGTAAATCAATTGATATTATGCTTATCAATTGATGTTAGAATCGATTGATATAGGTCATCAACTGATGTATAACTTAGACTGTCAAATTTTAATTATTTGAAGACAGGAAAATTATACAAGTGAAGGATGATCAATTGATATTGAAGCATCAATGGATAGAAGATCAATCGAAGAAACCAAGTCAAGTATTGAAGACCATCAACTGATGTGAAGACCCATTGATTGATACATCGATTGATAACATTTATCAATCGATATGTTATCAATTATCAATTGATGGATAAAAAGATCAATCGAAGTAAAATACCAGTTGATGGATAAAGAGGAGGATCAATTGATATGTTTAACAACAAATTATCAATTGATTGTGACAACACACAAGGACAATCAGTTGAAGATCCAAAAGACAAAAGCACACGTATGGAAGACAGCCTAGTATGGCTGTGAAGACTCAATCAGTAGCTGTCTTTCAAACCTTTTTCGAAAATGGAAAAAGGTAACAGGAAGGTAGGTAGAAACAATCCTAGAATAGGAATTGTAAAAAGCACACTTGTGATATATAAACAAGTGTGGTAGCATTGTTAGAAAATAGACAAGTTAGACAATATCTCTTAATCAACTAATAAGCTGTTGAGCACTTTGTAAGATCAGTTGATTTATTTTCTAACATTATAAAAACGAAGCTAGGTTTCTTTTAACCTAGGAACATTGAGCAAAAATATATACTGATGGAAAAATCAATCCATCAGTAATTTTAAATCTCTTTGTTCATGTTTAAATTTCTGTTTAAAATTGTTCAAACTAATTTCCTCTTATTCGAACTCTTTAATCAACAAATATTATAAGATCCAAAAAGTTTTAATATTTGTATTCAACCCCCCTTCTACAAATATTGACTTAGTTCAAGTGAATAACAATTGGTATTAGAGCAGGCTTTCAACATACAGAAAGTTTAAAGATCAAGAACAATCACTATGGGTCAAAAAGATTCAGGTGTGAAGATTCCAGTTTTAGAGAAAGATGAATATTTTCCATGGAAAGTTAAAATGCACCTGCATCTACTTTCTCTTGATCCTTCCTATGTTAACTGCATAGAAAAGGGTCCTCATGTTCCCATGAAGATAGTCACAGGTGTAAACCCTGATGGAACTCCTGCAATTGACAAGCTTGTTCCAAAACTCATCTCTGAGTTCACAGAAGAGGATGAAAAGGAAGTTCTTAAAGACAAGAAGGCCATGAACATTTTGTTTAATGGTCTAGACAAAGAGATGTTTGATAATGTGATAAACGGTACTTCATCAAAAGAAGTATGGGATACTCTTCAAACACTGTGTGAAGGAACTGAGCAAGTAAAGAAAAACAAGATGCAACTCTTGATTCAAAAATATGAATCATTTCATTTCAAGAGTGGAGAATCTATCAATGATACCTATAGCAGATTTCATAAGTTGCTGAATGGACTAAAGCTATATGGTAGGGTTTATGCAACAGAGGATACAAATTTAAAATTTCTCAGATCTCTTCCAAAGGAATGGAAACCAATGATTGTTTCCATTAGCAATCTCAGGACTTCAAGGACTATACTCTTGAGAAACTTTATGATATTCTCAAAACATATGAGTTAGAAATCCAACAAGATGAGGAGATTGAGAAGAGTCAAAAAAAGGAGAAAACTGTGGCTTTAATAGTCAAGGGAAGTGAAGAGAAGAAGGAAAGTGGCTGTGTAGAAGATTCTGTCATGGTGGCCAGTGATGCTGTTGAAGAATCATTCAAGGGAAAAGGAAAAGGCAAGTGTGAAGACAATGAAACATGCTCTCAGGATGATTTGGATGAGATTGATGAGCACCTTGCATTTTTGTCAAGAAAATTTTCAAAGCTAAAATTCAAGAGGAATCCAAATGCTCAAAGGCCTGGATCCCAGTTTAGAAGTAACAATCAAAACAAAAATTTAGTTGATAGATCTAAATTCAAGTGCTTTAACTGTGGATTGGCTGGTCATTTCTCAAATGAGTGCAGAAAGCCAAAGCAAGAAAAGGCAAAGTCATATAATGATATTGATTATAAAAAGAAATACTTTGACCTTTTAAAATAAAAAGAAAAGGCTTTTGTATCTGAGGAGAAAGACTGGGCTGCTGAGGATAGTGATTCTGAAGAGTTCATCAATCTAGCTCTAATGGCCAACCATGAAGATGAAGAAGCTAGTTCATCATCAAATCAGGTACTAGCTACCAACTTTTCTGAGCTAACAACTGATGAATGCAATAGTACTATTTGTTGGGTTCCGAGGCATAAAACGCAGCGGATTAAACGTAAATATAACGAAAATTTCGGAACCCTAAACGCAGGATCATGTATAAGCGGACTGATTATTGTGAAACGGAATCATACCTTTACTTGGTCTTGACTTTCACAAACTCAACGGAGATCCTAGCTTTCACGACTTGTGTCTTCCTCTCGAAAACACCTCTATGGTATCCACACGAGCACCTTCAAGAACGTCTCACGATCTTGATTACGGAATGGATGTACTAGCCTCCTTTGATGATTTCGAATTCTGCCTTTTCTCTCTGCCTTTGCTGCTGCTAGGGTTTTGTTTTTCTCAAAAACGTCTCCTTATTAACCCTACATTATCTATTTATAATGGTTGGTTAATAGGCCCATAATAGCAACCCATAACAGCAAAGCCTAACCCATGTAGGTTTAGGATTAAATAATAAAACTGAATTTTATTATTTAATTAATAACTAAGTCACACTTAATTATTAATGGCAGAATTCAAATTCGAATTTATATTATTTCAATTAATTAAGTCTCACTTAATTAATATAATAAAATTCAAATAATCATCAATTAATTTAAATCTATAATTTAAATTAATTATTCCTTTAAGTACTCTATGTGTGTGACCCTATAGGCTATTATTTATTTAGCAATAATTTTATTCTCCAATAAAATTATAAACAATGAGCGGTATCTAGTAATACATCATTGCTACCCAATTAAATAATAATTAAATCGTGATTCGATAAAACCTTTCATGATTAATGTTTCAGTATAATATAATCCCTTTAACCATATATATTATAGATTAAACTCGAGGCATGTATTTAGTCATCCTCTTCAACATTTAATCCAGGTTTACTTGATCCATGAGTAGACTATGAAAACAAATCATTATTTGAGCACGGCCATGCATTTTATAGTCTCACTCAATCAAGAGGCCAATAATATCTCTCCTAATTATAGGAGGGTTAAATCTTTTATCTATCATTCATATTTCTCATACGACTCATGATATACCCGATGTCCACTTTTATCATCACCCGGTCAAAGGTAACTTTTAATGTAGTCAAAGTATATTAATCCTCGTATAGAAATATAATGATCTCAAGTCAAAGGATCATTACACCATTATCACTGTGAGTCTTTCTTATGACTTTATTAAACATGAAGAATCTCACTGTGGGTCTGTCCAGTATCATGTACTCCTACATGTACCTATGTATTGATTTTAGTATCCCCATACTTATAACCAATGAGATGTGGTTATCAGTCAAACAACATACTAGTCTATTTATGTATTATTATTGTCCTATAATAATAATACTCGACTAGGGACATTTAAGAATATGATATATTATATAATCTCAAGTTCAAGTCATGTACTAAACTATACAATGTGTATCATGATTCTAAGGACATTTATTATGCTAACAAATATATCGCAGTAATTAAAGTCATAATAAAGACGTTTATTGAATAATCAATTGACATAAAGGTTTATCAAAATAAACATTATATTGCCTCTAGGGCACCTACACCAACACTATTAATGAAATGTCAAATGAATTGTACAATTTGCTTGTCACCTTAAAATCTCTAAACAAAGAAAACCTCAAGTTGAAGAACACCATTGATGTCCTAATTGAGAGGAATGTTTTTCTTGAAAATGAACTTGTTTGTTTAGATAGATTCAAGCAGGAAAGTAAAAATGCTAGAAATGAACTAGTGAACAGTTTGAAAAGAGAAGAAGTGTTGAAAGAACAATTGGCTGAAGAAATTGAAACCATTAAAAATGGAATAGGTCTGCTAAAACTGCCAAACAAATTATTGATGTTCAGAGATTAGATGTTCTAGGAGAATCCCCTAAACTAACAGGCAAGCCATTGGCTGATACTTCAATGGATAAAGATCAATCGACTGCTAATCCCTCATCAACTGATAAGGATTATCAATCGATTGATGCTGAATCAACTGATAAGCATCCATCGACAAGTAAATCATCATTGGCTAATAAGAAGAACAAATTTAGCACTCCTATCAAGTTTGTTAAGGAAACCAAAAATCAAGTTGAGGCTGAGGTTGAGAAGATGAACATAGGTAGCTTATCTAAGAAGCAATTGAAAGCAAAATTAGAAAAGTTAGTACCTGTGAAAGTTGTCTAACCTAAGTCTAAGAAAAAGAAAAAGAATAGGAATGGAAAAGTAGGCATTAATAAGCACAATAACTATACTCCTGATATGTATGCTCCAAGAAAGGTTTGTGCTAAATGTGGTAGTGTAAATCATTTGTCTATGCAATGCAAGAAAGAAAAGGACACAAATGATTCAAACACACATGCCATGTCTGCAAATGCGATGCTTACCAATCCTATGCTCATGAATGCCATGTCTTCTAATTTAGTTGCACCTAATGTTCATATGCCTTATGCACAATTTCCATTAATGTATAATCCATTCTTTGCATATTCTAATATGAACATGCCTGGTATGCCTTGGAGAATGCCTATTGTATACAATGAAATGCATGAAGATTCTGCCATGAGTTCCAAGGTGTCTAAGCCCCAAAAGCCAACTCCAAGAGTTAAAGTGGATTTAAACCCACCAAAACAAAAGGAACCAAAGTTGGCAACCAAGGCTCAGGCAGTAACTAATAAGAAAGGACCCAAGGCATCTTGGGTACCAAAAGCAACTTGATTGTTTTAATTGTGTGCAGGGAAACAGGAAAAGAAATCTTTGGTATCTGGATAGTGGATGTTCTAGGCACATGACTGGAGATTTGTCCCTGCTCACAAAGTTTGTGGAAAAGGCTGGCCCAGAAGTTACTTTTGGAGATAACAGCAAAGGTTTTACTCTGGGATATGGCTCAATTGCAAAAGATAATGTTATCATTGAACCTGTAGCATTAGTTGATGGATTGAAGCACAATTTGCTCAGCATTAGTCAACTGTGTGATAATGGAAATGGTGTGTGGTTTACAACTGGATCATGCATTATAGCCAACAAAGAAAATGGTGAAATTCTATTAACTGGTGAAAGAAAAGGAAATGTCTATGTGGCTGATTTTCTCTCTGTAAAGGCAGATGCAATGACATGTCTTCTAAGCAAAGCCAATACAGATGAAAGTTAGATTTGGCACAAGAAGCTAGCCCATTTGAATTTCAAAGCCATGAATCAATTGGTTAGAAAGAATCTGGTTAGAGGCATTCCACAGATGGAATTCACCAAGGATGGACTTTGTGATGCCTGTCAAAAGGGAAAACAAAGGAAAGCATCATTCAAGTCAAAGTCTGAATCATCAATTGATAAGCCTTTAGAGCTATTGCACATGGACTTATTTGATCCAGTCAATATCATGTCAATTGCCAAAAAGAAATATGCATTAGTCATTGTGGATGACTTTACAAGATTTTCATGGGTATATTTCTTACACTCTAAGGATGAGGCAAACAAATTAATTATCAATCATGTGAAGAATGTTGACAATGGCACTGAATGGAAGATCAAGAAAATAAGAAGTGATAATGGTACTGAATTCAAGAATGTCAGAATGAAAGAATTCTGTGAAGAAAAAGGTATCACTCATCATTTCTCTGCTCCAAGGACTCCACGGAAAAATGGAGTAGTTGAAAGGAAAAATAGGACCTTGATTGAAGCTGCTAGAACTATGTTAGAAGAAGCAAAACTTCCTACATATTTCTGGGCAGAAACAATTAATACTGCTTTCTACATTCAAAATATTTCCATTGTCAATCAAGCTCGAGGCAAAACACCATATCAGTTGATGAAGAAAGACAAGAAGCCAACTGTTAACTTCCTTCATGTCTTTGGCTGCAAATGCTTTGTACTGAGAAATCAAGGTGAAAATCTAGGAAAATTTGAAGCCAAGGCTGATGAAGCTATATTTGTTGGATATGGAATAACAACCAAAGCTTACAGAGTCTACAACCTTAAATTGCACATTGTTATGGAATCTATGCATGTAGTCTTTTATGATAAGAAGATTCAAGGGTTGTTTGATGAAGGATTTCATGACCTATTGCATTTTGAAAATGAATCTACCAGCATTAATGAAGATAGTGATGAGGATGTAGAAATTTCAAATATTCAAGTTCCAAGAACCTTCCCATCAATTGATGTCAATGCATCAACAGATAACTTATCAGTTGACAATCATCAATCGACTGATAATACATCAATTGATAATCATTCGATGGATAACAACTCTGCTCAACAATCTTCAAGTAGAGTGTCCATCTCAGGGGAGGGTTCTCAAATGACCAAACACATCACAATGATCATAACAATCCCAATGATCATGAAGCATCATCTTCAAGGTCAAATTTACCATCACAGAGGAAATGGACTAAAAGCCATCCCTTTGAATTAATTATTGGAGATGCAAATGATGGTGTCAAAACTAGAAGAGCAACTCAAAATGAATGCTTGTATAGTAGCTTCCTGTCTCAAGAAGAACCAAAAAGGATTGAAGAAGCCTTGAATGATCCTGATTGGATAATTGCTATGCAAGAGGAGTTGAATCAGTTTGAAAGAAACAAGGTATGGAAGCTGATACCCAAACCAAAGAACAAGTTTGTCATTGGTACAAAATGGGTGTTCAGAAACAAAATGGATGAATCTTGTACTGTGACAAGAAATAAAGCAAGATTAGTGGCAAAGGACTATTCATAAGAAGAAGGTATAGATTTTGATGAAACATTTGCACCAGTTGCAAGGTTGGAAGCAATCAGAATCTTTCTAGCATATGTTGCTCATGCTAATTTCAAGGTGTATCAGATGGATGTGAAAAGTGTTTTTCTCAATGGAGAACTAGAAGAAGAAGTGTATGTAGAACAACCTCCTGGTTTTATTGATCATGTTCATCCTGGATTTGTATACTATCTTCTCAAAGCACTATATGGTTTGAAGCAAGCACCTAGAGCCTGGTATGACACACTATCTAAATTCTTGATTGAGAATCATTTTTCAAGAGGTACTGTTGATAAAACTCTCTTTCATAGAAATGTCAATGGTTCTAGTATACTTGTTCAAATCTATGTAGATGATATTATATTTGGCTCAACTAATGAAAAACTTTGTCAAAAATTTGCTAAGTTGATGCAGAGTAAATATGAAATGAGCATGATGGGAGAACTTACCTATTTTCTTGGTTTGCAAGTCAAACAAGTTAAAAATGGTATTTTCATAAATTAAACTAAATACATTTCTGACTTATTAAAGAAATTTGATTTAAATGAATGTTCTTCTGCAAAATCTCCCATGGCCACTGCAACTAAACTTGAATTGAATACTAAGGAAGCTAAAGTGGACATTTCAAGTTATAGAGGCATGGTTGGCTCATTACTTTATTTAACTGCAAGTAGGCCAGACATAATGTTTGCTACATGTCTTTGTGCTAGGTTTCAGGCTGATTGTTAGTGGACACAAAGTCCACTATATACGTTCCGACTCGGCTTAAATTGATCGCTTGTGCCCAAGTATGTAGTGTCTTTTGATGTGTTTTATGTCTTTGGTGTGCAGATTGTCGTTCGAAGCAGGTTTGAGGATTAATTTCATAAGTTGGTGGTATATGAGCTGGGATTTAAAATAAGGGGAGTCAAGGCTTCCGTCGAGGTCAAGAAAGGGCAAGACGAGTCGCGAAAAGAGCAAGAAGACAAAAAATCAGACTGTTGGGCAGAAGCTGCAGGCGCGCCCGCGCCTCTCCAAGCGCGCCCGCGCTGCAGCAAGGGAGACACGCGCGCACGCGCTCTATCAGGCGCGCCCGCGCCCCAGTCGAAGCTGAATTAGTTATTTTGCAGTTTGGTTAGCTTTTTAAGGCCCAGCAGAAGCAAGCCCATAGATTTTTGGTTTTTTTTATTTAACCTAGTAAAAAAACATTAGGAGGCAGAGGAGAAACTGAGATTCTCTCACAGTATAGAAGGGCAATAGTGGAAGGAGAAATTGAAGATGCTAATCAAAGGAGAATTGCTAGCTATATGAGGGAGTCATTGAAAATCCAAAAGATGACAGTAACAGGAATGAAAAGAGAATTGGATATAATCAAGGATTCTATCACTACAAGTAAGGATGCTTTGGAGAGAAGGTTGGATGAGAAGCTCCCAGCTAATACCATGGGTCAAATCAAGGACAAGCTTTTCAAGGAATCAAAGCATTTTACAACTCTGGAAGCTAGAGTGGGGTCTCTAGAAAAGAAGATGGATGATATCATTCGAGGCCAAAGTCTACATGCATCCATTCTTCAAAAATTTCTTGACAGAATGCCACCACCTCCTCCAATTGATGATAACAAAAAGGGGAAGAGTTCAAAGAAGGATGATGGTGGTGGTGGTGATGGGAAAGGCACTAGTGGTGGTGCTACTGGGTCTGGAAAGGACAAATCAAGTGGTATTGGTGGTTCTACAGTAGAAAAGGGGAGTAGCAAGGACAATCAATCTTCAAAGTCATCCAAGCCTCCCAAAGATGACTTAGATCAGAAAAAGAAGGTTGTAAGTGATTTGGAAGCTAGAAGAATTTCTAGGGAAAGAGAAACACAGTCAATGATTGAGAGAGAAAGGAAAAGAATTGAGCATTTAAAGAAAAGCACTGAGTTGGTGACAGAGACAGCAGAAAAAGGTTACTTGGATGAGTTCATTGCTCAAACAAGAAGAGTTAATGAAGAAGCACAAAAGGCTGCCAAAGAAAGTAACTTATATGCAGAAGCCTTTCTATCAATTGATCAGGAAGCCCTTAAAGAAAAGAGGAAGGGTAAAGCCATTAGGTAAGAAAAGGAAAGAGCCAGTTGGCCAGAAGCTTCTTCAAGGAGCCATTTCATCTGAAATGTCAGATGCTGCAAAAAGGGAGAAGGAGGATGAAGAAGTTGCAAGGCAGGTGTAAATGGAATGGAATAAGGAAGATCAATTAGTGGAGCAACCACTGAGAAATAAGAGAAGAATAGCCATGGCTAAGAAAAAGACAATTTCTTCTAAAGAAACAATGGTTCAAGAAAACCTCCAAGTTATACAAGAAGAGATCAAGGAGGAGATCACCATTCAAGGATTTAATTTGAAAGGAATTCCAGTGATTAATGAAAAAGGATTGATTGGAGTCAGGACTCATCCTGCAACCTCTAACCAAGAAGAATCAATGAGGTTGGAGTATGAAAATGGAGTGACAATCATCTACTCATTGAAGGTGATAATGAAGCAGAGCTACAATGTTTTGAAGACCATTCTCCCTCTACTCAACAGAAAATACAAGCTCAACATAACAATTGCTCAAGAAATCCAACAACAAATTTCAAGGCTAAGGAGATCAAAGGCAGAAGCTGAACCTGACTCACCTCTGAAGCTATGGAACTCTCAAGTCAAAAAGGTAGTGTTGGAGCCCAAGTATGCAATGATGTTTACAGATATGGAAGGCAACACAAAGTACTTTGATGTCTGCAAATATCTGCACAAGATCACAGATGAAGAAATTCATTACCTTTTGGGGCAACTAAGAGAAACTGACAGAGATGAAGAAATTTTGAGGAATTCTTTCATATGGCAACTAAAGGAGAATGCTGAGAAGAGAAGGAAGAGAAGCTAATTGGATTATGAAGATGGTGAAGACATTAAAGCAGCTTGCAGGAGTTTACTCATCAAACTGGTACTTTCAAAACTTAAAAGTGCTATTTAAATTTCTTAATTCTATCTGAATGAAAATAATTAGGAGTTTTGTTATCATCAAGTAGATTTATGCCTGTTCATGGCTCAGACACAAATAGGGGGAGATTGTTAGGAATCTACATGTAATTTGATGATAACATTAATCTTAGAATCATAGAAATTTTAATTGATGTAACTGATCAATTGATATGAAAGTTATAAATATCAATTGATCAGGAAACCATTTATCAGTTGAAGTGTTTATATTAATCAACTGATAATTTGGATTGTAGCATAGGTTTACTTAGTCTATTTCAATCGATAAGGTGTAAATCAATTGATATTATGCTTATCAATTGATGTTAGAATCGATTGATATAGGTCATCAACTGATATATAACTTAGACTGTCAAATTGTAATTATTTGAAGACAGGAAAATTATACATGTGAAGGATGATCAATTGATATTGAAGCATCAATGGATAGAAGATCAATCGAAGAAACCAAGTCAAGTATTAAAGACCATCAACTGATGTGAAGACCCATCGATTGATACATCGATTGATAACATTTATCAATCGATATGTTATCAATTATCAATTGATGGATAAAAAGATCAATCGAAGTAAAATACCAGTTGATGGATAAAGAGGAGGATCAATTGATATGCTTAACAGCAAATTATCAATTGATTGTGACAACACACAAGGACAATCAGTTGAAGATCCAAAGGACAAAAGCACACGTATGGAAGACAGCCTAGTATGGCTGTGAAGACTCAATCAGTAGCTGTCTTTCAAACCTTTTTCTAAAATGGAAAAAGGTAACAGGAAGGTAGGTAGAAACAATCCTAGAATAGGAATTGTAAAAAGCACACTTGTGATATATAAACAAGTGTGGTAGCATTGTTAGAAAATAGACAAGTTAGACAATATCTCGTAATCAACTGATAAGCTGTTGAACACTCTGTAAGATCAGTTGATTTATTTTCTAACATTGTAAAAACGAAGCTAGGTTTCTTTTAACCTAGGAACATTGAGCAAAAATATACACTGATGGAAAAATCAATCCATCAGTAATTTTAAATCTCTTTGTTCATGTTTAAATTTCTGTTTAAAATTGTTCAAACTAATTTCCTCTTATTCGAACTCTTCAATCAACAAATATTAAAAGATCAAAAAAGTTTTAATATTTGTATTCAACCCCCCCTTCTACAAATATTGACTTAGTTCAAGTGAATAACACTTTCTTTATACTCAGGTGGGTTTCCCCCGACTGAGAGCTTAAGACGCGTCCTGCATTTGGGGTATATCTAGTACTAGGCTCCAGTCAAGGGAAAATAGCTGTAGTGGACCGACTAGAGCCCATGGTTTCCAAGTCAACGTCGGGTTCATGAAGTCCTTGGGTCTTATACTTGGTTAGGACTATCTAAACAAGTGTCAATTTAGAGACCTTTTCCATGTAGGCTTCGTCTTCGACTTCCATTAGGAAACCTATTCCTAATGGAATTCTACTTCAGAAAGAAATATGTGGGCTTGATCCCCTATAAATAGGGGTACGTAGGTACATTGTTAGGGGTTGGAAGTTGGGGAGCTCAAAGAGAACAACTGAAAATCTTAGCAATCTCAGCCCCCAATATTCATCACCACCATACTTCGGCTACTTTTCTGTTCAGCTCACCTTTGATAGATCTTATTCCGGAAGGTAACCTCAAATTTTATTGATTACCAGATTTCTCCATCAACATCGAAGTTGTTTAACATGTTGAGTCGTTGAAGATACTTCAGGGTCATAATGGTGAAATCACAATACTTCACTTTATGGTTATTAACGAAAGGTGATATTAATTTTTTGTGTTCAGTTGCATTGGTATACATTTCATATATGTTTACTCAGATAGGGTTTACATTAACGTGCAATCATTCGTTTAAAATTTGTGTGTTTGGAGAATAAGCAAAATACACGAGTGCACAGTTTGAAATAAATTTAAAAACGTATATTTTTCGTGATTATATCGTTATTTATTTTCTTTTATTCTGTTTTTATATGAGTCATTATTAGTATAGAATTTGAAAATAAATTTTTTTTATTCGTTCTATTTTCTGACTAGAAAAGTTAATACTATGAGGTAGCAGTAAGTTAATAAATTGAGTTCGTTTTATATGTACATGAGGATGAATTTTGAAATTCACGAGTTCATAAATTAATTTGCACGTTTCAATTAATGGAATTTCGATTTGATGCTAGAATGACATGAAAAGCCTACTAAGTAGTTGTACGGCATTGTTGGAATTCTGTCTAGATGTTTTTAAGATAATGTTTTTAGTACTTAATTCATAAAATTTAGTAGCTTATGATCTTCCGTTGAATAATTTATTTAGGATTAAGGGCTCTTTGAGAAGAATTTTTATTTATGATGATTTTAGATTTAATATTTCAATCAATAGTTATGTTAAGATTTATGGTTTAGTTATTATTGATTTCTTTTTTCCGTAAAATAATACAACTATAATTTTTTTATTGATTTTTATACACTTATCTTGATGTGGTGGTGTGGATCCGTCAGAGTCCTCGTGACTTGCATTATTAATAGTCATCAGTCGGTATAGGAAGATAATTATATTCGAAAGGATGTAATGATTTCAACACTCACTCTCACACTCAGCGTCATGAATTGGCTGTCTTCATTTTCGTACAAGAATTTCTCCCGGATTATTATACTTTTCTAGAATTTACATGCCCTCTTCATACATAGTATACTTACACGTGACTCATGTGCTACAATAACACATGTGTGTGTGTGAATCAGAGTATAACAAGATAAACTTTACATTGACAACAACTTGTACCGTATACTCGCACTTTTAAGTTTAAATATAAGTGGAGTATCTATTCCAAGGTTTCGTAAAATAATTTTTCAATTTATGAATTATTTTATCAAATAAATCAAACCATTTTTTTTTACGAACACTCAAGATTTATTCTCTGTGTTAACCTGTTATAATTCTAATCACAGCTTGACTTTTCTTTCACCAACTGTGAGTCTGTAATACCGAGCTCTCTCTACTCACTGTAAGCTTTCTTTGTACTGGCACTGGTATTTTTATATGTGTTCTTGTATGTTTTTCTGAATAGCTTTTATTTATATTCTTGAAATTGAACTGTACTTTTTGCCCTTAAGGATATGCTTATTTTTTGGAATTTTTATTACCCATGAATAATTTCTTTTAATTGTTTTCATCCATTATCTGCTAATATTGTATGGGTTGATTCTATATTTCTATCTTGAAGATGCTTTAATTTTCAACCACGTGTGAAAAAAGTTTTAATGACATGTAAAATGGTACGGAACGAGCATGATTTATTAGATACCTAAATTAAGTAGGTAGGTTTGTAAGTTCTGCAAATTACTCTGTTGATCCATTTTTTTGTGATTATCTAATTTTATGTCGGTTTACTTGTTAATATTATTCGTGAGAGTTACTGCTAAGATTGAAGCATTTCTGTAGTTAGGAAAAGAATAAATAATGCATTTCTGAGTTGTTTGGCATATATTTTTTTTAGTAGGGTGAAATCTGGGATTTATGCTCAGAAATTTGCCATGAGAATATTTTGGGCGTTGATGTTATGTTTACTGTACAATGGATATCATTCTAGTGGAGCTGATGTTAGAAAAAGGCCCGAAGTTGTGAACATTGGGTCAATCTTTATATTTAACTCTGTGATTGGAAAAGTTGCAAAAGTTGCTGTACAAGCTGCAGTTGAAGATGTGAATTCTAGTCCAGATATTCTTCAAGGCACCAAGCTGAAGCTCACGATGCATGATTCAAATGCTAGCGGGTTTTTGGGCATTACTGATGGTAAACAGTTTCTATCGTCTAGTGTTTACTATATATACAACTTCATGAGTTTTTAATGTAGATATATATTGTTTGGATGGATTTTGATTTTCTCATTGGTTATAATAGCTTTACAGTTTATGGAGGGTGATACTGTGGCCATAATTGGACCACAATCTTCAGTCTTGGCTCATGTGGTTTCACATGTGGCTAATGAGTTTAAGATTCCTCTATTGTCTTTCTCAGCAACAGATCCCACCCTTTCTTCGCTTCAGTACCCTTTCTTCATTAGAACAACACAGAGTGATCTGTACCAGATGGCTGCAATATCAGATGTTATTAGCTTTTATGGTTGGAGGAAGGTCATTGCAATTTATATTGATGATGATTATGGAAGGAATGGAATAGCTGCACTGGCAGATGAACTGGCTAGAAGACGCTGTGAGATTTCGTACAAAGTACCTTTAGAGACTAAATCAACCCGAGCTGACATCAAAGATGTCTTGGTCAAGGTGGCTTTAATGGAGGCTCGGATTTATGTTGTTCATACTGACTCTGGACAGGGTCTAGATGTTTTTGCCGTTGCACAATCTCTTGGGATGACGAACAGTGGATCTGTGTGGTTTGCTACGAATTGGTTATCCACTCTCTTGGATACGAGTGGTCCTCTCTCCTCAGAGGCATCAAATAGCGTCCAAGGTGTCATCACGATGCGCATGTACACACCAAATTCAGAAAATAAGAGAAACTTTGTTTCTAGGTGGAGCAATTTAACTAAAATGGACAGTAAGAGTCCTGTTGGGTTGAGTACTTATGGTCTGTATGCCTATGACACTGTTTGGATGCTTGCTCATTCTCTCGATAAATTTTTCAACCGAGGTGGAAATATATCATTTTCCAATGATTCAAGATTAAATGAACTAGGTGGAGACAGTTTGCGTCTTGATGCTATGACTATCTTCAATGGAGGAGACTCATTACTAGAGAGCATTTTACAACTTAATATGACAGGTATCACAGGACCAATAAAGTTTACACAAGATAAAGACATAATCAACCCTGCCTATGAAGTAATTAATGTGATTGGAACGGGAATAAGAAGAATCGGATATTGGTCAAACTACTCCGGCTTATCAGTTGTACGTCCTGAAACACTCTACATGAAGCCACCAAACTATTCATCATCATCTCAACAACTATTTAGTGTAGTTTGGCCTGGGCAAACAACAAGTAAGCCCCGGGGATGGGTTTTTCCACAGAATGGGAAACAATTACGAATCGCAGTTGCAAACAGAGCCAGCTTTCATGAATTTGTTGCCCAAGATCCGGGAACCAATATGTTCAAAGGTTACTGTATTGATGTTTTCAATGCTGCCATGAACTTGTTGCCATATGCTGTTCCTCATCAGTTAATTGCATTTGGTGATGGTCATAAGAATCCAAATGGAACTGAGCTCATACACTTGATCACTTCAAATGTGAGAAAAATATAACAATTGTATTATAAGTTATTATTTTGTTTGTGAGTTTAAAGTTCAAAGAAACAGAAATGGAAGGCATGTAAGAGAGAATGATGTTCGGTGATTTTGATTCTTTTAGAGGGAAGACTATAATTGATAGAGAAATATGTTATTAGAGTTGAAAAGTCGTATAAGGCCAAACCCACCTGCTAATGTGAATAAATTACCTGCGATTGGCCAAAATATGATTTTCTTCAAATCCGATTTAAAAGAGTTGAAGTTTCAATCTGCATTTTAAAAAGAAAAAAATATTTCTTGTCTAGATTTTGACCTTTTTGTTGTTTGCTATACATCCGAACTCACAGATAGGGCAAGTTTCAGTTACAACTTATTAAGGTAGTGTGAATTTTTCCGGTTTTTTGACTAATTTCCTATGCAGGTTTATGATGCTGCAGTAGGCGACATTGCTATTACCACCACACGGACAAGAATGGCTGATTTCACACAACCATATATCGAGTCTGGGCTGGTTGTTGTAGCACCAGTTAAGAAGTCAAATACCAGTACTTGGGCTTTTCTAAGGCCATTTACTCGTCAGATGTGGTTTGTCACTGCAATATCTTTCCTGGTTGTGGGAGCAGTTGTTTGGATCTTGGAACATAGAATAAATGATGATTTTCGCGGTCCTCCAAGACAGCAATGCGTGACTATTTTATGGTAATGTTCGTGTGAAATACTTGATATATAATATAAAGAAGTTGAGAACCGGACGAAAATTTTACTTTGTGCAAATTATGACATTATGCTCATTTATCTCAGCAGCATATTTTTAGTCTTGTAGAAAAATGTAATTTATTTGAAACGAATATATCTGAATTTTATGTAAGCACAGGTTCTTCTAGCTTGATAATCTGTTAAAAAAAATTAAATGTAGGCCATTTCTGTTTTTAAATGCCTCACCAGAGCATTGCATTGGAATTCTTTTCATGTTTCTTGTGTGCTTATTTATGCTTTTATGTTTCAGGTTTAGCTTTTCAACCATGTTTTATTCACATAGTAAGTATTCATGAATAATAAACTCAATCTTTCTGCTCTTTTAACAAAAAAATAAGCCCCCACCTATACTTGCTGGGTTTTTTGCAGGAGAAAATACAGTCAGCACCCTTGGACGGCTTATACTTGTCATATGGCTGTTTGTGGTTCTAATAATCAACTCCAGCTATACCGCAAGTCTCACCTCAATCCTGACAGTGGAGAAGCTTTCATCTCCAATTAAAGGAATACAAACTTTAGTAATGAATGACGACCCTATCGGTTATCAACAGGGTTCATTTTCTCGAAATTATTTGATTAATCAGCTAGGCATCAATAAGTCGAGACTTAAACCTCTAACAACTCCTGATCAATATGTTGAAGCACTAAAGCGTGGTCCCGAGAATGGTGGTGTTGCTGCAATCGTTGATGAACGAGCATATGCAGAAGTTTTCCTTGCATCCCATTGTGAATTCAGTATAGTTGGTCAAGAGTTCACCAGAACTGGCTGGGGATTTGTAAGTAATTTTTGGCAACACCACTTGGTTTTTCTGCACATACATGCTTTCTAGGGTTCAGTTGTTCAATTCTAAGTAAGTTATTGCAGGTTTTTATATGGATGCTAATGACAACTAATAGGAAAATGCCAGAGACTGACTTTTACTATTTACTCAAGAAGTTTACCTTCTTACGGGGTCTTATGTTATGGAGAAAACAATAACTGTTGGTAACAAATTTGTTCACTTATAATAGTTTTGAGAATGAGGCCTTCTAGTTTGCTCAATTTAGACCCTTCTAAATATTTTACAAGAAATTCCATCTCCGGGTTAGGGAAAAAAATGAAGTGCCTATTACAGGAAGTGTATCTGTATATCTAAATGTCTACATAAATCTATTAATGCTTTTATCCCCAGTCACAAACTTTGACCTTTCAAAATTCGAATGGCAATACACTAAATTTATTATTTTTGGATTTTTCGAACACCTTAAAATTTCAATTGATAATTTTATTAGGACACTCGGAGGAAGTACTCTTTACTTAAATTATATCCTTTTCACCATGGATGACATTCTTTTTCAAAATATAATTAAAGCTTTAAATGCCAGGTTTCCAGCTACCTAAATACATCAATGTAGAAATAGTATTTGGATTTTCCATTCCTCCATATTAATAAAACCTTAGGACAAGGCGAGCACCATAATTATTGCAGTACCTCTACTACCTTTATGTCTAATTTCATCTGAATTATCTCACGTACATTGCACCCTAGCACATATGACGAATGTGAAATTTTACGGTTAGTGCCCTTTCACCAAGAACATATACAACACAGGTGTTTGAATTCCAATGGACTTAGACAGAGAAAAGGTGGTAGAGATGTAAAAAAGCAGCCATAGTTACGAAAGTAAACATTGGGGGTGATTGAAATTCGAAGTACAATTGATCTAATGGTAGAGGTGCTTTAGCCTTAAAGCAACATCTATTGGCTACATGAGATCCAGAAACTGACTTATTATTTTTCTTGCCAACTGTATCAAGTAACTTATTGTTTAGAACTTTAATTGTCTTTGCTTCCTGTAACAGTTTCTTGCTCGCTTATCAAGTAGCAGTATATATATATTTTAGAATTATTTCTCAGCTGATACTGTAACTTCCCTAGATAATCATCAGAATCTTTCAATAGATATGCACAAAAAGGCTTTCCTCTTTTGTTGGTCTACTCTTTCAATATTATTATCCTCTTTGCATGGTCATATGGTAAATTAGTACTAATAGCCCTGTAGATGAATATCAAACACATGTTGGTTTCTCTTTTATTGTTGACTAAGTATATTGTTTCTTTCTACAGGCTTTTCCGAGGGACTCCCCTGTAGCAGTTGATCTATCAACTGCCATTCTAAAGCTGTCAGAGAGTGGAGACCTGCAAAGGATTCATGACAAATGGCTGATGAGCAGTGCTTGCACTTCACAAACCACAAAATTTGAAGTGGACAAGCTTGAACTGAAAAGCTTCTCTGGTCTCTTTGCAATATGTGGATTGGCTTGTGCGCTTGCTCTCATTATATATTTCATACTTATAATTCGTAAATTCACCCGGCATCAGCCTGAGGAGCCAGAAACAGCTGGTGGAAGCTCACGTTCAGCACGACTTCAGACCTTCCTCACTTTTGTTGATGAGAAGGAAATGGATTTAAAATCTAAATCCAAGCGAAGACATATGGAAGTGGTTTAGTGAACAGATCAAATAGAAGTCGCAGATACATGTCTACAAACAAAAGTATCAATCCTGAAGGTATAAGTGAATCCATCTTGAACTGATGTGGAATTTCATACCAGTAAATTCCAAATCACACCGTGTCAATCTATCTGGTTCTGCAAATGACTGCAGTATTTGTTATGCTGGACTGTTACTGTCCATGACAGAGAGAGATATACATGTAGGTGTAAATGTGTCCGACAGGTACAGCTTATAGCAAAGCATTTATAGCCTAAAGTATGAAAGGAAATGTTGATTAGTTTCGGCTAGTGGACAAAATTAACAATTTTTCAATTTGCAATAAGAAAAATAACAGTTTTAAAAACAATGGCCAAAATTAACGATTTGTACACGCATTTCTCATTCCTGTATATTCAATACGGAATTGACAACCTAGTATTATATATAATTAAAAAATGATCGCGCGTTTAGAATTTTGGCATTACCTATACACGCTCACGCTTATACAACATGCGTATCATATACACATCCCTTTGTATCTAAGATGTACTCCCTCTGGTCTCAGTTAATTCTTTATCCTTTTCCTTTTTGGGATGTTTCATCCAATTATTTACATTTCAAAACTTTCTAAAATTAATAAATTTTTATATTATAAAATTTAGTCTTACCCATTACTTTACTTCACCTTTCAAATTTATCAATTAAATATCAATTGACCTTACCACTTTATTCACTTTTCCTTCTTTTTCATCCACTTTTACTTTTATTTCATAATACTTTATATAATTTTCTTAACCTCCGTGCTCAACCCAAATGTAGACAATTGGGTGATACGGAGGGAGTATTATTTAACATCTTATCTGTCTAAAGTTGAAGAATAACTAACAATCAGAACAATAATGAACAATAAAGATGCTAAGAAGAAGAAGAAGAAGAAGATGAACAGATCTGTTTCCATCTCTAATGAAGCAAGGAATATCTTATCAAATATATAGAAGATATACATCGTTAATCAGTTTTGTGTATTTGCAGATACGCATTTGGTAGTGACGACTTTAAACGGGTAAAATTGGCCACCATCTTTAGCGTACGTTAGTTTTGTGTTTTTGTTCTGGGTAGCCGATAATTTTGGCATTATTTCTTAATTTTCTAGGAATCTAGCGACTAAGATGCATCTATCATTAAGTATAAAATATTCATCTAAGATATATTCATGCCATACTTGGTTATAATTAGCCTTAACTTGATTTTTTGACATTTTTGGGGTGCTCGATCGGGGATATATGTAATGGCATACATGATTTTTATATTGAATTTTCTGTATTTTTTTGAAATTAAACTATTATTAATATGTTAAATATTTAGCATAATTTTTAATGGGTGCATATCTATCAATATCTACGCTACAAGACCCTTGTTTGAACAAGTTATTCGCCTTATTTCCATCGACAAGAAACTTTTCAAAATGTCAAAAAAGGACTTTAGTAAGTAACTTGTAAAGGTCAACAAAACAGTGATTTTTAAAAAAAAGTCTGGTAGCGAAAGTAAAGTATCATAGTGCAATGTTACATAAATTAGGTTGCCTTACATGCATATGCATTTAGTAAATAAAACTATATTACATAAATTAGGTTGCCTTGCATTCAGTAATTTACAGCTACATTTACACATACGAACTGTAGTCAAGATTGACAAACAGGAGAAATATATGAGTTCCGTCATTGGGGGACTTGGTGGCCAGCTGTCACACCTCATCGAGTCATGAACACTAAAGAGGCTAGGGAGAAATATATAGCAGCAATCATTCGGGAACTTGGTGTCCAGCTGTCACTTCTTTGAGTCCTGAACCATTAAAAAGGCTATAAAAGATCATATTGCGCTGCTGGAGTACTTGCAGAACCATTCTTCGTCTTTGCACCACTTGAACATCACTCTGTACACTTCAATCAGGAGATTGGGGAATCGACTTCCAAAATAATTATAAAACCCTTCAGGTATAGGTCCCAAAAATTCCTGGAATAACCCAAAAATAGTTCATACTAGTCGTATTGTTAAGCTGAAGCAGTGAAGCATAGTTCTAAAAAGGTACATGATAAAGCAACCACAGAACCAGTAACATAAAAATGTAATATATTTAGCAACCGGAGGTCCAACTCCCCGAGTTCCAACTTCTATTAAACACTGTCATGTAGTCTGATAAACCTGATTATTCATGCACTAATATAACAATGCATATACATGTCTGTGGATGCAGGCAATATCTTCACTAGAGGGGAATCTTGATTTAACTATTCCAGTCATGGGATGCAAAAATATTATCAAAACCTACTGTAAAGCACTATATTTCCCAACAACATGACTGTTTATGGGAAATGTCAGCATGTAAGTAATCCATTTGGAAAAGAAACAATAAAGAAACAAATGGTCAACTGAGAAACACAAGTGGTTAGGCAAGAAAATAAAACCTGAATATCCTTTGGTAGTTCTCTGTAATGACTAGACTTGTTCCGCATCACCCTTAGCAGATCCCTAACACTGTCAAACTTGTAATGCCTATAGCGTCCAATATTAGCAATAAATGCAGGTTCCATCTTTTCATCCCATTTTGCACCTAAAGCCACTGCTGCTACACTTTCTAATTCTATCAAAATATCAGAGGCAGTTTCCCTATCTTCAAGTTCTACCCTGTCACTGGTATCACGGAGAAATGACAGTTTCATCTCGGGATTCCAAAACAAAGGATGGTGCAAGACTTCTAGTGCAGTTGGCCTGCAAAAAAGTTAGCAAGTAAATATCTAGTAATGTCAACAAATTTATAATTTCCATAGCAAGACAGTTTTCCATGTAAAAGAAAAAAAAATTAATGACTCCTTTTCACATCCCCTAGAGTCCGTACTCCGAAGTCGTGTCTAAACTTTCGCGAAACTAGATCCGCTATACAATTGGAGGTCCTAAATAAGAGTACTGCTTTCACAATTCACAGAGTTCTCTATTGTCTATGATGAGATATAAACGTCTCATCAAGTCCTCTCCTCTTCATTTACACTATAAAGGACATGTCTCCCTCTGCAAACTGCTAAATATCTGATATAAGTACAATTTGTATCGTGCCATCGTGCGATATAAGACGGATGAAGAGGGAGTGAGACAGATATCTGCATCCAACAAGAGAAAAGTATCTTGTAGCGAATGACAAAGTTGGTTGGCATTGATCCAGATAAAGGGGTGGGTTGAGAAAAAAAGATGGCAGAGTATAAGGAGAGGAAAGCGAGTAGGATGGTGGCAATTTAGAAGGTTATTTATGTCCAACACTGGAAATTGTAAACCTCCTAATTTTGTACATAGTAATAACAGATTGGTTTTCTAAGTTGAACTACATAATTTTGTTACAACCTACTCCATCAACTTCCCTTAGTATGTACTTCACAGCAGTTTACCCAAAACAAGACCTCAAACAAACGATTAAACTGTTTATACATGTAATTGTGCTTTCGAGATATACCTACTTGTCATCTACAGACACTTAAGTTAAATTTGGAACCTGAGAGAAAGAGGGTTAAAGGAAGGAAGAAGAAGCATAAGAATTAACGTCCCAAATAACTTAAGATCATCTATATTTCTTGATTGAAATCAACAAAAATATTAAATAGTGTAATAGCTAATAACTGGTAGAAATAACCAAAAGAAATTTAGGTGGTGTTCAGTATTGTTTTCGGTTTTCTGTTTTTTTGTTTTTAGAATGTGTTTCCAAAAGTAAAACACAAAAAACTGTTGTTTGCGGTTTTCAAAAATAGGAGTTGTTTGGCCACTGTTGACTTTTTCACGCATTTTCACTTGGTATTTTTGAAATTTTCTTTTTTGACATAAAAGTTTAAGATTCAAATTTTTATACGAAAAAAGAAAATTTCAAAAATATTAAGTATAAGTATTATTTTAAATGTTGGTATACGTGCAAAAGTGACAAAAATAAGGGGACGGGAGTACGATGCAAAGTAGTTCAATCGTCATAATAGTGAGTAGGAAGATATTTCTAGATTTAAAAAATGATTTTATAATTCCAGAAAGCGACTATTTATTTCAGCAGCAACATGCCAGAAGTAGAATCATACTACCTGTCAATGATGAGAACCGCAAATTCTTACCTAAGTTTGGGTTGACGATTTAATAAACATGAAAAGAGGTCTAGTGCTTCTGGAATATGCTGAACTAATAAGAGGTCGACTATGTTCTTCGTAATATTGAAATCACGTTCAAGAGGATCGCCGAATGGATGCCTACCACCAGTAATGCAGAAAAAGAGAACACAGCCTAAACTAAATATATCAACAGAGCGCGTTTGGCGTCCATGGAGAAGCTGTTCAGGTGCTTGCCATCCTGAACTTCCATTCCCTGCAAAAAATTCATCAAGTACTAAAATTAGAAGCTAACACAAAGACTTATTAGTAAATAAACAAGCCCCTTCGATCCTGAATTTTTTTTTCCCTCAGATCAGGCTAAATTATTGAGCCAAACTCACACAAGAAGCTTTTCTGCCAATATGTGGAGCTTAAAATTGACGAATTTTACGTTGAATAGCATATATCTAGCCGATATAGATATAATACATGAAGAGACTTCAACTTTTAGTTTGGCACATCTATCAAAAGCTGAGGTCAGGGACAAAAATTTTGTGCATTCAAGTGTCCAGGCTTGGCTCACTAAAAAATTGAGCAAGTTTGTAAGAGGCAAATATGGTTCGTCTACAAAGATATATTGGACATTACCACATCAGTCAATTCTTAATAATGGTTCAGTTCTAGTGAAAAGATTCTACTGACCTACAACTATAACATAAAGAAATTTGAACTCAACTTAGTATGGCTCATCTAATCAAACATCCAGGTCAGATATAAACTTTTTGCATTCAAGTGTTGAGAGTTCAGACATGGGTCATTAATAATAACTGAGCCTGTTTAATATGTTATACTGAACATTACAAGCCAGCTAATTCTTGACTGATATATAGTTCAGTTCTAGTGGTACGTTTTTAGTAAAGCTTGATTTAACACTATTCTTAACTCTTACACTTACCAGTTAACTACAGACTACAGTCTAGAAGCACAGATACCGTGTTTAGCATCAAAATTTTTAAATATACTTTAATTTTCCCTGCTTGTCAGTTCTACATAAGTCAAAAGACCATAAATGACAGAAGGTCAAATACTTGATTCATACTTTAAGTAATGATTTTTTAAGTAGTGATTTAATCTTAATTTTTCAAGTAATGATTAAAAAAATATAATTCATTTGTTCAACATCACCCAGCCAGAGCCCCAGATGTAAGAAGACCTGTATGTACTGGTCTTTTGCACATGATGCAATGTCTTTCAAGAGGTTGAAATAAGATACTTTTTAAAGACAGTTGGTTATACTAAAAACAATTATACGTGAACTAGAACTCAACAAGATAAAACAATAATATTCAGTAAATCATTTTTATTGTGATAATGTTGGCTGGAATTAACACTGCTGAAAAAATTAAAGGCTTTCCCAGTTGCTGAAAGTAGAATAACGCTTGTTCAAAATACTTGCCAGTAGCATGACTCAAGGAAGACATATCCCTGGAAAGGCGCTTACTGATGCCCATATCTGATAGCTTCGCACTTGGAATTCTATCCTCGACTATCAACACATTTTGAGGCTTCAGGTCTCTGTGAACTATGCCCAGTTCATGCAAATGTGCGAGACCCGAAACTATATCCCTGTATACACATGCACAGACCTTATGTAAGTGCTAAATCCACTCCTCTGTGTACTTGCACAAAGCAGGAACACTCTCCGAGTCTCCGGGCAGAAAATGCTAAATTATATGCAACCAGTGCTTAGTCTCATATACAATTAGCACGAGAAAACAGATATAGATTAGAATAGTGATCACATAGATGTATCTGGACACAAGTTAATAAAACATCAACGTTTGATTTGTTCAATTTAGTGGCAAAATTATTCAATTTAATGGGCTTAAAACTCCAGCCTTTGGGGAAGGGGGGGAGACATTTTTACAAAACATACGCATTACAGAGTCATTAATAGACACTTCCGCAAAATTTAAGATAGTGGTGTTCTTGAGAAATAGTGAAGTCTAAAATAGTTTTCTTTTTCTGGGTAGGATTGGGGGTGGGGAGCATTAAAGGTCACAACTACATTCTTTTATAAATATTAGAGGTACACAAGGAAGGATCTAGTTATTTCCGTAACTGCTCCTCGGCCATGGAAATATTCATCGAGTAAGTGCCAAGTTCAAGTAATGCGCTTCATGATCCATTAGACCTCCAATATATTATCCAGATTTAAGTTAATGATATTATAATAATACAAATGGTATCCTTCAATATTTTATTAAATAAGAGTCATCGACCTTACTTATGACCTGACCATAATAAGATATAGAAGATTAGCAGGATACCCAACATAGTGCTAAAGAACAAAATCAGTGGTTAATAATAAACTATACATGGCTGATCAACTGTGATTGTGAACAAGCACAAGTATCCTCAAACTGCATTAATTAAATGAAAAATGATAAAACAGTGATGATAAAACATATAACTTTTAGTTTAATCATGAAAACCTACCTCATCAACTTCAGGAGCATAGGTGAAGGATAACCATTTGCTTTCCATAACTCAATATCCTGCAATATACCTTTCATTGAATCTAAGCGAACCTTATACTCTGTCATAGCTCTAGAAACCCGAGATCCTGTATGTACCGACTTCCCAGAATGATCAGAGTGCATATGAATCAAGTCATTCAAGCTGCAGGTACAAAGTTCAAGCGAGAGGTAAACAAAATATTGGTCATATTCCACCCCATACCATCTAACAATACTTGAATGGCGGTCAGATGCGATCAGATTCTGAATCTCTTTGATGGCCACATCATGATGAGCCCTGACAAGACGTTTCACTGCAACAGGGCGACCTTCATAAATTCCTTCAAGGACGACAGTGCCATTGCTTCCCTTAGCAATTTCTTTATTCATTACTAATAAGTTACCTACAACACTCCCATCAGCATTCTGATTAATAAGCTGGTTAAAATTTAAAAACGGCTTCCTATCACTCTCCGTGGTTGAATTTCTATCCTCAGGATCAAACAATGCTTTCTTGTCCCTTTTCACAACATTACCACCATTTTTTGCTGGCTTCCGGTTTTTCTTCTTTTTGGAAGAAACATTGTTTGCACTTATATTGGTAGCTGGATCCCCAGGAAGTACAGCACAGAAATAGATCAAAGTACCCATGCCAATAAAAACGAACGGAATGAGGGAAAAGACACCTGTGTATGATTTTTTCACATCTGAACCAGAGATTTCGAAAGTATTACTCAACTCAGGTAAGGAAAACCGAACTCCTGCATTTTCAGGATGTACGTCTAGACTCATACAGGCCTTGGATTGTGAAGGAGGCATATTATCTGGAGAGGGTGCTGGTAGCATCATGTCTTCATGATAACCTAGTGGTTGTTTATCTGGTTGTGAGAAGTATTCTAACACATTACCACTGCGTAACCGTGCCACTACAGCTTTTGATTGGCATGCCAATGGCATATTAAACCGAACAGAAGGCTTGGAAGGAAGTTCATTTCCAGAATTTGCACGAAACCCACTAATTGAATTCTCGATATCTTGACAAAGAAAAGCAGCGCCAATTTCAGAAACTGATACATTCCATGTATATTTTTTTGAGGCATATGACAATAAATAATCTGTTCGTGTGATGTGAAGCGGCAACTCATCTGCCTTCATATTTATGGTACCAGTTCTATGCAATTCAGTAGATTCAGTTGGCCCGCAAGTGTGGATTCTCCTTCCACTATATGCATCAAGCACAAACACAGTAGTTTTCATAGCTCCATTCAACATTCCACCATCCAATGATACATGTGGAGTATTAACAACAAACTCCCTAATGCTCCTTTCAAGTTTCTGCAAAGATAATTTCTTAGCATATGGTAAACGATTTAACCATTAAAAAATCAAAACACAAGCAGATAAAAATATTAATGAGCCATAGCATGAATAAAAAACTTAGCAAGAGCCCGACATCAAGTTAAATCATGCCTTTTAGTTAACTTGTCATATAGATTATACCCAGCTTTGGTCAACATTGTTATACATACTTTAGACTCTACCATCGAAGCAGATCGACACAACATTGCACGTGAAATTTAGAGAGGGGTCAGGGGTCAGGGGTCTGGAGCCTTCCGTAGAACCTCACTCTTTTTTGCATAGCTTCAATTAAAAAGAAATCACATTGCTGACACGTATCTCCTCAAAATAATTTCCTAATGCAGGACTGGACAAAATTGAAAAATGGTAGGCATAGAGATTCCATAGACACACAAACAAATCCGCAGATTTACTCTCAACTCTCAAGATATCAACATTTCAAAATAATTTAGTTCTGTGAGATAATTAAAAAATTCTCTTAATATATATCTGTTTTGAAATAACAATTATGATTAAATATTGAAAAAATAATGAAAAAATCTAATCATATTATAATTAAATCATCCAATTACCTAAAACTAACTTATCTCTATTCATTAATATACAATAATCAATAATTGCTTCTTTACATTAGTGCTCCGTATCAATGCCGAAGCTTCGGTTCTTCAGCTCATATCCGACTTATGGGCTTGGGGTACAGGTATCACAATTATTTGTTTCTGGGAGTCCATGCGAGTCAGTGAAGAAATTGAAATTAAGTTGTTCATATGTTATTATCATATTTCCTCTTTGTACAGAGCCCCAATCTCCAGATTTATTGATAATCAATGACCCAGAATTTTATCTGATGTATCGCTATTTACGGTGTTAATTTTAGGCAAAAAACACAAATATAACTACATTGACTATCAGTCCCTCTCCAGAATAATAAAAGACATCTCAGTAGCAGAGGTAAGACTGCAGGAGGCAGGACATACCATTTTGCCAACCTCAGTATGCGCATACAACATCCAGTCATCTCCACAATCCACATAATAAAGTGCACCAGGTCCAGATTCATTACGGTTGACAGGGGTATGATATGAAGTATAAATTGGTGCCCCTGTTGCCTCAGACCAAAGTACTTTCTCAGACTCAGGATCCACTAAATGGATCGTACCATCCAATGTTGCAACTAATGTAGTTGTTGGTTGTTCACTGCTTTAAGATATATCAACACTGAATTAGAAGAAAAAAATTCATTTGAAAAAGAAAAACGAGCAAACATAAGTAGTTTATTAAACTGTAGTTGCAGAAGTAAATGCAATTCAAGCATTCGGGTGCATATGTAAAAGAAAACTAATTAAGTCCGCTTGGTTTATCTAACAAATAACTTAAAATTTAAAAAATGCATGTATGTTTCGACTCTGTAAGTACCTTACACGACAGGCGTATCCAAAGGAAAATGTAACAACTTAAATTATAATACTGCATTACCTACAAAATTAAATTGCACTAATCTTACTTTAACATTAGGGCGGGGTTGCAAAATTAAACTTGTAAGGAATTTTGGGTTTAGGCAAAAGCAAGTCCATTTCCACATTTCTAATATCGATACCCCTATTTTCGACTAGGACGTGATTATGGAGGTGTCTCCGCTCAGTACACATTTATACATTTTTATCTGAATACATTTTAAATATCAATACCCAATTTCCCGAAAAAGTCCACATTTACAAACTTTTTTAATTTTTCTGAATAAATCCAACGGCCTCGATACAAACTTTTGCTCACCAAAAAAATTAAAAATAAAAAAAAGGAACAATAAGGAACGAACAATAAGATGTGAACTCGGAGTTCTCACTTTGGAACAGTTAAGAGGGAGCGGCGAGTCGGCGAGTGATCAAACTCAGGATTACTAAACGAGACATCTCGACTTCCGGAGGATCCTGAAAAGACAGCGAACACTAGCGCCAAAATGCTTAGAACACACAGGAATCGTTGCCCATTCATTACAGGAACCACTCAGAGATTTAATTGAAAACTTATTTGTTGCAAGTACTAGACTGATTTATGATCAAGACGAAATAGGGGCTGCTGTGGAGAATTTAGGGGTAGCGGAGGTGAGAAACAAATACGGAGTAGTAAACATTTTTAAATACATATGTAAAAATAATAATATACTCCATTTAAACATAGGAAAGTATTATAAACATTTTTTATATATAACATATATATATAACAAAAATATATATATTATTATATTACTATAAATAAATATTATAAATTAAAATAATTACATTGTAACTGATATATATAATTAATAATAATATATTATTTTCATAATTAATATTATATAAATTAAAAATATCTAAATTTAAAATAAAATTACAGCATGTGAAATAAATTATTGTAAAATTAAATAAATATATTTTTTAAATATTTAAAAATGACCAGTTCATCAAGAATTTAATAGTCTACATACAATACACTCTACATGTGTCGATAGTATTGATTTATTATTTATTTTAATTAGAAATGTCTTTTTTTTTAATAATAAATTGTTTGTTTTCAAAATTTTGATCCTATATATTAATGAAATATGTATTGCGCGTATCACTAATATGCATTTGACAAATAAATGTTACAAGTTTATAGGCAGTATGAAGTAGGGGTTTACTAATATTTCAGTAAATATAATTTTTTATGTTAAATTTTTATTAATATTTTATATAATTTTGAGAATTTATATTAATATATATGATATATTTTCTTATTTTGTAAAAGTCTATTAAACATGTTAATGATAATAAATTAATTAGAAATATATATGATAATAATTAAAATTATTTATAATAAATGATTTTTTGTTAGGAATTATGAGTTGATGATAACAAATTACTTAAAATTACAATAGAGATTTAAATTTCATTATAACTGTTCAATGGATAAATGACTTATAAATATCCATTGACTAGGAAACTAGTCATCAGTTGAAGTTTATTACTCAACTGATAAATTGGATAACAGCAGTTCATTCATGTTTCTTGTTTGTCAATTGATTGTAATGACTCGATGGATGTTAAGTTCTAGTCAACTAATATCTATTTGACTTTAGTTTGTTGCTCCTCAACGGATGTGAAGAATGACCGATCAATTGTAAATATTCTAAGTCAGAATGGTGATTAACAGATATTGAAGTCGATGGATAAAGACATTGTTCGATGAATAAAGGTCAATAAAAGTCAAATCAATGAATATCTATCAATGGATGAAAGCATAAAGGCTATCAACGGATAAAGACAATCAACGGATAAAGGACCATTAACAGATAAAGAGTCGATGGATAACCTAATTATACATCGATACATCAATTGATCAATGGATAACCTATCCATTGATGATTAAGCAAATGTGGATCAACTGATAAGTTTTACAGCAATTATCAGTTGATCAAAGTTTCTCAAATTAGTTACAGATAAAAGAAATGGGATCTTTGCAGAAACTGAATTAATGGAACACAATCCTGTCAGGATTGTGAAGATTTTCAAGCCAACACAGTCTTCAAGGAAAAGACCACGACAAAGATTTTTTTTCCAGAACAAGACAAATGCAAAGAAGACCGTGAAAAGTAGCTACAATCTATTTTAGTGAATACATTGTAAAATGTAATTTTTCATTTGTATTTTTATCAATCGATAGAAAAATAGATGTAGAATGTGAACTGTTATATATAGTCTTAGCAGTTCATTGTAACAAAAAAGAGATGAAGTGTGTGTGATAGAACAAAAATAAGAAAAGCATAGAAAAGTCAGAATCCATTGTATTGCTTTTCTTTTGTTCAGTTTCATATTTTTGTAAGCAGCTTGGTAATCTTATCAAGGTTAATTGAAAGCAAAAAACTCACTAGTGGAAAAACCAATTCACTAGTAATTTTTAAATTGCCTTATTTTGTTTACAATATATCAGCCTTCAATCCATAGTTCAAATAGTTTCTTCACTCTATATTTCCACACACTAAATCTATCAAAGTACAAACTTAAATCCGCAAGAATTATTTAAAAATTCTTAAGTTTATATTCAATCTCCCAACAAACTTGTACTTAAGAGAAATAACAATTGGTATCAGAGCCTAGTTTTTATCATACAGAAAGTTAAGATCTAGGTACATCAAGTATGGGTCAAAAAGACACAGGGGTGAAAATTCCAGTTCTGGAAAAAGATGAGTACTTTCCCTGGAAAGTCAAAATGCACTTGCATGTGCTATCCATTGATACTTCCTATGTTAACTGCATAGAGAAAGGTCCACATGTACCTATGAAAATAGTTACAAGTGTGAATACAGATGGTACTCAAGCACCAGACAAGCTTATTCCAAAACCTGTGAGGGAATACACAGATGAGGATGAAAAGGAAGTACACAAGGATAAAAAGGCTATGAACATTTTATTTAATGGTCTTGACAAGGATATGTTTGACAATGTTATCAACTGTACAACCTCCAAAGAAGTCTAGGATACTCTTCAAACTCTATGTGAAGGCACTGAGCAAATAAGAAAGAACAAGATGCAACTCTTGATTTAGACATATGAGGCCTTTCACTTCAAGAGTGGTGAAACAATCAATGACACATATAGTAGGTTTCAAAAGCTATTGAATGAGTTAAAACTATATGAAAGAGTATATGTTGTTGAAGATACCAACCTCAAATTCTTGTGGTCCTTACCCAAGGAACCGTGTCTCAGTCCCAGTGTGGCTGATCATCCGAAAATGAATGGAAACCAATGACTGTTTCTATAAGACAATCTCTTAACTTTAAAGAATATACTCTTGACAAGATGTATGGAATCTTGAAAACATTTGAGTTGGAACTACAGCAAGATGAGGATATAGAGAAAAGTCAGAAGAAGGAAAAGTCTATTGCCTTGGTGGTCAAGGATAAGCAAGTTGCAGAATCCTATGAAGATGTTGTTGTCAAAGAAGGGAAGAAACAGAGTCATGGGAAGGCTACAAGTGACATTAGATATGATGAATCTTCAATTAGCAAAAGAAAAGAAATAGTTGAAGATGATGAGTCATATACTAAGGATGAAATGGATGAAATAGATGAGCATTTGTCTTTTCTATCAGGGAAATTTTCAAAACTCAAATTCAAGAGGAATCATATGCAAAGGCCTGGATCTCAGTTTAAGAGAGATAATCAACAAGATAAAAATCTTGTTGACAGGACTTAATTTAAATGCTTTAATTGTGGATTGGCCGGTCATTTTTCTGATGAATATAGAAAGCCAAAAATGGAGAAGAAATCAAAGTTCAGTGATGGTATTTACTATAAAAAGAAGTACTTTGATTTGCTCAAACAAAAAGAAAAGGCTTTTGTGATAGAAGAAAAAGACTGGGCTGCTGAGGATGATTCTGAAGAAGAGGAATACATTAATGATATGGGTAAAAAATAGCCCTGAAGAAATAATAAATATAGAATTTATTATTTCAGTAATTAAACCTGATGTGGTTCAAAGGCTTGGCCCGTTGAAACGAACTAGGGAAATAAATTCTAGGATCAACTGGATTTGTAAGTCTAGCCTACAAGCTCTGTTGAAGCTATAGGCCCAATAAGCCCTTGTTATTAATTTCGTAATAAAGGCTCAGTAAAGGCCTGATAAGCCTGTTGAAGGCCCTCATCCTAGAAGGATCTAGAAACTCAAACGTGGGAAGAGTCCAACAAGGACTCTCATTCCTATAAGGTTTGGATAACCCTATCACTAGGAAACTTGACCTCCAAGTCTCCTAATTCTAATCTGACTCCAAGGCCGTCGTGCGCCTATATAAAGGGCCTAACCCCTCAATATTAGAACTACGTTTTTTGGCTTGATTCTCATACGAACTGAGATACGTAGGCAGTTAACGAGGACCTGAGTTTAGTCACGAAACGTTAGTGCAGCCATTAAAGCTTGAAGCTCCCCCAAACCTTAGTATTGATTGCGCATTAAATACACCTCGTTTTTAATCCATAACATTTGGCGCCGTCTGTGGGAATCGAATAATAACCATGGCAAGAACACGTAGGACTACAAGCACCCTCGAAGGAGAGACCCATGACACCGCTGTCGACATCAACGACTCTCCCGGCGTGACACATGGGCAAGGAACTACTGTCCCCACCACCTCTGTTGAGGACCCTGAAGCAAGTACTCGACGAACTGGACCTTTAAGCGTCATTGTTCATCCTTCCAACCCCGACGTGTCCATCCATGCTTCGATTCCTCCATTCCAGGTAATTCCTCCCTTTCGTACAACTTTTATTGCTCCCCCTACTTTGCATGTCTCGTCTACCACCACACCCGACCCTCGTTATGGGCTCCCGAGAAACTACGTGCCTCTATATGAGCAAGGGCTGTTGCCCCACTATACCACACAACCAAGAGATCGTGATTTCTCTAGGCCTTAATCTACGGACGATGAGGAGTCTTCTGACGAGGATATAAATCCTCGAAGGAGGCGACCTGGCAAGGAGCCTCTTGGAGGAAGGGGTACACAGCCCCTAGGGCCTCAAAACAATGACTCCACAAACCTACAAGAGAGGATACGAGCTCATGAGGCTGAAGCACAACGACTAAGGAAGGACTTGGAAAGGGCGTTAGCTAGGCAACGACGTCCCAGAATTGAAGGTACTAGAGGGTCAATAAAAAATGCGCCTGTGATAGACTTGGACGAACCCCCGACTGGGGGCAAACAAGGGCAAGTCATGTTAGGGCTGACCCCCATGACCTATTACCCCTTGGAGATCCTGATGATCCTACTCCCCCTTTCACTGAAAGTATCATGAATGAAAAGATATCAAGGAAGTTTAAGATGCCTACAATTAGGGCCTACGATGGAACCTGGGACCCCTCAAATCATGTTATCACGTTCTCTAATGCACTGTTGCTGCAGCCTGTGAACGACGCTATTAAGTGTAGGGTGTTTCCCCAAACCCTGAGTGGTATGGCTCAGCGATGGTTCAGTCGTCTACCTCCAAACTCTATTGGGTCATTCAAGGATCTGAGCAGGGCCTTCATTGGTCAATTCATTAGCAGCAAGACTCATGCGAAGAGCTCAGCTTCGTTAATGAACATGCACCAGGGAAAGAACGAGTCCTTGAGGGATTATATGAATAGGTTCACAAAGGAAGCCTTGAAGGTCCCTGATCTAGACCAGAAGGTAGCTATGATAGCTCTACAACAAGGGACTTCTGACGAAAATTTTAGGAGATCACAAGCCAAGAGGGCTCCTGAGAGTATGAATGAGCTCCAGTAGAGAGCTGGGAAGTATATTAAGGCCGAGGAAAGCATGAGGAAAGCTTAAGGGTTTCAAACCTCTAACACTTATACTAAAAAATGAGCCAGCGACACCGAGTACACTGTTGACACCAAGTATGTGAAGAGTGGTGATGCCAATGACTCCAAGAAAAAGGGAGGATCTAGGTTCACAAAGTATGCAAGGCTGAATACTGCCCGTAGCCAAATACTGATGGACATTGAGAAAGGGAAAGATCTTCAATGGCCGAAGCCACTAAGGACTGATCCTGAAAAGAGGAATAAGAATGCGTACTGCCGATTCCACAGATACGTGGGACACGACACTGATGACTGTCGTCAATTGAAAGATGAGATTGAGTTTCTAATCAGAAGAGTGAAGTTAGAAAAATACACCAAGGAGGGTGCTAGACAGGATAAGAGTCACAACGACAAACGGAGTGACTCGGACCCCAAGGATAGAAACCATCAGCCCAGAGGGCCTGTGATCAACGTAATCTCAGGAGGACCAACCGCAGCAGGCAACTCCCGGAACTCCAGGAAGGCGTATGCCCGGGAGGTAATGAGCATTGTAGGAGAGCCTCCTAAGAGGGCAAGGACTGAGGTCTCGTTATCGTTTGATGACTCTGATCTGGAAGGGGTGAGGTTCCCCCACGATGATCCCTTAGTGATCACTCCCACCATAAGGAATTCTCCTGTGAAAAGAGTCTTAGTAGACAACGGTTCATCTGTTGACATCCTGTTTTATGATGCTTATGTGAAAATGGGATACAACGATTCGCAGCTGACCCCCTCCAACATGCCCATATACGATTTTAATGGAGTGGAGTCTCGGATTGAGGGGATCATACAACTGTCAATAACTATGGGCGAAGAACCTCGACTGTCCACTCAAATGCTGAATTTCTTAGTTATTAAGGCGAGCACTACCTATAATGCAATCCTTGGGAGGACAGGGTTGCATGCCTTCAAAGCAATAACTTCTATATACCACTTGAAACTCAAGTTCCCGACTAGGAATGGAGTGGGGGAAGAAAGAGGAGATCAGAAAATGGTCAGAAGCTGTTATGTGGCTGCTTTGAAGCCTGATGGCACTGGGGGGCAAGTTCTCCCCATTGAAGATATAGATGTCAGAGATCACGAAGAAAGGAGGGGGAAACCTACGGAGGACTTGGAGTCCATTCCCCTGGATCCTTTATATCCTGAGAAAGTGACATATGTTGGGGCTTCACTCCCCAAGGACCTGAAACAACAGCTGGTTCAATTCTTGCAAGATAACAGAGATGTCTTTGCTTGGACAGTAGCCGATATGCCAGGGATAGACCCCAAACTCATAACGCATCAGTTGAATGTGAATCGTGGAAGGACAACAGTCAAGCAAAAGAAAAAAAACTTTGCTCCTGAAAGGCAAGAGGCCATTAAGGAAGAAGTAGAGAAATTGTTGGAAGCTGGATTTATTGAAGAAATTCAATTTCCTGAATGGCTGGCCAACCCTGTGATGGTCAAAAAGAGCAATGGGAAATGGAGAATGTGCGTAGACTTCACTGACTTGAATGATGCGTGTCCTAAGGACTGTTTCCCATTACCAAGGATAGACACGTTAATAGACGCCACGGTTGGGCACGAGATGCTTAGCTTCATGGAGCTACAACCAAATTAAAATGCACCCCGATGACATCCCTAAGGTATCATTCATCACTGACTTTGGTATTTTTTATTATCTGGTTATGGCTTTTGGACTTAAGAATGCAGGAGCCACGTATCAAAGGCTTGTGAATAAAATCTTCAAGCATCTCATTGGTAAAACCATGGAAGTCTATGTTGATGACATGTTATTCAAAAGTTTGGACAAGGCCGATCATCTTACGCACCTAAATGAGGCATTTGAAGTTCTGAGAACCCACAAGATGATGCTGAACCCGGCCAAGTGTGCCTTTGGTGTAGGATCTGGCAAATTTCTAGGCTTGATGGTCTCAAAAAGAGGCATTGAGGCCAATCCTGATAAGATACAAGCAATCTTGGACATGGAGCCCCCTAAGACTATAAAAGAGGTCCAAAAGCTCACTGGAAGGGTAGCAACCCTGGGACGTTTCATATCCAAATCTGGAGAAAAGTGTCTACCATTCTTTAAGGCCCTCAAGAAGGTCAAGAACTTTGAATGGAATGACGAGAGTCAAGCAGCATTTGAAGAGCTGAAGAAGTATATGGCTGAGCCACCCTTGCTTGCTAAACCTAAACCTGAAGAAGTGCTATTCCTGTACCTTGCTGTCTCAAGCTCAGCCTTGAGTGCAGTTCTTGTGAAAGAAGAAGCTAAAGTTCAGAAGCCCATTTATTATGTTAGTAAGATTCTACATGGTGCGGAGTTGAACTACTCAAAGGTTGAAAAATTTGCCTTAGCATTGATAATGGCTTCAAGGAAACTACGCCCGTACTTTCAGGTGCATGTTATTGAAGTCTTGACAGACCAACCCCTGAGAAACATACTGCATAGCCCCAAGGCCAGTGGAAGGCTAATCAAATGGGCTGTTGAACTTGGAGAATTCGAAATCAGATACAAGCCAATGACGGCCATCAAAGCTCAGGCCCTAGCTGACTTCGTGGTTGAATGCACCATTTCAAACCAAGAAGTCGGGGGGCAAGAAGAGGCTAAAGAAAGTGAAGAAAAAGAATATTGGGTGCTCTTTTTTGACGGAGCTTCAAAAATAAAAACTAGTGGAGCTGGCCTAATTTTGCAGAGCCCGGATGCCTTCATTGTTGAATATGCAATCAAATTGGATTTTCCGACTACGAACAACGAGGCGGAATACGAAGCTTTAATAGCTGGGCTTGGCCTGGCCAGAACCCTGAGGGTGAAGAACATGAAAGTATGTGGCGATTCAAGGCTAGTAATCTCTCAAGTAAATGGGGAGTTCGAAGCCCGTGATGAAACTATGGCCAAATATCTGAGAATTGTTAAAGCTCAAGCCACACAGTTTGAAGAATGCCACTTTGAATACGTCCCAAGAGAGGAAAATATAAAGGTTGATGCCTTGTCCAAATTTGCATCATCAGAGATTGAGAGTTACTCTAGCAGTGTTTACTTTCAAGTCTTGGAGACCCCTAGCATTGATGCTAAACTGGTGGCTCCGATTGGGCTGGGAGCTTGTTAGATGGATTCCATCAAACTCTACTTGGAGACAGGGAAAACACCAACCGACCCCATGTAAGCTCGCAAACTATCAATGAGGGCCTTAACGTACACCCTCATAGAAGGAATACTCTACAAAAAATCATACGTGATACCTTACTTGAGGTGTCTGAGACCCCACGAGGCTGAAGTTGCCCTAAAAGAAGTCCATGAAGGTGTGTGTGGCCAACACCTTGGAAGCAGGGCTTTAGCTCATAAAGTCATAAGGCTGGGATTTTATTGGCCTGAGATGCTTAAAGATGCAAAAGCTTATGTAAAGCCAAGAAGGCCAATTCGACTTCAAGGGATTTTGAAGCCTAAATCGATCTCAATCGAGGTCGAAATTGACTTCAAACGTATAGTTCAACTTCAAGGGATTTTGAAGCCTAAATCGATCTCAATTGAGGTCGAAATCGACTTCAAACGTATAGTTCGACTTCAAGGGATTTTGAAGCCTAATTCGACCTCAATCGAGGTCGAAATCAACCTCAAGCCATCAATTCGACCTCGAGAGATATTGAGGTCGAAATCAACCTCAATCCTAGTCGATTTAGGTCAGAAATGCGAAAATCATGTTTGGCCAATTAGATACGAATAAAAGTTTTTTGGGGACCGATTTATTTAATGTTAATTCTTTAAAGGGATTAAAAATAAAAAGACCTGGTTCTAAAGGATGAGATAAAATTGACTAAGACAAGTCAAAAGCCCAATAAGGCACTGAAACCCTTTATGAAACTTTTACGAAAACTCGCGAAATTTTCCCAAAAGTTGGGGGGCAAATGATATGGGTAAAAAATAGCCCTCAAAAAATAATAAATATAGCATTTATTATTTCATTAATTAAACCTGATGTGGTTCAAAGGCTTGGCCCCATGAAACGAACTAGGAAAATAAATTCTAGGATCAACTGGATTTGTAAGTCTAGCCCACAAGCTCTGTTGAAGCTATAGGCCCAATAAGCCCTTGTTATTAATTTCGTAATAAAGGCTTAGCAAAGGCCTGATAAGCCTGTTGAAGGCCCTCATCCTAGAAGAATCTAGAAACTCAAACGTGGGAAGAGTCCAACAAGGACTCTCATTCCTATAAGGTTTGGATAACCCTATCACTAGGAAACTTGACCTCCAAGTCTCCTAATTCTAATCTGACTCCAAGGCCTTTGTGCGCCTATATAAAGGGCCTAACCCCTCAACATTAGAACTATGTTTTTTGGCTTGATTCTCATACGAACTGAGATACATAGACAGTTAACGAGGACCTGAGTTTAGTCACGAAACGTTAGTGCAGCCATTAAAGCTTGAAGCTCCCCCAAAACTTAGTATTGATTGCGCATTAAATACACCTCATTTTTAATCCGTAATAATTAACCTTGCACTTATGGCCAATCATGATGACCAAGAAGGTATTTCTTCTAGCAATCAGGTAATCTCTACAAATCTATCTGAGTTATCCAAAGATGAATGCAATATTACCATTACTGAAATGTCTAATGAATTGTATAATTTTCATGTCACTTTCAAGTCTTTAAACAAATAGAACACTAGGCTCAAGAGCACCTTAGAATATCTTACTGAAAGAAATATTCATCTAGAGAGTGAGCTAGTGCAAATGGACAAACTCAAGGTAGAAAACAAAGATGCCAGAGAAGAATTAGTTGAATGTAAAAAGGAAATAGAAATCTTGAACGAAAAATTGAAAGGGGAATTGAGAACCATTGATAAATGAAACAGGTCAAGTAAAGATAGTAAAAAGATGAATGACATTCATGGAACAAATTCTTTCACCATGCTGTCTGAGACTTTTGAGAAATTAACCATCGATGAAAATCAATCCTTGGAAAAGAAGCAATCGATTGCTAATCCTGAATTAACTGATAAGGATTATCCATTTATTGATAATGTTGTCTCAACGGATAATTACCCATTGATTAAGGAATCATCAACTGTTAAACAATCTGTTATAAAAAACAAGTTTAACAGACCTGTTCAATTTGTAAAAGAAGGCAGCTCCTCTAAACTTCAAATCAAAGTTGAAAAGGTCAATATAAAGTTCTTATCTAAAGACCAATTGAAGGAAATATTAAAAAAGATAAAACTTGATGTTGAGTCTAATTAAAGGAAGAAAAAGAACAGAATGGTAAAGTAGGCATAAACAAACACAATAACTACACACTTGATAAGTATGCTCCTAAAAAGATATGTGCTAAGTGTGTTAGTAAGAATAATTTATCTATGCAATGCAAGTCTAATATGTATGTAACATCCAATGTGTCTGTCATACCTAACATGGACTTTAATTCTATTTATCCTTAAATAGTTGATCCTCATGCTATTCATGCTCTATATGCATCAATGCCTCATATGTTTAATCCATATCTTGTATTTGTCAACATGAATATGCCTGCTATGCCCTAGAATATGCACAAGAATTTTCATGCTCCAAATTTCTCTAATTCTGCAAGCATGAATATTCCAAGTATTAGCATTGAGAATCATCATGTGAGGAAACCAACACCTAAGGTTGAAGTGGTAGTAAAACCGCCTAAACCAAAGGTACAGAAGTTGGAAACCAAACCAAAGGTAACAACTAATAAGAAAGGACCCAAGGCAACTTGGGTACCAAAATCAACTTGATTATTTTTAGATGTGTGCAGGGAAAAAGAAGAAATCTTTGGTAATTGGATAATGGGTGTTCAAGACATATACTGGAGATAAATCTCTACTCACAAAGTTTGAGGAGAGAGCTGGCCCTAGAGTAACCTTTAGAGATGATAAGAAGGGTTACACCATGGGATATGGCTTGATTTCAATAGAAAATGTCATCATTGAACCTGTTGCAGTAGTTGATGGCTTAAGACACCATTTGTTAAGCATAAGCCAACTATGTGACAATGGAAATAAAGTTTGCTTCAATAATGAAGCATGCATAATTTCTAACAAGAAAGATGGAAGCCTAGTTATGAGTGGGAATAGAAAAGGAAATGTGTACATAGTTGACTTCAACTCAATAAGTGCGGATTCAATGACTTGTCTTATCTCTAAGGCAAGTATAGATGAGAGTTGGCTATGGCATAAGAAATTAGCTCACTTAAATTTCAAAGCCATGAATCAGTTGGTCAAGAAAAATCAAGTGAGAGGTTTACCATAGATGAAATTTGTCAAGGATGGACTATGTGATGCTTGTCAAAATTGGAATCATCAATTGAGAATCCACTTGAGTTATTACACAAGGATTTATTTGGTACTGTGAACATCATGTCCATTGCAACGAAGAAGTATGCTTCAGTCATTGTGGATGACTTTAGAGATTCTCATGGACTTATTTTCTGCATTCAAAAGATGAAGCAAGTGATCTCATCATCAAGCATATCAGAGAAGTTAAGAAAAATCTTGGATTGGATGTAAAGAAAATAAGAAGGGACAATGAAACATAATTTAAGAATTCCACAATGAAGGAGTTCTGTAAATCTAAGAGAATCATACACACATTTTCTGCACCAAGAACACCTCAACAAAACGGGGTAGTTAAGAGGAAACATAGGATATTGATTGAAGCAGCTAGAACTATGTTGGAAGATGCCAAATTACCAACATACTTATGGGCTGAGGCCATTAATGTAGTATGCTATATTCAAAACATCTCTATAGTGAATCAGGCTCAAGGAAAGACACCTTATCAATTGATCAAGAAAGACAAAAAGTCAAAAGTGGGATTTCTTTATGTCTTTGGTTGCAAATGTTATGTTATAAGGAATCAAGGAGAAAACCTAGGAAAATTTGAGGCCAAGGCTGATTTGTTGGGTATACACTATCAAGCATAGCCTATAGAGTCTATAATCTTAGACTACACATTGTTATGGAATCTATACATGTAGTATTTGGTGATAAAAAGATTCAAGGCTTGTTTGATGAAGAAAATCATGACACACTGCATTTTGAGAATGAATCAAATAGTGTAGATGATGATGAAAAAGTAGAAATCATAAATTCACAAGTAATAAGAAACCCAATATCAGTTGATGTCACAACATCAATGGATAATTTATAAGTTGACAGACATCCATCGACTGATAATGCATCAACTGATAATTCTTCAATGGATAATCAATACTCCACATCTAGGGTATCCAATTCAGGGGGAGGGTTTCAAGATCAATTCTCAAATTCAAATCAATTTGAGTACAATACCAATGATCATGAAGCCTCATCATCAAGGTAAAATATGTCTCTACAAAGAAACTGGACAAAAAGCCACTCATTTGAATTAATCATTGGAAATGTAGAAGATGGTGTCAAGACAAGAAGTTCTACTCAAAATGAGTGTCTGTATAGCAGCTTCCTATCTCAAGAAGAACCTAAAAGAGTTGAAGATGCTCTCAAAGATCCTGATTGGGTTTTAGATATGCAAGAGGAACTCAATCAATTTGAAAGGAATAAAGTTTGGAAGCTGGTGCCCAAACTAAAAGATAGATCAGTAATTGATACAAAATGGGTATTCAGGAACAAGATGGATGAAAATGGTACTGTGACTAGAAACAAGGCAAGGCTTATGGTAAAGGGCTACTAACAAGAAGAAGGAATTGATTTTGATGAGACTTTTTCCCCAGTTGCAAGGCTAGAAGCAATCAGAATATTTCTAGCTTATGTTGCATATGTTAATTTTAAGGTCTACCAGATGGATGTGAAACGTGCATTTCTGAATGGAGTATTAGAAAAGGAAGTCTATGTGGAACAACCTCCTGGTTTTAAAGATCCAAATTTCTCTGACTTTGTCTACTATCTGCTCAAAGCACTCTATGGCTTGAAATAAACACTAAGGGCCTGGTATGACACCTTATCTCAGTTTCTCATTGAGAATCACTTCACAAGAGGTACTATTGATAAATCTCTATTTTGTAGAAATGTTAATGGCTCAATTATTCTTGTCCAAATCTATGTGGATGACATTATATTTGGCTCAACTAATGAGAGACTTTGCAAAAAGTTTTCCAAATTAATGCAGAGTAAGTATGAAATGAGCATGATGAGAGAACTTACTTACTTTCTTGGTTTGCAAGTCAAACAAGTTAAGGATGATATTTTTATAAATCAACTAAGTACATTCAGGATTTGTTGAAGAAATTTGAGTTAACTGAATGTTCTTCTGCAAAAACTCCCATGGCCACTGCCACTGAACTTGAATTGAATACTAAGGAAGCTAAAGTGGATATTTCAAGTTATAGGGGCATGGTAGGTTGACTTCTGTATTTAACTGCTAGTAGGCCAGACATAATGTTATCTACATGTTCGTGTGCTAGGTTTCAGGCTAATACTAGATAATTTCATTTAGTGGCTATTAAGTGCTATATAAATGAGCGTATGTTAAATATTCCCTCCGATCTTAAAAAATTTATATTTTATGAAATTTAACTTAAAATGCCATTGCTAAAATCTTTGGTTTCAAGAAAAATTGGGCAGGATATTTGTACAACCGGTTTCTCAAGGGAAAGTTGATAATGAAGTAGTTCCATATTTTATTGTATTACATAGTTGACATAGGTTATGAAGTAATTCAGAATATTTGACTCGTACATACATATATTTAAGGTTTATGGTAATTGTTGGTATTTGGGATTGATGGATCAAGTAAAGTAACTTGAGTTGCTATACATTTTAGTTTTTAGAATTTGGATTGGTCATCTTGTACTTCTTATTCTGTTTGTGGTTTTTATATACATATACATAAAATATGGGTAAAAAATGGCAGAAAAATAAATAAATTTTTTTATAGAAAAATAACAACTTCAACTGCGCTTCTAAAACCGCTATAAATGTGATATTTTATTATACACATCCAATACAATAGCATTTAAATATATGTTATTGAACTACATATAGTACTTATATAGCATTTATAAAATTTCTATCAAAGTTCTATATATGCTACTTACATCGCATTTGTAGGAGCGTTATGGAACTACACATGCTACTTACATAGCGTTCATAAAAGTCCTATCAAAGTTATGCATATGCTACTTACCTATTATTTGTATGACCACTATTGAACTACATTATCCTACTTACATAGCGTTCATAAAAGTTTTATCAAAGTTCTATACGTGCTACTTACATAGTATTTGTAGGAGCGCTATTGAACTAGCCTATGCTACTTACATAGTGGTTACAAAAGTATCATTAAAGTTTTGTACCTACTACTTACATAGCATATATGGAAGTGCTATTGAAGTAAAACGTTATTTATTTAAGTAATACACTAACATAGTGTTTAAAGAAACGCTATGCAAGTAAATTTAACTTGCATAGCGCTGGCTAGCATAGCATTTAAAAGCGCTATATAGATTAAAAATGAACGCTATTTAAGTGAAAATATGTAGTAGTGTATTGTAACTAAATAGCTGGAATTCATTTCCAGTTGAGTTGTAGCAAACAAAATTAATAAACATTTTAAATTTAATTTAAACACTATGTATCTTTAATTATTGTTGTTGTTTATGTTTCTTGTCATCTATAACTTAGACTTGCATTTGTTGTTAATCTGACTTCTATAATCCAGTTGTAATCCAAAAAATTATAATATTACACTCAACCGTCTTCCGCAACACTCATTAAACTTAACATTTTTCCAAACTGAAGTTGCTTAAAAATTATCTTCGATCAACTATGTCACAAGAGAGATTGAATGGTTTGGCTATGTTATCTGTTGAAAAGAAAATGTAGGCTAAGTTATATTGCAGTGATTTAATTAGAGATTTTACACTCAAAAGTAAGAATAATAATAACATCTTTGTTAGGAATATGTTCATTTGATGATGTACAAAATACTAGAACAAAGTCTAGCATAGATATATCTATAATATAACAAGTCTTTGATCCAAGTAAATAGAAATCAGAGTCTATTTTAGTCCTTGTACATGTATTAAGAGTATTTTTACATAGAAGATTTTCTGAAGAAATACAATCAGAGTCTGGATGCAAATCAGAGTCTGGATTTTAATCAGAGTCTATAGACTATCAGAGTCTATACTCTATCAGAGACTAAAGATCATCAGAGTCTGGAGATTTTCAGAGTCTATAAAGATGAAGCTGAATTTGAGAGATGATCACAGTAATGGAAATTTTTTAAAGATAAAGGCGAATATATTGCAGATATGTTATGAGAAGGAAAGAGAATTATAGAAGAAAACTATCAACTAATAATTAGAAATTCTATTCCTATTGTAATTTGATTTTCTGTTTTTAGTTGATAGACAGCTCTCTATATAAACACTCTATGTAACCTATTGCAATTGTCGAAGTTTTTGATAGCATGGAGATAGAGAGAGTTGCTGTGAGAAATACAAAGAAGCTGTCAGGGTTTGTGTATACCCTAGGAGAGTTTGTATTCATACATCAATAATACATATAGTATTCATTCATATCTTTGTGTTTGTTCTTTGTTCTTAATTCAAAGCTTTAATTTACATTAAGTTGATTTTAATCAGGCAAAAAGAGCACACAAGTATTCAACCCCTCCTTCTACTTGTGTAACTGGGAAAACAATTCGTATCAGAGCCTAAAATTTAAAATCGATAAAAGATGTATGGAAACAAAGATGGCAATTCTAAAATTCCAATGCTCAAAAGGAACGAGTACATTCACTGGAAGATCAAGATGTTGTACCATTTGGAGGCCACATACCCTAACTATCTAGAAAGAATTCATGATGGACCTTATGTGCCCTCAAGGCTTATTCCTCAAACCACTGTTGAATGAAAAATTATTGAAGAGCACTTTGTTGACAAACCAAAGGCTGAATGGTCAAAGGAGAACAAGGAGAATGTTCCCAAAGAGGCAAAAGTGAAGAATATCCTCTTTAACAGTTTGGACTCTGTTCTTACAAACTGTGTAATATCATGCAAAACTGCTAAAGAGATGTGGACAAAACCTGAAGTGCACTGTGAAGGAACCAGAGATGTCAAGAAAAATGCAAGGTCTCTGTTAAATCAGGAGTATGAGTATTTTGAGGCAAAAACTGGAGAAACCATTACTAAGATGTATGATATGTTTACTAAACTCCTGAATGAGATGGCTATTCTTTGTAAAGTATATGATTCTGAAGACATAAATACCAAGTTTCTAAGAGCCCTTCCAGAAGAGTGGGATAATAAGACAACTGCTATAAGGGAAGCTAGAGATTTGGATGATATAACTCTAGAATAATTATATGGCAGACTCAAGACATATGATTTAGAGATGCAACAGAGAAAGAACAAGAAAACTGGAAAACTAAAATATGTAGCACTCTTGATAGAGTCTGGGAAAGAACAACAGGAAGAACCCAAGGTCTCAAGAATCAAGGATTTAAGGAAAAAGGGTAAAATTATTGTTGAGTCAGAGTCTACTGATACAGACTCTGATTCTGGTGAAGAAATAGATTTGAGTCAAATGATGGCTATGTTTGCTAAGAATTTTAAAAGAATGAAATTCAACAAAAGAACTGGAAAACTTAGCAAGAGGCCAATACTTAAAAAGGAGGATGAAAAAGTTGAGAAAAGCAAAAGCACCATAATCAAGCTTGACAAAGTAAAAGTCAAGTGCTTCAACTATTGAATATTGGGGTACCTTGCTAGTGAGTGTAGAAAAGTAAAAAATCAAGGCAAAGGAAAGGCACTCAACTCAACAGGAAAGGATTGGACAGATTCAAGCTCAGAGGATGAAATAGATTATAAAAATCTAGCATTAATGAATGTCTCCTCAGAAAAATCAGAATCTCCTAAAGAACCCTCATCTCCTAAATCTCAGGAACAAGGGTAAGAAAGTAACCCTAATCCTGGACAACTGATGCTCATGACACACGACTGAAAAGAAATCCCTGCTTATAGGCTTTGTGGAGATGGTTGACCCATAAGTATCCTTTAGAGATGGCAACAAATGACAAATACTAGGATATGGCAAGATTGTATTTGGAAATATCATCATTGAAGAAGTAGCTCTAGTTGATGGATTAAAACTCAACTTGATCAGTATTAGTCAACTTGGAGATAAAGGTTACTATACTGGCTTTGATAACAAAGAGTGTCTTGTAACTCACAAAGAAACATACACTTTAGTTTTCAAAGGACTCAGACATGGTAACATATATGAAGCCAACTTTGAGGATTGCACTCACAAAGAAATTATATGTTTATACAACAAGGCCGCAATAGAAGAAAGCTGGAAATGGCACAAGAGACTATCACACATCAACTTCAAAACCCTCAACAAGTTGGTGAAACAGAATCTTGTGAGAGGTCTACCATAGGTTGATTTTGTTCAAGATGGACTTTGTAAAGCTTGTCAACTTGGAAAATAAAGGAAAGCATCCTTCAAGATCAAAATGATAATCACCATTTTTGAACCCTTTTATCTTTTAATTTATTTGGTCTAGTAAATGTGATGTCAATTAGCAAAAAGAAATATGCTCTTGTCATTGTAGATGATTTTACAAGATTCACATGGGTTTACTTCTTGCACTCAAAGAATGAAGCTTCACAATATATAATAGACCATATCACCTCTCTAGAAACTAAATCAAAGTAGTCTGTAAGAATACTAAGGAGTGACAATGGTACTAAATTCAAGAATGCAATCATGGAGGAATACTATGCATCAAAGGAAATTACTCAACAATTTTCTGCACTAGGAACACCCCAACAAAATGGAGTTGTGGAGAGAAAGAATAGAACACTCATAGAGGCAACCATGACAATGTTGGCAGAGTCTAAACTGCCAGTACATTTCTGGGCCGAGGCAGTCAACACAGCATGCTTCACTCAAAATTGTACATTGAGAAACATGCATGAGAAGACTCCCTATGAAATGGTAAAGGACAAGAAGCCAAGTGTGAAACACTTTCACATATTTGGGTATAAGTGTTTTGTACTGAAAGTACATCCTGAAGATTTAAATAAATTTGAAGCAAAAGATGACGAAGCAATGTTCCTTGGATATACACCAAATACAAAAGAATTCAGAGTCTTCAATCTCAGAACCAGAATTGTTATGGAATCTATTCATGTTGCATTTGATGACAGAAAGATTACAGGTCTGTAGGATGAACTAAAGTCTACAACACTAGAATTTGAAAATTTTAAATTTTTTGATAAAGATGAAGACGATGAGAATGAAGAGTCTTAAATCACTCTTAAGACAGTGCAAGAACCTGCACACTCTGAGGGGGAGCTAGAAAATTCTACTTCAATTAACTAAGAGTCTAACAATTCAGAGACTAGTCCGTCAGAGTCTAGACAGACAGAGTCTAGTCCATCAGGGTTGGAATCAAATAACTATGAATCCTTTGTAGGTTCAAGCAACTCAGGGGGCCTTTTATTTTGATTTCCACTCACAAACAGAAAATGTCAATGTTTTAGGAGGAGCTTCAAGTTTCAGAACCAATCTTCCACCTGCTAGAAAATGGAAAAGAGATCACACTCCTGATTTGATAATTGAAAATCCACTCGAAATGAATGTCTATATAGATGTTTTCTCTCAAAGAATAAACCAAAGAAAATTTATGAAGCTTTGCAAGATTCTGATTGGATTATTGCAATGTAGGAAGAACTAAATGAGTTTGAGAGAAACAATGTATAGAATCTTGTACCAAGACCTAGAAATAGATCAATTGTGGGTGCAAAATGGGTGTTCAGAAACAAACATGATGAGAATGGTAATGTGGTAAGAAACAAAGAAAGACTAGTTGCAAAAGGAAACTCATAAGAGGAAAAAATTGACTATGATGAAACCTTTGCACCAGTAGCAAAACTGGAAGCAATCTGAATATTTCTTGCATTTACAGCTCATTCAAAATTCGAAGTCTATTATATGGATGTGAAAAGTGCCTTCTTGAATGAAAAATTGGAAGAAGAAGTCTATGTAGAGCAACTCCCAGGATTTGTAAATCCAAAATTTCCTGATCATGTTTACAAGTCAGATAAGGCACTGTATGGATAGAAGCTAGCACCTAGAGCATGGTATTAAACTCTATCAAAATTTCTTCTTGAAAATGGTTTCACAAGAGGTACAATTGATAAAACTCTTTTATTAGAAAATATAAAAGTGATATTCTGCTTGTCCAAATTTATTTTGATGATATTATATTTGGTTCTACTAATGCAAAACTCTGTGAAAAGTTTAGCAAACTAATACAGTCTAAATAAAAAATAAGCATGATGGGAGAATTGAACTTCTTTTTGGGACTTCAAGTCAAACAAATAGATGATGGAATTTTCATCAGCCAATCAAAGTATATGAAACTCTTGAAGAAGTTTGATTTAGAAGATTGTGCAACTGCCAAGACTCTCATGTCAACAACCACTAAGCTAGACTCTGACTCAAAGGGTAAGAAAGTTGACAATACTAGATACAGAGGTATGATTGGCTCATTACTATATTTAACTGCTAGTAGACCAGATATTATGTTTGCAACATGCCTGTGTGCTAGATTTTAAGCTGGCCCAAGAGAATCACATTTAATTGTTGTGAAAAGAATTTTTAAATAACTAAAGGGTGCACAAACTCTAGGTCCTTGGTATCATAGAGAGTCTGATTTTTCATTAGTTGGTTATTCAGACTCTGATTATGCAGGATGCAAAGTGGACAGGAAAAGCACAACATGCCAATGACAATTTCTTGGCAACAAGTCAATTTCTTGGTTTAGCAAGAAATAACAAACTGTATCAACCTCAACAACTGAGGCTGAATATATAACAGTTGTAAGTTATTGTTCCCAAATTCTATGGATAAGAAATCAATCACTTGATTATGAACTAACATTCTCAAAAATTTCTATGTATTGTGGTGTAATACCAGTGCTATTAAAATTGTAGAAAATCCAGTTCAACATTCTAGAACAAAGCACATTGATTTCAGGTATCATTTTATTATAGAACATGTTGAAAATGGTACTGTTGAACTTCATTATATTTCAACTAACAGACAAATTGCAGACATTTTAACAAAACCACTTGATGAGTCTACCTTTCTCAAACTGGTAGTTGAGTTAGGTATGTTAAATATGTAATTACATGATCATTACAAGTAGCAATGTATGTATTTTAATTATAGTCTCTGATTTGTCAAACTATAATTTGTTATTGCAATATTCATTAAGTACATTATCTTAACAGAATCTAATTTCTAGACTCTGAGAATCTATAGACTCTGAAGGACGAGTCTGTAAACTCTGAAGGTCATGACTACTAGACTCTAAAATAGTTAAAATTGTGCCTGCAAACTCTGATTATTTATGAACCATTCAAATCACTTGAAATAGGCGGTAACGATTACTTTTTACCGGTTACAAGCGGTAGACTCGTGTGTATTGTAGGCAATTTTAACAAAACATCAATTCTACATACAATTGACTCACTTGTTTATTGCAATTTATTTTCTAAGGCAAAAATATACTCACAGCAATTCTCGAACCCTAGAAAAGCATTTCAAGAATTTTCATCTTCATCAACGTAATCACTTCAATGGGTGCTCTATTAACTGTCATGAGGGGACACAAGGCAATTGTATTCACCTTTGATGACTTTGAATTCATGACGACCAATCATGTCTCAGTCCTAGGAGACTAGAAGGGTGTAGATGCTGACTACTACCATGTCATGGCTTCTTGGAGCAAAGTGAGCTTAGCTAAATCTTGAAGGCCTCTCATGTCATCAATATGAAAGCAGTCTCGCAGGCATGGAGCTCTGTAAAGGTACTTGATCCTTTTCAGGATCAACCAGGTAAGATAATGTTTATCTTTGGTTCTACCACTTTTAATGTTACTACTGATGTTCTTAATTATGTGTTAAAACACCTTTTGATGATACTGTCTCTGATGATGATATTATGAGCATATTTAAATCATTAGGTTATTCTGCTAGTTTAGAAAATATGAGTAAAATAACTAGGCCGTACTTAAAAAAGGAATGGTCTTTCTTTTTTGACCAAATTGCAAAATACTTTACTGGTAAATGTAGTGGTTTTGATGCTATTACTTTCATTACATACCAGATAGGTCATAGTCTCTTATTTGACAAGGTGATCAACATTGGTGATATGCTGCTCACTCAAATGGGAGCAAAATTGAAAAATGTGCAAAAGAGAAGGAAGAAAGTCTATTATCATAGATTTTTTATGCTTTTCTTGAACCACTTTGTTCATAACATGTCTGCCAAGCTTGTTCATGAATGTTGTGTGCAAGCATACAAGTAACAAAGGAGAATTTATATGACATCAAAAGAATTTATGACAAGAAACAGAGTCTACCTGCCATGGTGTATCAACAGGTAATGCAGGTAAAACTCTCTGCCTATAAACCTTCTGTCTATACTACTTCTTTCTTTAATGGTGAAATGGTGCAGGAAAATGTACTGGAGAATCCCCCTGCACCTACCCCAGTAGGCAAATCCCCTTCCACAAAACAATCTAAGAAACCAAAATCCAGAAAACCAACCTCTAGTGTCTCTCAATAGGCATCGGTTGTAAAAAGAAGGAGATTGTTACAAACCAGGCTTGTAGATGAGCAAAGTGATGAAGATCTCAACCCACTAGAGAAATAGGTTGTTGAAGGACTTTCTTTGTTAAAAGAAGGTCATGATGCACCTGAGTCTAACCTTAAAGCCAAATCTGTAGACTCTCAAAAGGCTACAGACTCTGAAACACCTAGGGATGCACCTCAGGATTCTCAAATTGAGTCTCCTGAGAAATCTTTTGCTAAGAAATATAGAAGGTTGATGAAGGCTTATTCTGCACACACACACAAGCCTATTGTTATCACTAACCCTGTTTTGCAGGAAGCAGATTCTCCTAAGGCTCCTGTAGAGCTAGACTATGAATAACAAAAAGTTCCTGAATCAGGGTGTAATGTTGAGTAAGAGTCTAGACTACCTTTAGACTCTGATCATGAGACATTTTGGGAAAGAATGTCAAAGAAAACAGCCTCGTGTCTTATTGATTCAATCAGTACTCTGACTGATGAGGTGCTTATCTTCTTAAATCCTTTGGTAGAATCACTTGAAGATTCAGATTTCTTCAAGACACAACAATAGTCTTGGATCTGTTTTCTACTTATGAGGTCCTAAGGAAGATGATGGAGGAGGATCTACATCTCTCTGCACAAGATGCAGTAACAAATCTATACAGCTACCTCTTCAACTCTTTACTACAAACTCAAACTGCAGGGCTCATAGAAGACATGACTAATGCAGTTCTTAAAGCACTTGATGTGCCAGACTCTGAAAAACCAAAATCAAAGAAGCCTAAAAAGGTTAAGGTCCATAATAGGAAAGAATCAGAGTTTGTTATTGAGTTAGAAACTGAGGATGAACAATAAGTTTTTAACTATGAAACAATTTTGGAAAATGGGGTAACCTACAGGACAACCATTCAATGGATATCAACTCCATAGTCTTTTTCACCAGAGGTGAATGACTATCTTGTCCATCATATAGGAAGAGTGGCGCACACATTTTTATCCTACCTACCAGAGTAGGTTGGATCAATACAGGGGCACTTACTATCAAAGAGTAATGAGGGAATTGCATGACCTCTTTCATCTCTCAAATGCTCAGTCACTCTGTGCAATCCATACAAGGGCCTTCAACATCAACATGGATGCACTTATTTCAGGTGAACAACAAGAGGAAGCAGTTGGTGGTAGGAAGATGGTAGAAGGCACTAGTGCACCAGTGGTGACTAGTGGTATAGGTGATCAGTCTATCTCACCCACACAAGAACCACCTAGTTAGAGGTTGGGTGATTGTGGGACAGAGGGGCATCCTGTTAGGCCTTCTTTGATATCTCAACAACATGTTAATGAGAACCCCAATGATATGGGAGGACATACTCTGATAGATGGTCTTGAAGAAACTTCATAATCAATTCTGTTAGAATCTATCCACTTTGAGGGGGAGTCTCATGCACCAACAGTCCAAGATGGTGACAATAAGACTCTAGCTTCTAATGAAGACATACTGAAGAAGTCATAGTCTATAGTAGACCCTGAGACCTGAATACTTGAGTCAACAGACTGTAAAAAGAAAGTAGAAGCTAACAAGGGTTCAGAGTCTGTTGATGCTCGCCTCTTGGTGGAGACCCCTAGCCTACAGACATTTGAAGGGGTTCCCTTCCAACAAGTAGGTTCAGGTATTGAAACATCTTCTCATTCTCTTAACCCCCCTTCTGTAAGACTATTGAGTGCACCTTCCAAATTGAGTGAAAATATTATTGAGGGGATGGCACTGGTCCTGGCAAAAGGTGAGGTAAAAAAGGTTGTAGAGAGCCTAAGGGAGATTGAGAGAGTGGGTGTCCAACCCCACTGTGAGACTGAGAGATTAGGGTATCCTGCACCCAGCTTCACTTATTGGGATCAAGATTTTCCTAAGAGTTAGTCCAATGAGTTGGAGTAGGGAATGGATGAAAACTCATTTTCTTTAATCTTGCAGATTGGCAGGAAGAAGGAGGCTCTAGCTGCTCATAAATCTTTTACACAAAGGCCATAACTTCATTTGATGGATTCTCTAGCTAGAAGAGCATATAAAGTCTGGGAAACACTGGTGGCTGAATCAACTACTCAACCTGGTACTACATCTATGAAGTCAGATACTGCTATTCTTATAATGCCTATTCAGGAAAGGTTTCCAGAGTCTACAGACCATGATCACTCTATTGAGGAGTCAGAGTCTATAGTTTCTTATGCAGTATCAGAGTCTATACCTCCTGCAACAAAAGTAGAGCATGTTGCAGTATCAGATGATGTGGTCACATATATATCTCATATCTACACAAAGCTGACCAATGTTGATACTACTACTGCTCTCCTCCAAACAAAGTTTGAGACTTTGTACTCTCTTCAACAAACAAAGGATATTGCTGTGAAGGACTCCTTGGCTGAATTCAAGGCCAAACAAACAACTATTCAAAAGTATGTCAACTCTCTAATTGCCAAGGTGGATCAAGTCATCAGTGCCCAAGCCAACATCACTTTTGTTCTTAAGAACATTCTTTTGGCTGCTACAAGGGGTGATGATGTCAAAAAGGGGGAGAAAAGGGAGGTTGGTGGTAATGAATCATCTTCAAGAAGGAGTAATAAGGATGAGAGTTGCAAAGATGAAGACAAACCAAGGGGAGTTAAAAAGAGGAGAGATGGTGATGATGATAAAGATTCTCATGGTCCTAGGGGACGTGATGGTGTGTAACAAAAATAGTATGGAGTGGCTATATTAAAAAAAACTCAAATACACCAGTCAGGGACTAGACATGAGCAATCATATAAGCTAGACCCTGATAAGCAAAGAAAGAGACCAGATTCTGATGAAATTTAAGAACCTACCTACTGGCAATGTAGTTAATAAAATCTTCAGTTAAGAGTCAAGAAGAAAATAGGACTTGGAGGTTTTGAAGAGTCTGATATTGATAGAACTACTACTCTAACTAAGGATCCTCGATCCTTGACAGATAGACAGTTTGACAAGATTACATAAAAACACTTAAGCAAAGTGGTATCTTCTCAAATTGTCTATAATATTTTTGAAAGAAAGGTGCCAGGAGGTCAGAGAGGAACAAAAAAGGTAAAAAATGAAATGCTGGTGTACTTTCTAGAAGGAAGGGCTGTTAGATGGATTAGTCAATCAAATTTTATTTTCTTCAAACAGGCTGAAGAATTACAGTATATTAGATTTATACTACATATTTCTAATGAAGTGAATATATACAAAGAGGCTGTCACCAATAAATGGTTTATAGAAATTGTCAGGAAGTTGACTCTGCTCAGACAGACAAATAGACAGATGGATAAATTTTCTCTAAAGTATGTTGATGCTGAAGGGAATGATCAAGACATGCCATTAGAAGAAAAGCAAATCAAATTTCAAGAAGGTGTGGGTCATTACTTTGGGTTTCAACCTATGAGTAGGAAGTTAGTGTTCTGATGTTAAAAGTTTTAAAAGAACAAGAATGCAGTGCAAATGATATAAGATCAGCTTATTGTCAAATTAAATATGAGAATGAAGAAATGAAAAGGCTGAAGAAGTATGTTGGTAAAGCTCTTGCTATTGTTGAAGAGAATATGCTTAAATCATTTCTGAAGAACAGTCCAGCCTTTGAAAAGATCAAGTGAGAAGTAATTTTTTTTTCTTATAAATTTTATACCGTTCTAAATTAATTGTTTTATTCTCTAGTTTTGACATCATCAAACTTTGATTTATGCTTAAGTTTTTTAAAGCATAAATAGTGGGAGATTGTTAGGAATATATTCATTTGATGATGTACAAAATACTAGAACAGAGTCTAGCATAGATATATCTATAATAGAACAAGTCTTTCTAGTCTCTGATCCAAGTAAATAGAAATCAGAGTCTAGTTTAGTCCATGTACATGTATCAAGAGTATTTGTACTTAGAACATTTTCTGAAGAAATAAAATCAGAGTCTGGATGCAAATCAGAGTCTGGAGTTTAATCAAAGTCTATAGACTATCAGAGTCTATAGTCTGTCAGAGACTAAAGATCATCTGAGTCTGAAGATTTTCAGAGTCTATAAAGCTGTAGCTGAATTTGAGAGATGATCACAGTAATGGAAAGTTTTCGAAGATAAAGACAAGTATATTGCAGATATGCTATGATAAGAAAGGAGAATTATAGAAGGAAATTATCAACTAATAATTAAGAATTCTATTCCTATTGTAATTTGATTTTCTGTTATTGGTTGATAGGCAACTCTCTATATAAACACTTTATGTAACCTATTGTAATTGTCGAAGTTTTTGACAACATAAAGATAGAGAGAGTTGTTGTGAAAAACACAGAGAAGGTGCTAGGGTTTGTGTACACCCTAGGAGAGTTTGTATTCATACATCAATAATTCATACAGTATTCATTCATATCTTTTTGTTTGTTCTTTGTTCTTAATTCAACACTTTAATTTACATTAAGTTGATTTTAATGAGGCAAAAAGATCACACAAGTATTCAACTTCCCTTCTACTTATGTAACTGGGAAAACAATCTTAGCTTTAAGTTGTACTAATTTTTATTTTTTTATTAGTTCAAAATTATTTCTACTAAGCTTTAAGTTGTACTAATTTTATTTTTTATTATGAAATTAAAAAAATTTGATCCAAAAAGACTAGGGCCTCTGAAATCCGGGAGACGGCCCTGAGCCCACGAGTAGATATATTTTACTTGAATTGTTATTTCAAACTCTTATAACTCGTCTTTATCAATATTATAGTGGTTAATTTTGATCATTTTCAAGGAGTTTTTCGTATTACCAAACCTTTGTATTTCAAATTTTATTTTGTGCTATCCATTTTACTTTATTTATTCATTCATATGTCAACAATTAATTTAAATAGAATTAGTTATTAGCCGTCGAAATTCGATTAAAACATGTACAACTCCGAGTGTATGTGATATATAACTTGATTTCAAATTATACGTGTTTGTTCAAACGGACTCATAATATGAGAAACCCTCTAAGTATGTAGTAATCATTAATTTAGCCGGAAACTTGCAAGTCTTTGACCAAGAGGATATAATATTATATTATTACTGTTATGTAAATACCAATTACAACCAAAATTTAGCACATGAATTATAATAGATATTAATCCAACAAAGAATTAGGTACATAGGTTAAAAGTTAGGATCAACCATTACAATCCTTTCAGATTTATAACCTTCCAAGAGTTTCAAAGCACTAAAACAAAACAACTACAGTCTGCAACATGCAAGCTGGAAGTGCAGGATAGTTTTATTTCATGAAATAAATAAAAAAATGACAAATTAAGCACATAATTATACAAGGAACGTGCAAAGCTTAAGGTGATTGCGAAGTATATGTTGTAGGAAAAATAATTGCAGGGCTGATTACACATATATGTATTTGACCAATTTTTTTAAATCAAACAATTTACTTGATTATCGTCGTCGATATCTTGCAAAGGCTATCCTGTACTTCTCAAAATGGGGCAGCTTGAATCAATGTCAGTTGTGGAATCATTAGCCTTTTCACCCTTCATAAGAAGACCTCCAATAAGTTCTCCTCTATCATAGAAGAATTCCACCTTCACAATCTTTGAATCTTCACCCAACTGTTTGATAATATTCTAGCTTGTTAATTCTCAGAACACGTAAGAAATATATATTTGTAATAGTTTTATGAATCAGGACAGTTATGATCGATAACAGCTCACGATCTTACCTCAAAAATGGCTATTCCTTGGAACTCTGCTTTTTCCCCGGTTGGGGCATGTCCTTTAAAGGGACCTTCCATGAAACCCCAGTGCCTAAACTTGTACACAATCACTGGTGGTCCAGTATAAACTTGGAGAATCTCTAGTGAAAATCCACGAGGAAATGCTGTGGTGAAAATGATATGAGATGAATCAGCTGATTCTTCAACCGGATTGTAGACACGATAATGTTCTGGTAATTGTGTTTGTAACATAGCATTGTATGCTCCCTTGATCTTTTTTATCTCTCCTATTGTCACACCTTTCCTTCCTGATAAAAAAATTAGTCAGTGTTCAAAAAACTAATTGATATACACATAAAACATTGATCATTCACTACAAGAAAAACAGCTTCAGACAACACCGATCAGACAACGCTCAGTGAAAAAAGTGTTGCCCAGAATTAACATACAATGGTTTAGTTTTTCCCCCGAAATACTGTTGTCTGATCCATGTGTTATACAACAGTTTTAAAACCGTTGCCTAAAAAACTCAATCACACAACACTTTTTATATATCGTATTGTGCAAAACAATAGCTCCATACAACAGTTTAATAAAGCTGTTGTTTGAGTAGACTTGAGACAATTCTATAGGAAAATGTTGTTGATATCAGACAAGTGTTTGTTGTGAGGCATTACATAAGACGTTTTCACACAACAGTACAATATTGTGTTGTCTGATAGAGTTCATCAGATAACACTTTTTCAATATTGTGTTGTGCAGAACAAGAACACTACATAACGGCTTATTTTACAACGGTTTTATGTAGAAAACCATTGTATTCGTTTAACTCATACAACATAATTTCTCGGAAAATCGTTGTCTGTTTCACAGAAGATGACAAAAATTATTTTTTCATAATAAGATGAATAATGTTTTTAAACACATTTTATTAGTTTAGTTAAAAAACACACAAAATAAATTTTGAAATTTTTAGTTTTTTTTTATACATAACTGAAACCAAAAGATCTTAGCATCTATACGGTTGGATCATTGAAAAAAATATTTTTAATTTAATATGGAGCTAATTATAGTTTTATAAAATTTCCTAATGCTTAAATCCTAACTTTTAAACAAGAAATCATACTAATAACTCTTATTCGAATCATAAAAGTATCACATATACATGTCGGTGTAATAGAGTTGAATAATTTGTAGTGTGCAGATTATTTATGGAGTGTTCGAATCATTTGTAGTGTGCAGGTTATTTATGCTCCAAATCCAACTGTGAGAAACCTTTTGAGGGCATTAAAAGAGAACAAGTCTATAGAGAAGCCATGCAATCGAGAAGAAGACGAAGGCGATGTAGTCTTTCCTTATGAATTCTTCTCCCCAGACTACAAAAAAGAAGGCTATTTCAAGAAACTTACAAAGTATATTTCTAAAACCATGTATGAGTATCTCTATATTTTACTTTTATGACTTGCAATTTAATTAGAATATGCAAATTCACTTTTAATTTTACTATCTAATTGACCTCTTTAGTTTTAATATCTAATTGTGAGTACTTGTGATCTTATATACACATAGGAATATAATCTAAATTTTGTACTCTTTCGCTATGTTAATTGTGTATCGTGTATGTGCTGGACTAACGGTCTTTATAGTTTGAATTAAATAGATGTGATAGTTGCATCTGTTTGTTTTTTGAACAGGAATGTCAGTTGTTTGAGGATGAATTTCTTAGAGAGGGTATATATATTCTTTGCATTCTTCTTGATGCTACAAAGTTTTTGCAACTAGAAGATCTATCAGATATGATCTTGGGGGCCATTACTCGAAACATTGAATAACGTTCTCTAGAAGCAACACGAGAACTCTTTCAATTTAAATCTTTTGAGAAGAGTAAAGAAAAGTTTATCTTGCAAGCATCAATTTTAGTGTCTATGTTCCAGTGACATGTTCTTCACCTTCTTTTATATCTTGATTTGTTAGCTGATGCAGGGAGAACAGCTGAAGCCTTAGAAGAAGCCAAATGTTGATTTGGAAAAACAGAAAAATCTTGAAGAGGCAGAGAACGTAAAGTTGTAAAAACAGAAAAAGCATGAAGAGGCAGAGAACGTAAAGGTAAAACCTGATTGGTTTGAATGGTCGAATTATGGGAATCCAGTTGGTTAGTTTTTGTAAATATTCTTAGTTGGTTTGATGATAGTTATTTTGGTTGTAAATTTGGAATAGATGTAATGGTGGTTGTGTATGGTTCGTAACTAATTTATATTGGTGGTGAATGAGTGAATGTTACTGGTGGTGAATATATGGGTGAATGATATTGATTTTGGTAATTTTTGGCTTTTTGATTGGTTTTGGTAATTTTTTGGCTTGTTCATTGCTTGTTATAGCTCTCTTTTTGTATAAATGAAACCATTGTATATTTTATGTTTAGCTAATGTATCATTTACAAATACAAATGTTATAAACCACATTAGACAATAGTAAGACTTTATAAACTAAACCTTTGTCTAAAGAAAACACATACAATATGAAAAAAGAAATGAAACCATTGTCTGACTAAAAGAAATACAACAAAAAACAGTTGTAGACTCAACTATGCAACAATGATATTCATTGATAAAACTGTTATGTAAATATTGATAAAATAACTCTTTCTATTTAAGGAACTATTGTCTTAACCCTTGAAGAACAACATATGTTATTTTTAAAACACTTGACTGATTTCATTTCACACAAGTGTTTTTAATCATAGCGTTGTTGTTTCTAGGTGTTATACAATGGTTTCTAAAACATGGGGTGTTATCTTGCTCTTTTTTGGACAACAGTTAGCGTACCTTTGTCTGAGGTGCATATTAGACGGCGCCTCAATATTCAACGGGAAAACAGGATCTCAGACAACGGGGGAAAACCGTTGTCTGTTTCAGTTTTCCTTGTAGTGATTGCATGTATTTAGTCATCCTCTTAACACCTTCAGGTTTTAACAGAGTTGATAACTTAAACACACAAATGACCTTCTAAATTCTCGTTACTTAATTATCTTTTACCGTTAATGCTTAGAGTAAATTTATATGGATCAAGCGTTTTGAAGTCTTCTAATCGGGCTTTGTGAAAAATCTCCATTTCCCATGTTTTCACAAGGTTCTGCACTTTTTCTTCCAAAGAACCTGCTGGCCATATCTGCACACAAGCATAACCAAGTTTATGTAGCAGTAAAAGTCATTGCAGATCAAGTTGTTGCAATTCTGTTAGAGAAAATTACCTTAGTTTGGCCATCTTCGAAAAGTTTGTCGACAACATCATAGTTTGGAGGAGCACCAAATCTCCATTGAACGTCCTTTACATTTTCTGTATCCAGAAAAGACCTGTATTTCTCCACCTTAGTACCTGTAGATGTCATATGTAACAATGGAGACAAATGTATCTAATTTGTTTTATGATAAAAACTCAGGGACTGTTAATTTGAGCTACTAGTCTAGACTATACATAAGATGATCCTGGTCATGGTTTCGCATAGTGACTGATAACAACTCCCTAATTAGTTGTACAGTTTGATTATTTGAGTCAAAATTACCTATTTTTGATTGATAATTAAAAATTAATTTTTTATAATTTTAATATATTAATAAATATATTTTAAAATAGATTATATATACTTTTGAATATTATAAATTATAACTTATATAATATTCTAAATTTTTAATCAAAATTTGATCAATTTAATTATAAAATAGTCAAACAAGGCCGTTAATGAGGACCCGAAGAAATAATATTAATTCGAAAACCAATGACTTCGCTTTAAATCTACAATTTGATAATTCGACTTTAGCAAATTGCGATAAATAAAATTAGGGGTGCAACCACCAAATTTAAAAGAATTAAAAATGTAAATTTTAAGAATAGAATTTATACAAACGAAAATCTTGATGTCCTAGACTCACACGTGTGATAGAATAGAAAGTTTTCTGGAGTCTCTCTCTTTTCACTTAATAATGAAAACAAATGCAATAAAGCCCCGACTTCATATAAATTAAAAAATATATAATTTATAAATTATTTATAAGATAAATTAAATACAGATTTATTCATATTTCTATTCATACTCCGAACTCAGTCTCTTGATAAAAAAATCGCAGGGCATCCAGATTTACAATTCCAAATTTAAAATATAAATCTAATACGCTTATAAGTTATAACCCATGTGTTCCATTTAATCTAATATAATTTTATATTATACATTTTTATTAATATCTAATATAAAAAATTTATATTATATTTCATAAGAATTGAAAATTTATATTAACAAATATGATGCATGTTTTGTATTTTATATATGATTTTAAAGACTTAATTGGTAATAAATAAATTAAATTTTTTAATTATAATTAAAATTAAATATATTAAATAAAATTTTATTTAATATAAATATTTATATAAGTTAAATCAAATTTAAGTATAGATTAATATTTTAAATTTAATAATATAGTAAGATCGACTACCACGTGATAACATGCTATGATGTTCATATATATTACGCTTCTCTATTTCAACCTTTCGGAAGGGCAAAGGTCAGGCCCGACCATTAATTTAATTAATGAGTTATTAGCATTTTGTTTTCCTTATTTTTTTAGCGACTTTTTAATTTGATTTCAAACTATATTTTTTTGATATATTATACCTTGAAACCCTTTAGGTTTTGATGATCACACTGTTAACAAGTTGAAAACTTGTTTATGATATAAAATTGCAAGTTGTTATACATGTACTAACATGGTTTTGCAGGTATTAACTTACTGATATGATTTATCAGTATAATATGTTTAAGTACATTGACAGCAAGCTGAAAGCAGGAAAACAGAGTGTTTCAACGAGTTGAGAGTATGGAAATATTTTGTATCAGCAAGCTGACACTGGGAACACAGAATCTGTTTGGATATACAAGAAGTCCGAATTTCATGGAGATTATTTAAGATCTTACTTGTACGAGTTTATCTAATATATATATGGTTATATATTATAGTAGAGCTCAGTTTTACTTATCCAAACATATTTTATTATTCAAATTAGTTTTCCTATTTAATAGGAGTTGGAATTTGGCTAAACTTTATCTTCTAAAACCAACTCTTATCTATGTATCTAAACTTATATTGAGGCAGATTTCAAACGTTCTTATTATCCTTAATATATGTAAGTTTTGAATACTGGTTATTTGAATTAGTCTAATCAAATTTAACGTTGTAATTCCAACGTTAGTTTGGGTTTGTTAATTCAAATATAAGTATTCATATAAATACATGTGTGTGTATGACTTTTCTTTTAACCAAGTGAAGATATACTGATTTGCAAAAATATACACACATCTTCTCAAACTCAAAACGTTCTTAGCAAACATCTTTAAGCTCTAGTATTCTATATATTTATATATATACGTGAGAAGCTTATAGTTTGAGTTGTAATTTCTTTCACTTGTATTCGTTTGGTTGTAATCAAGTTGTGGTTGAATTGCTCGGCTTGTGAAACAGGGTTCAAGGGAATTAGAGGCTAGAGAAGGCAGTACTAGGGTAGTATAGTGCTTAGAGAGCAAATTAGTTCAATGGAACAAGGGTTTCAGTAAGCTAGAATCAGTTATAAGGGATGAAGGGTGGAATATTATGGTAATCTGTAATCGTGGTTTGATTTGATTAATAATATTCTCTCTTACCAGTTGGTAGGGGACCAGGACGTAGACCATAGGGGATTAGGGGTCGAACCTGACTAAAAGATCTAGTGTTATTTACATTTTCTGTACTGCATTGCATATAGCAGCTAGCTGACAGTTTTTGTTAATCAATCTTAGCTAGCTGACAGGTTTAATAACTCGGTAAAATTAAAATCGGTCATTGTTAGCCATAACACCTATTCACCTCCCCCTCTAGGTGTGCATTTTCATTTGGTATCAGAGTAGGCTATACTAATATCTTCTGTAACAGGAAAGTATAGAATAGATGGCTGACAAATATCCAATGGGAAGCTCAAGTTCGAGGGCACCTCTTCTACTTGGCACATAAAACTACAACTGGTGGAAAGGTAGAATGAAGCAGCACCTGACCAGAGAACCCATGGAGTGAAGAGTTACAGAAAAAGGTCCTTTCAAGTTTCTTACTACAGATGGTAAAGAAAAGGATATAGATGAAATCACTGCTAATGAGCTTATCAAGTTTGCTTACAACAACCGAGCTATAAACACTATCATGACTAGTTTATGTCCTGAAGAGAGTGACAAAGTTTTTTCATGTAGTTCTACAAAGGAGATGTGGGACACTCTTGAATTGTGTCATGAAGGTTCGAAAGCATTAAAGAAGGTTAAGCTCAACAAGCTGATGAACGAGTATGGTAATTTCAAGCTCAATGAAGGTGATTCTATTAAGGATGCTCAAGCTAGGTTCAAAGTCACTATGAATGGTCTCACTTTACTTGGCAAGAAAATTCCACAAGAAGAGATCAACATGAAAATCATTAGTGATGTTCCGTGGATCTATGAACCAAAGGTCACTGCCTTGGAATCTTCTCCAACAATTGATACAATGGACACTCTAAGTATTTTTGCTGAATTGGAGCAGTTATAAGGCAAGATAAATGCTTGCCATACAAATTCTACTTCTCATCTCACATCAAAGATGAAGAATTTGGCACTTCATGGTGATGACAACAAGATGGAATCTGATGATGAATCAGATGAGGAAATAGCTCTCATGTCCAGAAAAATCAGAAAGATGATCGAACAGAGAAATAAGATGAAGAGAGAAAGGAGGAGTTCAGGATTCTCTAAAACCAATAAGTTATCCAAAGATTCCAAAGGAGATTCAACATGTTTTGAATGTGGAAAACCTGGCTATTTCAAGAAGGACTCAAGCTAAAAGGGAAGCAGCAAGCTGGATACAAAGACAAGAAGAAATCTAAATCTTTGCTAACCTGGAGTGATGATGAAGAAGCCATCTCACCAAGTGACAATGACAACAATGATGATATGGTTAACCTTGCACTAGTTGGAATGGAGGATGATATTGTTCGAGGCTTAACTGATAATATTATTCTAGATGAACTAACTATGCAGGATCAAGATAGTATTCCATTAGAGGAATATATTTCAGTAAGGACAGAAAACAATAAGCTGTTAAAGAAGAATGCTTACCTTAGACAGATGGTTCAAGATTTGATGGCAAAAGTGGAATCATTAATTGAAAACAAGGAACCTATTCAAGCTACAAATGAAGTCAAAATCAAAGAGCTTGAATCAAAAATTGAAGATCTAGAAGATTTTAACAAGATTCTGTTGAAAAGAAAAAATGTTCTAGTTGATGAGATTTCTGATCTAAAGGCTGATATAGAGGCAAGAGATGAATGTCTGGAAACATTTAAACTCATAGAATCTGCCAAGAAAGAATCATCTCAGTCTGCTAAAACTACATCTCAGCCTACTGAAACATCATCTTAGCGTGCTGACAGTACATCTCAGCCTGCTGCCACTTCATCAAAGCAAGCAGAAAGAATTATTTCCTTGGAGAATGAAGTCATTAAGCTCAGAAAAGGCATGGGTACTTTTTTTTAAAGAGAAGAATGTCTCAAATCAATGATGAAAAGCATCAAGGTACCTTTGGACAAGGAAGGAGTTGGTTTGAACTTCAACAAAAGGGCTACTGCACTAAAGTATGAAGGCCGACAAGGAAAGTCATACAAATATGTTATGCCCTGGACAAGCTACAAGAAATGTAGTGGTAAAGGTCATCTAGCTCAAAATTGCAGATATCAGCGAACTACCAGAATTTATCAGAAAGAATATGACAGGAAGCCAACTTGCTGCAACAAACAGACAGCTAGCCAAAATGGTTCTGGCAGGAAACAAAGAACACAGAATTCCTCTCCCAAAGTAGTTCAAATGTGGATCAAGAAATCTGAATTAAATGTTCTTTATATACTTGTTACTAACCAATCAGGTACCAAAAGGTTGTGTTTTTTTTGTTTATTTTGTAGATATGTCTTGCTGCTAAGATGAAATCGAAATCATGGATCATTGATAGTGGATGTACAGGACATATGTGTGGAAATAAAGCTCAATTTATTAATCTCAAATTCAAGAAAGGTGGAGGTGTCACAATTGGTGATAGTAAGACTCTTTCTATTCTAGGTAAAGGTAAAGTATGTAATGACACAACTTTTATTAATAATGTTCGTTATGTTAAAGGCTTAAAATATAATTTGCTTAGTGTAAGTCTATTGCATGATGATGGTCATTCAGTTGTTTTTGATAAAGATAAATGTGTTATTACTATTGCTACTAACCAGATTCCTCTAGTTTCTAGAAGGGAAGGAAATATGTATGTTTTACACTTTGAATTGCAGGAAACAGCTTGCTGCTTAGCTGTTGTTGACAATGATCCAATAATCTGGTATAAAAGATTGGGTCATGCACACATGGACTTGCTCAACAGATTATCTAGCAAGAAGTTAGTGAGAGGATTGTCAAAATTGAAGTATGTGAAGACACAAGTTTGTGATGCATGTCAATTGGGCAAACAGATTCAAAGTTCTCATAAGGCCAAAAAGGTGGTATCTACTACAAAAACCCTTAGAGTTATTGCATCTAGAATTATTTGGTCCAGAATCTTATAAGAGTATTGGAGAAACTAATCAAGATACTTGAGAAGAAGGTGGACACAAGACTTGTAGGTATAAGAAGTGATCGAGGTGGTGAATTCAAGAAAGATTTTGTCACTTACTGTGAAGCAAGGGGCATCACTCATGAATTCTCTACACCTAGAACTGCACAATAGAATGGAGTAGTGGAAAGAAAGAACATGTATTTGGAGGAAACTGCTAGAACTTTATTGCAGGAAAGCAAGCTGCCAAGAAGCTTTTGGGCAGAAGCAATAAACACAGCCTGCTATGTTCTTAACAGAGTGGTGATCAAGCCTATTCTTGAGAAAACTCCATATGAGTTGTTGAGGAATAAAAAGCCTAACATCAGTTACTTCAAGGTATTTCACTCAAAGTGTTTTGTCCTCAAGAAAATTGACAGGGATGGTAAATTCGATGCTAAATCTTATGAGGTAATTTTTCTTGGTTATTCTTTAACAGTAGAGCATATAGAGTCTTTAATTTAAAGAAATGCATTGTTGAGGAGTCTATTGATTTTATATTTCATAAACCTAACAATGATCTAACAAGAGATGAGGAAGATGATGCAGGTGATGATGATGGAAGAAATAAAGCTATTGCTGGAAGTACTAAAGATATTGCAACATCAGGTAGTCAGCAAGCTGACAAGACAAATGAGCTAGTTGCTACAACATCTACTACTCAACAGACAGACAGTTATCAAGCTGGAACATCTAATCAGCCAGCTGACACTGCAATCTCAATAGATGATACTATTGAACAGATGTCTAGACTCAATCTAGGAGGGTCACAAACTCCTATAGCAAGGGCAACAACTTCTGCTAGAACTGTTCATGAAGAGATATCCCAACATTCTCTCCCCAAAGCTACAAGAACTATGAAGAATCATCCACCAACACAAATCATTGGTGATGCTATGAGGGTGTTAAAACTAGAAGAAGGAAAGCAAACTTATGTGCTTTTACAGCTTTCCTAGCTCAAGAGGAGCCCAAAAATGTTCAAGATGCTTTAGAAGATGAGAATTGGATCATTGCTATGCAAGAGGAGCTGAATCAATTCAAAAGATGTGATGTATGGGAACTTGTGGAAAAGCCTAAAGATATCTTAGTCATTAGTACTAAATGGGTCTTCAAGAACAAAGTTGATGAATTTGGTATAGTTACAAGGAACAAGGCAAGGCTAGTTGCACAAGGCTACAATCAACAAGAAGGGATTGATTTTGATCAGATTTATGCACCTGTTTCAAGGCTGGAGTCTATAAAATGCTATTTTTATTTGCATGTTACAAGAAATTTAAGATTCATCAAATGGATGTTAAAAGTGCATTTCTTAATGGTTATCTCAAAGAGGAAGTTTATGTCAAGCAACCTCCGGGCTTCGAGCATGAAAAGTATCCAAACCATGTCTATAAACTAAAGAAGGCATTGTATGGACTAAGGCAAGCACCAAGGTCTTGGTATGAACGGTTAAGTAAGTTTCTACTCAAGAATGGCTTTATTCGAGGTAAAATTGATCCAACTTTATTCCTTAAATTTGATGGTAAGGATATACTTCTTGTTCAAATTTATATGGATAATATCATATTTGGATCTACTAATGATGCCATATGTAAGTGGTTTTCTAAGTGTATACTGTTAGTATTGGTGTCCTAGAGACAATACTTTTAATGTTTTATTGAAAACAATTAAGGATTATGTTTTATGTGATTATTTAATTATTATTTATTATGTCTTTATTTACTGCGTTATAAATTGAAAGGATAATAAATGTCCTTGGAATATTAATACGTAATATATATCTTTAAGTATGTGACTTAAAAATGAGATTATATGAATAGTATTTTATTCCTAAAATTCCCTAGTCAAATATTATTATTTAAGGACAATAATAATGCAATAAGACTAGTATGTTTGTTGACGGATGACCACATCTCATTGGTCATAGGTATGGTGATACTAAAGTCAAGAACATAAGTGTATGTATCAATACATGACACTGGAAAGACCCGCCGTGAGATTCTACATGTTAATAAGTGTCATAAGAAATCTCACTGTGATAATGATGTAATGATCATCTGACTTGAAATCGTTATATTTCTATACGAGAATTAATATACTTTGATTACACTCAAAGTTACCTTTAACCGGGTAATGATAAAAGTGTACATTGGGTATGCTATGAATCGTATGAGGAATATGAATGATAGATATAGGATTTAACCCTCCAATTCGAGGAGTGATATTATTGGCCTCTTGAGTGAGACTATGAAATGCATGGCCATGCTCAAATATTGATTTGTTTAAATAGTCTACTCATTGATCAAGGAAATCGAGATTAAACGTTGAAGAGGATGACACTATACATGCTCTATAATATAAGGTTAAAAGGATTATATTACATGGAACATTATTCACGAAAGGTTTAATTGAATCACCAATTATTATTATTACTTGGGTAGCAATGATGTATTACTAGATGCCGCTCATTGTTTATAATTTTATTATTAGATAATAAAATTATTGCCAACGTAATAATAACCTAAAGGGTCACACACAAAGAACATCAAAACGGAGGTTTATTTAAATTACGAATTTAAATATATTATTGTTTATTCGAATTTAATTATTAAATTAATTAAGTGGGACTTGATTAATTATATTAGAATTCGGATTTAATAAGTATTATTATTATTCGAATTTAATTATTGAATTAATTAAGTGGGACTTGATTAATTATATTAGAATTCAGATTTAATAATGATAATAATCCAAAGTCATAATGGGTTTTGGAAACCACATGGATTAGGGTTAGGCCCAAAATCTCTCTCTCCCCTATATATACATAATGATGTATAGTATTAGGGTTGAATCATCAAATTTCGTTTTAGAGAAAAACCCTAGCTGCTCAACATCAAGAGAGGCTAGAGAAAGAGAGAGAGAGAGGCAAACAATTCGGCTAGTACCGACTCCGGTGATCGTAGGACGATCGGGCGTTCGTGTGGACTTCTTTAGAGAGCAAATCTTTGCAACAAAGGACTGCTGTGATTCATCTTTCTGGACCTCCATTAAACAACATACGAAAGCTTTGTTAAGGTACAGACTTCTTCACCATAATCATCCAACGTTATACATGGATCCTGCGATTGGGTTTCGATTTTTTTATTATTGTTTTTACGTTAATTCCGCTGCGTTTTCATGCCCGAAACCCTTCATACACACAGTGAGTTTGACATGAGCATGATGGGTGAACTCAATTACTTTTTGAGTCTTCAAGTCAAACAAACAAAAGATGGAATCTTTGTGCATCAATCCAAATACATCAAGAATCTACTAAAGAGATTTGGATTTGAAAATGTCAAGGTGAAGTCAACACCAATGAGTCAAGCTAGCAAGCTGACAACAGATGAAAAAGGTGTAGATGTTGATATTCGTAAGTATAGAGGTATGATTGGTAGTTTACTGTATCTTACTGCTTCTAGACCTAATATAATGTATGCAGTTTGTGTATGTGCTAGATTTGAATTCAAGCCTAAAGAGTCTCATTATAATGTTGTTAAGAGAATCTTTAAGTATTTAAGTGGTACTATTAATTTGGCTTTATTTTATCCTATCACAAATACATTTGATCTTGTTGGGTATAGTGATGTAGATTATGCAGGTTGTCACACTGATCGTAAGAGTACAAGTGGTGTTTGTGCATTTTTAGGCCAGAATTTGGTGACTTGGCAATGCAAGAAACAAAACTCTGTTGCTCTCAATGCCGTGGATGATTCAAACACTAAGGGATTTTGGAATCAAATGTGGAAGAATTCCAATATATTGTAATAATACAAGTGCTATCAACATTTCATAAAATCCTGTCAATTACTCAAGAATAAAACATATTGATGTGAGACATCATTTCTTGAGAGATAATGTGGCAAAAGGGAAGATCAAGCTTATTTTTGTGCCTACAGAGTATCAGCTAGCTGACATATTTACAAAGCCATTGGCAGAAGAGATATTTTCTATTATTAAAAGGGAACTTGGCATGTGTAACATCTAGTCAGCAAGCTGACACCAGGTTTTTTCTAAATCTCAGCTTATTGATTGAATAAGTGCATATATGATTTTAGTAATTTAGATTGAACTTATTTGATTTAATCAATTTAATTGTTATATGTTTTGTAGTGGGTTAGGTAAAACTCCACTAACTTGTTATCTGTGCATGTCTATTTGTTTTTCTAGGCTAGTAATTAATGATAATTTCAAATTTCAAATTATTTATCATTTTATGATTATGATATATATATGACATGCTTATATGTTTAACATGTTAATTAAATGTTTAAGTGATAAATGTGTGGTGTTTATTTAAATAAAATGTTTGGTATTTTAAAGGGTGGATTAATATCTAGTATTTCTCCAAAAAATACTCCTTTAAAATCAATAAAAATCGGAATAGTAGAGATTTTTCATTCCAAACTCTTCGGCTCCCTATATTATCGCCCAAATATCCGTGTGTGAGCATTAGGGTTTCTTCTCAACAAATACACTATATCTCTTGTTATATCAATTTCAATCATTAAAGTCATGAGGCAAACATGGAAGATGAAAGCATCTGCAAGTCAGGTTAAGGAGAACAAACTAAAGATGAAACTTGTCGATGAAGATGATGAGTTCATGGAACCCTTGAATATCGACAGTGGTGATGATGTATCTGAATTTACTCAATCCGATAGGGAGGGCTCCGAGTCAAAGAAGGTCAAACGGTGTTTGAAGTTTGCGTCTGAGGATTTGGAAGTAAGGTACCAGTCACTTGATTTGACAAATCATAAGGTTCTTCTGGGTAGAACTTTATCTGATAAGGCTTTCTTTACTTGCGGTGCGGTTCAGTATTTTACAAACCTAGGGTTTGAGTCATTCATTGTTGATATTCCTAAAGAGTGTTATGTTGATTATGTACAAGAGTTTTATGTGAATCTTATGCCTGATAAGTTTGGTAATTTGATATCTTTGGTTAAGGAAACAAAGATAACATTGAATACTGCTGTGTTGAATTCAATTTTAAGGATTGTTAATCAGTCTGATGTGTCTGTGTTTACCAAAAAGGGTCCTGTTATGGTAAATGATTTTGGCCCTTTGGATCAGTTAAACACTATTAGAGGTTTAAATGGGATTCTTGAGTTCAATTGCCCTACTACTACAAATGTTACACCTATTGCTCATGTTCTGTTCAAAGTTTGTTTAGCCAATGTCTGTCATAGAGTTGGTAGCAGGTCTCATTTCAATTGTCAAGATGTATGTGTTGTGGGTATGCTTTTGGTTGGAAAGAAATTTGATCTAGCAGATTTGATTCTTAAGAACATGATGGCAGTTTTTGAAGGTAATCAAAACACAGGGTTACCTTATGGGGGTATGTTGACTCATGTGTTTGATTGGTATGGTGTAGCTCTTAAGGAGATAGATAAGTCTATATCTAAAGAGTTTCTAGATCACAAGAGTTTAGCCCAGTCTTATCTTAAGATTGAAAAAGATGGCACATTGGTGCAAGTTGAGTTTTCTTCACCAAATGTGGCTGTTATTGAGTCTTCATTTGTTGAATTTGATAAAAGGTTTGAGGTCTTGGCAAAAGAAATGAGAGATGAAAATACTAGTCTTAGTGTTGATGTTGGATGTTTGAGTCAGAAAATTGATTTGTTGATTGAAGAAGTGAAGATGTTAAAGGAAATTGTAAATAGAAAGTCTAATTTTGGAGTACATCAAGCTGACAAGTCTGTTTCTGCTGAAGCTGTGGATGACAGCAATTTAGTTAGACTTGTCAATGCTGCAATGAAGAATCTAGAACAAGCAATTAACAAGATGCAGGGTGTAATTACCAAAAGTCTAGGTGATCAGAGTGTTGATGCAGCAAATCAGTTTGCAGATCCTGAAGATGATGTGAACCCTGAAGATTCTTAGATATTCTTTTTTAATGATTAACGGGGAGTATTTTAGGAGAATTAGGATAGGTTTTGGGGAGTACAGACTTCTTCACCATAATCATCCAACGTTATACATGGATCCTGCGATTGGGTTTCGATTTTTTTATTGTTTTTACGTTAATTCCGCTGCGTTTTCATGCCCGAAACCCTTCAATAGTATCAGAGCTATGTGTATAATGGGATGATTTGGTTATGTGTTTAACAGTTTTTCGATGTATGTAAACATATATATGATATGCCATGACTATATATTGATATATATGTTTTATATGATTTTGAATATATGATATTCATGTGTTGTATAATGATGGGATGATGGTGTGTATTGCTGTATGTATATGATACATGTTTGTTCTTGTTATGGAAATCGTATTCGATACGAATTCTGAAACGACTTCAGTAGATTTTCTGAAATCTGTGTCCAGTGTCCGATTTTCGCAAACGATATGTGTTTTCTGACCGGAATCATGTCACTGAGCAATACTGACATAGTCAGCTTCGCGTCTGTAAGCCGTTTGATGACGTTACAGGCCCTGAAATGGTGATTTATTATTTTCTGAAATTTTGAAATTTATTATATATGATTATATGATATGTTTATATAATCTGAGATATATTACATGTGTTATGTGATAACATGGTGGATGGTTATGGCCTAAAGACCCATAGGATAGTGGTTTTGTTTTATGGTTTTGGTTTCTAAATACGACTTGCATGTCGTTTATTCATTGTAATTGTTAATCTCGAATGTAACTCGAGTTCTTCTTGTAATTTCATTAGAATAGATTTATTTATTATTCAATGTAATTGTTCAATGGAGACTTGGAAGCAAGGAAGCTAGGAGGCAATCCAGATGATGGAGCAATGAAGAAGATAAAGACATGTAATAGTGTAGTATTTGAAACCATCATAGATTGACCTTGATAATTCCATTAGCTTGGAAATATCACATAGGATGGGGTCATAACCAAACACGTTTAATTTATGCACAATACATATATGTATATGAATGCATGTGTAGATATGTATGTGTTGGAATGATGTATGTATTAGATACGACACCCATGCCATGTCTGCTTAAGAAAGATAAAATCTGTAACTATTCAAGATTTTAAAATTAACAAACGATCATGAGATTCTTGTGTTTATGAAATATGGATTTTTAAAACACGGAATTAAATATTGATTTTTGATATCTATAACTGGGATTTTCTGACAAAAACGGATATGCGTATTCGTAAGGCTGATGGGTTTTAAGTGTGACCACTGGTATCCTCCATCTACCTGGGAAATGAACAATTTAAGATGTCAATTTGAAATATTTGGTTCAAGGAAAAATTGAGGATCTCTTTATGATGTGATCATGATCGTTATAAATTTTCTAAACCCCTTAACAAAACTAATGCAACAAATGTATTGGACATAAGTCTCCTGTTGAACAAGTTCAACAGATATACCGCTCACGTTCAACTCTTTGATATTTGGATCTATACATATTAGAACATGTGTTTGTATATACAACTCTTTCAATATATATTCAACACTCTGAAGCATCAATGTCTTTATATTATATTTTCAACAAGTCATATAAATATGTTCAATATTACTAATTAAAAAAATAAAGGTTTATTTGATTTAAACAATTCAACATATGTTAATCTAATATTCAATATGCCAAGTCACAGATATATACTAGCTTCAACTAATTCATAACACAGTATTGACATTAATGGAGTAGAAAAATCGGCAGGAAGTAATGAATACGAATCTAAATTATATTTAACAAAAGTAATGAATATAGAAAAATGATAGTTTTTACCATATTCAACAGTGTTTTGAGATTTAGATTGAATCCTTAGTGATCTTCGTGCCATTTTTTTATGTCAATAAAGTGAAAAAATTGAATTGACAACTAATATTCGCTAGAAATTGAAGTTTATCGATTATAAGAGAGTTTAAACGTAGAATCGATCAAAGTTGTATAAAATGATTATAGTGAGTTAGAGTTTTTAAAAGAGAATATGAATAGATGTGAGAATGTTCATGTAATCGTGTGTGTATATAAGTAGTTGATATGTCCATGTTTAATACATTTTTATATACCTATTTTATTTGTTTTCATAATTTTATTAGTTAATTATTTTTTATTATTTTTGTAGGAACTTAATTAAAATCAAAATAGTAGCAAAAAAAGAAAAATATAAGGAAGGAGGTGGAAATTACTTGGAGGCAAAAAAATTAGAGAAAAACCGAATGCTTGTTGGAGAAGAAAAAAGAATGGAAAAAAATATTTTAGAATTCAATTTGTAATCGATATAGAAGACCTATATTAGTTTCTCTCTATATATGAGGCTCCTCTGTTGTATTTCATAACTTTTAACTTTAGAGAATTGATAATTAGGAGTAGGATTAAAATAGTTTTATTTTCTTACTCTTTCATACAAACAAGTTTTTTCCTTTTCAAACATTTTTTCCATTTTCGAATGTCTTCTATTAATTGATTTATTTTGTCATTTAATCATGTGTAGCTAATTCACTTGTCCTAGAATGAAGAAGAAGTTAGCTATTTATTTTTGAAATAAGAGAATTGATGGATTCAGATTCCTAGGTTTTCCATATTTATTTGATCTTATTTGCTTTTTAATTGAACAACTCTTTCTCAAAATTATTTGTCTAGTCTGCCTGATTTATTTGTTAGGGTTTGAAAATTTCATAGTATCTAAGGATTAATTTGTGATTGATACAATTAACCATTGTGCGGATGAAGTATTTTAACACATCAGATTTTTGGCGCCACTGCCGAGGACTATTGGTAATTTTCATTCCTTAATATTTATTTCTTCGGATTAGTTTTTTATTTTTTGTGTTTTTTAGGAATTTGTGAAGAGGAGAAAAGATTGGAAAAGAAAATCGTTAGAAGGTCTTGTTGTCTCCTTTGAAATTTTTGAAAAACATTTTTCGGTATTCCGTATTACCTTTTCAAATTTTATTTTTCTCCTCATAAATATTTAAAAATCGAAAAAAATTAAATATTCAAAAAATCAAAAAAAGTAGTTATTTATTCTTTTTTGAAAAAACTAACTTGTTGTCTCATTCACATCTCATATAGTAACACATCATCAAGATTTTCTTTATTGTATTTTATTTCTTTTCCATCTTATAATTGTGTTGATTGCCGGAGAAAAGAGGTACATACAATTTAGATGAATCCATGTAGCGTAATGCATCCATAGTTATTTATTTTCTCATTCATTATGTGTTGCATTCTTCTAATCAATCTTAAGGGTGTCACCCAATTACAAGATAAGTGAAGGGATTTTATCTCCCTTTCATTAGCCCACAATTCATTAATACGTTCATCTTGCAATCCCCTTACCTAGGGTTGTAATTCGAGTGGAGCCGAATTCGATCTTTTCACAATTAAATTCGAGCTTTTTCTTATTGAGGCGAGTCTTAAAATAATCGAGTCTGAAATATTTGTTCGAGTTCGACTCGTTTATTATACGAGTAGAGTGCGAGCCGTTCGCGAGTTTTCAAGATCATTGAGTTTTTTAAAGAATTTTCGAGATTAACGAGTTTTATAATGGGTTATTGATCTTATCGAGTTTATTGAATTTTTAACATGGTTATGAGTTTTGGGGTTCTTAATCGAGTTTATTGAGCTTATTGATTTTTCAGGTTCTTATCGAGTTTATTGAATTTTAACTTAATATTTATAAAAATTATCCATTTTTTTTAATTTTAATATAAAAATATTTTTTCTTCTATTAAAAATAATAAATAAAATTTGAAAATAATGCATTTATATTATGTGAAATAAGATATATTCAAATATAATTTGGTGTTAGGTCCAAAATCATCATAGAATGGAGGTTGAATATGATGTGGTAAATTTTTCATTATATTGCGGATTAAGTGTTTGTGTTCTTGAGATATTAAAATGGCAGAAAAAGAAACACAAAGATTCGGGAAAATAACAATGTATTATTAAATCTCTGAGGTGCTACACTTCTAATCAAATAATTAGCTTCAATGGGTTCAATCAATATTACAATAGAAGTACAGTTGGGTGATATAAATATATGTCTTTAATGGAGCTCCCGTCTGTATCTCTCTTGTTGATGATGAATGAATATCTTACTGTCCATATTGATTTTCACCCATATATAATTTGTAGACTTTTGGAAATTGATTTCCACAATTGTATAAGTCCTTTGTTTTGCCTATAGAGTGATGGTGGTTTGTAGGCACCACTAAAGAAGTATGTTGCGCCTCTAGAAGTTTGTTGCACCACCATATTGGTTTGTTGCGCCTATACAGTGGTTCCCCTGTATAGGCGCCACAAATACCTTAGAAACAATACACAAAAGCTATGTTGCGCCTATATGTCACTTTGTTGCGCCTTGCACTGTCATTACCCTATGGAGGCACCACTAAACTCATGTTTAGAACTTATGTTGCGCCACTACACCACCTGCCTTGTACAGGCGCCACCAAAACCTTCCTCATTGCCTTAGAATGTTTCTATTAACTTATGTTGCGCCTACACTCTTGTTATAGAGTGCAGGCGCCACATATCTTTGCCTTGGTGCCATAGAACATTCTATAAATTAAGGCTTAGTTGAGGCTATCTTGATCTTCTGGATTGATCAACTGAATTTCTTCTGATAAGTCAAAGTAATTCTCTACTTATTGTGCTGACGCTTAGTGCACTGGTCAGGTTCACAAACGACTAACACTGAATTAAATTCCCTTAACTTCTGTTCTGCTTCAGCTGATTAACTTTGGACTGTTCCATTTCTTTTGATCAATGAAACCCTTTGACATCTGTACTTGAATCATTGCATTGCCTTTAGTCTGAAATCTACTGAACATTTATTTGCTATAGAGGCCTGAACATATTAATGAACTTCTCTCGCTGTCGTTCAGTAAACTTTACATCTTGAGTGTTCTGCAATGATGTATGTATGCTTTCTGTTTGTATGTCTTTCTGGATTCCTGTGCTGCATATTAGTATTATTTATCTGTCTTTGTTTCTTAGTTGAGTTATCGTTATCACTATTGCATACTATGTTACATTATGCTTTACAATCTCCCCCTATTTGTTTGTTAGAGTTCGACAAACAAATCCTGTGAGAGGATAACTCAACTGATACTTACAAGAAAAAGTAAAGTGCAGAAAGATAGTAAATAATATTAATTACATTCTGGATTAGATTTTACATTTCCATATTTCTTGTGTACAATAGAAGTTTGTTCCTCTAGCCTGAACAGATAATTTTATGATCTTCTGCTTCTTTGTACTGAGTCTTGTTTATGTTTAGATCTTGTTTCAGAGTAATGCTTTCTGAGCTCTTCCTTCTGCTCCAACCTTGACTTCACTATGTCTCTAGCTTCCACTTCAAGAGTATTAACTGGAGGTGGTTCTTCTAACTTCTTTAAAACTTTGGTGAGAAAAGCGGTTGAGTTTGTCTTGAAGATTGACTCGAAGGCCAGAGATTGTCTCTTTGAAAACACGAACAATGTTATCCGTTTTGGAAAACCTTTGACTTTGTCAGTGTCATGCATCGACTCTTCTGCCAGCTTCTCCCTTAGAACATCTTCAATCATCCTCAAAGCTTTTTGGTCTGACTTGACAGTGGATCTCTTTACCCTTGAAAGGACTTTTCGAATAATTTCATAATTGTTTCTCCTCAGTTTTGATAGCTCTTTCTTTTTATCCACTCCATTATTCTTGAAAAGAAAGTATTTTGTTCCATTCGTCTCCGTCTGAATGCAAGGTTCAGAATCTCTTATTGCTTCAAGTACTTCAGTGCCATCCTCTCTTCTTACATACACTGGATCTTGGTAATATCTGGTTGTCTCCATTAGATATCTTCTAGAAGTTTTAATTGCTCTATTCAGCCTGAATGCGTAGATCAACTCAATAGCTCTTAGATCTTCGTCTGTTCTATTCTTCTTGCTTCTGAGTCTCCCTTCTACATACTGCGTGAACATTACATGACTTGAGTCCAGACATTCATCAGACAAAGTTAGGTTATGAAGTGTTGTTGTTTTGTAGTACTTGACCACTAGAGGCTTCTCAAATGCTTTGACACCGATCTCTATAATTTTCTTCTCAATCATATCTCTCAGTATCTCATTTGTTTTATGCCCTCCAAAGATGACTTTCCTCTTCAGCACATACAGCTCCACAATATTCATCTTTTCAAAACTTTTTGTCGACAAAAACTTTGACCCCAGTGTTGTAGAATTTATGAACATCTTCCACCCGTACTTGGATGCACTTACTGACACGCTTGTAATCTCTTCTGATAGCATAACATAGAATTCATGAACATCTTTAAATCTTTCCCTCATGGTTCTGAAGAGATTAAGGACTTCTCTGTCTTTCTTCTGAGTAAGAGTTAACTCTTTCTTCTTCAGAAGACTCCTTGCTTCATCCCAATCAGGACCAACCTTTGCTTCAATGTCCTTGATTCTATTTCTTCTTTCTATTACGTGATGCACTCTCTTCCATTTTCTCTTCATCAGTTCTTGAGCTTGATCTATACCTTGAATAATAACTTCATCTACACCAACTAGAAGATAGTCATTATCAAAAGCATATTCTTCAACAAACTCCTCCTCAACATCTATTCCAGCTACTTTTGTAGTTTCCTCTATCTCAACCTCTGTTGGAATCTCCAGCGGCACATAGGGCTCAAATATTTCTCCTTCTTCAAGTTGCCTAGCTCCAGGTTTATAAAAAATATATGACTCCCCCTGAGCTGTATACTCCAATATCATTTCAGCTCCAACTTTTTCTTGTACTATTCTCTCCCCTTCAGTTGGGTTATCCTCCCTTCTGACCGGAGTAATCTTAATTGTTGAAGTTGATTGAGTAGAAATAGGAACTTTTTGAGCCAGCAGTTGTTTAACCAAGTCTTTGATTTCTTTCATTTCCGCTCGCTGCTGCTCCTGCACCTCCAAGATCTTCCTTATTGAATAATGAATGTCAGTTACTTGTGCCTCCAGATTTAGAATCCTTTGGCTGTGTGCAGTGTGTGCAATGTTTGGGGTGTGTATTTGGGTAGTGCGTGTCTCACTTCTCACTGTTTCTGTGTTTGCACGACCCTCAACACTCACACTCGGGAAATCAGGGTCAGGGAACACAAGATCATCAAGGTTAAGTGTTTCACTCATTTCCATAATTGCGCTGAGATCTTCTGTACCTGCATTAAAATCCCAATTCCCTCTATGGGTAGTTTGCCTCTCTGCCGGACCACTTTGGGTGGGGAGAACTCCTTTTTCAGGAACTGGGGATTGAGACCCAGTGTGGTCACCACTATAGATTCTGTAATGATTGGCAAGTGAGAAGAATCCGTGATGCCAGCTGAAGCCAATGAAGGCATTACCTGCTCAGAGACACCCTGAACAGGTTCTACTACCGAAGTAGCAGATACTCAATGAATAGAGTCCACATCCCTTCTATGGGTGTGTTGTCCCTCCGCCTGACCTGATAAAGTGGGGAGGACCTCCTGTGTAGGAGCTGGACTTGGAATTTCCAGGGGGTCACCACTTTAGGCAATGTAATGATTGACAAGTGAGAGCCTGTGGTGCCCCGCGACGCCTGTGAAGGCACTTCCACTTGAAGTGGTGATGCTGTTGACACAGCTACTCCTTGAATGAAGACCTCTTCCCTTTTATGGGAGAGTTGCCTTTCCACGTCACCCGTTTGGGGAGGGAAAACATCCTGAGCAGGATCTAGAGATGTTAAGTCTAGGGGGGTCACCACATTTGACAATGTAATGAATGGTTCGTTAGAGTCAGTGATGCCCCCATCTGTCTGTGAAGACGGATTCTGAATTGGATCAACCAAAACAGTTATAGCTACTGAAGTAGCAGATGTTATTACAACTTCTGGTTTTGTCCCCGTACCTTTCAGGATTTTGTCAGTTTCAGAATTGAGGTTATGAAGAATGAGAATGTCATCAGAGATTGGAGAATCAGGTTCCTGGCTCACAGTTGCCCTTGGTTTAAAATTCATCTTACGTCATTTTAGAGAGGGCAGAGCTGTAGGGGATATTTCAATAAGTTCCTGATTCGGTAGGGACTCCCTATCATCTAAATCAATGGGTCTTTTTCAAGTTTGTGGAGATGAAGGGAGTGTTTGTTGTTCTGTGGCAGGGGTTAGAACTGGTTAGTTTTGACCAAGTTCATTGCCAATTTCGAAGGCCACTGAGGGCTCTTGTGTGTGCATTGCCGTTTGAGGCACAGAGCTAGATATTGTGACAATTTCATATTCTAGAAAGGAAGAGAAGTCAAAGTCTAGAATCGTACCTTCTACCATGTGTTCATCTGAAAGATTAGGTATGTATAAATCTCATTTTTGAGTCTCCTCTATAGTGTCCTCAACATCTACATCCATTGTCAGATTTTCAGGGCTATTCCTATCTTCTTCTTCTGCAGGAAATGGTTCTTGCTCTGGTTCAGAACCGGCTTCTTCCATATTCTCATCTTCCTTTTCAGTGCCTTGTTCTTCTTCAGATGCTTCTTTGCTTCCTGAATCAACTGATGTTTCAGCTTCATTCTCCTCTTGAGATGTATGTTCTTTTGAGTTTTCATTTGCTTATTCATCAATTTCATATACATGATCTTCGTCAGAGGTTGCTTCTCTTTCTTCTTGTTCTTCTTCAATAGCCTGTCTAAGAAGAACAAAGTAATCTCGAATGGATTCAGTTGGTGGGGCAGGTGTATACCTGTAGCAACAAAATTATTCTTAATTGTAGAGAGGGTGATCTTTCCAACTCACTATTTTGAAACCCTTGTAGTTGATCAGCAGTCAGTACTTGGTTCAATACCAGCTGCAGAAATCTAGGATATAGACAGAAATTCTCCATTTTTGCCTGATTACTTAGGATCTCTCTCATGATCATCTTCCCAAAATTGATTCTTGACCCAGCAGCCATTGCATATCCAATCACCTTATTAAATTTTGTAATCCCATGAAAGCCACCTGTCTTTGGTGGAAAGCCATGAGATAGGATGTTGAAAAACAGGTTCCACTCCTTGGGTAGGTGATTATTGTAAATCTTCTTTGGAAGATTATTGTCTATTCTTGTGCAGTGCAGGAACATGAAGAAATTGTCCAGATCTGCTTGAGATGGAACATCTTCAAAATCTTCAGTCGGTATGTGAAGTGCTCGATTGATGTCATTCTCTGTTATTCACACATTCTTTTTCTGAATTTTGCAAGTAAAGGCTAGAAGTCCATCTGTAGATGTATCCAGAGCAGACCTGTATACCTGTCTCAAAAGATTTCTATATAAAGGAACATCAGTAGTTAGCGCATAACGGACTATAGAGTGTTCATTTAGAAACCTAACCCAATTACCTAACTCACCTACTTCAGTCCAATCATTTACTAAAATAGATAAATAATTAGTCTTTTTAATTTCAAAATTACCTGTCATTTTTAATAAATTGAGAGATAATTTTTAAGAATTAAAATTACTAATTAATATCGAATAATTTTAGTGAATTACGAACCAAACCCTAATATTTAAAAATTACTTGGATTTTCGTAAAATAATTATATGTTGATCTCCTAGTAATTTTAAGCACACTTTAATTTTATTATAATTTTTAATCGATTTTTAACAGTGTCAAACCCTAGCCAAAGTGTTCGAGAGTTTTTGAAAAATAGAGTATTTTTGAACCCTAACCAAATTTAATGGGACCACTTGCAAATGATAGAAATGAATGTGGGGTTCACAATTCTGGTCTCAGATTAAAATATAAACAACAATTGACTATGATATGATCGATTAAAAATCACAGATCTGAGAAATTTTATTGCGCCTTCAAAGCTGTGTGTACTGTGTAAGTATAATAAAAACGCAACAAAACAACACTATATATATATATAGGCGCCACTTACTTGGAAAAAAAATGCTAAGTACTTTAGTTACGCCTGCACAGTGGATTCACTGTGTAGGCACCACTAAATAGACTGGCGCTACAAAAAGTATGGTTTTAATTATGTTGCGCCTCCACAGTGTATTCACTGTATTGGCGCCACAAAAAACCATACAACCATAATCTACTTAACAAAATCTTAACTCGGGTTGTTTATTGCGCCTCTACGGTGGTAACACTGTGTAGGCGCAACAAAACTCCAAGCGCCACTTGAATTTTTCATGCAAGAACTTTTTAAGTACTGTGTTTATTTTATGTTGCACATGTACAATCAAATCACTGTATATGCGCCACTAAAATATTAAACGCCACAACACTTAGCTAAAATATCAAGTTGCTTCTAGATTTTGTTATAAATAAAATAAATAATATTTATGAATAATTTATATAATTAATCAATAATAATTAATTACTCAAAAATATTATTTCACAAAATATTTATTAATAACAATAATAATATTAATTGTTAAAATTATTATCATAAATAAATTATGTTTCTTATTATTTTACTTTTATTTTAAATAAGAGAATAAATATAAATATTCATCCTTTTTATTTAAAGTAATTTCAAATAATATTCAAATATACAAGTGCCAAGAATTTATCAATTAAATACAAACACTTAAAATATTTTCTAAGATCAAAATTAAATAAATACCAGATTAATAAAATTAGTAGGCATGCACAAGGTATTTATCTAATAATTATTCCTATTATCTGGAAAATGATTTGGTAAATAAATTCACAAGTCCTAAAAATTTGAACATTAATTAACCAGTGAATTTATCAGCTTCAAATTGCAGTTTTTGATTACTAACTTATTAGTTAGTAGAATTTGTTAGGAATATATTCATTTGATAATGTACAAAATACTAGAACAGGGTCTAGATTAGTTTATCTGTAATAAGTCTTTCTAGTCTCTGAAATGTATAATCAGAGTCTAGATAGTCAACATTCATGTTACTTGTACTTAGAAGAATTTCTGTAGAAAGTGAAACCAGAGTCTGCATAAAGATCAGAGTCTGGAAGGTGATCAGAGTCTATAGACTATCAGAGTCTATGATCTATCAGAGTCTACATGTGATCAGAGTCTGAAGATTTCAGAGTCTATACAGTTGAGGATAAATTTGGAAGAAGATCATAGGAATAGAAAGTCTTCGAAGATCAAGATAAATATATTGCAGATATGCTATGGGAAAGAAAGAGAATTCTAGAAGGAAACTGTCAACTAATAATTAGGGATTTTATTCCTATTGTAATTTTACTTTCTGTTATTAGTTGATAGGCAGCTCTCTATATAAACTCTATGTAACCTAATTGTAAAGGTGTGGAAAAAAGTTGAAGCATAATTTGTCTGAGTGAAATATTGTGAGAGCATAGAGATAGAGAGAGTTGCTGTGATAAACACAGAGAAGCTGCTAGGGTTTGTGTACACCCTAAGAGAGTTTTGTATTTACAAATCAATAATACAAACGGTATTTATTCATATCTTTGTGTTTGAGTTTTGTTCTTAATTTGATTTATAAACAGGCAGAAAAGACACACAAGTATTCAACCCCCCCTTCTACTTGTGCAACTGGGAAAACAATTGGTATCAGAGCCTAACGTTTAAAAATCGATCAAAGATGTCTGGAAACAAAGATGGCAATTCTAAGATTCCTATGCTTAAGAGAAACGAGTTCACCCACTGGAAGGTTAAGATGTTGCACCATCTGGAAGCAACAGACCCTGACTATCTTGACAGGTGAAAGGCTGTATGTATAGACCTATATGTAACATAGGGTTATAACTCAACACAAGAACAGGACGTGTAAATAATATGAATTTATCACCGGAATCAGGAAGATATGAAGACTTGGTAAAGACAAAGGATAAAGAAGAAATCTACAGACTTGAAGCATTAGCTCACTGGAAGAAGTTCATTAATATGTTCATGCCTCAGTGAAGAATAAAGGTTGAAGTATTCAAGGATGTGGAAGCAGTGAAGCAGTTGTCAAAGTACCAGAAAGATTCTAGTGATCCAAATCTGCGAATCAGTCAAGCAATGAATTGCAGAGCTCAAGTACAGGAATTGAGAAGATAGAATATACGGCAAATACAAAGAATCAAAATATTAGATGGAATCTTGGAGTCTACTATAGATTGCTGGAGGAAGTTCATTCATATGTTTAGACTTCAGTAAAGGATAAAGTTCGAAGATGTTCAGGGTTTCAGATATGTTTATGGTTCAGCATAAGTGCCAGAGGATTCCAATGTACTTACAATCGAAGCACTTCTAATCAACAAGGAACAAAGTCAATTGTATTGTAAAGAAGATGTGAAGATCAAGATCGTGTTAGTCGTTTGTGAACCAGACCAGTTGCACCAAACGTCAGCACAAAAGAGATTGAGAATTGCATCTATGAATCAGAAGAATTGACTGTATGATTAAATTAGTAACAAGTGAAGTGGTATATGATGAAGCTCAGAATAAATCAAGTTCGAATAATCAAGGAAATATTTATTAGACTTGGTTGCAGTGGAAGAAAATATATTAAGGGCTTATCAGGTTCAAATTTGGCTAAGTAAAGAAGACTACAAATGCTGTATCCAGAAGTCAACCTAGTCAATCTGTTTCGTCTTATTCACCAATGGTTACACAAGCTATTTTGTCTTATTCACAGATGGTTAACAACCATCGGGTGAAATGAAAGAATTGGTGAATATTAAAAGGACTTCTTTTGTCCTATTAAGCCGATAGTTACTAACTATCGGAAAAGAAACAAAAGCCAACTAGCCACTTCCCGATGGTTACTAAGTTTGAAGTAATTGATTTTATTTCAGTAATTGTTTGAATCCTCCGATACTTATTCTACAGACTCATCGATGGTTAAACAATTACTCAGTAAATTGTTCCGATACTTAAGGAAAAACAGAAGTGAAGCAGCAACTAGTTTACTTGGTCCTGAATGAGCCACGTATCTTGGTTGAAAAAGTCTACACATATATTGAAGCAGAGCCATTCATTTGGGAGTCTTCAACAACACTACAAAAATAACCAGAGAGAGAGAAGGCAAGCCGGAGAGGAGAGAACAGTCAGAAAATCTATACCTCCTCACCGGAGATGTATTAGTGGCCGGTCCCTTAACGGAAAATGTTCAGGGTCACTATATATCACTCTCTACGGTCTTAGTTTCCTTTGTACTGATCTAGAAATACTTGTATAGGAAATTGAGAGTTATATGTTTTTGTTAAGCAGCGAAGAACTTGTTCTTCGGACCGGATTTGTTGACCGGGTGTAGCAACCTCAGGGTTTATATTTATCAAATGATATATTCCTATTAGTGGACTCTTTTGTCCACTATATACATTCCAAATTGGCTTAAATTGATCGCTAGTACCCAAGTATTTAGTGTCTTTTGATGTGTTTTATGTTTTTGGTGTGCAGATTCCCAGGCGGAGCAGAATTGATAATTAATTACATAAATTGGTGGTGCATGAGCTAGGAATTCAAGGGAGAAGGGTCAAGGCTTGAGTTGAAGCAAAGAGAAAGCAAGGCGATGCGCTAAAGAGGCAAGGAGCAAAGAAAAGCAATTCCGGGCAGAATAGTCAGGCGCGCCCACCCCGTTAAAGGCGCCCCCGCGCTCCATTAATGAGGCGCGCCCGCGCTCCTTGAGGCGCGCCCGCCCTTCCAGCCGATTCCAGTTGCTGATTTTTCTGCAGTTGGTCCGTTTCGAAGCCCAGAAAGCGGCAAGCCCATGAATCATTGTTTTTATGTAACCTAGTATAAAAACATAAGGATTATTATTATTGTCATTATCTAGGAAATTAAGTATTATCTAGGTCATTATCAGACAAGAAGCGGAGTACTTTGTGAGCCGTCAAGCTATTTTCTTTTGTAATTTTCATCACGTGGATTATCGGTTGTTTCTTTTACTCTTGCAATTAATATCAGTCTTTTATGTTTAATTGTTTGCTATTATGTTTTCATATGAACCCATGATGTCGGCTAGCCCAATTATGGGCTAATCGTTGTCATGGGGTTTTAATGGATTTTTCTATCAAGTCTAGATATTGATTGTTTTTATGCCTAAGTGTGTGATTGTTATGGATATCCTAGTATGGTTAAGCTTATTCGTTGTAAATGCGTCGCGAACATTTATGATTGTTTGTTGTGAACCCTTGTGAATGCGAAAGTGGATCTAGGGTTTAGAACATGCCATGCTAGCATAGGTTTTTGTATGTTAAGAGCATGTATTAATTTGTGGTGTAATTCTAACCGTCTTGCACTGACTATGTGATTTTATGGATCCTTGTGCTTAAGCCATTATGTTTTCAATCTCTATAGACATATAGGGACTAATCGTAGTGGTTGACTATTTGACTTCTATCAATTGTGGATGTTCATTAGGATGGTATGCGTACAACGAAAGTTGGCGTTTATCAGTTTAGAGGGTCTGATCAGTTATCATCACTTTCACATGCTAGGTTGAAAAGGCATAAGATTCTAGATGAGGTAGATTATGAAATTAAAATTCCATGTTTATTTTATATAAGTAATTCGTTAAGTTTAATTAGTAGTGTAATCAAAACGCCAATTGTTATTTTCTTAGCAGTGAAACTTAATCATACTCTGGTGTATAAGTGAACTAAACGTAAGCAAGTCGAGTCTCTGTGGGAACGAATCCTACTTATTTCTGTATTACTTGTGACCACGTTCTCTTGCGTGAATAAAGTGCGAACAAGTTTTTGGCGCCGCTGCCGGGGACTCGGTTCATTGTTTATTTAGTTAATGTGCTTATCATCAGTGATCGTTAGATATCACTGACTGAGATTTGTTACCAATCGTTCTTGTTTGTTACGTGAATTCAGGCAATTGATCGTGTATGCGTACTCGTTCTCAATCGAGTAAGGAAAAACTGGAAGAACACTTAGACGAAGAAGAGGGAATTGCAGTTCCAGAAATTGAACCAGAAATAGTAATGGGGGATCCAGTGAAAGCTCTTAAGGATTACTCTCAACCGAAGATCAATGACATTCAGTCAAGCATTGTTAGGCCGGCTATTGCAGCTAATAATTTCGAAATCAAGCCGGGCACAATTCAAATGGTTCAGAATTCTGTGCAGTTTGGGGGTTCACCTGCTGAGGACCCTAATATGCATATCAGAGACTTCATCGAGGTCTGTGATACCTTTAAAACCAACGGGGTTTCTGAAGATGCTATAAAACTGAGGCTGTTTCCATTTTCTCTACGAGACAAGAAAAAGGGCTGGTTGCATTCGCTGCCAGCAGGTTCTATAACTACTTGGGAGGATCTCGCACAAAAGTTTCTGACTAAATTATTTCCTATGGCTAAGACGGCAGCCATGAGGAATGCTCTTACACAGTTCAATCAACCTTCTGGAGAAACGTTGTGTGAAGCTTGGGAAAGGTATAAGGAGATGCTGCGAAAGTGTCCCCATCATGGGATGCCAGATTGGATGGTCATTAACGGTTTCTATAATGGATTGAATCATTCATGACCTATGCTTGATGCAGCATCTGGAGGAGCTCTTTGGGCCAAGAGCTATGAAGAAGCTTATGACTTGATTGAAATGATGGCTGCCAACGAGTATCAGAATCCTACTCAGCGATTGCCGCAGAGTAAAACTGCAGGTGTTTTTGAAGTAGACGCTGCCACGGCTATAACAGCTCAACTACAGGCTTTATCTATAAAGGTGGACGCATTATCCAAGGCAGGAATTCAACAAGTCGCTATGGTTTGTGATCTATGTGCAGGTGCTCATGATACAACTCAGTGTGCTATTTCTAGCGATTCAACGTATTTTGTCAGCAACTTTCAGAAGCCTACACAACCAGCACCTAATACGTATCACCCCAACAACAGGAATCATCCTAACTTCAGTTGGAGCAACAGTCAGAATGCCATGCCACAACCATCGCAGGGTCAGCAATTCGGAACAAGGCCTTTCAACAATTCTGTTCCTCAACAATCTTATGCACCAAGACAATCATACAACCCTCCTGGTTTCCATCAACAACCTCAAGGAGGACAAAGGCATTCAAATGAAAAGTCAGAGATGGAGGAACTGAGAATGATGTATAAGAGTCAAGCTGTGACACTGAAAACATTGGAAAATCAAATTGGTCAACTAGCCAATGCTCTGCTAAACAGACCTCAGGGACAATTACCAAGTGACACAGAGGCTAACCCAGGCAAGAAAGAAAGCAAGGAACAAATACACGCTATTACATTGCGTTCTGGAAGGGTTACGAACACTCAGGAGGTCGAAATTCCATAAAACAAAGAACGTCAGCATTCTGGGCAGGAGGTGCAGGGCGGGCGCGCTTCCTCAGGCGCGGGCGCGCCTCACCTTACTGTTGGAGGGGGATTTTCTGCAGAAAAAGATACGCAGGAAGAGCCGATTAAGAAAAAAATGAATGATTCAGAGGAGAAAAGCAGTTCAGAGAAAGACAGTGATCACAAGGAAGTATTTCCTCCTCCACCATTCCCTAAAAGGCTTCAGATGCAGAAATCGGATAAACAGTTTGCTAAGTTCTTGGAAGTTTTTAAGAAACTACACATCAACTTACCTTTTGCTGAAGCGCTGGAGCAAATGCCAAGCTACGCCAAATTCATGAAAGGCATTCTATCTAGGAAACTGAAGCTAGAAGAGTTAAACACTGTTGCCTTGACGGAAGAGTGTAGTGCAGTATTGCAACAGAAGTTACCACCAAAGTTGAAGGATCCTGGTAGTTTCACTATACCATGCATAATTGGGAATTTGTCGTTCGACAAATGTTTGTGCGATTTGGGAGCGAGCATCAACCTCATGCCATACTCTATATTCTTACAACTTGGTCTTCCTGAGCCAAAGCCGACTAACATGTCACTGCAGTTGGCGGATCGTTCAATCACTTATCCGCGAGGAATTGTCAAAGATGTTTTGGTGAAAGTCGACAAACTAATCTTTCCAGCAGATTTTGTCATCCTTGATTTTGAAGAAGACAAGAAAATCCCTATCATTCTTGGTAGACCATTCTTGGCAACGGGAAAGACATTGATTGACGTACAGAAGGGAGAACTCACCATGAGAGTGCACGATCAGAATGTCACATTCAATGTGTTCAAAGCAATGCAATTTCCAACAGAAGAAGATCAATGCTTTAAAGTAGATGTAGTGGAATCTGCTGTGCAAGTAAAGATTGAACACATTATTATGAATGATACACTGGAAAAGGCTTTAAGTGGGGACTTTACAATTGAAGAGGATGAGGTTGAAGAACAGGTACAGTCTCTGAATGCTTCTCCTTGGCAACAAAAGTTTGAGAAACCAGAATCGTTGGGTTTATCTGAATTGAGATAATCACATCAGCGGTTGAAACCATCTATCGAGGAAGCACCAAAGCTAGAGCTCAAACCATTGCCTGATCACTTAAGGTATGCTTCTCTTGGGGAATCATCTACTTTACCTGTGATTATTGCTGCTAACCTTACAGGTCCTGAAGAAGAAAAGCTGTTAAGGGTTCTCAGGGAATTCAAATCAGCCACTGGTTGGACTATTGCAGACATAAAAGGAATCAGCCCTGCCTATTGCCAGCATAAGATTCCGCTGGAAGAAGGAAGTAAGCCAACAGTAGAACATCAGAGAAGGCTTAATCCACTCATGAAGGAAGTAGTGAAGAAGGAAATTATTAAGTGGTTGGATGCAGGGATTATCTATCCTATTTCTTACAGTGCTTGGGTGAGTCCAGTTCAATGTGTGCCAAAGAAAGGAGGAATGACGGTGGTAACTAACGAAAAGAACGAGCTCATTCCTACGCGGACAGTCACTGGTTGGAGAATATGCATGGATTACAGGAAGTTGAACAAAGCTACTAGGAAGGATCACTTCCCTCTTCCTTTCATTGATCAAATGCTAGACCGACTGGCCGGCCATGAGTACTATTGCCTGCTGGATGGATATTTGGGTTACAATCAGATCTGCATTGCTCCAGAGGATCAGGAGAAGACAACATTTACATGTCCGTTCGGTACCTTCGCTTTTCGAAGGGTTTCTTTTGGGTTATGTGGTGCACCTGGCACCTTTCAGAGGTGCATGATGGCAATTTTTTCAGACATGATTGGTAAGACAGTGGAAGTCTTCATGGATGATTTTTCAGTATTTGGGTTTTCTTTTGACGAATGTCTACACAATCTTAGCATGGTTCTGAAAAGATGCGTGGAGACTAATCTGGTTCTTAACTGGGAGAAATGCCATTTCATGGTACAAGAGGGAACTATTCTTGGACACAAGGTATCACGGCGAGGCCTGGAAGTGGATAAAGCAAAAATAGAGACAATTGAAAATCTTCCACCGCCCAATTCAGTGAGAGGAATTCGTAGTTTCCTCGGTCATGCAGGTTTCTACAGAAGATTCATCAAGGACTTCTCCAAAATTTCCAAACCTTTGTGTAAGCTATTGGAGAAGGATATTCCCTTCAAATTCGATGATGATTGTATGACAGCTTTTGAGACATTGAAGAGGAAGTTGATTTCAGCACCTGTGATCATCGCCCCAGATTGGAATGAACCTTTTGCTATGATGTGTGATGCTAGCGATTTTGCAGTAGGGGCTGTTCTTGGTCAAAAGAAAGACAAGATTTTTCATGTTATCTACTATGCAAGCAAGACACTCAATGATGCGCAATTGAATTACACAACCACAGAGAAGGAGCTGTTAGCCATTGTATATGGCTTTGAAAAATTCAGATCATACTTGCTTGGTACGAAAGTGACGGTGTATACTGACCACGCAGCTATTAGGTATCTGCTCTCCAAGAAGGATTCTAAACCCCGCCTGATTCGATGGGTTCTTCTACTACAAGAATTCGATGTTGAGATCAAAGATAGAAAAGGGACAGAAAATCAAGTAGCTGATCATCTCTCACGATTGGAAGATCTTGGTAAATCATCTCATGACAGTACCATCATCAATGAATCATTTCTAGATGAACAGCTGTTTGGAATACAAGAAAAAGAACCATGGTATGCTGATATTGTGAATTATCTGGTAAGTCAAATTGTTCCACCTGAGTTGTCGCCAGCTCAACGGAAGAAATTCATGCACGACGTCAAGTGGTTTCGTTGGGACGAACCATATCTGTTTAAACAAGGGGCTGATCAGATTATCAGAAGGTGTGTACCATATAGTGAGACTGAAGCTATTCTGAGGGATTATCATGCCACAGCTTATGGAGGCCATTATGGAGGTGAAAAGACAGCTACTCGTATTCTGCAGGCAGGATTTTATTAGCCATCACTATTCAAGGATGCTCATCAGTTTGTAACCAGATGTGATCGTTGTCAGCGAGTAGGCAACATTTCAAAAAGAGATGAGATGCCCCTTAATGTAATGCTAGAGGTAGAAATTTTTGATGTGTGGGGGATCGACTTCATGGGCCCATTCATTTCATCTTGCAATAACCAATACATCTTGCTAGCTGTGGATTACGTCTCCAAATGGGTTGAGGTCAAGGCACTTCCAACTAATGATGCCAATGTAGTGCTCAGCTTCCTTCACAAGAACATTTTCACCAGATTTGGGACTCCAAGGGTCATTATTAGCGATGAGGGGTCTCACTTTTGCAATCGGAAGTTCACTAATCTGATGGCAAGATTCAACATCAACCATCGGGTGGCGACAGCATATCACCCTCAGACCAATGGCCAAACTGAAGTATCAAACCGCGAGATCAAACGCATTCTGGAAAAAGTGGTAAGTCCTTCTCGTAAGGATTGGTCTTTAAAACTGGATGAAGCTGTGTGGGCCTACCGAACTGCGTTCAAAACACCTTTGGGTATGTCACCATATCAACTTGTCTATGGAAAGGCTTGTCATCTGCCGGCAGAACTGGAACACAAGGCTTATTGGGCATTGCAGAAACTGAATTTTGATTGTAAAGCCGCAGGGGAAAAGAGGATGGTGCAAATCAATGAAATGGACGAGTTTCGTCTACAAGCTTATGAGAATAACAAGCTTTACAAGGAAAAAGTGAAAAGATGGCACGATCGTAGGTTGACAACAAAGGTAATTGTTCCTGGTCAATTAGTTTTATTATTTAACTCTCGTCTGCGATTGTTTCCAGGAAAACTTAAGTCAAGGTGGTCGGGACCCTTTGTTGTGAAGACTGTATTCCCACACGGAGCTGTGGAGATTTATGAAAAGACCGCAGATCAAGCGTTTAAGGTCAATGGTCAGAGATTGAAGCCTTATTTGGGAGAACAAGTAAATCGCGAAGCTGAAGTCGCGATTCTGTCTACCTCGGATTGAGGACCTGAAATAACGTCCGGCTAAATGACGTTAACGACAGCGCTCGTGGGAGGCAACCTACGGCTTGCATGGTAATTTTTATTCTTATAAAAAAATATAAAAAAAAAGAAGCAAAAACACAAAAAAAATGAAAAAATGCAGTAGCCTCAGGCGCGGGCGCGCTCCGGGAGGCGCGGGCGCCCTGAGTGCGGTTGTTAAAAAATGAAAAAAAAATAGAAAAGAAAAAAACAAAAGAAAACAGCAATTTTATTTTTTTTAAATCAGTTTTTAGCACAAACCCAGCCACTCTAACTTGTTTAAAAGCCTTGACATACCCTAACCCTAACCTATTATTTACTTCCCATCTCTCATTCACACATATACATACAAATATACACGCACTGCATCTCATCTCTTCACACTTCTACAACTCAATCAATGGCACCCAAGAGATCTAGGCGCTCAGGGACATCAAGTTCTTCTTCGAGTGGGGGAGTTGTGCTCCAATTCAATTCACCGGAGGCCCAAATTGAGTTTACACGCTTGATGACCAAATCTGTGGTCAAGGAAAGGGGATTTATTCCGGGTATTCTTGATGGGTCTCTAATCGCGATGGTTAGTGAGCGCGGTTGGCAGACCGTGTGTGAGGCTGCGGAGGCGATACCATTGAGTATCGTTAGGGAGTTCTATGTCAATGCCAAGCAGGAGAAGAATGGGTATTCTGCAGTTCGAGGCTATGTTGTGGATTATACTCCTGCCGCCATCACTAGGGTTTTGCATTTGCCTGCTCCGCAGGAGGGAGTGGAAGATTTTGGGTTGAAGACCCGTGGGGAGGTTGACCTTGAGGCCATTCTACGGGATATGACAGTTCCCGGCACTACTTGGAAGCGTAGGGCAGGCTCTACTGAGCCGGTCACCTTCTCCGCCATGGCTTTGAACCCGTATGCTAAGGCCTGGAACCTGTTTCTGTGTGCTAACATTGTGCCATCGTCGCACACTCATGAGGTGACAGTGGATCGGGCTATTTTGTTGTGGGGTATTCTCAGCGGGCGCTATATCGACCTTGGCTCCCTTATCCACAGGCACATGATCCGATTTTTGCAGGGCAGTACCACTGGAGCGATTCCGTATGGCTCCGTGGTTGTTCGTTTGTGTGTTGATGTGGGTATTCACTGGCCGGCGGAGGAACAGTTGCAACTTCCTGCGAGTGCCATTGACACGGCGGCGATAGCTCGACTACCTGAATGGGACGGTGGTGTACCGCATCCCAGAGGCTTAGGGTATATTGTGGGTGGTGACGTGCCACCTAGACAGCAGAGGGAGGCTAGGGCTGGATCTTCTAGGGCACCGCCAGCTGTGGCTAGTATTGGTATGGGTGAGGCTGATTTTCGGAGGTTGGCTCGGCGGATGGACGCAGTTCATGATAGACAGAGCCGGTTTGCTGCTGACCTAACTCAGGCTCTCGGTGCAGCTTTTCTGGCTACTGGTGTACAGGTCGATTGGCCTGTTTATGGAGCTGGCACCGTGTATCCACCACCGGATTCACCCGAGGAGGGTGACTCTGCTGACGATTGAGGTATATCTGCACACTTTCTTTGTTTCTCGCCTTCAATGAGGACATTGAATATTTCTAGTTTGGGGGTGGGAAATGGAGATTGTAGTTAGATGCATATAGGGCATGTAGTGGTAGTATTTTTTGCATTTGGTTTTAATTGTCCATATAGAGCATTATGTTTGCAATTTTTATGTTTTGTTCTGTTTACCATGTGAGTCCATGTTAGTTGCATTTCATAGCATGCATATTTCATGATCCCTTAGGACGAGCTAATTCTGATTGATAAGTCGATGTCAATTTGAGTGTGGTATTGATGAGCAGAGGGATGATTTACAGTCCTTATGAAATTGATTTGCATGTTTCAGAAGCACATTATTTACACAGTCTCATCAGTTGCTTTTGAGCTAGATTGAGTCATGCCTGTTTAGTTGTTTTAGATTTAATCGCATGTTTATATCTAGAATGTTTGTTATTCCCTTGATAATGTAAGAATACCAAAGTATAAGTTTGGGGGAAAACAAAGGTTCATGCTAATTGTTAATGATTGTCAAGTATGGCTAGGCGTCAAATGGCTAGTAGCCGGCTCATATTTTTATGAGTAGTCTAGGGTTGGAATTGAGAATTCTCATTCCAGATTCTGTTAAAAAAAAAAAGAAAAAGAAAAAAGAGTCATGTGAATAATTCGAAGCAAAATTAACCAGGATGAGCTCTTTAATACTCGGGCAATTAAGTTCGAGGGGACTTTGTGCCTAGTGACCTAAGGCTTTTTATAGTCTGGGATCCACTAACCTAATGCTCGCTACATGGGTATTATTGTATAAGCCTTTAGGGGTCTCATCCATTGCACGGTTAAATAAGCCTATGTATTGTGTTAGGTGTCGTAGTGGTGGTTTAGCAATAAAGTGTGATTCCCTGTCTAACTCAAATGAATGACGGCGGTGTTTGTATGTTATGGAGTGTTTACCATTCATTCTGTTTATAAGCAGGTGATTGTATTGGCGAAAAATAGGTATGATTTTGATCTAGTGTCAGAGTATATTTGATGAGCATCGCACACACACACACGTTTCTGTTCATGTAGTATCGGTATAAGGGGACTTGGTCGAGCTCTGTTCGGATGTATCACATCTCTTTGAGACTTTGGGTTGTCAAATGGTTTTGGTGAGTTCGAGGGGGTCCTTGCATTTCATAATAGTTGCATTCATGCATTGCATTGCACTAGATTGTTTAGAGTCTGTTTATGCTTGGGGACAAGCATCGGTTTAAGTTTGGGGGTGTGTTAGTGGACTCTTTTGTCCACTATATACGTTCCAAATTGGCTTAAATTGATCGCTAGTACCCAAGTATTTAGTGTCTTTTGATGTGTTTTATGTTTTTGGTGTGCAGATTCCCAGGCGGAGCAGAATTGATAATTAATTGCATAAATTGGTGGTGCATGAGCTAGGAATTCAAGGGAGAAGGGTCAAGGCTTGAGTTGAAGCAAAGAGAAAGCAAGGCGACGCGCTAAAGAGGCAAGGAGCAAAGAAAAGCAATTCCGGGCAGAATAGTCAGGCGCGCCCACCCCGTTAAAGGCGCCCCCGCGCTCCATTAATGAGGCGCGCCCGCGCTCCTTGAGGCGCGCCCGCCCTTCCAGCCGATTCCAGTTGCTGATTTTTCTGCAGTTGGTCCGTTTCGAAGCCCAGAAAGCAGCAAGCCCATGAATCATTGTTTTTATGTAACCTAGTATAAAAACATAAGGATTATTATTATTGTCATTATCTAGGAAATTAAGTATTATCTAGGTCATTATCAGACAAGAGGCGGAGTACTTTGTGAGCCGTCAAGCTATTTTCTTTTGTAATTTTCATCACGTGGATTATCGGTTGTTTCTTTTACTCTTGCAATTAATATCAGTCTTTTATGTTTAATTGTTTGCTATTATGTTTTCATATGAACCCATGATGTCGGCTAGCCCAATTATGGGCTAATCGTTGTCATGGGGTTTTAATGGATTTTTCTATCAAGTCTAGATATTGATTGTTTTTATGCCTAAGTGTGTGATTGTTATGGATATCCTAGTATGGTTAAGCTTATTCGTTGTAAATGCGTCGCGAACATTTATGATTGTTTGTTGAACCCTTGTGAATGCGAAAGTGGATCTAGGGTTTAGAACATGCCATGCTAGCATAGGTTTTTGTATGTTAAGAGCATGTATTAATTTGTGGTGTAATTCTAACCGTCTTGCACTGACTATGTGATTTTATGGATCCTTGTGCTTAAGCCATTATGTTTTCAATCTCTATAGACATATAGGGACTAATCGTAGTGGTTGACTATTTGACTTCTATCAATTGTGGATGTTCATTAGGATGGTATGCGCACAACGAAAGTTGGCGTTTATCAGTTTAGAGGGTCTGATCAGTTATCATCACTTTCACATGCTAGGTTGAAAAGGCATAAGATTCTAGATGAGGTAGATTATGAAGTTAAAATTCCATGTTTATTTTATATAAGTAATTCGTTAAGTTTAATTAGTAGTGTAATCAAAACGCCAATTGTTATTTTCTTAGCAGTGAAACTTAATCATACTCTGGTGTATAAGTGAACTAAACGTAAGCAAGTCGAGTCTCTGTGGGAACGAATCCTACTTATTTCTGTATTACTTGTGACCACGTTCTCTTGCGTGAATAAAGTGCGAACAATTCCCCGAATCTTGTGTTGTTTATTTTCCTACTAATTTTCTAGAACCGAAATGATTAATCCTAAACACAGAAAATTAGTAAACAGCTCCGTAAACACTATTTACCTCAAGAACACGAGCCCACTAACCGAACTCTAAATTATTTATCCGCAAAAGATTCGAAAGAATTTTTTGATTTAGTGAGTATCGTATTCAACCCCCCTTCTACGATACTTCCGGGGCCTAACAATTGGTATCAGAGCTTACTGATTGATATACAAATCAGGATCCGTAACCCAGTGAAGCTCACTGTGCCGAAGCTGTTTGAACTCAAAATGGAAGTCTTGTTAAATAAGTTTAATTATAAATTTTTAATAAGTTTATTTTATAAACTTTATAAAATTTATTTTATAAACTTTTATTAGTTTATGTTATAAATTTTAATTAGTTTATTTTATAAATTTTAAATAAAATTTATTTTATAAACTTTTATAAAATTTATTTTATAAACTTTTATTAGTTTATGTTATAAATTTTAATTAGTTTATTTTATAAGTTTTAAAAAAGTTTTTTTTAATCCATTTAACAAAGAATATTTGGTCCATTTTTTTAAAACAAAGCAGGTGTAAATGGTATATGCGCCTGATATTTGTAAAGCAAGTGTAGTCAATGCACGCGCAAGCCATGTCAACATACACATTCAGCAGCAGTTGTATTACACGCACGGGATGGTGATCATTTGGCCAAGCTGAAATGCACGCGCGGGAAATTTGTCCGATAGTTACTAACTATCGACACGTCCCCGATAGTTACTAACTATCGGAGCCGCATTCTGAAATTTTTTATTTTTGATTTATTATGTTTTAAAAATTAAAAAATTCTTAACTTTAAATTTTTCTTAAATATTAATTTACGATTTATTTAATTTTTAAGAAAATTTAAAATTCTTGAAAATTAAATTTTTCTGTAAATATTTATTTTTGATTAATTTATTTTCTTAAAAATTAAAATTTTTAGAAATTTAATTTTTTCTTAAATATTAAATTAAGGGTGTCGAAGCTGCTTGGACGTCGCAGAGTGTTCATTTTTTAATTGCGTCTCAGAAAAAGATATTTGCCCCTGGAGTAATTTTTGTTTCCGGAATAAAAATTGATCAGCGTTTATTAAACTCTGAAACATGATCATATAGTATTTTTACTGTGTAATCATGTCTTAGGTATTAATATTGGCGAAATTTCTTTTTGAGGAAAAATGTGAATCATTAGTGTTACTCTTGGACATAAGCGTCTCAGATGCTATTTTGGCCTACTTAACGTTTTGAAACTTTAATATCTATTTTAGATTTATTTATTTTTCCAGAAAATTTAATATTCTTGTTAATTAAATTTTTCTTAAATATTAATTTACAATATTTTAATTTTAAGAAAATTCAAAATTCTTGAAAATTAAGTTCTGTAAATTTTTATTTTTGTTTAATTTATTTTTTAAGAAAATTAAAAATTCTGTAAATTTAAATTTTTCTTAAGTACTTATTCGAGGATGTTCAGAAGTTAGTAGTTGAAGATTTTTACGGGTTATTGAAGACAATGAAGATCGACTGAAGATTATCCAAAGAAGTTGATTCTGGTTATGAAAAGATTATTTGGGTACAGTTTTTAGTTGGTTTGAGTTGAATTTGAAGATGAAAAATCTTAGGAGTTTAAGTAGTGTGAAGGAGAACAAACTGGACATCCTAGCATCTCAGTATAGAAGCTTTAAAGACTATTCTACAGGGAGATTACAGGAAGTTCGTGCTAACACTGCAGATCATCTGGAACATAGGATTACAGCTACAAGGGATTCTAAGGATATAACCACATTATCTTTAGAAGATCTATATGTTGTGCTGAAGGCCTATGAACTGGAACAAGAGCTGAAGAAGATAATATTTGGTAAAGCAAGTTATTAGCATATCCACTGTATTTGTGACCCATGAACCAAATTGATTGAAGTCAAGGTTGAGAACCTCTGAACAAAAACGAAATGATCCAAGAAGCTAAATTGAAGATGTTGTAGCTCGAGGTAGTGGTCAAGGTGTTGCATGTGAATTTGACACTTTGGAATATCTTGAGAACTGGACTGCAAGTCAAGCCTGCAGGGCAACAGGAAGTTCATTGACATCAGATTCAGACGGAATCCCAATTCTAAATCTAAGGTCATTACCTATAGATTCCATAAAGGAGATTTTCAAGATCAGTTCAAGAGGCGGTTGCAAGACAGGGATGGTTGATTATAGAAGTCAAGATCAGGGGTTTGCTACACAAAATGAAGAAGCCTGTACAAGCAAAAGATGGCAGACACTATTTTGGGTTGTAGCGGGAATCTCAAACATTAGTGAGGATGCAGCAAGGGAAAACATTTGTTGATGAAGTTAAATGCAAGGACGATTCTATCAGTGACAGTGATGAACCAAACGAATATCTGGCATCAATGACCAACACTAGAGATGAATCACTAAAGCACTTCACAGGTACACTTACTAACTAGTATATCTTTATCTAATTCATAATTGTATGATTATTATGTTTTGAAATGTATTAGACTCGTGTCAGCATGTTAGCATCTTAGAACTTAAATGCTTAATTGATTGCTAAGAATAAGATTTCATGCTTAGTTATATGAGTTTAGTGAGTACATTTCATACTTGATTTTCTATGCAGTAAAATGAATATCAAGAATTAGATAGTTGCTAGACTGTTAAGTGTATCTCTAAAACATTTGTTTGAAACTTGATTTAAATCTTCTGTGATTTAATACCTCTGCTAATGTTGTGAAAATTGCTAATAAACAAACAGGTCATAGATCAAATATTTTATATTTGTTCTTATTGTGATAAATGACTTGATAAGTATATGTGGAATTTGATATTGCTTATAATGTTTTATTCAAATATTCTGCATATTCTTAAATTGTTTATGTGCTTATTTTCACATGATTTGCTTGCACTCACATAGTTGCACTTAAATGTCATATTAGATCATGTATTGCTTGTTAGGGATAAGATGGTAGAATTATCTAAGTTGTCAGTAACATTTGTTGATTCGAGAATTAATCTAAAACTGACTTAGGTAATTAGAGATAGTTAAAAATGTTAGACAACAACAGAAATGGATTAGACCGAATTAGTAATTAATTTGTTAGTTCTTCTATCCATGTGTTTTATGCATATTGAAGTTGTTGTTACCACTGATAATATCTCTAACCCATCTGGACTCAATTAAAATTGAGTACCAAGAAGCTTAATCATTTATGATTGCAGAGTATGTAACTAAAGGCAAAAGTTATGTGACTTCGTGACACTTATTGTTCGAGGCATATGATTAAGATTAAAGCTCTTATATCACAGTGGTTGAGAAGGCCTCCCCGATGGTAACCTTTGGAGATGACAGCAAAGGATGTACAAGGGATATGGCTATCATGATTTAAGAACTGTCATCAGTGGAAGCATCTTTCTTATAAACGGAATTAAACACTATCTACAGGGCACTAGGGAATTCTTTGTCAAGGGTTTTCTAGAAAAGCAGAAAAGGAAAAGTGTTTGATCTCAAGCAAGAACTCTAATCTGAGTGAGAAATTTGTTCGTAGCTGACATGGATTCTATATTCAAAGGTGAAGTGAGTTTCTTAGTAAAGCTTCATCAGTAAAGAGTTGGCTATGGCACAGGAAGCTCTCACACTTGATATTCAAGACAATGGATTCTCGATAAAGATGAAATTGGTGAGAGGACTGCTTCATATGGAATCCTATCCAGAAGGACATTTTGAAGTATGTCATATAGGGAAGTCAATGAAAACATCACACTGAAGCAAATCAAGTCATGGAAGAAATATGTTTAGTGGTGATTGATGACCCTAGTTATAATTTGGTGATGTTCGTGCATTCAACATATATTGAAGCATCACAGATGGTGATTGATCACATCAGAAGATCAAGTTGGAAGCAAAGTAAGCTGTGAGAATTTTGAAGTCAGATAATGGAACTGAATTTCGCGAATGAAGTTCTAAATGAATTCTGCACTGATAAAGGTACTTTGAAGCTGAAGCAATTAACACAACATACTACTGTATTCAACAAAGATCGTGAAAAGACTTAGTCGAAAGCTATCAAGGCAATTGTGATTAAAAACTAGAAGGTGATTGAAAGACTGAATGTTTCGTTCTACTACACCAAGCTCCCAAGCATTCAAATGAAAGACTATTCTGAATCTTTGAAGTTTGATATCTTGTTAGAGTCATATTCAGATACTAATGATGAAGCTGAGGTTGCAGAAGGAAACAATGATAATGTTGGTGATTCAGATCCTAGCAGTGAAAATGGTAGTAAATCTACATAACTCATGGACTTTAACAGAAACCACTGAAGAAGGTGAAGGATCCTCAACACATCCTAGCAGCAACTCAGGGGGAGCAAAATAAAAGAAGGATCTACTAGTCGTACTCAACACAATGAAGATCAAAGGAATACATCAAGAACATATCTACCGAGACAAAGGGTTTGAAGTCAAAGTCATTCCTGGAGTCTAGTTCTTAGTAAACCGGATTTTGAGTAAAGGCTAGAAGTGCTAATCAAGATGAACATATATTTTTCGGGACCCAACAATCAACATTTGGTATCCCAAAGAATAGTAAAGATGCATTGTTTGATCCAGATTGGGTGATTGCAAATGTAAGATGATCTCAATCAATTCAAAGGCAGAATCTACTGAAGCTGGAACCCATACCAAAAGTCGAAGCTGAAACTGATACAGTAAGGGTTTACAGAAACTGGATAATTATTGGCATTGTTATGAGAGACAAAGCCAAACTGGTTGCTACAGGTTAATATCAAGTAGAAGGTATCGACGATGATGAAAACAGAATCTTCGGGACTTTCAAGATCTAACAGCAAGAAACAGAGACGAGACTTGATCCTCTTAGAACCTAACAATTGGGCCTAACAAGATGAGGACTTAACAGAGTTAGGGATTCAAGCAAATTGTCAAGGACATGGTATGACACTCTAACTACTAATTACTTAAAAATGATTTTATATTAGAGTAGTTATACACATATATCTCTCTAGAATGCAAGGCACACATAATGTCATATATATGTGCTAGTATACCTTGAGTATATTATATGTGGGTCTACTAACGAAAATTTGGCAAGAGATATTTGCTAAGTTAATGCAGAGTAGGTAAGATGAGCATGTTGGAAGAGTTGCAGTTCTTTTTGAATTATAAGTAATTCGAAAGAATGATGGCAATTAAAGTAAGTCAAGGATCTTTTGAAGATGCGCAATTTGGAAGATTCTAGACCTGTCAAGACTACTTTCCAACAGACCACTAAGCTTGATCAGGGCAAATCAGGTATATGAACTGAAGTGACAAGCTATCAGGTATATGAACTGAAGTGACAAGCTATAGAGGTAATCAGCTCATTATTTATTCAAATGCATAAAGACCATATATTTTATTCTCGATATGCCTATGTGCAAGTTTCCAAGTGGATACTAGAGAATCTTATCTTATAGCTAAGTTATGAATTGTTAGATATCTTAGGGGATCACCAATTCTTGGAATCTGGGGCCCTAAAGATACTAGGTTTAACCTAATTGGCTATATAGATATAGATATGCAGGTTGTAAGAAAGACAGGGAAGTCATTCCTAGAAGCTGTCATTATTTCCAGCAACTCTGTTGATCTCTTCACACCACGTATGGAACAAGCGCATGGACACCAGGTATCATTTCTTTTGAGATTATCATTAGTAGAATAAATTGCAGATATTTGTTAAAGAACTTGATGAATTCATTTTGTCTAAGTTGGTTAGTGAATTTGAGATATTATTTATTTGCATATATGTTGGAAATCCCATCTGCAAGGAATTCTCAAATGAGTTCACAAGTATTAAAATTTTAATATTTAAAGGACTTGTGAATTTATTTTTAAATCCAGTTCCTCGTGCTTATTGCTACTAGTTTAATTATCATTCTTACAATGCAATATACATAAGTGGTAGTTAAATTATTTAGCATAAGTTAGAAGCATAATTATTTGCATGTTAAATATTTGATGAGTATTAGTCAAGATGTCTTGCTTAATTGCTCTGATATTTTTCTCTGATATTCTTAAATATTTTGTTACAAATAATTGTGATACTTTTGATATTAGTGACAGTATTTAGAATTTCTGTTCTAAGTAATTAATGCATATTTCAAAACTCACTAATATTAGAAGACGGAGTATTTTCTAAGTTATGTGTATAAAATTCTCAATATTTTATATACTTAGAAAATATTTCTAAAATTGATTTTGTTTGCGAGAAGTTGCAATTAGGAACACAAGTGTTAAATGTCTATATTTAAAGGACTTGTGAATTTCTATTCAACTATTTTCTCGAGCTTACATATATCAATAATAATTGTTATGAGTATAATTGTAATATGCTAAAGTGACAATTATTAGATATAGTGTAGGAAGTTAGATGTTAATATTCAATCTTATGAATATTTTAGTATTTAGCGAAATTATTTTATCCTATTAAAATTATGGATTGAAGCAATACAATGATTATCAGTTTCATAATTTTGATTTGATAAAATATAAGAAGCACAATTTTTTTTGCATCTTGAAATTATTGATAAATATCGAATAATTGGTATCAGTGTGCAATTAATTGTGATATTTTTAATATCAGTGATAACACAAGTTGCTTATCTGAAATCACTAATAATAAAAATATGTCTTAATGCTTATTGTTCTACTGAATGATTGCCATGTTTAGTTAATATATATATGCATACGATTGGCAATTGCTTAGTGCAGCATAAGTATTTAATTTATTTTGATTTGTTTAAATCATGATGATATAAAACAATTCAGTGATATATTGGTTCCATGATTTAAGTAAATTAAAATAAATTTGCAGCATAATTATTCGTAGTATAAATATTCTCTTTTATTACTTTGTGATAATTGATTAATATTTTATTACAAAATAATTGTGATATATTGATACTAATGGATTTGCTTAGTCTTTATGCTAAGTAAAAATTGGTTTTTCAAAAAGCCGTTAGTATTAGTATATTTAGTTTTCTTTCTTTGACTGAATTTTAAACTTGAATGTATTAAAAAGAATTTCTTGTCTGATTCTTTTTCAAAATATTTTATTCAAAGATACATTCATCTTTTTATCAGTTTTAGATAAGAAAACATCAAATTCTTTTTCAAAACTTCTCTTTTGAAAATAATTTGATTTACAGCCCTACTTTGATTTCTAAATCCTAGGGTGTGAATCAAACTTTTCTTGAAGATAATCTTTCTTTAAATCTCAAAATATTTTAACCTCTCTCAAAAGCTGGTTTTAAATGCTATATTTTCAAAACCGTTTTCTCTCTTAATTTTTCTTTTTAAAGTGGCAGAAACTTTGTGACTGCTATTTTATTTGGAAAAATTATTTTAACTTCGAGGTATCAATCACTTGTAAAATGATTTGTTTTTAAACACTTGTTTCAATGTATGTTTCACAATGATTCATAGTACCTAAACAGTGGTTGTTGCTTTGAAGGCCTAGTACTGTATTGTTAAGCATTCATTCACCCCAATTGTCATGTTTTTATTTTAAGTCGGGGATACTATCAGGTGGACGAAAATGATGTAAATCATAATTGCATTATGAGTCGGAAAATAATAGTCATCTATATGATAAGGATGTTTTGCAAAACTGTTTACAAAACATACAGTGCTTAGGTTATAAAGGAAAAGAGTCATTTTAATTGAGATATAATTTGGTAGAAGAGTTGAGTTTCTTCTTTGGTGTAAATTCCCGCGTTTTATTATGGGAAGTTTGCCTTATAAGAAATTCATAAGGGATAGAATTTTTCTCTGATACTCCCGCGTTTTATTATGGGATAAGTATCTTAAAGAAAATTTCTATTGGTTTCATGTTCTTAAATGATAGATCTTTAGAACCGACAAAATTCTTTTACTAAAAGTGCTAAAATGCAATCGTTTACCATTCCTTCTTATATTTTTCCTTCTCCTTGAGATGAAAAATATGTTTTGGAATGTTAAAGTGATTATTTCGTTTTATCTTATTTATTGATTCTATTCTTTTAGCCCCCAGTGGCTACAGAAGCTGGCCAAGAGGTTGAAAACCCATCAATCTCTTACCCAGGCCATAATACCAAACACTTCATCCACTTCCATATATTAACCCTTGGAGATATAAGGAACAAATGTTACTTAGAGGTTGATAAGGGAGAAACTGCACTTGATGCAGCAAATAAGGATGAAGTCGGAAGTGCACCCACAGCTCTACCTCCAGAGAAGTAAAGAAGTATATAACTGAGGTATCTGTAAGCTCATCTGTATCTTCTCAAAAGGATGCAGAGCTGAAAAGGCAATAAAACTGTCTCTGGAATCATTCTCTCAATAGGGTGAGTCCATTGAAATTCGCTCGTCAGCCAGAGCATCTTGTAATGAGTCAAGCACACCACTGGCACTCACGCTGATGGTAAGCCTAAACAGATAAATTCATGAAACACATTGCAAGACGTGCACAGTGAGAGGTATAGGCATGTTAACAAATTACCCGTCACAGGGTTACGAGGGAAACGTAGACTCTAATTTGCCATTCATTACATTGTCTACTACGTTGACCCTCCTGGAAGGAACATTTCCAGATCCTGAAAAGGAATGTCCACCTTCCATTTACGGAAAAGGTGTGAGGCAACTCCTTGATAGAACAAGGCAGGATTCCCTTACAGATTTTAAAATCTTGGGATAACCCATCTCAAAGAGGTGAGGCTCCACTAGACAGTGATTTAGCAAACGCTATTGAGTCTGGTGCTGAGACAGTGCTTATGCATGATAGATCAATAACACCTCACTGAGACAATTCTCCACTTAATTGTGATTCAGTTCATTCTGATGAATCAGGTGATGAGAATAATGAATTGACGGATTTCACTTGCAGGTACAAAAGGCTATATTTGGAATGCAGAGTGAAAGTGAGAGAGAGAAACACTTAAGTGAAAGTGAGGGAGAGATACACTTGAGTGAGAGATAGGGAGAGAAAGAGTGAAACACTTCTAAGTGCTTGACACTTGAGTGTAAACACCAACAGAACGTAGTAGAAGTGAGGAAACCTTAGACCAAACACTTACCCTTGCTATTTGCTACTTCTGAAAGAAAAGCTACTATATTTTTCCCGATCAATGACAGACGAGAACCTTCTTTGGAAGACAAACCATTCAAAAGTGGGCCATTGGAGGATTCCTCAACAAAGGGGGAGAATTTATAGGAAGAAAATGGAGAAGTTAATAAAGTCTTATCTTCGTATCCTTGGGAAAAGTTAATATCCTAAAGGGGTTCGTATCCTGGATCCTTAAGGGAAGATCTTTAGAAAAAGGGGTTTGTATCCTTGGAAGAAGTTAATATCCTTAGGGGGAGATTTTAGACAAGAAAAAGAAGAAAATCTTATCTTCTGATCCTGAAGGGAAACTGTTAGGTCCTGGAGATCGTAGAGGGGGGGTGAATACGATTCCCAAATAAAAATCTGACTTTTATTTATTTTTGGGACAACATAAAAATTACTTTGGTTCAAACCCAGGTACTGTTCATCATCTTCTTCAACCTCAAGAACACCATTAAAATAACCAAGATAATGAACGGTAAATCATCCAAAACACACAACACAACAAGATCCAAGAATATAACTTTATATTCATTGAAGTGGGGTAGATGCTACAACAAGTTCAAGAACAAAAGCTCAAGAACACAACAAAGAAATGATTTTTGGCTCCTCTAAAAATATTACAAATTCTAGATCTAGGAGACAAAAATCAAACCTATCTTCTAAACAAGATTTAGCAATGTTTACAATAGAAGAATAGATGAGTGGTGAAACAAAGAAATTCATGGCCCCATAATATTCAAGATATGAAGTATGGCCATGGGAGAGAGAGAAAATAATTTTCTCTCTCTCCCCATTTTTTCTTTTCCGAATGCTACTGCATATGTTGTAATGAAGATGAGGACTTGGTTTCTTTTAGTATATTCAAAAAGATGTTGTTTTTTACTTTTCCACCTTTTACTCTTGTCCACTCAAATCTTTTCTTCAAAGTCATGTGCCAAGCATGCCTTTGGAAATATTTAATGTAAAAGTAATATTTAATAAATATATAAAATATAAATAAAGAATATCTTTATTTATAAAATATATAAATAATTAAATAAATACTTTATTTAATTAAATTAAATATTTCCATTCCACTCTTCAATTTGTGTAGACTTCCTTATCCAAATACTTGGCCCCGTATACGTGACTCCACCGCGTCCAAGTATTTGGCCTTCTAATCTGTGAAGCTTTAGTAAGATCCAATCAGGTTGTGCCGTCTATCCCTTATCCATTAGGTTGACATTTCTCCAACACTGATTTATCACCTTCGTTGATCCTCCACATGACTTAAGAAAATCAACAACTTTAGAATGATTAAAACCATATTAACCGACGAGAGCTTGCCTCCAATGTCCTGACACTTGATGCAACGGTCTGGTTCATAAGTGACTAGTCTTGATAGGGGCTCTTGATTCTGAACATGATTCCACATTCTTCTTTGCAAACCTTACTTGTAGCTTCGATTATAATGCACTAAAATCTTCATAGACTAAGACAATCTTCTATAGTTTCCACATCCTTGAATAGATATCAATATCTTTTATCCTCCACTGAGGCATGAACATGTTAATGAACTTCTTCCAGTGAGCTTCAAGTCTGTAGATGATCCTTTGATACTTTGTCTTAACTGAACTCTGTGATCCAAGATTTCTGTGCACCTGCATATTATTACATGTCCTATTCTATTGTTGAGTTATCATCAACCATTACATAGAGATTACATTTAGCATTTCTAGTACACATGAAAGTGCAGTGAGTTACTTCCCTTCACTCCTATCTCCCCTTTCAATCTCCCCCTATTTGGTTGATATGGAATAGCAATCAAATACTATTTCCCTTTACAATCTCCCCCAAAAGCAATTAAATAAAATTAACTACTAGAGGATAACTCAACTAACATACAAGAAACAATTAAAGTACTGGACATGAAAATAATATACAAAAGGTTCTGGAAAGATATAATCAATTAAATCCAGATTTCCTGAGTTGCTGAAAATGAATGATGAATTTCTGAATTTCATTTTCCTTTAGCTTCCTCTACTTCAATGTTCTTCAAAGATGGGGTTCTTTCAATAAAGAAACAAATCATTAGTAAAGACTTCTGAACAATCATTCTCGCTCATCTTGCAATTCGAACTAGAACATACAGCTCTCTATGTTCCCCATAAGAGGTCAACTCATTCTCCCCTTAAGGTTGTTCTCTCTTGGAATGAAAGTCACTTCCTCTTTTTCTTCAGGATGTTCTATTTCCAGGAAACATATTTTTCTTTCTTCCCTGCACTACTCCACTGACTTCATCTATCACTGAAACAAGAAATAGAACACACTTGGACACTTCTCAGATGCCCCTTGAAAATCTCCTTCACATTCTTCTTTACCCAGAAAACTTCTACTTAGCAAAAACTCCCCCTGAGTTGATACTCTTCAAAGAAATCTTCATTTTCATTCATTGATCGTGCTAGAAAGAATTCTTCTGCCGAACCTCTCCTAAGAATGTTCCAATGACAGATCTTCAAACAAATAGAGCAAAATCCCTTAGATATCTTTTCAGAATAAGATATAGCACTGCAAACCAAGATGTTAAGATTCTCCATAACTTCTCCCCTTAGTACGACAAGTAACTTCTTCCCAATTGACAAAAAGTAACTTCTCCACTTCAGACGAAAAATCAGTTAAATCTACAACACCTTTAGGGATTAGGCTCCAACCAATTACTAAGAAACTCCCCCTTAGTAATTTCTCCATTGCATCACTAAGGTTTCAATTTTATCTAATTCTCCCCCTTAGTTCATGCAAGCTCCAATCCACCCTTGTGTCTTTAGATATCCTCTAAGTAACCTCCACAAGATAGGATTGACAGATCTCATTTCTTGTATCACCAAGAGATCTCGTTTCTTGTATCACCAAATTCTCCCCCTTAGTTGAGAATATCCTTTAAAACAGTAAAAGTATCATCTACATCCAATCGAAAAAGAAACTCTCCTCCAATTGAATATAAAATCCTCCTTAGGCCTAAAAATTAATGTCTCCCCCTTTGAGATTGAGAACAACATGAATTAATAGACCCAAAGGTAATAGTTTGGACATTCCCACTAAGCTTCAGCTAGACTCTTCTTCAGCTTGTCTTCCAGAAAAGAATCTTTTCAACATTCCAGAGCTGGAAAATTCAGTAACAGGATTCAAGCATAGTAGCAAGGTTAGTGTTTGGTATATGGTTTCCTCACTTCTACTACGTTCTGTTGGTGTTTACACTTTCAAGCGTAAGTGTTCCACTCATTTCTCTCCCTATTTCTCTCACTCAAGTGTATCACTCCCTCACTTCACTCAAGTGTTTCTCTCCCTTACTTGCACTCATTCCATTTATAGCAATTTGTACCTGCAAGTAAATCCATGCTAGTCTCACCAAGATATTATGGATCGTTGACTATAGCATGTTGTCGATCACTAAAGATCTAGGTTCTGAGATTGAATCTCAGACAGGGTTTCAGTTAGGCCGTCACCCAACTCACCATGAGCAAATCCATGCACACGTGGCTCGTCATCGGGGAATAACCCTTCTGAAATTGGAATCTCCTCCATTCCAGGGGTGACTGAAATCCCAACACCCTGATCCTCAAAAGACTCATCAAATTGGTAAACCAACTGAATCATAGTCTACGAGTTGTTGCTCAACTACTTTCAGCATCAACAATCTCCCCATATGCAAATCCATGCACTGGATCGTTGAATGTGGTATGCGTCTAGCAGCTATCTAAGCATCAACCGACTCCCCATATGCAAATCCATGCACTGGATCGTTGACGGTGATATGCCTTTAAGTTTTGAGCGATCCATGTATTCCAGAATTTGAATTCCTGGGAGAGTAGACGTGTACAAACATCTCTCTCAATCACCTGTGAAGATGAATTAACTCACTATTTTCAGTCATGGAAAACTGTTAGTGATTGCCTCTCAACATCAACAGATTGCTCTGCGGATGTGAAATCCCATTAGGGAACTAGGACTGTTCCTCCTAGGAAGGTTGACAAGGATTCTAATATATGGCAAGAAATCCAAGTTTCCCTCAAATACCTGTAAAGGTGGCTCAACAACTTCATTCATCGTGAATGGTAAACAAAGAAGTTTAAGGGTTTTACCTATACTTCACAATATGCACTTCTTGCAATGTGTCCTCACAATTGTTAGTCCCAAGAGAGGCTAGAGAACTGTTAGGTCCTTTAACATCCCTTAGATGCAAAAACTTTAGGATTACCATCAGCGTGAATGCTTTTGGTGTGCTTGACTCATTACAAGGTGCTCTGGCTGACGAGCGAATTTTCAATGAAATCACCCTGTTGAGAGAGTTCATTCAGAAACGGTTGAATTGCCTTTTCAGCTCTGCATCCTTTTGAGAGAATACAGATGAGCTACAGATACCTCAATTTGTATACTTCTTTTCTTCTCTGGAGGTAGAGCTGTGGGTGCACTTCCGACTTCATCCTTATTTGCTGCATCAAGTGCAGTTTCTCCCTTATAAACCTCTAACTAACATAAGTTCCTTATATCACCAAGGGTTGAAAGTTTGAATTAGAATGATAGTGTTTGGTACTAAGGCCTTGGTTAGAAATTGATGGATTATTCAACTTCTTGACCTTCCCCTATAGCCACTTAGGCCAAGCCATTACGACTAAATAGATAGAGTTGATCAGAGCTATATAAAATTTGGTATAGTATAATTAAACTTATTCTCTATTCCTTCTCAGAAATATAGCATCGGAGCAATGTGTCCTCAAGAAACAATGCACCAGAGCTAAAATGTGGGAATTAATAAAGAATAGGTAAAAGATTATTAAGCCAAATTTCATAAACTCATAATTTTGAAAAAAAAGTTTAACAGATTAACAAAAGTGTTCTTTTTGAATTTCTCTTAGACAAATATCCAATTGAAATTCAACTCTTTTAACAAAAACATTTTGATTAATAACTCAAATCTATTTCATCTTGCTCACTGTATGTTTTCAGAAATTGTTTTGCAATTCATTTTTATCGGATATTATCTCCGACTTAAAACAAAAATAATCGAATGAATGCTTTAGTCATACAGTCCAAGGCACTAATCCCAAAGCAAACAACCATTGTTTTAATACTACAGGTCAATGTGAAACAGACATTAGCAAGAGTTTTGAAAAATGTTTTACCAATGGTTGATACTTTAAGATCAAAACAATTTACTCAAATAAAATAGCCTGATACCATGCAACTTAAGTTACAAGTTATCAAGTAACTTTATTTAAACAAATCATGGAGAGAAAACAGTTTTCATTACAAAACATTTAGAGAGAGAGAGGATATATGATTTTGAAATTGAAAGATAATCATCAAGAAATGTTCTCTTTTAAAGAAAACTTTTAGTGGCTTTTCATTCTCTGGCAAATGAATGCATGTTTAGATAAAACATTTTTCACAAGAAATAGACAAGAAATTTCTTTATGCATTCAAGTTCTAAAGAATGAAAAACATATGTTAATACTAATGAATTATCAAAGATATGAGTGACAATACATTCAAAAGTACTAACATCATTCAATCATTTTGTAATAAAATGCATCTTACTACAAAATAATCAAGCACATAAGATACTTACATTATGCTAGACAATTACCATTTGTCGCTTGAAACAAACACATATTGCAATATAGATCATGGTAATTCTAAAGCATAAAAATAAGCATCCGCTAAACACTGAACATACATTGACCGAATGACAGCATTTAACTTCTTACACTACATCTCAACAATTATCACATAAGCATATTGAAAATACTCATGACAATCAGAATGTATGTAAGCTCGAGGTACTAGTTGCATCAGAGATCAAATACCTTTAAATATTAATGCTAAAATTTATGATCTTTGACAACCCCTCGCGATGTAGTAAATTACTTTCAATATTAGTGTTTTTGAAATAATCTTTTTGTCACTTAGTGCAGAAATTCTAAGTGGCATCACTAATATCAAAAGAATGACAACTAATATTAATGGATTTTGCAAAAGACATGAATTACATCACTTAAACTACATATTAAGTGGTTCCATTAATATTAGCATTAAACAATTAGAAGTAAAAAAAATTACGACTAACTATCATTAACTGATATAAGTCAATAACTTTAAATACAACTAATTAAAGCATACAAATACTTATGCTGAACCATTTGATACATATAGCATGAATAACTTATGACAGCACAAAGTACAAGATCCTGGATATAAATTGACTATACAAAGAGATGCTACAATGTTAGGTCCCTTGGTCCCGGGTAATCATAGGTAATCTCATAATGATAATATTGAGTCCCGGGTGGTCACACGCCAAACATTAATCAGTTCCTAGAGATCGTAGACATCTAAATAGCATGAACACTCTCTATAAACATTATGTTTAAATAAATCAATATTAGACTAGAGTGACATACCTTAGTCAATAGAGCTTTTACTGGTGTATGATCGTTGAATGAACAATTACTCCTCTTTGCCCTAGAGATCGAACGTTTACTCCTTTCGAGATTGAACATTTACTCCTTTTGGACAGGAATAACTTTTCAGCTACCAGTTAACATTGTTCCTCGAAACAATACCACGCTCATCCAGACGGAAACTGCATTACCTTCAACACCCAAATATTTCCTTGTAGATATTGGTCTTGGCAGCAGCTTCACTAAACTCAGCACTCTAGAAACCAGTAGTCTTGACACTAGCAGAGTAGAACCTTCAAAAACTCCGAACTACCCTTCAGCTTCTGTATCAATACCAAGTCTTCATGTGGATTGATTCATTGTGCTAAGTGTATCTGCCTCTGGTTCAATTGAGTTAGTTCCTTGATTCGAACCCTCCTCAATCTTGATTAGTTAGTGCATCTTCAGTCTTCATTGAATTCACTCAGAAAAACCAATGAAATACTCTTATACATGCACGACCAATCACTACTCTACTACCCAGATTCATCAAGAACTGACTCTAGGAAATGTTGTTACACAAAACCCTTTGTCATGACAGATGTGTCCTTAATGTTTCCTTACATAATCAGTGGGTAGAGTAGTCTTCTTCAAATATGATTGAGATCACCTTGCATTATCTTTAAATTGACAATTTCCTTTCTAATATGCAATCACTCAATCTGGATCACTAAGTGCTCCTAAGAATCTCAACTCTTACTCAATGAGCACTGCTAGCCTTTGAACATCAAACACGACTAGTTGATCCAACTTACTGATGCTCCCCCTGTGATGCTGCTTGCAGCTTTTCTTCATCTGGTGTCATCTGATCTTGAGCCCTAAACAGGATGTCAACCTTTAGAAATTCAGAGCTAAAATCAAACGAATGCTAGGGAGCTTGATGATGTTGTTCACTGCATCTAGATCATCTTAAATCAATCACAGACTCTGTGTAAGCTCTTAACTCCAAATAAGATAGCCTTCCATCACACCATGTGACTTCAAGCATGATTAATCTTACTTGATGTCTTCCCTTTACATTTGCTGATTAATCACTGAGATGCTTCATCTATCGAATGCATGAACAAACACCAAAACTAAACAGGGTAGTCTTTGACTTGACTTCCCTTCAACTGACATACTTCACTAATGTCCTTCTTAAAAGAACTTCATTAGAAATAGTCCTTTCTCACCAACTTCATCTTTACCGTCAAATCCGTTATCTTGATAAACCAAGTATTATTTGATAAACCAAGTGTGAGAGCATCACTTGTTGTTACAGCTAACTCCATTCTGATAAACTTCAACGAATAGTTGACTTCATCATAAGCATTACATTTCGTGTTAGCAATAACCTCACTTCCAGTAGAGTGAGCTTCTATTTCTCTTGACCCCGATCAATATTGTTCATCCTCGAACTGATATTAGGAAACCCTTCGCAAAGAATCCCCTATGTCTTCCTTAATATTGTGCTTCAGATCATTCAAGAAAAATAGGTAACCTTGCTTAACCATTTGAATACCAAAGCAAAAGTAGTTACATGCCTCGAACATGAAAATGTCAGAGATATATAACTTGTACATGTTGAAAGATACTCTGCATTCACAAATGATTAAGACATGTGGTCCTCAATTTGATTGAGTCCAAGGGTTAGAGATATTTCTAAACATAGTTAACAACAAAGCATTCAAGTTCAACATGCTCATTCTTATCTGACTGATCACTCCTCATCTATATCAGCCTTAACAAGTAGTCTTGGCTATGAGCTCAGTGATCCCAACCTTACTTAAGGTGGACTAGCAGTCTATAAGAATCATGTCGTACATATATGTAGTCATAGAAGAATCAATCACTCAGATTCCTAATTCTTCAAAATCACCTTTGTTGTTCACTTTAACATTATATTATCTCTAATTACCTGAGTCAATTTAGATTTAAAAATTTAATTCATGGTTTATTATACTGACCCCTAGGCAATTCCCAAATTAGAAACAAACTCATCTTAACAAGCACATGATCAAATATAATATTTAATACAACCATGCGAGTATAAACAGATTATAGACAATGTAAACATCAAGGCACTTAGCATGTAGCAAATACTCTTTCCGGTAAATGTACCCCTACAAATACCTAAGACTATATATGCTAACATGATCAATTATCGTAAAGCAAGCATTAAATCACATAAGATCTAATCATGAAGTCAAATACTGATAAACAAGCTAGCAGCACTAACAAACTAGCATAAGTTATCTAATTTATATAGAAATCAAGGTGAGACATGCATTACATCAAACTTATAATATAATGCAGTTCAGCACTTAATACTCTATAATTGAATCAAACAAGTATAAACTAGTTAGAAAGTATACCTGAGCGATGCTTAGCATTCCATCTCGAGTGATAATCAATTGATCCAAATCAATTTCCATTCTACTGACACTCATGGAAGTATCCTTGCATTTGACCTCAATAACCAATGATGTTCCTGCTTCAACCCAAACTGATACCTGATTGTTCTGCTTAAAGACCCCGACATAGAATGTCTCATGTTCTGCTTGAAAAGATCACTCTTCTTTGTATGTGTAGCAATAACCCCTTGATTATCATATGTCAGTAATAATCAAATCTTGTGTATTTCTGCCACTGATGTCCTTTAACCAAATCTTCAATTGTTGTTTTGGTTCTTTGACCGATAAACTGAATTCCTTTTCAAAATCCCAAATTCTTCATATATTGATTCGAAAACCACTGATCGAAGACTCTTCCCTAAATGAACTAATCCCCTTTCAATAACCAAATGATCCACTGAGTAGACCGATGTAGAAATACATCTCCAATGGTAAGATCAGGTCTCAACTCCATTAGAATGTTCTTCAGTCAGTTCGTTTGTCCTCAACGAACGAAGAATCAACTCCTGTTGTTTCGTTTAATAAAACATTTTGTTCAAACAGAAGTATTTAATTTTTTAGGAATTTAAATAATCAAAATAAATTGAAAATGCATTTTTGATAAATAATAATAAATTTCTCAATTTCAAATTATAAATAAAATAAAATTCGAAAAGAAAGTTTTGATATAGAGATAACAAAATTTTCAAGGTATATTAAATAATCCTGAAAAAGAAATTATTTCAAATCAAAATTAATTTCCAAAGAATTTTATAGAATTTATAATTCAAAATAGTTTCAATTATAATTAAAATAAAACAGATTGAAAACATAAGTTTGATATAAAAATAATAAATTTTCAAGTCATCTTAGATATTCTTGAAAATAAATTATTTCAACCAAAATGATTTTCCAAAAAGTTTTATGAGATTTATAATTAAAACTTCTATAAAAAATAAATTATTAAACCTCAAAAATAATTCTCAAAATACTTTTAAGAATATTAAACTCAAAAGAAATTAAATTGGATTTTAAAATTAATTTTAGTTTTCAAATTAATAAAATTCTTAACTAAGAATATTAAAAATATAAAATATTTGACTCTAAAATTTAAAAGAAAATAAAATATTTTCCAAGATGTAAAATAAACTTGAAAAATAAATTATTTAAATTTAAAAATTATTTCCAAAATATTTTAAATAATTAAATTCAAATTTAATTATTAAATTAATTATTAAACTAAAAATAATTTGAGAGAAAAACAATTTTTGTTTTAAATAAAAGTTAAGCTATGTAGCCATGTGTCATGTTGAAACAGCCCTCTAAGAAAAAAAATTCTACATAGGAATGTTCTACATAGACTCTATCTAGAACATCAAGTAGAAATTCTACATAGAAATGTTCTACTTAGGCTCTATCTAGAACATTAAGTAGAACTTCTGACTTAGAAAATATTTCTAACTCCAGAATTTCTACTTAGGTTCTATCTAGAACATTAAGTAGAATTTCTACATAGAAATGTTCTACTTAGGCTCTATGTAGAACATTAAGTAGAACTTCTGACTTAGAAAATATTTCTAACTCCAGAATTTCTACTTAGGTTCTATCTAGAACATTAAGTAGAATTTCTACATAGAAATGTTCTACTTAGGCTCTATGTAGAACATTAAGTAGAACTTCTGACTTAGAAAATATTTCTAACTCCAGAATTTCTACTTAGGTTCTATCTAGAACATTAAGTAGAATTTCTACATAGAAATGTTCTACTTAGGCTCTATGTAGAACATTAAGTAGAACTTCTGACTTAGAAAATATTTCTAACTCCAGAATTTCTACTTAGGTTCTATCTAGAACATTAAGTAGAATTTCTACATAGAAATGTTCTACTTAGGCTCTATGTAGAACATTAAGTAGAACTTCTGACTTAGAAAATATTTCTAACTCCAGAATTTCTACTTAGGTTCTATCTAGAACATTAAGTAGAATTTCTACATAGAAATGTTCTACTTAGGCTCTATGTAGAACATTAAGTAGAACTTCTGACTTAGAAAATATTTCTAACTCCAGAATTTCTACTTAGGTTCTATCTAGAACATTAAGTAGAATTTCTACATAGAAATGTTCTACTTAGGCTCTATGTAGAACATTAAGTAGAACTTCTGACTTAGAAAATATTTCTAACTCCAGAATTTCTACTTAGGTTCTATCTAGAACATTAAGTAGAATTTCTACATAGAAATGTTCTACTTAGGCTCTATGTAGAACATTAAGTAGAATTTCTGACTTAGAAAATATTTCTAACTCCAGAATTTCTACTTAGGTTCTATCTAGAACATTAAGTAGAATTTCTACATAGAAATGTTCTACTTAGGCTCTATGTAGAACATTAAGTAGAACTTCTGACTTAGAAAATATTTCTAACTCCAGAATTTCTACTTAGGTTCTATCTAGAACATTAAGTAGAATTTCTACATAGAAATGTTCTACTTGGCCATCTAGAACATTTTGTACTTAGAAAAATTCCGGGCTTCAAAAAAAATTCTGGATGCCCAATGAACCAATCGTACCCTCTTTAATCTCAAAAATAAAAATAGATCCAATCGATTTGTATGTCAATCGAGTAGCTCTGATACCAATTGTTAGGTCCTGGAGATCGTAGAGGGGGGGTGAATACGATTCCCAAATAAAAATCTGACTTTTATTTATTTTTGGGACAACATAAAAATTACTTTGGTTCAAACCCAGGTACTGTTCATCATCTTCTTCAACCTCAAGAACACCATTAAAATAACCAAGATAATGAACGGTAAATCATCCAAAACACACAACACAACAAGATCCAAGAATATAACTTTATATTCATTGAAGTGGGGTAGATGCTACAACAAGTTCAAGAACAAAAGCTCAAGAACACAACAAAGAAATGATTTTTGGCTCCTCTAAAAATATTACAAATTCTAGATCTAGGAGACAAAAATCAAACCTATCTTCTAAACAAGATTTAGCAATGTTTACAATAGAAGAATAGATGAGTGGTGAAACAAAGAAATTCATGGCCCCATAATATTCAAGATATGGAGTATGGCCATGGGAGAGAGAGAAAATAATTTTCTCTCTCTCCCCATTTTTTCTTTTCCGAATGCTACTGCATATGTTGTAATGAAGATGAGGACTTGGTTTCTTTTAGTATATTCAAAAAGATGTTGTTTTTTACTTTTCCACCTTTTACTCTTGTCCACTCAAATCTTTTCTTCAAAGTCATGTGCCAAGCATGCCTTTGGAAATATTTAATGTAAAAGTAATATTTAATAAATATATAAAATATAAATAAAGAATATCTTTATTTATAAAATATATAAATAATTAAATAAATACTTTATTTAATTAAATTAAATATTTCCATTCCACTCTTCAATTTGTGTAGACTTCCTTATCCAAATACTTGGCCCCGTATACGTGACTCCACCGCGTCCAAGTATTTGGCCTTCTAATCTGTGAAGCTTTAGTAAGATCCAATCAGGTTGTGCCGTCTATCCCTTATCCATTAGGTTGACATTTCTCCAACACTGATTTATCACCTTCGTTGATCCTCCACATGACTTAAGAAAATCAACAACTTTAGAATGATTAAAACCATATTAACCGACGAGAGCTTGCCTCCAATGTCCTGACACTTGATGCAACGGTCTGGTTCATAAGTGACTAGTCTTGATAGGGGCTCTTGATTCTGAACATGATTCCACATTCTTCTTTGCAAACCTTACTTGTAGCTTCGATTATAATGCACTAAAATCTTCATAGACTAAGACAATCTTCTATAGTTTCCACATCCTTGAATAGATATCAATATCTTTTATTCTCCACTGACGCATGAACATGTTAATGAACTTCTTCCAGTGAGCTTCAAGTCTGTAGATGATCCTTTGATACTTTGTCTTAACTGAACTCTGTGATCCAAGATTTCTGTGCACCTGCATATTATTACATGTCCTATTCTATTGTTGAGTTATCATCAACCATTACATAGAGATTACATTTAGCATTTCTAGTACACATGAAAGTGCAGTGAGTTACTTCCCTTCACTCCTATCTCCCCTTTCAGAAACAACAGAAATATGGGAGAATCAAGAAACTGTATCCTATACTTGAAAGGAGTTTTCAGAAGAGGATTCCTCATCCAAGTGGGATGTACAGAAAAGAATTGACATTTCCATTGATTATCTAAAGGGAGAAGAAGAAAAAGAAAAAGAATCACATTCTCAGGGGGAGAACATTATTTGAGCAATGTTCTATATTTTATTGAAGATGTTCCCAGGAATTTTGATTCTTATGAAGCTCAGTTTATGATAAGTTCTTTATAGGTCAAGCAATGAAGGATTTTGAAGCAGAGAAAAGCTCAAACACAGAGGAATGAAGATGATATCTATTGAAGATGCGTTCAGTGCTAAAGGAACACTCATTTTCTATTTCTCTTCACTTTATAGAAATCTGGAAATGTATTATATGATCCAGAACCCAAGTAGTATTATTTACAAGTCTAGAGCATTAATATTTTCTTGTAGTTAGTTGAGTTATCCTCTAGGGATTTGCTTGTTAATCTCTACCAAACAAATAGGGGGAGATTGAAAGGCTGTATGTATAGACCTATATGTAACATAGGGTTATAACTCAACACAAGAACAGGACGTGTAAATAATATGAATTTATCACCGGAATCAGGAAGACATGAAGACTTGGTAAAGACAAAGGATAAAGAAGAAATCTACAGACTTGAAGCATTAGCTCACTGGAAGAAGTTTATTAATATGTTCATGCCTCAGTGAAGAATAAAGGTTGAAGTATTCAAGGATGTGGAAGCAGTGAAGCAGTTGTCAAAGTACCAGAAAGATTCTAGTGATCCAAATCTGCGAATCAGTCAAGCAATGAATCAATTTTTTGATTCGAACATTCTAGTGATCCAAATCTGCGAATCAGTCAAGCAATGAAAATTTTTTTGATTCGAAAGTATTTACGGATAAATAATCTTTTCCGAATCTTGTGTTGTTTATTTTCCTACTAATTTTCTAGAACCGAAATGATTAATCCTAAACACAGAAAATTAGTAAACAGCTCCGTAAATACTATTCACCTCAAGAACACGAGCCCACTAACCGAACTCTAAATTATTTATCCGTAAAAGATTCGAAAGAATTTTTTGATTTAGTGAGTATCGTATTCAACCCCCCTTCTACGATACTTCGGGGGCCTAACAACAGGATTAATGAAGGACCCTTTGTGCCCTTAAAAAATGTGCCTCAAATCAACGAGGAAGGCAAAATAACTAAAGAACACCTCGTTGAGAAACCAAAGGCTGAATGGACAAAAGAGGACAAGGAAAATGTCCTTAAGAAGGTAAAAGTAAAGAACATTCTCTTTAACAGTTTGGACTCTGTTCTAACTAACTGTGTCATATCATACAAGACTGCTAAGGAGATGTGGACAAAACTTGAGGTGCACTGTCAAGGGACTAAAGATGTCAAGAAGAATGCTAGGTCTTTGCTAATTCAAGAGTATGAGTACTTTGAAGCAAAATCTGAAGAATCTATCACTGAGATGGATGATAGGTTTACAAAACTCTTGAATGAAATGGCTATGCTTGGTAAGGTTTATGATTCTAAAGATATAAACACCAAGTTTCTGAGAGCACTTCCTGAAGAGTGGGACAATAAGACTACAACCATAAGGGAAGCTAGAGATTTGGATGAACTAAATCTAGAAGAATTGTATGGCAGACTCAAGACATATGATTTGGAGATGTAACAGAGAAAGAATAAGAAGTCTGTAAAGACAAAATCTGTGGCACTCTTGATGGAGTCTGAGAAAGAACAACAGGAACAACCCACAGAAGCAAGAATCAAGGATTCAAGAAAGAAGGGTAAAGCTGCTGTGGAGTCAGAGTCTACTGACACAGACTCTGATTCTGATGAAGAGTTTGATCTAAGTCAAATGATGGCTATGTTTGCTAAAAATTTCAAAAGAATGAAATTCAACAAAAGAACTGGTAAATTTAGCAAAAGGCCATCATTCAAGAAGGAAGATGAGAAGGTTGAGAAGAGCAAGAGTACAATAATCAAACTTGACAAAACAAAGGTCAAATGTTTCAACTGTGGAATATTGGGGCACTTTGCAAGTGAATGCAGAAAGTCAAAAAGTCAAGGAAAAGGAAAAGCACTTCTATCAACAGGAAAGGATTGGGCAGACTCAAGCTCAGAGGATGAAATTGATTATTAAAATCTAGCATTGATGACATCCTCCTCAAGAAAATCACAGTCTCTCAAAGAACCCTCATCTTCATGTTATCCCAGTTAACTCTAGGTGGAAACATTTTGTAGTCTTTTTGCATAAAGAAGCCCTGCCCAAGAGAAGTGGAAAGTGCACTGAAGATGTGAAGATAGAGAAATGTAAAAGATATGTACACATTTACCAACCTGGCATTCTTCGGAAATTATGTTAATAGACTCAAGCCACTTAACTGAACGGGCACCTATAACTCCTGGGACAATAACACGCAGTGGGTAGCCATGATCCCTATTAAGTGTCTTTAATATGACAATAAACACATAAATATATATTAGATTATTTCCACATAATAACATTAACAAAGGACGACTACAAGGTGAAATGGAAGATGATATAAATTCAGTCCCAAGGGTCAAGATATATTAAATACAAATATAATTATGGTAAGGAGGAGTAAGATTCCTCCCAAACATGCTAAACAGTGCAGAAATTTGGTAAAACTCAGGGTCATGCACTACAGAGCACAGCAAGTGAACAACTTCCGAAGACAAACAAACCACAAATTTACCCTTAAAGATGATTATAAAAAACTGCAAAGTGCAAACACACAAGTTTAGGGAAAGGTTTGAGTATGTAAATATAACTGATATACAGAGCGCTAAAAGCTTCCTTATTCTTCACAGACAAAATGATAGATTTTACAGTCATGAACTTTGAATTTTCATATAAAATTTTGGTATGGGATAAGCCTTTTACTATTTCTTAGTTCTAGCCCACTCTTACAAAGTAAAATTACACTTTTGGTTTGAACTGCTGTTACTTGATCAAGGACCCAAAATAGTATTTGTATTTTGTAATACATTTAAACAGAAGCGGGTACTGCATTGTGATCAAGAAGATGGATTATGTTAGTAAGCCCCACCAGTCAAAGCTCAATAAGTCGTAAGTCGATAACTATTATCATTACTATTATTTTGTTGCACAACTGGATGAGAGGGTTGCCTATGTACGATTTGTCGATATACACTAATGCCTGCTTCAAAACCAATTAAAGATAATTTCAAAATAACATCAAAAGTATAATTGTTTAAAGGAATCAACATCTCTTTGCTTTCTAAATATAGGTCTCTATAAAAAGACCTTGTAAAATAGCTTAATATAGAATGTCCTCTCACTCAGAATATATACCTCTCCATTCATCTCATATGCAAGTAAGACATCAGCTTCTGGGTTTGTCGCCTGAATTAACGGAATAGAAGCCTTATAAGGGCCCCCATTCTCCTCCTGAAGTGAAAACAGAATGTGAACAAATGATTCAACCGAGAAAACAAACACGCAAGGGAAGTGGAAGGAAAAAAATTATAATCAACATTAAGTTTTCCGAACAAGATTGAGGTAATACCTTACACTTGTCAATGCTCACAAATTCCACATGTTTCCCACCTGAAGGTGTGAAGCTTGTAGATTTTGGTATTCCAATCATTTCAAGAACATCGGCCAGTTTGGCCCCACCCCAAACAGCTGAAAGAATACATACAGATATAGTTTCCAGGTGAATAGAAATAAAATATTATAAGAGATACATTATCCACAAAACCTGTTGAGGGAATTTCCATCACGTGAGCCAGAATAAGATATTTCAGGCTTTGTTTTTGTATCATTAGATTAATAATCCTTACTATTGACCAATAATATGTACTAATTGTACACTACGACAGTGATCAATGCTCAAGTTATCACATTGTTACTCCGACTCTTCAGTTTCAGCTGTCAGACCCCTATAGAACTTGGACTCTAAAACACAACATTTATTCCGTGTCGGATCATTTGACTGACAGTTGGAAAATTTAACCAACTGAAGACCACACAAGGGATGGAGTACGGACACAAATGTAAAGACTTGTATTGGTAATAGAAATCCAATATAAGGCTTCGGTTTAAATGAGCGCCAAATTGATTCTCAGAACCTGAGAAACATATTTAAAATATTTAGAACTTACTTTATTTTTACATCAATACCAACTTTTAACTGCTTTCTTTAAAAAAAACATTAGGCAACTGAAAATGTAGTATGTGCTCATACTAAATTGGTTCCCCCAACAAATGCTACTCTCTGATTAATACATAAGGTGTAAGAAAATCACATCTATGTAATTTCCAATTTATTTACAAATTCATGTTTAGTTTGAGTACTAAGTTTAACATTTGCTATGATATCTTATGTAATATACTCATTTTAGATATATTCTTGTTGTGTAACCATACCCGTGTGGAAAAACAGGACAGTTTCCCAGTGTCTCTAATTTTCAGGAATTCCAAGTCAGACTTTGGATATGTGCAGCGTCCGACATCTCATACTTGAGTCGGAGCAACATAGAGGAATCCTGTGGAAGATGGTAGGAATAGATTTTACATTTTTTACTCATTATCATTGTATTCAAAATAACTTGGAAGATGAAAGGATTAATCCCCCCCCCCCCTCAAAACCCCACCCCACAACCACTGGAAGTACAAAATTATTGAAATAGATATGGCACTATATTAAGGGATCAAATGCGGTGCAATTTGTAGATAGTCCGGGGATTAGTAATGCTATTAAAAAAGTAAAACCTTGGGGTTTCAGAGAAGTGGAAGCATAGGGTACATTAAAAAAGGGGCCAAATCTTTCACAATATCTCTCAACACTCAACAGTTATTAGCTACATGGGAAATGTTCATTTTCACTCGAGGTATTAACTGGTATTGAATTCTCAGATTGTCAATGTCAAGCTTCAAGATTCCTTTTTAACCAAAAGAAAGACCTCAAGTCTGTATTTATCCTAAATTACCAAAAGAATTTCAAAATTATTTATAATCAAAAAGACCTTCATCTCACTATATTTTATCTAACAACTACGAGCTATTCACTATCTATATTGGCAAGTTATAACAAAAACAAAGTAGTCCAACCATTTCCTATAGCTGCAACATCCCATCCAACTCCCTTGACTGTCCTAGTTTTGCTCATGGCAGTCCTCCTATTACCAGCGCACTGCAGATCCAAAGACAAGAGAAACAAACAAGTTCAAGAAAGTAAAAGTACTAATTGCATAAGATTGAACCCATCTTGGAAAAAAAATGCCTCCAGAAAAAAAGGCTGATATTACAAATCAAGTAAGCTTGACCGCAAAAACTGACCTGTAACGTCGCAGAAACATTATACTTTGGAAGCCTCCTGTCATTTATAATAAGAATATGAGTTTTTATTCCAGCTATTATGAACCAAATGTCAAAGAAGATATTATAGAAGCAACCATATATGCAGCACTCACCATATATCTTGCATAAACACTTCTTTTGAGTTGCCAGTTAATCCATTAACGGAAACACTATATCTGCTCGGCAAAACTGAAACTGTCAGTCGTGGCCTACAAAACCAAGATAACTGAAACATGGATTGAGTAAGAACCTGTCTATGTCGTCAACTATTGGTATTGGTCCATGGTTCCTTTTGTAAAAAAATTCTACAGGAGTCACGTAAGAAGTAATTAAAGCTGAGCGTGGTGGCTCAGCATTGAAAGGCTCCTGCATCAAAGATAAAAAATCAGTTATAAAAGAAATAACAGCATACGAAAATTCTACAGTAGGAAAAGAAACCAAAAAAGAAAAAAAAAAAAAAACATTTTCATTTTCATAATTAAAATTCCTAAATTAAATACGTTGTTCACATAATAAAAGTCTATTTGATCATGTCATTTGTGGGCAATCAATCTCGGCACATACTATCATCAACCCTAAGAAAATTAAATACACCACACGTAGGCACCAAGCCCACATACTTAATGTGCACCGAATCATTCCAACCCATCACCCATTGAGAATGCTAGCTAAGACCCTAGGCACACAGTACTTAAACACTTCTATCAAAAATCGGAATTCAATGTAAACCAACAAATCAACATGGCCATCAAACAAAAGACCATAAAATCTCGTAAATATATAAATTCGACAACATACCCAATAAAAAGATTACGAATTCCATTCAGCTCACTCCCAACATCTTTAAAAATCACAACTACAATTTAACTGACCCTCAACAAATTAACAACCAATAAGTGCTTAACAAAATATGAACAACAACAACTAATCATCAACTAACAACTTGTAGAGCCTTAAATTAATAAAATGGGTATATTAAAATGTATAAACAGGATCATATACAGCATAAGCAGATACTATGATAAGATGACATGCCTTAGCATTGATTTTAAGACATGGATGGCGAGGAGGTTCTTGAGAATAATCTGAAGGGCCTCTTATTCCAGGCATATCTCTAGATATATATATATATATATATATATATATATATATATATATATATATATATATATATATATATATTTCTTGTGTGTATTGTGTGTATCAGTTCTGGTCTATCCTGGGTCTTCTTCAATGGCTTCTATTGTGATTTATCAGCATTGAGTCATTGAGTGGCCCCTTTTTTGTTTTATTCCATGATGTTTTATTATTTAATTAAAATGGATTGATAATGTAAATGTGGTCTTGTTTGTCATCACTTCAGTAGTCAGTCACTAACCTGTCCATTCGGCTAATAGGTTCGGTTTTCAATTGGATTTAGAGAAAGATTGATCGGTTTTCAGTAATTAAATGTCCTTGTTTCACGCACTTCGTTAAATATTTGTTATTTTATATTATATAAATATATTAATTGGGATCTCCTCTAACCAGTATTTGTTAAAATTAGAATTTAGAAACAAACAAACTCATCCCAATAAAACAGCTCAGTCCAAACAAATTTTAAAAAAAAAGACTAATTTAATGTAAATAGGAAAAAACAATCACAAGCATTAACTCCCTTTTTAGCTCTTTCATCAAACTCACACTCATCTTCTTCGCTCAAAACGGACTCACACACAGCAGCAACAACACAAAATCATTGATTTACATAGTTCGATTCGGTATAGAACTCTTGTAAATTTCGACGAATTAGGTATGAATTACTATTTTGTAAATTTGATGCAATTCGTTGTTTCTATGTGATTATAAACATGGAAACACTGATTTGATGTTTTGTATCCTCTAATTTAGACTTGAATCAACATATTTATGAATGTATTTGATATTACCGATTATAATATCTGATTGCATGCTAGTCGAAACCAGAATCACTGGTTTTATGTTTGTCATCTTTTAATTTAGACTCGAATTATTGATTTGATGTTTGAAATCCTCTAGTTTGGTCTCGAATTGTTGATTTGATGTTTGAAATCCTCTAGTTTGGATTTAATTCACTAATTTGGCTATTGTGCAGTAACAATTATGATTCCCTGTTGTTGCACAATTGAAAGACTGATTAGCTGTTTGGAATGATCTTGTTTAGACTTGAATTTTTTAATTGATGTTTGAAATAGTCTTGTTTAGACTCGAATCGCTTAATTTAAACATATATTTTGCAATTGTGGAGTTGAAACTAGGGTTCTATGCTCTTGGATAGTTGAAAAACTGATTACATATATGCAATGTCTTGTTTAGACTCGAATCGCTTTACTTGAAAAAATGATTTCATTTATTATCATATTCTCTTATTTAGACTCCAATTGCTTAATTTAACCATATATTTGGCTATTATGGAGTAGAAAGCATGATTTTATGCTGGTGGACAATTGAAAAAACTAATTTGATTTTTGGAATGCTCTAGGTTAGACTCGATTCACTAATTTGTACATGTGCAGTAACAATTATGATTCCCTGTTATTGCACAATTGAAAGACTAATTAGTTGTTTTGAAATAGTAACATATGCCCAGACTGAGAGATTGATATACAATTGGATAACGTAAGGCGACAACACGATCATGTTTCCTCAAGAGGCGAACCCTTGATGCACTTGCAACCATTTACTCAACTATCAGAAGAAATATGGCTAAACCAATGCCATGTAGGCCTCTATATACATACCAACCATTTCACCACCTAAAATAGAATAATAAGAAATATGTAAAGATATCTCCAGCTACATGATTACCTTTGGCTTCCTCTTATCATTAATTTTTGTCATAGGAGTTACGAGTTGACAATAATATTCACTCTACTAATGTGCCACATTTGGATACTAAACTTTAAACATATGCTAAACAAAAATGTGTGTAGGACAATTACACTTCTACTAGCGCTGTCTCTTCTTCTCTGTACCTGATCATAATAAAATATATTTAGATATGTAGCTATATTTATATTTAGATATGAAGGATGAAAACAGATAAAGAATTATAACTAAAATGTACATTTGCAAGAGAAGATTTACTTGCCCCTCATTGACCCAGTTGTTCCTAACTGGTTCCTACAACTTTCGAGCGGCATGGTAAAGCTCTAGGTAGTCAAGAGCAGGTCTGTTCCAAGACCAGTCTTGCTCCATCACAAGCTTGCATAATGAGTTGAACCAATCCCGACCGTCATACTAAGAAGTCATTGCTCGGAAAAAAGAGCTTGAATGAATTCATTTTGTATAGATAAACAATGTACATAGATAAGAGGACATAATTAACCCAACTTTGTGTGTGTTTCATATCATTCTGGATCATAATAACCCTTTTATTGAAACAATTACTACTACTGCTCTCTCTAATTGCATGATTGATCATCTTATGAAAGTTGACTCTAGAAACTAGGATGAAGACATAGTTCATGATATTTCTCCTCGTGATGCTAAACTTATTCTCAACCTCTCATTATGTAGAAGCAGACAGGTGGGTCTGGACTTTAGAAATGAATGGTTTTTATTCAGTCAAGTCTTGATACAGATGCTTAACTAGAAATGATGAGGTTTAGATTCAAAATTGTAATTTTTACATGTACAATAACAATTATGATTCCCTGTTATTGCACAATTAAAAGACTGATTAGTTGTTTAGAATGATCTTGTTTAGATTTTAATTGTTGAATTGCTATTTGAAATAGTCTTGTTTAGACTCGAATCGCTTAATTTAAACATATATTTTGCAATTGTGGAGTAGAAACTAGGGATCTATGCTCTACGATAGTTGAAAAACTGATTTTATATATGCAATGTCTTGTTTAGACTCGAATATAGCTTTACTTGAAAAAACTAATTTGGTTTTTGCACTGCTCTATGTTAGACTTGATTCACTAACTTGTACATAACTTTAGATATTATACTGTAAGAATTATGATTCCCTGTTTTGCACACTTGAAAATTTGATTTAGTTTTTGGAATACTCTAGTTTAGACTTGAGTCACTGAATTTGATGTTTAACTTTTTATGTTATATTCAAATATATTGATTTTGTCGGAGTTGCCTGTCCTACTTATAATTGTTATTTTGTTCTCTTGCATGTAGTTCACTATATTTTTATTTTTTTATTATATTGAGAGGTCATCATCACACTTGAATAAATTATGATTCTATACTATTTCACACTTGAAAAAATTGATTTAGTTTTTGGAATGCTGTAGTTTAGACTCGAGTCACTGAAATTATGATTTAATGCTCTTGGAAACCTTATAAACTGTTTTGATGTTTTTTTCTATTTTTTCTTATGCCTCACAACTTATTTGCGTTCAACTTTTCAGGGTATTTCAAATAATATTCTAATATCCAAATGGATAACATATAAGGTAATTCACTTATTAATTTATAGTAGGTAATTTGGTAATTTAACAATTCTGTGGTAATTCGGTTTTTGTTTCTTGTGTTGTTATGATAGGTAACACAAGTAAAAGAAGAGAGAGTAGGAGATTGAAATTATTAAAACAACAAAAAATCTCAGTTGACAAGCCAATGGAACTCGATAATTCTGGCAATGATGATGATTTCGTCAATCCCCTAGGTCCAGCTGAGTACAATGTCATAACTGTAACAGCAAGACGAACTCAACATGAAAGCAGGTCAAAGCGAGCAATTGATATGGATGGAGTTGCTCCTGATCAATTAGCAAAAAAAGAATTCCAGAAGGGAAAGAGGAAGAAAACTAGATCAAATAGACCAACTTTTGATCATGATAAAGAGGTAAAAAAACATAAAATTTGTTATGAATATAATAAAATCTCATCTTCAAATTCTTATATATTTGACAAAAAATTGGTAGGAGAAAAATGATGGAAAAATGAAGAAAAGGAAACATAAGTCAAGACTCGTTGATGATGTTAATTCGACTTTCTTATTTTTCTTTCAACAACTGATTTCATTTATTATGAACCTCATGTTTAGACTCGAATCACTTTACTTGAAAAACTGATTTCATTTATTATGCAATGCTCTTAGATAAATATAATGATCTATATTTAAAATCTTGGTATAGGAATGGAAAAAATAAAGTGAGATTAGTAACTATGCTAAGCAATTCAACGTTGATTGTAGTGTCATTTTACAATGAGGCTGGCATCATTGTAGACTGGAAAATGTACAAAACAAGTCATTACTAGTTATTGTTGTTCTTTCAATGTTAGACAACTGATAAAGATGAACCTCATGTTTTACAAAAAGTCAGCAAAGCAAAACGGAAAGGCATTATGGATGATATGGTAAGCCTGTGCGTATATGAATTGTGAAAATGATGATTTCTAAGTCAATTTGTCTATGCACTTTTAACTTTTATGTGTGTTCTTAAACAGTTCATCGAAATAGATGAAGAGGTTGAAGAACGTAAAGCAAAAAAGAAGGAAAATATAACTGAGAAGTTTATAATTCGGAACTCTCCAAATACACTAACTGAAATGATGGCTACCCTTTCCAATGGTCAGAAAGAATGGGTAGCAAGAAACGGATTTGGTGACTTATACTTCAGTTCAACTTAAACAAGATACCTCATAGGTTGGCTTGTAGTGTCCTTGATGCCTTTGATCCAACCAAATGCTCAATAGATTTAACTACTAGATCCATCCAAATCACTCCGCAAGATGGGCATGATGTATTTGGACTTCCAATTGGGGAAAGGATCCTATCATTTGTAACTGGCGCTGAAGCACAAAACAGAGAAAACATGTGGAAACAACAGTTTTTAAGAACAAGGGTAACAACTGTTAGTGTAGGTGCCCTAGAGGCAATACAATGTTTCCTTTAATAAACCTTTATGTCATTTGATTATTCAATAAACGTATTTATTATGACTTTAATTACTGCGATATATTTGTTAGCATAATAAATGTCCTTAGAATCATGATACACGTTATATAGTTTAAGTACATGACTTGAACTTGAGATTATATAATATATCATATTCTTAAATGTCCCTAGTCGAGTATTATTATTATAGGACAATAATAATACATAAATAGACTAGTATGTTGTTTGACAGATAACCATATCTCATTGGTTATAAGTATGGGGATACTAAAGTCAATGCATAGGTACATGTAGGAGTACATGGTACTGGACAGACCCACAGTGAGATTCTTCATGTTTAATAAAGTCATAAGAAAGACTCACAGTGATAATGGTGTAATGATCCTCTGACTTGAGATCATTATATTTCTATACGAGGATTAATATACTCTGATTACATTAAAAGTTACCTTTGACCGGGTGATGATAAAAGTGGACATCGGGTATATCATGAGTCGTATGAGAAATATGAATGATAGATAAAGGATTTAACCCTCCTATAATTAGGAGAGATATTATTGGCCTCTTGATTGAGTGAGACTATAAAATGCATGGCCGTGCTCAAATAATGATTTGTTTTTCCATAGTCTACTCATGGATCAAGTAAACCCGGATTAAATGTTGAAGAGGATGACTAAACACATGCCTCGAGTTTAATCTATAATATATTTGGTTAAAGGGATTATATTACACGGAAACATTAATCATGAAAGGTTTTATCAAATCACGATTTAATTATTGTTTAATTGGATAGCAATGATGTATTACTAGATACCGCTCATTGTTTATAATTTTATTGAAGAATAAAATTATTGCTAATTAAATAATAGCCTATAGGGTCACACACATAGAGCACCTAGTGGAATAGTTAATTTAAATTATAGATTTAAATTAATTGATGATTATTTGAATTTTATTATATTAATTAAGTGAGACTTAATTAATTAAAATAATATAAATTCGAATTTGAATAATTGTATTTCTGCCAATAATAATTAAGTGTGACTTAGTTATTAATTAAATAATAAAAGCATGTTTTATTATTTAATCCTATGCCTACATGGGTTAGGTTTTGCTGAAAAGGCCCATTAACCAATCATTATAAATAGATAATGATAGGTTAAATGAATGGTACGTTTTATATGATAAAACCCTAGAGGCAGAGCAAGGAGGCAGCAAAGGCAGTCATTCGAATTCATCAAAGGAGGCTAGTACATCCATCCCGTGATCAAGATCGTGAGACGTTCTTGAAGGTGCTCGTGTGGATACCATAGAGGTGCTTTCGAGAGGAAGACACAAAATCGTGATAGCAAGGATCTCCGTTGAGTTCGTGAAAGTCAAGACAAGAATAGGTATGATTCTGTTTACCATAATCAGTCAAGTCTTATACATGATCCTGCGTTAGGGTTCCGATTTTTTTTGTTATTTTTACGTTTATCCGCTGCGTTTTATGCCTCGGAACCCAACAATGGCATCAGAGCTACGTGTATAAGGGACTGATTTGGTTACGTGTTAACTGTATTTGATGCAAATATGCCTGTCTTGGTGACTGCCATGAAACTGCCATGCTACTGCTTTGCTACTGCCATGCCTGTTTGAGACTGCCATGCTACTGCCTTGTATATTCGAATTGTTATTCATATGATGAGTAAATAGATGATGATACTAGCATGTTAATGATTTGTCATGACTGATTTATATGCCTGTTTGCGATTTGTATGTTATGCATGAGGGTCAGTTTGTATATGATACAAACTGGTGGACAGATTATGTTGGACATCAGCTGTTAACTGGGATATGATAAGTATGTATATGATACTTGCTTCTGAAACTGTATAAGATGCAGTGGGGAAAAAGGCCAACAGATATGATCTGTAGTTCAGAAATTGATGATTTCTGAATAGGACTGGTCTTCGAAAATAAAAAAAAATTTCTGATTTCGAGCTGACCTGGCAGCTCGACCCCAGCCAGGGGCTGCCGCCCCGGACCCCGCCCAGGGGCTGCCGCCCCCGGACCCCCGCATTATTTTGGTTGAGTACTTGAGCATGGTGCTGGTTATGGCCTTTGGACCCCTAGATTAATGGTTTTGGTTTTGGTTTTATAAATACGACTTGCATGTCGTTTTCTTCATTCTTGTAATTGTTTAACCTCGAATGTAACTCGAGTTTTCTTATGTAAGTACATTAGTATAGGTTGTATTCAATTATTCCATGTAATGTACTTGAAGACTGAAAGATGATCCAAGAAGAGGAGCAGGCACTAGTGGATACAAGAAGATGAAGACATGTAATTGTATTTATATTTTACCACCATAGATTGACTTTGATCCTTTCATTAGCTCGAAAGGATTACATAGGAAAGGGGCCATAACCAAGCACGTTTACATACTGCACTTTACATATTGATGTATGAATGATGCATGCTTTAATTAGATTAATCATGTATGTATGTATGTATGTATTAGATACGACACCCATGCCATGCTTGTTTAAACAAGATAAAATCTGTAACGACTCAAGATAAAATCTGTAACGATTCAAGATTTTAAAATCAACAAACGATCATGAGATTCTTGTGTTTATGAAATATGGATTTTAAAACACGGAATTAAATATGAATTTTTGATATCTAAAACTGGGATTTTCTGTCAAAAGCGGATATGCGTATTCGTAAGGCTGATGGGTTTTAAGTGTGACCACTGGTATCCTCCATCTACCTGGGAAATGAACAATTTAAGATGTCAATTTGAAATATTTGGTTCAAGGAAAAATTGAGGATCTCTTCATGATGTGATCACGATCGTCGTAAATTTTCTAAACCCCTTAACAAAATATTAAGTTTTAATCGGATGCTTTCCAATGAATGAACACTCATCGAATCCTAGATCGATTAGGGGAAAGACTGTCAGTGGCAGGGGACTCCTATCTATCGTGGTGAGATGCGACGAATATAAACGGTTATATCCGGCCGTTGTATCATTGGGTCAAACTTAACTAAGTCGTCATAATAAGGTGAAAGTAAACGGTTATATTCAACCATTATGAACTTAGAAGCATAGAGTTTGGTTAAAAATCTATTAGATAGATAAGATCAATCGTTGCTCACCAAACTATCCAAGAATTATATATGATATAATTGACAACTGTTGTCTACCTAAATAATCATTCTTAAGGACTTCCAGTGGTTGACTTAAGACATGACGAAATATGGATCTTGGCTCGCTAGAAAGAATTATGGGATATACTTTCCAAATTAATAGTAAGGGCTATTGATTTGATAAAAATAGTGGGAGATATATTATGAATGTATCATAATCATTTGAACATAATAAATAACTCAGACAATCTAATGTTTATTTTGTGCTTTTATCATTGTAGATACCGAATAATGACAAACAACACAAACACACTATCCGTACGATCTGTCCTTGAGAAGGATAAGCTGACAGGAGGAAATAACTTCCTAGACTGGCAGAGGAATTTGAGGATTGTCCTCAGGCAGGAGCGCAAGCTTCATGTCATTGATATTCCTCCGGCAGGTCCCCTTCCTGAGGGCGCTACTGTTGAGGAACGAGCGGCCCACACAAAGGATGAGAATGATGCAACTGATGTTGCGTGTCTTATGTTAGCAACTATGAGTGCTGAGCTTCAAAGACAGCATGTGCATATGGATGCATATACTATCAATGAGCACTTGCAAAGCATGTTTGCAAGCCAAACTCGTCAAGAAAGGTTCAACACGAGCAAGTCACTCTTTAACTGCAAACAAGGGGCAAATGAACCAGTTGGCCCACATGTTCTGAAGATGATTGGTTACATTGAGTATCTTGATACTTTGGGTTTCCCGATTGGTCCGGAAACTGGTATTGACCTAATCTTGAATTCTTTGAACAACAAATTCACTCAGTTTGTTATGAACTACAATATGAATGAGTTTGACAAAACACCTACTGAATTGTTGGCTATGTTGAGAACATATGAGACCAACATGAAGACGGCTGAACCTGCTCCCATACTGATGGTGGGCAATAAAGGTAAGGCCAAAGGGAAAGGCAAGTGGAAGGGTAAGAAGAAGACAGGTTCTGATTCTACACCCAAGCCAAAGTCAGGTCCTAAACAGGCTTTAAAGCCTAAAGGTGGGGTCGCTAAGGGTGAATGTCACTACTGTAAGAAAACTGGTCACTGGAAGAGAAACTGTTCAGTTTACTTGGAGGATCTGAAGAAAAAGAGGGCTGAGCAAGCTTCTAATTCAGGTATATATGTTATAGAAGTCAATCTGTCTATTTCTACATCTTGGGTATTGGATACCGGATGTGCTTCTCACATTTGTATAAATGTGCAGGAAATGCAGAGAAGTAGGACATTGGCTAAAGGAGAAATGGACCTACGAGTTGGCAACGGAGCAAGAGTTGCTGCTTTAGCTGTAGGAACCTATTATTTATCTTTGCCCTCTGGGCTAGTTTTAGAACTGGAGAATTGTTATTACGTGCCTGCAATTCGCAGAAACATTATTTCTGTTTCTTGTTTGGACAAGAAAGGTTTTTCGTTTACAATAAAGGACAACAGTTGCTCTTTTGCTTTGAATGATTTAACCTATGGTGTTGCGCGTTTGTTTAATGGTTTATATGTTCTTGACTTAGATAATCCTGTCTGTAATATAGAAAACAAACGACTTAAAGTTAATGACTCAAATCAAACATACCTCTGGCATTGTCGTCTAGGCCATATAAACGAGAAACGCATATCCAAATTACATAAGGATGGATACTTGGATAAGTTTGATTTTGAATCATACCAAGAATGCGAATCTTGTTTGCTTGGTAAAATGACTAAAGCCCCTTTCACTGGTAAGGGTAAAAGGGCCACTGAACGACTTGAGCTAATACATAGTGATGTATGTGGCCCAATGCGTGTGATGGCGAGAGGAGGCTACTACTACTTCATAACATTTACTGATGATTTCAGTAGATATGGATATGTATATCTTATGAAGAATAAATCTGATTCTTTTGAAAAGTTCAAAGAATACAAGGCTGAAGTAGAGAAGCAAATTGGCGGAGGCGCAAGTATTAAAGTCTTACGATCTGATCGTGGAGGAGAATACTTGAGCACAGAATTTAAAGATTATTTAAAGGAGTGTGGTATTGTATCACAGCTCACTCCACCAGGTACACCTCAATGGAATGGAGTTTCAGAGAGGAGAAATCGCACCTTGTTGGACATGGTGCGATCGATGATGAGTCATGCAGATCTTCCAATTAGTTTCTGGGGTTACGCTCTAGAAACAGCAGCTTTCACACTTAACCGTGTTCCTACTAAGAAGGTTCAAAAGACTCCATATGAGATATGGGAGGAGAAACGGTCAGGCATGAGCTTTATGAAAGTTTGGGGATGCAAGGCGTTTGTGAAACGTCAAGTATCTGACAAGCTTGGACCTAAATCTGAAGAGTGCAATTTTGTGGGATACCCTAAGGAAACAAAGGCGTACTATTTCTATAGTCCTACTGAGCAGAAAGTGTTCATTGCTCGAGATGCTGTTTTCATGGAAAGAGATTTTGTTTCCAAAAGAAACAGTGGGAGAACTATAGACCTCGATGAAGATCGAGAACCACAAAATAGCATTGAACCTGAAGTGGAACAAGAGCAGGATAATGATAATGCTCAACAAACACAGGTTGTTCGTAGAACTGGTAGAATTCGCCATGAGCCAGAGAGATATGGATTTCTCTTGACTCAATGTGGTGATTTGATGCTCATAGACGAAGATGAGCCTCTCACATACCAAGATGCTACGAACAGTCCAGACTCTAAGAGATGGCTAGAAGCCATGAAATCCGAGATGGATTCCATGTATGAAAACCGAGTATGGACCTTGGTTGATCCACCTGAAGGGGTAAAACCCATAGGGTGCAAATGGGTTTTCAAGAAGAAAACTGACATGGATGGAAATGTTCAGACCTATAAAGCAAGGCTGGTTGCAAAAGGTTTCAGACAAATTCATGGTATTGACTATGATGAAACTTTCTCACCAGTGGCTATGGTCAAGTCCATAAGGATTTTGCTTGCTATTGCAGCATTCCATGATTATGAAATCTGGCAAATGGATGTCAAAACAGCCTTCCTTAACGGAATCCTTGAAGAGGATGTGGATGTGTACATGACACAACCTGAAGGTTTTGTCGATCCAAGGAATGTTAGCAAGGTATGTAAATTACGTCGATCCATTTATGGATTGAAGCAAGCCTCTAGGAGATGGAATATCCGTTTTGATGAAACAGTCAAGGAGTATGGCTTTATTCAAAACGAAGATGAACCTTGTGTTTACAAAAGGGTTAGTGGGAGCCATGTGGCATTCATAGTACTATATGTTGATGATATACTACTAATGGGGAATGACATACCTTCTCTCAAGGCTGTTAAGATTTGGTTAGGGAGTAATTTCTCTATGAAAGACTTAGGAGATGCATCCTACATTCTAGGAATGAGGATCTATAGGGATAGATCTAGAAGGATGATCGGTCTAAGTCAGAGTACATACATCGATAAGGTTTTGCACCGTTTTGGTATGCAAAATGCAAAAAGGGGATATGTCCCCGTATCTCAAGGGATAACGATCTCTAAAGATCAGTGTCCGAAATCATTGGATGACAAGGACCGCATGAGTAAGGTTCCATATGCCTCAGCAATTGGATCCATCATGTATGCGATGGTATGTACTCGCCCAGATGTTTCGTATGCTTTAAGCATGACGAGCAGATACCAATCTAATCCAGGTGAAGGTCACTGGACGGCTGTCAAGAATATTCTAAAGTACTTGAAAAGGACTAAAGATTCATTCTTGGTGTATGGAGGAGAGGAGAAACTAGTAGTAAAAGGTTACACCGATGCAAGTTTCCAAACAGACAGGGATGATACTGTATCACAGTCTGGTTTTGTGTTTTGTCTAAACGGAGGTGCTGTAAGTTGGAAGAGTTCAAAGCAAGAAACAGTAGCTGATTCTACAATGGAGGCTGAGTACATTGCAGCTTGTGAAGCGGCTAAGGAAGCTGTTTGGATTCGAAAATTCATTAATGATTTGGGAGTGGTTCCATCGATCGCAGATCCCATTGATCTATACTGCGATAATAATGGAGCCATTGCACAGGCTAAAGAACCTAGAGCTCACTCCCGAACCAAACACATACTCAGGAGATATCACCTCATTCGAGAGATTAATGAAAGGGGTGACATACACATATGTAAAGTGCACACAAATGATAACATTGCAGACCCACTGACCAAAGGCTTATCGCAGAAGAAGCACGACGGTCACACTAGTTCCATGGGTATTAGATACATGGGTGATTGGCTCTAGTGCAAGTGGGAGATTGTTAGTGTAGGTGCCCTAGAGGCAATACAATGTTTCCTTTAATAAACCTTTATGTCATTTGATTATTCAATAAACGTATTTATTATGACTTTAATTACTGCGATATATTTGTTAGCATAATAAATGTCCTTAGAATCATGATACACGTTATATAGTTTAAGTACATGACTTGAACTTGAGATTATATAATATATCATATTCTTAAATGTCCCTAGTCGAGTATTATTATTATAGGACAATAATAATACATAAATAGACTAGTATGTTGTTTGACAGATAACCATATCTCATTGGTTATAAGTATGGGGATACTAAAGTCAATGCATAGGTACATGTAGGAGTACATGGTACTGGACAGACCCACAGTGAGATTCTTCATGTTTAATAAAGTCATAAGAAAGACTCACAGTGATAATGGTGTAATGATCCTCTGACTTGAGATCATTATATTTCTATACGAGGATTAATATACTCTGATTACATTAAAAGTTACCTTTGACCGGGTGATGATAAAAGTGGACATCGGGTATATCATGAGTCGTATGAGAAATATGAATGATAGATAAAGGATTTAACCCTCCTATAATTAGGAGAGATATTATTGGCCTCTTGATTGAGTGAGACTATAAAATGCATGGCCGTGCTCAAATAATGATTTGTTTTTCCATAGTCTACTCATGGATCAAGTAAACCCGGATTAAATGTTGAAGAGGATGACTAAACACATGCCTCGAGTTTAATCTATAATATATTTGGTTAAAGGGATTATATTACACGGAAACATTAATCATGAAAGGTTTTATCAAATCACGATTTAATTATTGTTTAATTGGATAGCAATGATGTATTACTAGATACCGCTCATTGTTTATAATTTTATTGAAGAATAAAATTATTGCTAATTAAATAATAGCCTATAGGGTCACACACATAGAGCACCTAGTGGAATAGTTAATTTAAATTATAGATTTAAATTAATTGATGATTATTTGAATTTTATTATATTAATTAAGTGAGACTTAATTAATTAAAATAATATAAATTCGAATTTGAATAATTGTATTTCTGCCAATAATAATTAAGTGTGACTTAGTTATTAATTAAATAATAAAAGCATGTTTTATTATTTAATCCTATGCCTACATGGGTTAGGTTTTGCTGAAAAGGCCCATTAACCAATCATTATAAATAGATAATGATAGGTTAAATGAATGGTACGTTTTATATGATAAAACCCTAGAGGCAGAGCAAGGAGGCAGCAAAGGCAGTCATTCGAATTCATCAAAGGAGGCTAGTACATCCATCCCGTGATCAAGATCGTGAGACGTTCTTGAAGGTGCTCGTGTGGATACCATAGAGGTGCTTTCGAGAGGAAGACACAAAATCGTGATAGCAAGGATCTCCGTTGAGTTCGTGAAAGTCAAGACAAGAATAGGTATGATTCTGTTTACCATAATCAGTCAAGTCTTATACATGATCCTGCGTTAGGGTTCCGATTTTTTTTGTTATTTTTACGTTTATCCGCTGCGTTTTATGCCTCGGAACCCAACAACAACAACAACTATAGCAGAGAGAGTTGCAAGAGGTGAAGTTGATGATCTGTTCAAGATCAATTTTTTGATGGTGCTGGGAAATGTGCTGATTGAAAGCCAAATAGGATCGTAGGCTAATAGAGACATCCTTAGCCTTGATATTGATCTTGATGATTGTGTTAATTATAACTGGAGGGAGTACTTGCTAAGAAGCTTGAAAACAACAAAATCGAACTTCAGGACAACTACAGCTTCACTCTTCTATACTGGTCCGATCATCTTCCTTCTTGTAAGTTTACTTTAACTAATATTGTTTCTCTTTTTCATTCATAATAAAACTGCTCTACATCAGCAACTACGACTAACCTTTAATTAACATATGTCAGATCTTTTATGTTCATCGTGTAATATATAAAGGCTTTCAATCAGTGGAAAGACAGTTTCCAGCATTCAAAACATGGTCATTGCCTCTTCTCGAAGAAAGACAGGCTTATGAAATCAAATCTAGAGCTTTCGGAACTAGTACTATAATTGGACAGCGCAATGAACAAGAGGTAATTATTGTATGCATGTTTATACACTTAAAAAATAATTCACGCAGTAATCACTAATAAAATAGAACATAAATTTACCCACTTATTAACTGGATCACCAAATTTCTGACTTGAATCATCGAAATCAATCTCAATAGGAAAGTGATGGGAATGATCAAGCTTTGTCAAATGAAGATCATGCGCCTCAGTCCCCAAATGAGGTAATTATTTTATGCATGTTTAAACACTTAAAAAATGATTCACACAATAATCACTAATAATGAACATATATTTACCCACTTATTAATTGGATCACCAAATTTCTGACTTGGATCACCAATCTAATATCTGAAGAAAAGTGATGGGAATGATCAAGCTTTGCCAAATGAAGATCAAGTGACTCAATCTTCAAATGAGGTCATTATTTTACGCATGTTTAAACACTTAAAAAATGATTCACACAATAATCACTAATAAAATAGAACATAAATTACCCACTTATGAACTGAATCACTAAATTTTTGACTTGGATCACCAAGTTAATATCTGTAGGAAAGACATCGGAATCACCAACCTTTAACAAATGAAGATCAAGTCCCTCAAACCCCAAATCAGGTAATTATTATATTCATGTTTAAACCTTAATTCACACATGAAACGGTGGAGCCATGATAAATTTATACACTAAAACTGACTCCACAAAGACAAATTAATGACCACTCTCTTGTTTGATATTCCTTGATCAATAGAATTATCAACATATTATACATGTGTTAACCTTTAAAAGCAACATCTTATGTGATATTTATCTGCAATTATGAATAAACAATGATGTAACTTAATTATTATATTTTCTTTTTCCTTAGGATTGGTTCCAAAGCTTAATTGCATAAGCAGATATGTTAATGAATGAAATAAAAACCTTCAATGCCGAACTGAAAATTGTGAAATCCAATCATCCAGCTGACAATAAGATTTCAGAGATTGAAAGAAAAATAATGGAAATGATTGAAATAATGAAAACTGAAGTTGGTGTTGATACCAGCCATGAAAACAAGTCCCAAACAAATGTTGATGAAGTGGAAAAGAATTCACAGCCATAACCTGAACCTGAATTGATTGATCCAGATGTTCTTGACCATGTCGAACTACTAGAATATTTGTACTCGTCGCAAGAAATAAAAGATAAGAATGAATATGAGGAAGAAATGTCAGTCCCTTCCTTCTCTCTTGGGCTGGAAAATATTTTTGACATCTGCAAAGACATCAACAAAGAACATGGTGATTTGAGCAATATTGACAAGAATGAGAAAAAAGATGATGATATAGAAATGCTTGAGGTTGACGGAGATAAAAAGGTACAGCTTGATACTGAAATAGTCTAGGGTGGCGAAGATAAAATGGTGAAACCAGTGCACGAAGAAAAACAACAAAGGACGAGGAGGAAACCGAAACTTGTCCCAGCATATCGATCGCCATATGTTCATAGAGAAATAGATGTCAATGCTAAATACTCAACACAAGAGTATGATGTATGGAGATGGATAATCCAAAAAGGGGAAAACAAACTGTAAGTACTCTAACCAAATAAAATCTGAAAATTTCTTAAGTTCCAATATATGTAGATATAATTGTAAGGCTAACGATATAATTATTTATTTAACACTTAATAGGGAACCTATTTTCCAATCTAGAAATGAATTCTGCATTCGAGAACACATGGCAACTTTTAAACCCGGAGAATAGTTGTATTATTCTATAATAGACATATGGTCAACTTTATTGAATGAAAAGGAATCATACAAGGTAGTAGAGTCACCATTGCACTTGTTCTTAAACATCGGTCTTTCGGTAATATATTTATTGAATTCTCATAAGTGTAGACAATTTATTTTATTTGTTACTTATATGTCCTACAACTTGCAGGTTGCTCCACTGGACAACAAGAACACAGAGGAAGATCAATACAAGATTTTTACAAATGAAATGAATCACTTTTTTGACAGATATCCAATGACAAGATTTGAAGATTATGAATTGGTACATTTTTTAACTTATAAAAAGTACTAACAATTAAACAATGAAACTGTAAATTGATATAAACTAAGACCAGTGTTATAAATGTGTGCAGATAATTTTCCCGATTCATTCTTTTGAGCACTTCTACATGGTATGCTTGAATTTAAAGAAACGGGCATTTGAGGTGATTGACAACGTAAGGCACGGGAAAAGTGCTCCTAAAGCATATGGTGGTAAACTCCGTATATTGGTAAGATCTCTAAAATATAATTAATTACACATGTTCTTTTTAATTTCACAAACTTCACATATCTTATTCCTATTATCTGTTATAATTTCAAAAATCCCACTTTGTGAAGTACTTAAAAGATAAAGAGCTCACATGGTTTTCAAGTTCTGTGAAAAAATGAAGTTTGAGTATGTCGCAACAAGTTGGCAAACATTCCAAAATTACCAAGACTGTGGCATTTTCTTGATGAGACACATGGAAACTTACAAGGGAGATCAAACAAATTGGAACACACAACTGAAATTAGAAACAGTAAGTTCTTTATCTTGAATCAGAAACAATACTTATAACTTGAATTTTCTTTGATTTCTCATCATATATTTCACTATTTTTTACACAGGCGGGACAGAAACCCTAACTTGATCGACTGAGAACAAAGTAAGCTAATGCTATTCTCACATCACATTTAAATGAAAAGAGGGATTTTGTTATCAATCAAGCAAAGAAACTCTACAACAAGATAGCAAAGCGAGATTTGGTGAGTATAGTGATCGCAGCAACCTCAAAAAAGAAGAAGATACAAACATCTCTAGGCACTGTTCTATTCCCTGAAGAAAACAATGTCCATGTTACCGACGATGATTAATCATTAGACAGATTGCTATTAATTCACCATTTAGTATGTACATTGTGATTAAATCCTACTTTAGACGCTATTAGTACGGATATGTGATTTGTTACTGAGATTGGTTAGTGATCCATTATTATATAAGTTTGATGAAATCATTCATTTTATAACAGTTTTCGTTTCGTTATCATTTAAATTGATTCATAATTTAGACATTATTAGTACCAATCTGTGATTTCTTACTCTGCTTGGCTACTCATTTTCACTATTATATAACTTTCATTACTTCATATTATATACTTACATTCTGACTACTAATAAAATTTATCGAGAAGCAAACTCCAATAGATGAAACACTATATGAAATGTATACAGTAATTATTTAATATAAGTTTGGGAATAGAACATTTTTACCTGCCAATGATACAAACAGAGTTTGGTATCTCACAGAGACAATTATCAATATTTATGGCAATTATCTTTTCCTTTTTTCATAAAACAAAGTTTATAAAATAAACCAATAATAAAAAAAATACATGATACAAACCATATTAGTTTAAAAAAGTTATATAGTGAGTAAAAATTTATAACAAAATCACATAAAACATAATGAATCACTAAAAAATATATACATACACTATATACCACTAAAAAAGTGTGAATCACTACAGAACTTGAATAAATTACCGAAATATATACAGAATCACTAAAATATCAAAGAGAATCACTAAAAAATTCACTAGAAATATACTCAAAATGTATTCATATATCATAGAGGCATCTGAAACATTGTTATTACAAAATATCACCTAATCATTTAAGTCTACTCAATCATCTAAATCAACCATAGCCGCATCCACAATTAAAATTTCCTACATTATTTATTACAAAATATCACCTAATCATTTAATACAATCAATCTTCTGAATCCACCATTGAGGCATCCACAATTAAAACTTCCTTTTTAGTTGGACATGTTCTTGCATCATGGACAACCGAAGAACACAATTTGCATTTTCTAGGTCACTTGTGTCCTTCCTTTATTGCTTTCTCCCTATGGCTAATGAATCTCTTCAAACCAGATCCCTTATTTTTACATTGATTTGGAGGACGTATATTAATTTCTTCAATTGGTTGTGCTCATATAATTTCTTCTATATGTGTTTTCTTTGTCATACCACTGCCATCACCAAGGTCAGAACTCAACTACTTTATTGTTTTCTCAACATACGATAACTTTTCAAGATCAACTCCAGCTTTATTAATAGTTTTCTGAAAATTAAACCAAATATTGGTAGCTTTCAGTGAAACATTATCTACTGTTGAAAACCATCGGATACAGTAGGATATCAACATATGCTTAATGCACACTAATGCCCATTTAGCAGCCCGATGGGTAAATTATTTTACCCAATTCCTACATTTTATACTCTTTTTCTGTTCTTTTATATTTGACCCATGGATGATCCATTTACAAACCATTTCTCTGTAATATATTTGTTGGAATGTAATCATTTTCTTAATTATAGCAACTAATTTGACAAGTTATCACTATTATACCTCTTAAACCATTATTACGGATATGGAAATACATTAACGATACTCAACATTGTCCTAGCCTAAAGATGTAAGAACAGCTAATCAGTTACTAATCTTGATTTTACGAGTTTTATTTGCTATGAATCATTGATGGATTCAGGCTCACCGAACACAAATTCAAGAACATCACTAACAGGTAAAACATGGTGATCCATTTATTTACTCGATTTTTTTACGTGTTGTATCTATGCATCTTAAATCATGTTTTGTATTATATTTATATCTATGTGTCACGAATGGATGATAGAATCGAGAAACCAATCATCACTTTCGTAGAACTCTAATGCATTGTGTCAATTTTGCTTCCTCATTTTGGTGTTTTCACTATATTGAGAAGAGTACACATGTTCCAACTGCCATTTCATCTCTTTTATAGCTTATACAAGCATCATCTATCACACTAATTGGGCTTTGGGGCAATGATGATTGGATTAATCCATTTGAAATGTTACTACTAATTGCACTTAAGGATTAATCCATTTTAAATCATGTTTTGTATACAATTTTAGGAGTACGTAAAATGCCTAACTCAGTAGACACTTTGAGTCGAGATTCCGCAGGAAATGTCGAAAATCAGGATCCCAGTATTCGAACATTGACAACGGAAACTATCAGCTCTAAATATCATGTTTCGCAAATATCCATAGGTGTTGTGTTCTACAACTTATAGTTTCCAACTCCGGTGATTGGTATATATACTGATTGGTATGTATATTTGTGGAAACAGTTGATTTTACAACTCCAGTGAGAACAATTGCTAGCAACACACATTGTGCTGCCAATAGTGATGAGTTTTAAGTATAGTACAAGATATTCATCTTAAATTTAGCTATTGTGTTAAGTGTTAGATTATTACTCTGTAGTTTGTTTAAATTGGGTCCAAGAACTCTTGGTAAAATGCCTGACTCAGTAGACACTTTGAGTCGAGATTCCGCAGGAAATGTCGAAAATAAGGATCCAGAATATGTTCCTAATGTGCTTAATACACTGGTTGGGAAAGAGGTTACTGTTGCTATTGATCTTATGGAACCCAAGATTCAGGAAGAAGGATTTGTATATCATGCTATAGATATGTATGAATCATCTTCTGTGATTACATCAATATCAGAATCCTCACCACCTCCTGAGTTCCCAATCATTAATCTTTCAGATGTTAGTGTTTGTTTCTCTCATACTACCATGTTTTAAAATGCATAAAAAAAATTATACTAATCAAATCGATAAATTATTTCGCAGACGTTCAGTAACAGTGAAGTTACTAAAACTTCGGGTTCTGCAATATCTGTTAACAAGAAAATTAAAATGGTAACATGTTATTTTTTTATTAATTTAGTAATATATATGCATAGTTATAAATTCAAGATATTTTCAAAGTTTGTTATGTAGAAATCCATACATTTGCAGGAGAAATGATAATTTGCATTGGACTTGCTGCTATTGTTTTTGGAGATTGTTTTTCGTTAGATGAAATAAACTTTTAGTATTAATAAATTATCATGGTTTTTTGAACTATGTATCAAATATCCAGAAGATTATAGCATATTACTATGTAATTTCAATTCATTTTTGTGATGGACTTATTCAAGTTTCAGTATGATGTTTTGAAACGTAAAAGTACTTTTGAATTAATATTACTATTGTTCTGTTCAATAACAATTTATCATTACATATATACAAATAACCGTGCTTCGCACCAAGCTGATTTTCTCCATTATTATAATGGAATTATTTATATAATAAATTCATTATTATTGAAAAAATGATACAGAAGTCAAGCTTTTATTTTATAAATTATTTGAAAAAAATAAATTATTTGAAAAAATAATTCTTTGTTTATATTTAGATTTGACTATACGTTTAAAATTATATTAATAGCGTCTTATACCTAAACCTTTAATCTAAATAAAATTATTATAATTTTTAAATTTTCAACGCATGCGAAGCGCGCGGGCAAATTCCCTAGTTTATATGAAAGCCTATTATCTGCAAGTCTGCTCCATCTGTTTAAAACAAGATTCCTGAGAATTTTTACAATCTCATATTGATTAAGGGCACAAAATGAATGTCTACAAAGGATGCCACACATGACAAACTTCTTGCAAGAATATTCCGCATAATTTTGGCTGACTTTAACCTGATAAATAAAATCAGAACAACTAAATCAGGTAACGGGGAAAAAATCCATGAGCCATTAAAAGAAAATATATTTTCTGAAAATGAAACCTTATTAAAAATTACCTCAAACAACTTATCTTTCATCTTAATATCCTTCATTCGATAACATTTAACTCCATCAACTAATGGACCAATATCTGTGATTCTCATGTCATAATAAGATGCCAATATCTCTTGTTGAATTTTCTGAAAAATAGGTCTGGTATACAATTCTGCCGCATCAGCCTCAAGAAATAATGTGGAAACTGTATAAGGTATTGCAGTCCTGCGCTCTTCACTCAAGCATGCATATTCATTACATTATTTATCCATTGCGCTTTTAAACCAAAGGTAAAACTCACACAACGTATCACTTTGCCGATGAAACTGACAAAAGAAATTATTCTCACTCTCAAATCTTGATGTCGTTCGCATTAATCCAAACATGGGTTTATCCCTAATAAAAGCAGGGATCCAAGATGTTTGTATGGCATACATCTCCCAAATCCATATGTGCCTATCCAATTTAAATTCTTTAATAACTGACTTCCATCCCTTTTCAAAATCAAAAATCTCCAAAGTGGAAGACCATATGTAATTCTTCATTTTCGTCATAAAATCACTCTCCTTGCACAAGTAGTTTCCTAGCTTCAAAACACATTATATACACTCATCACTCAATACAAGTTATTTGAAAGCTACTAAAAATAAAGTTCAGCAGACAAGAGGGTGGGGATGCACACCTGGTATTCAATATTAGAATACCAGACAAGATTTTAGGAACCCCATTGGATTTAGTGATGTTTGACTACATCACTGGTATTCAATATTAGAATTATTTTGCTTTGATGAGAAATATAAACTTGTCATCCCATGAGTATCCTAGCAGGTTACCTCACATTATAATCTCATATGAAGATAACATACTGCAGCTTTTCAAAACCAAGCACTTTACAAGCAATTAGAGTTTACTTGGCTTGATTGCTGCAAGCTACTTGTGTTGGACAGATAGGAAATGAAGACTAAAATGCCTCTTCACACATTTCTAAATCCAAAATCTCATTATAAAAAATGTTTGCACTGCTATTTGACCTTCAAAGGGAACTTTTCCAATATATGCCACATACAAAGGCGATGTCTTGTAGCTGGAAAATCTTCTATAGCAACAAATGATACAAGGATGGCTTGTTTCATAGCAGGGCACTAGTCAATCACTATTACCACATGATTGCGGCCCATTGCTTTCAAAAATTGGTCAAAAGCCCACTGAAAGTGCGGGATATCTTCTTTAGATAAAAGAGAAAATTCAAAAGTACGCATTTGTCATGTTTGTCAACCACAGTAAACGAACAAAACACCATATTATCCATGTTACATAAATCATATAACATAGTGAATCATCAAATCAAATAATGCAAACACATAATATGGACATTATGGACATATTATAGAAGACTTATTATACTTTTAAGTGTAACAGGGAACCAACCAAAATTATCATACGCAATCTCCTTGATAGCCCATGTTAATACTTAATACTCTAATTTATTCATATCAACTAGTTATATTTTAATATTACTATCACTTAGCATGGGTAAAATGCTACCTTAGGATACCATCAATATTTGCATACTGGGCCTCCATTCATTCTACTAAGCCGAAACACGATTTAATATATTCTCTGAACAATTGTGCTTGTTTGCAGTAGGCCTCTAGTTGATTGCAACTAAAACTTTGCAAAACGTAATACGTCGAATAAAACTGGATCAAAATTTTAAAAAGAGACCAGGAAAAGTGACCAAATTTTTTTGTACAGTCCTAACAATTTTTAATTACACATATATACACACATTTGAGGCAAACTGATCAAAACTAATACTTTCACAAAACCCAAACTACATAACAAGTTATAGACAGAGGTTACTCCTGATTTTTTGGCCAAATAAATTGAGACTACTGCTATCTACCTTTTCTCATTTCCCTTTATCATTAACTTATCTATGTTACAAATCAAAACTTAGGCAACAACTAGTTTCTCTTACATTATGGACTGTTATTCCTAAGAACAATGTCAATATTTGGAGAAGGGGGGGTTGAATACAAATATTAAAACTTTAAAGGACTTTTAATATTTGCTCTTGATGTTTGATAGATTGATAGAATATGTTTGAACAAATAACTGAAAATTAAAATGAATAAGAGAGATTTAAAAATTACTGATGGATTGATTTTTCCATCAGATATATATTTTTGCTCAATGTTCCTAGGTTAAAAATAACCTAGCTTCATTTTTACAAAATTAGAAAGAATCAACTGATCTTACAATGTACTCTTGAGCTTGATCAGTTGATTGTAGAAATATTGTTTAACTCTTCTATATTTCTAACAATCCTACTACACTTGTTTATATACTACAAGTGTATTTTATAATTCCTATTCTAGGATTGTTTCTTTCTGTCACTCTTTTTCCTTTTTCCTTTTTAGGAAAACAGACTTGAAAGACAGCTACTGATTGAATCTTCACAGCCACCCTAGGCTGTCTTCCATAGGTGTGCTTTTGTTCTCTGGATCTACAACTGATAGACTTTTTGTGTTGTCACAATCAATTGATAATTTGCTATTAAGCATATCAATTGATTCATCCTTTAATCCATCAACTGATGTTCTTCTTCGATTGATCTTTACATCCATCGATTGATAAGGAATGACTTATCGACTGATAAATGATATCGATCGATATATATCAATCGATGGGTCTTCACATTAGTTGATGGTCTTCAATTCCTGACTTGGCTTCTTCAATTGATCTCTCATCTGTTGAGGCTTCAATATCAATTGATCATCCTTCACTTGTACAAATTCCTGTCTTCAAATAATTATAATTTGACAGTTTAATTTACATATCAATTGATGATCTATATCAATCGACTCTAACATCAATTGATAAGAATAATATCAATTGATTTACACTTATCGATTGAAATAGATTAAGTACACCTATGCTACAATCCAAATTATCAGTTGACTCATATAACATTTCAACTGATAAATGGTTTCCTGATCAACTGATATTTATAAATTTCATATCAATTGATCAGTTACATAAAACAAAAATTTTATGATTCTAAGATTAATGTTATCATCAAATTACATGTAGATTCCTAACATGGACATAGTGCAGGAACTACCATTAACATAGAAACACCATAAAAATATGTTACATAAAATAGAACTAGACAAACTATAAAAACACCATATAAACATGTTACAGACATCATATAACATACTGAATCACGAAAACGAATAATGCACAAAACAGAGCTACATAAAACACAAATATAACTGTAAAAAACAAAGCTACATAAAACAAAACTAGACAAACTATAAAAACATAAGCAGCATATAGCAAAAAATTTACATGTTCGTATCAAACGTAGCATCCAATGAAATAGCATCACCATAAAGCTCAAAATTCCTCCTAGCAACCGAATCAGCCCAAAACAGTTTGGTCAAATGTCCATCTCCATCAACATCATATGCGTAGAAAAAAGTCTCACAAATCTCTTTTTTCATTTTGAATTTCTCAACTATCATCTATGCATCTCACTGACCAACATAATCCTTTAAATCCCTGCTAAAATTTCTATAATCTCTAACTGTAGCACCGATATTAGCATAATCACCGACCATTTCTTTCATCAACCTAAATGACTGGTTTTCCCCAATGTTCACTTTAGCGGCATCAAAAACAAATTTTCTTGAAGCGTACGACATTTTTCGACTAACTCGTAAAAATTGATGGCCAACTTGAGAAGCTAAATCATGATTATTATTTTCAATAAAATCTGAAATTCTATAACCACTATCAGCTGCAATTTTGAAAATAACCTTTGCATCACAACCACACTGTCTAGACACTGTCTTTCATTGAACTACCTGACCAAAACTCTTTTTTTCTCATCTTTAAATCCTTCATGACTACAAACAACATATTTACTAGGTACTAATACCATTATCATCTTTCCTTTCTGCAGTCTTTCGTGTATCAAGACCAGCCAATCGACCATATTCTTTATAAAACTCAATACCTTTTTCTAAAGAATCAAATAACTGATTCCGAACTCAACCATAATAGGTACATAATTTCGATGTCCACCAGGTGTTACAGTACACCTTGAAATTGCATCATCACTTTCAGTTAAAGCATTACAAGAATCTAACTCATCAACAAAATAATTAATTCGAGACGAATCATCACTACAAACATCTGGAAAGAGAAAACAATTACTAAACTCAGATCAAATGAAAACTTTGCATATTAAAATCATTAAAAACATATGAATGCATATTAGAACAATTTGTAAATGACACAACTTGGATCACTAATAAAAAAATTGGTGATTCAAATTACTCTTATTGTAAAGCATAATGTAACGTATTATGTAATAGTGATAACGATAACTCAACTAAGAAACAAAGATAGATAAATAATATTAATATGCAACACAGGAATCCAGAAGGACATGTAAACAAGAATCATACATACATCATTGCAGAGCATTCAAGATGAAAGGCTTACTGAATGTCAGCGAGAGAAGTTTATTAAAATGTTCAGGCCTCAGCAATAAAAAAGAGTTCAGAAGTTTTCAGACTAAAGACAGTGTAATGATTTAAGTATGTCAAAGGGTTTTAGTGATCAGAATCAATGGAACAGTCTAACGTTAGTCAGCTGGAACAGAACAGAAATCAAGGGAATTCAATTCAGTGGTAGTCGTTTGTGAACCATACCAGTGCACTAAGCGTCAGCACAACAAAAAAAAGAATTGTCTTGGTTAGTTAGAAGAAAATCAGTTGACCAAGCCAGAAGAGTGAAATCCAAGTAGTAATTACTTCAGGCACCTCAAGAAATTGGTTAAGTCAAGTAATACTACATTTGGTGGCTCATGTACTCTTGAAGTACTCTAGAGGCGCAAAAAACCAAGATTTAAGCTCAAGGAAATTCTAAGTCAAGGTTTGTGGTGCTTGCATAAGGGAATGAGAGTGCAGACGCAACAAAATATGTTCAAGGCGCAACATAAGTTCAATGGAAGTTTTGTGGCGCCTACACACTACAACTGGTGTACAGGCACAACAAAAGAGCACCAAGGTGCAACCAAAGCTTATGAATGTTTCTAAGTCATTTAGTGGCGCCTATACAACGAAACAACTGTATAGGCGCAACTAGCCTTAGTACTAGGCGTACCAAAAAGCTTCTAGAGGTGCAGCAAACATATCAAGGCGCAACATACATATTAGTGGCGCCTACACACCACTCACCATGTACAAGGAGCAACAAAGGACTTCACATTGTTGGAAATCAATTTCCAAAAAGCCTACAGAATATATATGGGTGAAATCAATATGGACAGTAAGGAATTCATTCATCTTCAACACAAAGACATAAAGACGGGAGCTCCATTAAAGCTAAACATTAAACTCACCCAACTGTATTTCTGTTGTAACATTGATTGAACCCATTGAAGCTAATCATACTGATTAGAAGTGTAGCACTCAGGGATTTAATAATATATCTTTATTTCCCCGAATATTTGTGTTCATTAACTGCCATTTTCATATCTCAAGAACACAAATACTTAATCTACAATTAAACGAAAAATCGACCATATTATGTTCAACCCCCCTTCTATGATGATTTTGGACTTAACAATTGGTATCAGAGCTTGTTGATTGAAGTTAGAAATCAAGATTAAAAAATAGTTTTACGAAAAAGTGCATTTTTAGATCTAGAAAAATTGATATTGAAATTTCTTTAATTTTAAGGAAAATTTAATATACAAATTTTTTAAATATTTTAAATAAACTAATTTTAAAAAGCTATCAATCATGAAGAATTCGAATAAAATTTTTATTTTACAAAATTTAATTTTTATTCGAATTAATTTTAAGTTTTGAGAAATTAATTATTTCTTGAGATTTAAAATTTTTCATAACCATGAGTACCCAAAAACTTAGAAACATCAAAATCCCAGCCTTTGATAAAAATGAATGCATTTTGTGGAAGAAGAAGATGTTCACTTTCATTAAATCAGCTAATTCTCAATATATGAGAATTTTGGAAAATGGACCCTATGTACCTCAGAAGCTGACACCAGAAACAGTCTCAGATGAGGCGAACGGATTCCTTAAAGATTTACCGCAAAGGAGCCTTCAGAGTACACTGACACTGACAAAGATCGAGTTGCATGGGATAATCATCTTTAATGTATCCTAATGGATTCACTGGACACTACAATGCTGAAACAAAGGATTAATTGCAACAGTGCCAAACAAATATAGGATACCATTGATCTGCTAATGGAAGGTACATCAGAAGTGAAGGAGAACAAGCTGGATATTCTTACATCCCAGTATGAAGCGTTCAAGTCACTACCAGGAGAAAGTATCACTCAAGTCTTTGAGAGATACAACAAATTGTTGAATGACTTGTCACTGCATGGGAAGGTCTACTCACGTAGGGAGATCAATAGGAAATTCATGTTGACACTGCCAGCACACCTAGAACACAAAATCTCTGCCATTAGAGAGAGGAGTGACATAAATGACATGTCCATTGAAATCCTATATAAGAAGCTCAAGACTCATGAAATGGAGCAAGAGCAGAGATAAATCATTATGGGTCAGGTACAGTGGACAGTAAGAATACAACACTATTGAAGACTACATCACTTGTAGCCAAGGATTTTACTGTCACAAAGACCATCACAGTGAAGCTTGTTGTTAAGAAAGAAGAGATTCTGGAAGCTGAAATTTCAGAGAATGCTCAATTAGGTGATGAAGATGACTTCTATTCAATGGAAGAAGTTGAACAGTTGGAAAACAAGACAATGGCCTATATGGCAGGGAAGTTCAAGAACCTCAGGTTTAGGAAGAACCCTAAGTACAAATTCAAGAGTAACACCAGTTACAATGGTTCCAGTTTCAGAAACAGCAACCGAGGTGGTTCATCTTCAGGGTCTTATAGCAAAGGAGGTTATAAGACGGGGATGGTAGACCGCAGTAAGTTCAAGTGCTATAACTGTGATGAACCCGGGCATTTTGCTACAGAATGCCGGAAACCTAAGCAAGGAAAAGAGAGAAAGGAGTCGTATCATGAACTCAAGCAAAAGTATGATGCACGGGTAAAGAAGCATCAGGGCAGAGCTTATATAGCCGAGGGAAAGAGCTGGGATGACACAGACAATGATGAAGAAGAGACATATGGAAATGTTGCACTTATGGAAGACTCTTCAGAGGCATCACCTTAGTCATCAAAGGTATCATTTCTTTCCATAGTTGACATGTCTAATTCTGATTATAAGAAAATTGTAGAAGATCTAAGTGTAGAAATGTTTAATATTCACACAAGCATGCTAGCATCTGAAGAATAAAATACTAAACTAGTTCTAAAGAATAAAATGATAGAAGCTAGAAATGAAGAACTAGAGCTTACATGTGTTAACTTAGAAGATCTGAAACAGAAGATAGAATATCTCCAGAATAGAGACAAATGCAACCAGGAAGTAGAAACTGCACTTAGGAATAAAATTTCTGAGTTAGAGTTAAAACTTCAGGCTGATAAGAAATCTTCTAATCTTGTTAAGGAGGCAATAGATAAACAGGTCATAGGTCAGAAAACTGGAATAAGATTATACTATAATAAAAAGAAAGGAAAGAGACATGAGGAATCAATTACTGAGGAAAGTCCTGTGAAGCAGGATATTCCACATGTATTAAAAAATGTCGCTAAGCCCCTATACAAGAAGTTTGTCATTTAACCCCTAGATGAAGAACAGATCTTAATGAAAGAAGAAATCTTTGCTGAAGATAAAAAGAAAGAGGAAGAAATTAAAAAGGAGTTGCCTAAGAAATTTGTAAAAATTGTAGAACCTAAGGAATAGATTAAAAGTGATTTAGGCAACAAGAATGAAAAGAAGAAAGCTAACAGAAATGCCAAGATAGGTGTTAATAAGAAAAATGATTATGCCTACTCTCCCAAAGCTATTAGAAAAGTTTGTAATAATTGTAATTCTACTGGTCATCTTACGCATGCATGCCAAAAGATAAAAGTAGTAAAAGAAGAAACTTCTAATATGCCTACCATACCTGACATGTCTATCCCTCATCAACCGTGTGGTAAAGTAGGATGCATGCCTTGTGCTTTCAACATCATGTCTGCATACAAAACTTAACGAATACATCATCTAGTACTTGTATGAATATAGATGTGAACATGAATAGAAAGCATGTTAGGGCAAAGACTGCTAGTCCTCGTAAGACTAGGAAGGAAGCCCATGTCCCTAAGACTAAAGACACACCTGTCAAGGCTAAACCAAAGGGCAAGGGCACAGTCGATGAGAAAGACAAGGATTAGAAAATATCTGCAACTAAATATGTTTACTTATCTAAGCCTCTTGGACCCAATCAAATTTGGGTGCCAAAGAAGAAGTAATCAACTTGTGGTTGCAGGGTATAGCAAAGAACAAGCATGTCATGTGAATTCTCAACAGCGGCTGTTCAAGACATATGACTGGTGATAAGGCGCTGCTATCAGATGTGATTGAGAAAGCTGGCCCGATAGTGACCTTTGGAGATAACATCACGGGATTCACAACGGGATATGGCAATCTGGAAATTGGCAATGTTATCATTGAAAATATTTCTCTTGTGGACGGATTAAAGCACAACCTTCTAAGTATCAGTCAATTCACTGACAAGGGCTACAAGGTAACATTTAAGAAAGAAAGATGTGTAATCCAAAACAGGAAAGATGCGAAGCTTGCTCTTCAAGGAGTGAGAAAGGGAAATCTCTTTGTAGCTGACTTATTCTCTGCAAGCAAAGGTGAAGTTCAATATTTTTACAGCAAAGCTTCAATAGAAGACAGTTGGTTATGGTACAAAAAACTTTCATACCTGAACTTCAAGGCAATGAACTCTTTAGTTAAGAGGGAATTGGTTAGAGGTTTACCTGAGATGGAATTCTGTCAATAAGGGTTATGTGAATCATGTGAAAAGGGGAAGTCAAATAAAGCATCTCACCGAAGCAAAATTTTATCAAACATTACTGAACTACTGCAACTTCTACATATGGATTTATTTGATCCAATCAACGTCATGTTTATGTCAAGGAAGAGATATGCACTAGTAATTGTAGACGACTACTTCAAGTACATATGGGTGTTATTTCTAGCCTCAAAGGATGAAGCCCCTCAAACAATTATCGATCACATAAAGAGGATAGAGTTAGAAGCTAGTTTGCCTATCAGGAAAATTAGGTCTAACAATGGAATAGAGTTTAGGAATATAACCCTGAATGATTTCTATATTGAGAAAGGGATTTCAAGACAATACTCAGCGCCTAGAACTCCACAACAAAATGGAGTGGTAGAAAGGAAGAACATAACTCTAGTTGAAGCATCAAGAACAATGTTGAATGAAGCTAAGTTACCTCTATACTTCTGGGCTGAAGCATTCAACACAGCTTGTTACACTCAGAATTGTACCCTAGTAAATAAAGATCATGACAAGACTCCGTACGAGTTGATGGCAAACAAGAAACCAACACTGAAATATTTTCATGTGTTAGGAGCAAAGTGCTTTGTACTGAAAGATGATGAGCATCTAGGAAAGTTCGAATCCAAGGCTCATGAAGGCATATTTCTTGGCTATTCTCTGGAATCTAAGGCATACAGGGTTTATGTGACTGAACACAAGAAGGTCATTGAAAGCATGAATGTAACTTTCGATGATCTCAAGCTCCCAAGTCTACAAAGAACAAACGACACTGAAACTCAGGAGTTTGAAAATATGAACTCAGATGAAGGTGAAGTAGAACCTGAAGCTGCAACAGAAAATCAGGCACCAAATGAGAATAACAACAATGATGATTCTGACCCTAGTAGTGGAAACAGTGGAAGATTCATAGAAACTACTAGTAGTGGCAGAGAATCTCATTCTCAACCAAGCAGCAGCTCAGGGGGAGCAACCAAAGGATCTACTAGCAGGACTCAGAACTTTAATGATAATCAGGCTGAATCTTCTAGGGCAAATCTGCCTAGACATAGGGTGTGGAGTAGAGCTCATCCCTTTGAGTTGATTCTAGGAGATCATGCTGAAGTCCAAACTAGACGTGCTTCTCAAAATGAATGTTTATTCTCTAGTTTTATCTCTGAAATAGAGCCAAAGAAAGTGGAAGAAGCATTGGAAGATCCAGATTGGGTTATAGTTATGCAAGAAGAACTCAATCAGTTTCAAAGACAAAAAGTTTGGAAGCTGGTACCCAGGCCAAAGAACAAGTCTATAATTGGCAAAAAGTGGGTATTCAGAAATAAACTGGATGAAAATGGCATTGTTACGAGGAACAAAGCAAGACTGGTTGCTAAAAGTTATTCCCAAGAAGAAGGAATAGATTATTATGAAACATATACACCAGTGGCAAGGCTTGAAGCTATCAGGATGTTTTAGGTTTTCGCAGCACATTCCAACTTTAAAGTTTATCAAATGGATGTGAAGAGTGCATTCCTGAATGGAGAGCTTGAAGAAGAAGTGTATGTGGAACAACCCCCAGGGTTTGAAGATCCAAAATTTGCATATTTTGTATACTTTCTCTTCAAGGTACTCTGCGGCTTAAAGCAAGCACCTCGGACATGGTATGACACACTATCTATATTCTTACTTAAAAATGGTTTCACTAGAGGTGTCATAGATAAGACTCTGTTTCATAAAATGCATAAAAATGACATGATATTAGTACAAGTATATGTGGATGACATTATATTTGGTTCTACTAACGATCAGTTGTGTAGTAGATTTGTTAAGCTAATGCAGAGTAGGTATGAAATGAGCATGATGGGAGAGCTGAATTACTTCCTTGGACTCTAAGTAAGCCAAAGGAAAGATGGAATCTTCATTTGCCAGACCAAGTACATCAGAGATCTATTGAAGAAGTATGGTCTTGAAGATGCATCATCAGCCAAAACCCCTATGGCAACTACCACTAAGCTTGATCAAGATGAACCTGGTAAGAAGGTAGACATCACAAGTTATAGTGGTATGATCGGCTCATTACTTTACTTAACTGCAAGTAGGCCAGATATTATATTTGCTACATGCTTGTGTGCTAGGTTTCAGTCTAACCCTAAAGAATCATATCTTATAGCTGTTAAACGGATTTTTAGGTATCTTAAGGGAAGTCTGAATCTTGGAATTTGGTACCCTAAAGATACAGGTTTTGACCTTGTTGGCTATACAGATTCTTATTATGCAGGTTGTAGGATTGATAGAAAGAGTACACAGGGAGTTGTCAATTCCTTGGTAGAAGATTGGTGTCCTGTTATAGCAAGAAGCAACACTCAGTTGCAATGTCAACAACTGAAGTTGAATATGTTACTGCTGCAAGTTGTTGTGCATAAATTTTGTGGATAAGGAACCAACTTCAAGATTATAGACTGTTGCTGAACAAAATTCCAATATTCTGTGACAACACAAGTGCCATAGCCATCACCAACAATCCTGTTCAACATTCAAGGACCAAGCACATTGATATCAGGTATCATTTCATTAGAGAGCATGTCATGAGTGGTACTGTAGAGTTACATTTTGTACCTACAGAGCAGCAAATTACAGACATCTTCACTAAACCACTGGATGAAATCACTTTCACTAGACTGGTTTATGAACTTAGGATGTTAAATTTTACTAACTAATTAGTTAGTAATCAAAAACTGCAATTTGAAGCTAATAAATTCACTAGTTGATTAATTTCAATATTTTTAGGACTTGTGAATTTATTTACCAAATTATTTTCCAGTCATTAAGATGAAATATTAGATAAATACCTTGTGCATGCCTGCTAATGTTATTAATCTGGTATTTATTTAATTTTGATCTTAGAAAATATTTAAGTGCTTATATTTAATTGATAAATTCTTGGCACTTATATATTTAAATATTATTTCAAACTATTTTAAATAGAAAGGATGAATATTTATATTTATTCTCATATTTAAAATAAAAGTAAAATAATAAGAAGCATAATTTATTTATGATAATAATTTTAACAATTAATGTTATTATTGTTATTAATAAATATTTTGTGAAATAATATTTGTGAGTAATTAATTATTATTGATTAATTATACAAATTATTCATAAATATTATTTATTTATTAGTAGAAAAATCTAGGAACAACTTGAGATTTTGGTTAAGTACTATGTGGTGTTTATTATTTTAGTGGCGCATATACAGTGGTTTTACTGTATAGGCGCAACATTAGCAAACACCAGTACTTAAAAATGTTTCAAGTGGCGCCTATATGTTTTGTTGCGCCTACACAGTGTTACCACTGTGAAGGCGCAACATAAATCAACAATATAATTTTTGTTGCGCTAAGTAATTTAAAGGGGCCAATACAGTGTGAGCACTGTTGAGGCGCAACTAAAGTACTTAGACAATATTAATGTTATCTAGTGGCGCCTATAAATATGTGAGTTTTTTTGTTGCGATCCTTAGCATTACATATAGTATATACACCATTAGAAGCACAACAAAAACCATAGATCTACCATTTTTAATCGAACATAACTCGGCCATTTCTTGACCATTTTTTAAATCTAAAACCAGATTTGTGGATCCCACAATCTTGCTGATCATTTAAAAGTGGCTCCATCAGTTTTGGTTAAGATTAAAAAATTCTCTATTTTTCACATCTCGAACATTTTGGCTAAGGTTAATTAATTTTAAAATCGATTAAAAATTGTAATAAAATTAAAAGTGCGCTTAAAATTACTAGGAAATTATAATATATTTATTTCACAAAAATCCGAGTAATTTTAAAAATTAGGGTTTGGTTCTTTATTTACAAAAATTATTTGATATTAATTAGTAATTTTAATTCGTAAAAATTACCTCTCAATTTAATAAAATGATAGGTAATTTTGAGATTAAAAAGACTAATTATTTGTCAATTTTAGTAGATGATTGGACCGAGGCAGGAGACTTAGGTAACTGGGCTAAGTTTTTAAACGAACATTCAATAATCCGGTATGCACTTACGACTTCTGTTCCTTTGAATAGAAATTTATGAAGACAAGTATACAGGTCTGCTCAAGACACATCTGCAGATGGAATTTCAACCTTTACTTGCAAGATTCAGAGACAGAAGGTGCGAATAACTGAGAATGACATCAATCGAGCACTTCATCTGCCGTCTGAGAATTTTGATGATGAGTCATCTTAAGTAGAATTAGACAACTTCTTTATGTTCCTGCACTACAACAGAGTAAACAATAATCTTCCGAAGAAGATTTACAAGAATCACCTATCAAGGAGTGGAACCTGTTCTTCAACATCCTGTCTCATGGCTTTGCACCAAAGATAGGAGCCTTCCATGAAATTACATAGTTCAATAAGGTGATTGGGTATGCAGTGGCCTCTAGGTCATGGATAAATTTTGGCAAGTTGATCATGGCAGATATTCTCAAGAACCATGCAAAAATAGAGAACTTCTATCTGTATCCCAGATTTTTGCATCTGGTGTTGAATCAAGTGCTGAGAGCTGATCAACTCCAAGTGTTTTAGAACAGTTAGATGGAATAGTCACCCTTACTCCAGTTCAAGACAATTATGTTGCTACAGAATGAGGTTGACTATCCTAAATGTATACTCTTGCTCCAATGACTGAGCCTATTAGAGATTACCTTGCTCTTCTTAGACAGGTTAATGAAGAAGATGAAGAAGAAGACGAAGAAACTGCAACATAAGAAGAAGCAGCAGCAACCTCTGAAGAGGACAATGAAGCTGAAACTTCAAGTGACTCTGGAAGCACAGCAGCAACAGAAGAAGAAGAAGAAGAAGAACCAGGCTTTGATAAAGATGATGAAATTATGGAAGAAGCTGGTTCTGAACATGACGAAGAACCAATTCCTGAAGAAGCACAAAGGAATAGCCCTGAAAATCAAACAAATGAGATGGTTATTGAGGCAGAAGTGGAAGAGCCTCAGACTATAGAGGTGTACATCCCTAACATTTCTGATGAACAAATGGATGAAGGTACAATTCTTGACTTTGACTTTTCTACTTTCCTAACTGAAGAATTTGTCACAATATCTCCTATTGTGCCTCAAATGGCAATGCACACACAAGATCCCTCAGTGGCCATCGAAGCCAGCAATGAACTGGCAGACCAACCAGTTCTAACCACTGCCAGAGAATAACAAACACTTCCTTCATCTCCCAAAACCAGAAAAAAAAAAACCATTGTATTAAATGATATGAGTAAGTCCCTACCAGATCAAAAAGTTTTTCAAATATCCCCTACAACCCTACTTTTTCAAAAACGTCAAAAAATGAATTTTAAACCTAAGGCATCTATAAGCCAAGAACCTCCAATCTCTAAGACCTTTCTTTTCCTTAGTGACCTTAATTCCGAAATTGATAAAATCCTGAAAGGTATGGGAACAGAATCAGAGGTTGTAACAATATCCGCTACTTCAGTAGCTAGTACTGTTTTGGTTGATCCAATTCAGGACCTGTCTTCATAGACAGTTGGGGGCATCACTAACTCTAACGAGCCATTCATTACATTGTCAAATGTGGTGACCCCCCATAGAATTAATATGTTCAGATCCTATTCAGGATGTTTTCCCTCCCCAAGTGGGTGAAGTGGAAAGGCAACTCTCCCATAGAAGGGAAGAGGTCTCCATTAAAGGAGTAGCTGCGTCAGCAGCATCACCACTTCAAGTGGAAATGCCTTCACAGGCTTCGTGGGGCACCACAGGCTCTCAATTGTTATACATTACATTGCCTGAGGTGGTGACCCCCCTGGAACAACACACCCATATAGGGGATGTAGACTCTATTAATAGAGTATCTGCCGTTTCGGCAGTAGAACCTGTTCAGGGTGTCTCTGAGCAGGTATTTCCTTCAATGGCTTCAGCTGGCATCACAGATTCTACACTCTTGCCAATCATTACAGAATCTATAGTAGTGACCACACTGGGTCTCAACCTCTCAGTTCTTGTAAAAGGAGTTCTCCCCACCCACAGTGGTTCGGCGGAGAGGCAACCTACCCATAGAAGGGATAGGGATTTTAATGCAGGTACTGAAGATCAGGATGCTATCATGGATATGAGTGAAACACTTAACCTAAGCAATCTTCAATTCCCTGACCCTGATTAGCCGAGTGTGAGTGTTGAGGGTCGTGTTCAAATAGAAATAGTGAGGAGTGAGACACCCACTAACCAAATAAACACCCCACACATTGCACACACTGCACACCGCCAAATGATTTTAAATTTGGAGGCCGAAGTAACATAAATTCACTACTCAATCAGAAAGATTTTGGAGATGCAAGAGCAGCAGAGAGCAGAAATTAAAGAAATTAAAGATTTTGTCAAACAACTGTTGGTTCAGAAAGTTCCGGTTTCTACTCAACCAACTCCAACAGCTTAGATTACCCCGTTCAGAAGGGATGATAACCCTACTGAGGGGGAGAGGATAGAACAAGAAAAAGTTGGAGCTGAAATGATCATGGAATACACAGCTTAGGGGGAGTCAGATATTTTCTGTAGGCCAAGAGCGAGGCAATTGGAAGAATGAGAAATATTTGAGCTTTATGTGCCGATGGATGTTCCAACAGAGATGGAAATCGAAGAAACTGCAAAGGCTGCATGAATAGATGTTGAGAAGGAGTTTGCAGAAGAATATGCTTTTGATAATGACTGTCTTCTAGTTGGTATAGACGAAGTTATTACTCAAGACATAGTTCAGGCTCAAAAATTGATGGAAAAAAAATGGAGGAGAGTTCAGCAGGCTATGGAAAGGAGGAATAGAGTGAAGGACATTGAAGCAAAAGTTGGTCCTGATTGGGATGAAGCAAGGAGTCTTCTCACAAGGAAGGAGTTATCTCTTACTCAGAAGAAAGACAGAGAAGTCCTTGATCTCTTCAGAACCATGAGGGAAAAATTCGAAGATGTTCATGAATTCTATGCTATGCTATCGGAAGAAATCACAAGCGTGTCAGTAAGTGCATTCAAATATGGATGAAAGATGTTCATAAATTCAAAAACACTTGGGTGAAAGATTTTATCGACAAAGAGCTTTGAAAAGATGAATATTATGGAGTTATATGTGCTGAAGAGGAAAGTCATCTTTGGTGGGCATAAAATAAATGAGATACTGAGAGATATGATAGAGAAGAAGATAATAGAGATTGGTTTCGAAGCATTTGAAAAGCCTCCGGTGGTCAAGTACTATAAAGCTACAACACTTCATAACTTAACTTTGTCAGATGAATGTCTGGATTCAAGCCATGTAATGTTTATGCAGTATGTAGAAGAGAGGCTCAGAAGCAAAAAGAATAAAATAGAAGAAGATCTTAAGGCAACTGAGTTGATCTACGCATTCAGGCTGAACATAGTGATTGAAACATCAGGTAGATATCCAATGGAAACGACCAGATATTATCAAGACCCAGTGTATGTGAGAAGAGATGATGGCACAGAGTTACTCGAAACCATAAGAGATTCTGAACCTTGCATTCAGAAGAGCCAAATGGAATAAAATACTTCTTATTCAAGAAGAATAGAGTGGATAAGAAGAAGGAGCTATCAAAAATGAGGAAAAATAATTCTAAAATTATCCGAAAAGTCTTTTCAAGGGTGAAGAGATCCATTATCAAATTAGACAAAAAGGCTTTGAAGATGATTGAAGATTCTGATGGAGAAACTGACAGAAGAGTCGGTGCATGACACTGACCGAGTAAAGGGCTTTCCGAAGAGAATAACAGTGTTCGTGTTTTCAAAGAGACAATCTCTGGCCTTCGAGTCAATCTCCAAGACAAATTCAATGGCATTTCTCACTGAAGTTTTGAAGAAATTAGAAGAACCTCCTCCAGTCAACACTCTTGAAGTGGATGCTAGAGATCTAGTGAAGGCAAGGTTGGAGCAGAAGGAAGATGAGCTGAGAAAGCATTACTCCGAAACAAGATCTAAGAACAAACAGGACTCAGTACAAAGAAGCAGAAGATCATAGATTTATTTGTTCAGGCTAGAGGAATAAAATTCTATTGAACTCAAAGAAATCTGAAAATGTAAAATCTAATCCATAATGTAATTAATATTATTTACTGTCTTTCTGCACTTTACTTTTTCTTGTAAGTATCAGTTGAGTTATCCTCTCACAGGATTTGTCTGTCGAACTCTAACAACCAAATAGGGGGAGATTGTAAAGCATAATGTAACGTAGTATGTAATAGTGATAACGATAACTCAACTAAGAAATAAAGATAGATAAATAATACTAGTATGCAGCACAGGAATCTAGAAGGACATGTAAACATGAATCATACATACATCACTGTAGAGCATTCAAGATGAAAGGCTTACTGAATGTCAGCGAGAGAAGTTCATTAAAATGTTCAGGCCTCAGCAACAAATAAGAGTTCAGAAGTTTTCAGACTAAAGACAGTGTAATGATTTAAGTATGGATGTCAAAGGGTTTCAGTGATCAGAAGCAATGGAACAGTCCAAAGTTAGTCAGTTGGAACAGAACAGAAATCAAGGGAATTCAATTCAATGTTAGTCGTTTGTGAACCAGACCAGTGCACTAAGCGTTAGCATAACAAGAAAAAAATTGTCTTGGTTAATCACAAGAAAATCAATTGATCAAGCCAGAAGAGTAAAATCCGAGTAGTAATTACTTCAAGCACCTCAAAAAATTGGTTAAGTCAAGTAATACTATATTTGGTGGCTCATGTACTCTTGAAGTACTCTAGAGGCGCAACAAACCAAGATTTAAGCTCAAGGAAATTCTAAGTCAAGGTTTGAGGCGCCTGTACAAGGGAATGAGAGTGCAGGCGCAACAAAATATCTTCAAGGCGCAACATAAGTTAAATGGAAGTTTTGTGGCGCCTACACACTACAACTGGTGTGCAGGCGCAACAAAAGAGCACCAAGGAGCAACCAAAGCTTATGAATGTTTCTAAGTCATTTAGTGGCGCCTCTACAAGGAAACAACTGTATAGGCGCAACTAACCTTAGTACCAGGTGCAACAAAAAGTTTCTAGAGGCGCAACAAACATATTATGGTGCAACATACATATTAGTGGTGCCTACACACCACTCACCATGTACAAGGCGCAACAAAGGACTTTACATTGTTGGAAATCAATTTTCAAAAAGCCTACATAATATATATGGGTGAAATCAATATGGACAGTAAGGAATTCATTCATCTTCAACACAAAGACATACAGACGGGAGCTCCATTAAAGCTAAACATTAAACTCACCCAACTGTATTTTTGTTGTAACATTGATTGGACCCATTGAAGCTAATCATACTGATTAGAAATTTAGCACTCAGGGATTTAGTAATATATATTTATTTTCCCAAATTTTTGTGTTTCATTAACTGCCATTTTCATATCTCAAGAACACAAACACTTAATCCGCAATTAAACGAAAAATCTACCATATCATATTCAACCTCCCCTTCTATGATGATTTTGGACCTAACAGTTATAATTGAAATCAATTACAGATTCAAAATTAGAACAACCTAACAATGATAAATCGAGAGAGACAACACACAAAATCAACATAACAGTAATCATTATATGTAACAACAACACGTAAAATCATAAAACTTGAAGAAAAATTACCTTGATTACAACTAATTCTCAACAAATCATCCGTAATCATTGTGAAATTGCTAAGAAAAATAGATAACAATGAGCATCCAGCTGCAACAATCGAAAAATAGCTTAAATTAAAGCTAATACAGAGATATAGTCCAATTGACATTGATACCTAAAAATTGACATCGGATAACAAGATACAGAGCTTCAATAACAGAGAGAGAGAGAGATGAGATGACGTACGGCATATAGAAATTGAGAGAGATGGTGAGAGAGCAAGCACGATGAGAGAGACCAAGCAAACAGGATGAGAGAGACAAAATTAATTAATTATACACTATATATGTCAGACATATACCAGATTAAATGAAGGATTATAATTTTGTATTGGGCTTGGCTATTTTATTGGGATGGGCTGTTTGGTTATAAGTTCTAATTTTAAGTTAAGTTCTCATTTGAGCACATGCCTATGTAAATTATTATTAAATATTATAAATAATTATTGTATATAATAAAATAAATTACATTTACATATTTATCATACGTTAATAATTTAACAAATACAACAAAGTTTTTGTTAGAAATAATACTTGGGTCCTTTGAGGGCAAATATAGTTCTGTTATCCGTGTCTTCCCCGAATTCTAACATAATCTTTAAAATTCTTAAATGAGAATTAATTTGTTCTGTAATCTCCTCTTGAAAAAAGAACGGAGATTTCAATGAATAATCATGATATTTTTTTAAATATATATATATATATACTCAGTCCTATGCTTTCTAATAAGAATTTACTATTAAATTTATAATATATGATTCTTTTCTAATTTTATACCATATTTTGAGTATGAATATTAATTAATATTGATTTATAATATAAATAAAGGATAAAATAAAATTATTATAATAAAATGATATATAATTTAAAATTTTAGATTAATAAAAAACATTTATTTATTATTTTTTCCTATTATAATGTATTTTACTATTATATATATTATTTATATATAGTATTTTTTGTTTACAATAAACTAATTTAATAATAAATTAATAATTTAAATACAAATACTTGAGATGAGAGAGTATTTATAATCAGTTTGGGTGTTATAAGAGGATATTATTTAGAAGTATAATAATTTTTTTTAAAATTTATATATGACAAATTTTAAAATAAATATTTTAACTTTTTATTTTATACAGTATAAAATCTTTTAAATTAAATTGATAAAAAAACATATACTCAAAACTATTTATATAAATTCTAAATTAGGATAATTATGTTTTATTATTTATTAGCTCGCTTAATCTTTTGGATTTGATTTATATGCAATTAATTTTCTTTAAAATTATAATTGCGTAAAAGATGAAATTACCTTTCTTATAACTATAATTAACTCAATTTAAACATAATTATGATGTATATATATATATAATATTTTTTAATTATGAGAATAAAGTATTTTTATAAATAATTTTGAAAGTAATAGGAGAAATTAGAGATATTGTGAATTATTATAAGATATAAGATCATAAAAATCGAAAATAAGATAGTGGCTAAGAAATGTGGAAGAGAAAGAATTATGGTAGGTAGTGTAAGAAATGAGAAGAGAGAAAATTAGTGGAGGTAGTATAAGAAATGGGGGGAAAAGAATAAGTGGAAAAACACATACTAAATTTGAAAAATAATTGCGTAAAAAATGAAATTACCCTTTTTTATAATTAATATTAACTCATCCTGGGTTTATGGGATATAATTGGTAATTTTGAAAGATATAACTTATATGATTTAATATATATAATATTTTAATAAAATTATATTATGAAATTTTAGTTATTAAATAAGTTTTTTAGGTCGAATGGCGCATACAATCCTAATATGTAATATACACGTATTACATGATTTTTAAAAGTAATAATAAATATTTATTAATTATGAAAATACAATATAAATTAATAAGTATTTAAAAATATTTTGAAAAAGGTAAGAGAAACGAGAAATATTAGAAATTACGTATAAGACGATATTGTAAAAAATAAGATAGTTAATTAGTGGGTAAGAAATGGGGAGTAGAGAGAATTAGTGGAAATAAGATAAGAAATGGGAAAGAAAGAAAATCAGTGGAAAGAGAACACAAAATGAGAAAGAGTGAGGATTAGTGGAGGTAATATAATAATGGTAAAGTTTAAAAAATAAATGTTTAAAAGACTAAGGGCCTGTTTGGGTGAATGCAACTTATGGAAATAAGGGCTTATTTCCGGAAAAAAGTAAGAATGTATGTACTTTTCAGAAATAAGCCCTTATTTTCAGAAAAAAGTAAGTTCATATTTGGTTTTAAAATTCTAAAACAAATATTTATCTTTAAAAAAAATACGAAAATATGTATAAAATAAAATAAAATAAGCTACTTATTTTAAGTTTATGGAACCCCAAACACCCACTAAATCATCCTTCCTTATAACTATAAACTCAAGTCAAAGTTAATGAAGGGATATGGTTGATAGTTTGAGAGAGTGAGTTACTTGAAGAATTAGATATATATAGATATAGACCAAAAATATCATAATTTAAAAAATTGATTTTTTATATCATGGAAAAACGTATTATAAAATTACGTTTTTAATAATTACATTAAAAAAAGGGAAAAATTAATAAACGCATGTGCTGCAGGATTAAAAAAGGGAAGAATTAAGAAACGCAGCGTTATGTGTATGTTGAGCATACAAAAGTGAAAGCACGGATTTCAAGGCTCATTCACGTGTTTCTTTGCTTAATGGTGTACTTGACTGCCCCTGTATTATTAATAATTTTATTAAAAATTTAAAAACGCAAGTTTATTAAGCATTTATCTGTGACCCAAAGTGTCATCTTTTTCATTTGTACTCCCTCCGTCCCACCCAATTGTTATCACTTTTTTTTCACTTTCTGGCACGCATTTTAAGGTGGATTTTAAGGATAGTTCCATAACTTATTTTTAAAAATTTCTTTTTTTGTATAAAAATAGGATTGTTCTATTTTTATACAAAAAAGGAAAATTTCAAAAATAAATTATGGAACTATCCTTAAAATTCATCTTAAAATGCGTGCCAGACACCCCATTTTGAAATGATAACAACTCAACGGGACGGAGGGAGTAATTTTTAGGGTCATTCAGATCCAAGTTATGAATTAAGGTCCATTATTCAATGTCTAGGGATCGGATTAAGTTAAATCTGATTCAATTTGGATTCATTTTCGATTCTATATAATTTGAATCGGTTTTGAAATATATTAAAATAATTTTGATTTGGATCAAATTCAAATTGAAATTAGGTGAATTTCGAATTAAAATCAAATTAGTTTGATTTAAATCTATTCAGATTTTTCTTATTTCGGATCGGATTTTTTTTATTATAAAAATTTGATATTGATAAATATATAATTAATTTATATTTTCATCGAACTAAAATAAAGATAAAATAATAATTTCGATTAAATAATAATTTATCCTATCCTGATTTGAGCTAATATTATAAAATAATATTTTTCATTAAATGCATAATATTACCAAATATCTTTAATCAAAAGATGATAGAATAATATTCACAAGATTAAATATATATTTGTTGGTTCAAGACAAGCCTACACTATTTAATACTAGTAATTCTGTTTTACAAACTTGACTAGAAGCAACTTGTATAGGATTTTAAGGACTCAGTTCTAATTGTAATTTGCTATGATATATACTCATATTGTAATTCAAGAATGTAAATGTAATCATCAAATAAAGCCTCGAAGAAGTTCAATGTTATTATAGAATTAAGCTTGTCGTGAAGTCAGAAAATCAGGCATGTCGTGAAGTCTAGAATCAAACATGTCAAGAAATCAAAAAATAAGCTTGTCGTGAAGTCAGAAATCAAGCATATTGTGAAGTTTAAAATGAAGCATGTTGAGATGTGATAGAATATAACACATCGAGGAGTGTGAAGGTTTCAGATTCAGCTAGAGTTCATAATATCAACACTTAGCTAAATTCATGGAAATTTGCAGAAGTAACATATAAGTAAAGGAAGCACATGTCATGCTTAGTATTGGTCAAACTTGTGCATGAAGGTGACAAGTCTACGGTGGAAGCTTGAAGAGAGATTAAGACAGAATGACAGAAGATAAAAGGCAGAATCAGTAGTATGTCATGTACTGAGTCTTAGCTAGAAATGGAATGTACTGTAATATAAAGATTGTTTTGTCATTTCTAGTTTTAGCAACTAGTTCAGTGGAGCATGTGCATGCAAGACATGTTGTCTATTTAGTATTGATTCATTGTTCCATGCCTTAAATTTTTTATAATACCTTGTTTCTCTCATCAAGAACAAGAAACTAAGATTCATACTTGAATTTCAGATGGTAGCACATTCAAATCTAATAAAATATTAGATTCAAAGTTAATTGTTATGTGTTGATTTTATAATTCCACATATGCATTGAAACTAACTGTTGTGCCTACTACTTGTAATGGAACATAGCAGACCTAGACTCGTCTGTACGGATCATAGGAGCTGTAGTGATTGGACCTCTTTACTTACAGTATAACTTTGCTACATACACTTGTTCACTCACTACCAAACACTAAAATTTTATTAAAGCTAAGAAATGTGAAAAAGAGTGGCTTATACATTCAAACCCCATCCCCCTCTGCATAAGTTTGTGAGTCTCATTCCTAACAAGTGGTATAAGAGTTAAGTTTGTTGACATACAAACAGTTAAAGATCAAGAAGATGAGTTCACAAAAACTTAGTAGTATCAAGATTTCTCCATTTGATAGAGAAAACTATAATTTATGGAAAAGGAACATGTTGTTATTCACCAAGGCTGCAAATTCCATGTATCCCGCGATCTTGAAGAATGGTCATTTCATGCCTATAACTCTAGTTCCTGAAATAACTAGTGGTTCTGAAGTAATACCAGCAACATAGATACCTAAGGACCCTGCATAGTATACATATTTAGAAAAATAAAAGTTGTCCTTGGACAGCAGTTTAATGCTCATACTAATTGAGTCATCAAACATTATTATGTACAATAAAATTGTCAATTGCACCTCTACAAAACACATTTGGGAAACCATAGAAATCCTCTGTGAAGGCACATAAGAAGTATTGTCATCGATTCGTCGAAAGGGGGATACTTACTTCGAATTTGGCTAATCGGATTAATGGTATTCTGGGCCGGAGGAATTAATTAGAAACAACTTTTTGTCTCATAATATGAGGCCTTCATGTCCAAACATAATGAAGGCATCACGTAAGTCTTTGAGAGGTTCAACAAGCTGATCAATGATAAACAGCTTCATGTGAAATTTTATGAGATAAAAGAGAAAAACATGAAATTCATGTTGACCCTTCATGAGCATCTAGAACCTAAAATCTCTTCTATTAGAGAAGGAAGGGACATAAGAAAGCTATCACTTGAAACTCTGTATGGGATCCTAAAGACCTATGAGCTGGATTTCTACCAGAAAAAATCCATCCTAACTAATAGAGGAAAGATGGCTAATGTCTCAAGTGCCCTTGTAGCAAATGAACCTATGAAACAAGAGAAAGCTGGTACAAGTTAGAAAATCAAGAGACAAGTGTTTGTTGAACAAGAAGATGAAGGAAATGAATCTGTCAAGAGTTATGTTGAGGAGGACGAATACTAAATCATTGAGGAGTTGGAAAGCATGGACAACAAATCCATGACTTCCAGGGCCAAAAGGTTTGGAAAGCTCAGATTCAAGAAAAACAAGAGTTTCAAGCCCAAACCTACTTATGGCTCCTCAAGCAAATTCAAAGATCTCAGAAGCAACTCGAAAGGAGGTTACAAAACTGGAACTATGGATAAGCCAAATATAAGATGCTACAATTGTAATGAGCTTGGTCACTTTGTAACGGAGTGTAGAAAGCCAAAAGATGTCAAGAAGTTCAAATATTATTTAGAGCTAGAAGCTAAGTATGAAGCTCTACTGAAAAAGCAAACGGGAAAGGCTTATATAACTGATGGAAAATACTGAGATGATACTGATGATGATGAAGATGAAAAGTTTGGTAATCTTGCCTTGATGGCTAGCTCAAATGCAGGAGTCTGTGAAGTGACAATGGGACATAGTTCAAAAATTCAACAGAGGAGTACTGTGCGGCTAAAGGAATAACTCAGCAATATTCAGTACCGGAACTCATCAAGAAAATGGAGTTGTGGAATGGAAGAACATGAATCTCATAGAAGCAGCAAGAATCATGTTGGTAACATCTAAACTGTTAGTCTATTTATAGGCTGAGGTTGTCAATATAACATGTTTCATACAAAATTGTACCATAATTAACATGCATGCAAAGATAACCTATGAGACGGTCAAGGACAAGATGCCAAGTATGAAACATTTTCATATATTTGGATGTAGATGCTTTGTGTTAAAAGTACATCCAGAAAATTTGAGAAAGTTTGATACAAAGGCCGATGAATATATTTTTCTAGGATATGATACAAATATAAAATCATTTGACATCTTTAATCTGAGGACCAAAATTTTTATGGAATCTATTCATGATGCATTTGATGATAAAAAATTTACAAGATTGCGGGATGAACCAAAGTCTACAACGCTGAAATTTGAAAATCTAAAGGAGTTTGAGATAGATGAAGAAGATGAGGAAAACACACCTCATATAGTCTCTGATGCCCCTCAAATTAATGCACAACCTGAGGAGGAAGAAGAAAATTCAACTCAAAATTATTCAAGGTCTATAAACTCAGGTATAAACCAGATAGAGTCTAACTAATTAGAGTCAAACTCTTTAGATTCTAACTCATCAAGGTCGGGGCTTCAAGAATCTGGGAAATTCTAAGAGTCAAGCAACATAGTGGAAGCCTCGTCAAATGAGTTCAACCATTCTACAGGAAATGCCAAAGACTTAGGGGGAGCTACTAGTTCAAGGAATAAACTTCCACCAGCTAGAAAGTGGTCAAGGGATTATACTTCTTATTTAATTACTGGTGATCTTCAAAATGGTATTCAAACTAGAAGAACTACCACTACACTATAAGTGCTCATAGGCAACATCTTCTGTTGTTGCCTTAAGTCCAAGATATTGTTGCCTTAGGTCAAAAATTGAGAAAGACAATATTTTCTTAGTGTTGGATCTGTAGCCATTCACCTTTGACATATAATGCAACACTTTTTTTGTCTAATGCAACACATTGGAAAGTATTGCATATTGTACATAATACAACACCACTGAGATATAAATGCAACAAAATTTAGGGTTGCCTTAAATGTGAAGCTGAGCCTAAATTGAGCTCCACGATGATTTCTACATTAGTTGTAGGGCCCAATATAACTGCCACATCAATAGTGGGTACCACAAGCACCACATCAACAGTGGGTTACACAAGTGCCACATCAATAGTGGGTCCCATAAGTGCCGCAGTAGTAAGTCTCACAAGTGCCACATCAGCAGTGAGACCCACCTAACCTAATGCAACAGTACCATGTGTTAGGTCCCGAAGTATCGTAGTAAGGGGGTTGAATACGATACTCACTAAATTAAAAAATTCTTTCGAATCTTTTACAGATAAATAATTTAGAGTTCGGTTAGTGGGTTCGAATTCATGATGTTAATAGTGTTTAGGAGGCTGGCTTACTAATTTTCTATATTTATGAATAAAATTAAACTTCTAGAAAATTAGCAAGTAATTAAATGAAACAAGTTTCCAGGAATATATCTTTCATATATAAACCCAGAGGGGTGCTACACCTAGTTAAAAATATAACTGGTTTCCAAAGAACAAATTAGTTCTTTGCTATTAACACAAAAATATAAGGCTCAGTTCCTATGCAAATATATCTAAATTAGTACAAGGAAAAACTGAGTCCGTAGGGAGTGATATCTAGGAGCCCTGAGTATTTTTCATTAAAGAATCGAGTCGTAATATCTGACCGAGAGCAAGGTATGGGTGTGTATAAATTGTTTCTTCTTGCTCCGGCCATGATAGTAGTCTCTACATATTATTTGTGTTGAAGAAGACGACTCTTTTGAATGAGTGGCTCACATCTTTTTATTTGTGTAGACTTTTAAATCAATAAAGTAGGCTGCTTGAATTTGATTGGCTAAGGGCTAAATGGCGCCAACTATATAAGTTACGCTTCATAGAGTGTATCCCCTATGTAGCTTCAAGTGGCGCCATTTACTTGTCTTCTTTGAACTTCATCTACAAGTTGCGCCAAGCATAGACTAGTTAAAGTAATGAGTCCCCCAATATAAAATGGGTTAATCAATTTAACCAAGTCAAGTGGCCCCACGTATGTTGTTCTTGAATTCTTTGTGGTGCTTGCATTCTAGTTGCCCTGTTGTGGTGCCACTAAAAGGTATTAGAATCAACTGGGATGTTTGTTACGCAAAATAAAAGTTTACATGGTCAAAATGCATTTTGATCACTGCACTGACCTTATTTTCATTCCTTGTCTAAAGTTCACCAACTTCCATTTCTTGTATCAAAGTCTTGTCACATTACACCATGTACCTTGAGCTGTTTCTGTTCTTCGACTATAGTTCGGAAACTTTCAATTTTCGTACCAAGGTTGTGACACTTTGCACCCTGTACCCTTTGAGCTGTTTGGATGTAGCCTCTACACATCACTTTTCGTACCTTAATAAATAATCGTTATTTCCAATTACGTTCTTCAACTTAACAATTCTGATATTGTTAATACTCAGATTCCTTTCATAAAACTGTTGACGCCTAGTGCAACTAGTCTGGTTCACAGATGACTAACTTTGATCCAAGTCTTCGTATTATAGCCTTACGTACATTGTTAAGTTTGCAACAACTTCATTGCTTCGAACACTGACTATCAATAAACATAGTACTTTCACTGGAATCTTTTCTAGTACTTAGACAACGTCTCCATTATTACCACAATGTTGAATACTTCATTCTGTGTTCTTCATTGACACTTGAACATATAAATGAACTTCTTTCAGTGAGTATAACTTCAAGACTGCAGCTGTCTTCTTTAACCTTTGTCTTTACCATATCTTCAATTCTTCTAGATTCCTATGCTTCAAACACTGTCTATCTTCAATCAATGCCTTTACACTGAAATCTTCTAGTGGCACTTTTATACTGAATCTTCAATACTTTTGAAACCCTGAAAGACTTTACACATTATTCTTTACTGAGGCTTGAACATATTAATGAACTTCTTTCAGTGACCTGTAGTAGACTTTAAAACTTCTTCTAATGTCTTGATTCACTGTATCTGCCTTGTCTTCATTTCTTCCTGATTTCTGTGTAGACGTAGTATTATTTACATGTCATGTTCTAGTATTGAGTTATCACGATTACTATTCATACAGTTTCGTAATCTCACCAACACCATGGTATGATGCATCATCAAAATTGACAATTATAACATCCGATAAGTCAGGAATGACCCTAGAAACATCATATTTTTTCTTTTGCCAATACTATTTATTTATAGTGCAACACTGATAAAAGTCAAATGCAACATTTTAAATAAATTTTTTGAAATAGCCTTCTAGTACATACATCAATCTCATCAATAACCAACCAAGGCATATAATACAATACAAATGATTAATTGTTTTAAATAATCTCTTCAACAGATCTTCCCATGATATAGTAAACTACCAAAATAATTGAAATATGACCAAATCTAATTTTAAATGTACCAAATCTAACTTGCACCGATTTACTAAATTTAACTACTAGATATGGTTACATAATTAGAGTCCTACGAAGTAACACCGCCTTATGTCACATGAGTACCATTGTCATCTTGATAACTTAAGAAAGTAACACACTAGTCACTGATATCTAATTTGAGCTCAGGGTTAGCATCTCCAAGTGTTTTATGTACGAATTTGAATATTCTTTCTCAAAACATCCCCTAGAATGCTATAAAAAATTATCATGAATGATTTAGTTATGTTTTAGTTACTCTGTGCCTCAATATAATTATCAACAGTGATATAGTTGAATCATGTCCAAATATTCTTTGACATTAAGAATGATTCTTGAAAAGAACCTTTAAAATTATTTAAATTAACATCAACTCAAAGAAATAACCAAACAAATATTTTAATATAGATACATGCAACATGAAGAAAAATCGCTGCTAGAACTAATTGAGCTACTACTTATAGTTTTGTGCCTAAAATTAAATTATTATTTTTTACCATTGTTGTGCCTAAAATACATTATTGTTTATTTTTGTGCCTACATAATCATCGGATAAGTTGTTACGCCAACTTTCTAATCCTCTATACAGAAAAGTTATCAATATTAGATTTACTAATATCATCATATATCGATAATACTTGTTCTTCTAAACCTACTAGATCTTTCTAACTACGTGTAAAAGTACATATTAGTTCAAAAACCAACAAGAAAATCTTCCGCTCAAAGAATGCAATCGAAAATGATTATAAAAAAAAGAAAATACATGTTATGAAAATAAGCACCGGTGATTATTTATGAATTGGTTGACATTAGCTTATATTGCACAAAGCTAGTAATTTTAAATTGCCTAACTACAACACTTACAGAGCCTGTAAAACTAAGTCGAGAAATAAGAGCTCCTGAAATTCAAGAGGAGGCAGTGCAAAAGACTTATATCACTAAATAAGGGCATGTTTCAGATGGTGGCTTAAGTCAACTTCAACTTAAGTGTGTAAAATAGTATGTTGGGGGGAAAACACATAACAATCATGCCCATTTTCTTTATATAAATATACGCAATGAATATTTTTAAATAATCACCATCCTCCATATACTAGAAAACCTAGTGCTTCCTTCAATGATACAACTATAATAATAGAGAAAATAAGCATGATGTTTGTTAGAGATGCCCTAAAGTCACTATGTAATTTATAGAAAGGCGGTTGAATACAAATAAAAATTTCTAGCTAAGTATTTAAACTGAGAATAGAACTTGAAACTAGGAACTTGAAAGATATAAACTGATAAAATAAATAACAAAGATTTTTCAAAATTATTAGTGGGTTATTTTTATCCACCAGAAAGATTTTGCTCTGATTGATCTAAGTCTAAAACCCATCTTTTTTTTATAAAGTTGAAGTACAGGTGTTCTTACAAATGCTTATTAGCTTTTTGAACTTTGTACTCAGAGAAATATAAAATTTCTACTTTATTGCTTTGCTACATTGGTTTATATATTACCAATGTATTTACATAAATCTAATAAAAAAATACTAAACTTGAAATCTGCTACTTCTGTATTTCCTTTCTGTATTGTGCAAATTGGGGAATTCTTTTATCCTGTATTTTCCTAAGAAAGACAGTTTCACTCAAAAAGTTTATCAAGTTATGAAATTCTCGTGGGGCTTCAGAACCGGCAATGCCGGCCACAAAAGTCTTCTACTCGTAGATGAACCCGGTAGATGAAGAGTGTAAAGTATAATGTAACGAATAATGTAACCGAGGAACTGTAACTCAACTAAAGTAAATGACTTATAAATACTATTAATTAATTACATGAATCTGAATAACATGAAGAACATGTAACTACGGAGAATTAAAATATTAGAATTAATTTTAAAGACCACTGAAAGAAGTACATGTTAGTGTTCAAGCCTCGGTGAATAATAATTGTCTCAGAAGTTTCACGTAATATTGAAAATTCAAGTAGTAAGTACCAAAAGATTTCAGTGAATATTCGAAGCAATAAAGGACTGCAACAACCCTATCAATTGAATTAATTGAAGATATGAAGATCAAGATCAGTGTTAGTCATTTGTGAAGCAGACCAGTGCACTAAGCATCAAGACAAGTGAAAAGGATTTTTACACTAATTTTGAGGAAAGAATTTCCAGGGAATTGAAATGGATCATCAAGGTCTTGATAATTTTACCATGGCAAAGTAACAAGAGTTTTAAGGGAGAAGCTTCTTTTGTTATGGCCTTGAAAATGTTTTAAAGCAACAAGGTTCAATAGAGTCGACACATGTTTGGTTGGTATTGAAAATGAAGCTAAGGCATGGTACATCTCTTATCAGTCGACACATTTTTCTAGTGAAGTATTGAAAGTTCTAAGGCAAACACTCACTAGAGAAAGGGGTCGACACATTTGAATGAAAAGGAAAATTCTAAGTCAAGTAAGCACATAATGAAAATAGTCGATACATTTTGTTGTAAACAAAATGTGTCTAAGGAAAGCTTACAAGACAAATAGGTCGACACTTATGAAGAAGTGAAATTTTCTGTAAACCTGTATGTATAGACCTATATGTAACATAAGGTTATAACTCAACACAAGAATATGACATGTAAATAATATGAAGTTATCACCAGAATCAGGAAGACATGAAGACTGGGTAAAAGACAAAGGACAAAGAAGACATCTACAGACTTGAAGGATTAACTCACTAAAAGAAGTTCATTAATATGTTCATGCCTCAGTGAAGAATAAAGGTTGAAGTATTCAAGAATATGGAAGCAGTGAAGTAGTTGTCTAAGTACTAGAAAGATTCTAGTAATCCAATAATGATTGTTCTTAATCATTGTTTGTGAATTAGTCAAGCAATAATTTGGAGAACTCAAGTACAGGAATCGAGAAGATTGAATATACAAAAAATATAAAGAATCAAAATATTAGATGAAATCTTGGAGTCTACTATAGATTGCTAGAGGAAGTTCATTCATATGTTCAGACTTTGGTAAATGATAAAGTTCGAAGGCGTTCAGGGTTTTAGACATACTCTTGGTTCAACATAAGTGCCAGAGGATTCCAATGTACTTATAATAGAAGCATTCAATTGCTAACAACGAAAAAAGCCAATTGTATAGACAAGAAGATGTGAAGATCAAGATTATGTTAGTTATTTGTGAACCAGACTAGTTGCACTATACATCAACACAAAAGATATTGAGAACTGCATATAAGAATCACAAGAATTGGTTAATGAATTTCAATCAAACATAAAGAATCAAGTTAGAAAGTAAAAGATAAATCAACTAAATTTTGTAACCCTGATGATTTTAATGATGACACATTTGAGCAAGCTACATTGCTTGTTGGTATATATATCTGTTGTTTATGACTGTTATACTGTTGTAGCCTACCGTATTGCATGTACTAATCTTGTTTTGCAGGATATATATATAACAACATAACAGCCTGCTATATCGAGATTATAGCAAGCTGAAACAGAGTCCTACAGGATGCAGAGCACAACAGTTTCATATTTTATGTAGGATTAATTTACTATGTACATTCACTAATATATTATGTTTTTAATATATTATTAAGCTCATATCTTTTTATTAAAAATGTTTTCCTAAATTTTAGGAAGTAGTTGATTTGATTTTTATTTCCTTTTCGAACCACAACTACTTTCCTATCATATCAGTAATTATGGGAGCAATTGAAATTCAAATTCGATTTTATATCTACTCCTATAATTATGCCTTTGAAATATTTTCTGCACTCAACGAGATATTCTTTCCTTACTGAATTCAAAGAGCCGTTGTATACAAGTTGTATATAACGTGATATAGCTTTTGTTGGTCCCTGATATTGTAGAAGGTGGGTTGAATACAATATATGAATTTATGGATTTAAAAATATTACTTTAATTTCTCATGAAATATTAATTATAACGAAATACTGTTCAAGTATAAAATATGATTTTAACTTGAAAAGTATTATAAAATTAATATGTTGAAAGTGTAAATAACTGTTTAGAATTCTATAATAATTTTGACATGAATTGTTCTAAAATAACAATTATAATTCAAACCAGCATAGAAAGTCTGTGAATATTACAATCAGACAAATTACTGAATTTGAATATTTTTCTATCTTGTTTCAACAACTTATGAATCACTAGCCTCATATATATAGATGATTTTTAGGCTTGTATGACTTTTCGATTCAGGACATTTTTCAGACTTTCTTAAGCATGTATGACTTTTGAAAATGCTCGATATGACCTTTTTTTAAAGCAGCTTCGGTATGACCTTTTTTAAAGTCATTTTTGGTATGACTTTTCAAAACAGCTCGGTATGACTTTTTTCCTTCACTACTCGGTATGACCTTTTCAACATTGCTCAGAATGACTTTTGGTGAAGCTTGTTCGGTATGACTTTTTAATCAAAATTCGGTTTGACTTTCTGTTTAAGCTTGGTATGACTTATTTTTAACAGAATTCGGTATGACTTTTAATATAGTCTAAAAAGACTTATCAAAAAGTCATACCAAGTAATATATTTTATAATAAATTATTTCTACTTAATTTAATTAAATAATTTATAAATTAAATTAAATTAAACTTGAATGAATTTAATTAAATAAATTAAATAATTAATTAACTTTTGATAGTAGAATTAAAATATTATCTTGGCCTGTATAATCTTTTTGATAGCTCCAAAATCTTTCTGTCTTTTGCATTGTCTTCTATCATAAAACCACTTGTACTTTTTGATGACGAATCTTCACTGACATTGTTGAAACCCTGTGCACTGGTCTAGTTCATGGATGCCTAACTACAATATTGATTCTCATATCTGCTGTAGTGGTCTTTATATATTGTCTTATCATGTCTTGTCTTCTTTTTATTTTTCCTCTATAATTTTCTTCTTCTGGAATTTTTCTGTAGTAGGCACTTAAAATCTTCTGTATCTTCTGAACTCCTTGAGATACTACTCTTTTATTTTACACCGACACTTGAACATATAAATGAACTTCTTCTAGTGTTGAGTAGCAGTTTTGTCAGACTTCTTCTGATATTCTGATTCTTTGTTTCTAGTTGACATTCTTTGTCTTGATTCCTTTTTCAATATTAATTATTTACTTCACTTTCATATCTAAGTTGAGTTTTCACCTAATTATTACAAATAAGCCTAGTCATATGCCTTTCAATCTCCCCTATTTGTTATTAAATATTTAACACACAAATTCCTAGAGGATAACTCAACTAACAAATAATAAAATAATAAAACAATAAAACATTAAACTATATAAATAAATAAATATTTTTTGGATCATATAATACATTTCCAGATTTCATAAGTAAACTAGAAATGAAAGATGAAAGACAAATATTCAAGTTAAATCATCTTCACTTCTCAGACTCATCACTACTCCCCCTTAGGATGGCATGGATGAAGTCTTGTTCTATTTTTACCACTTCTCCTCTGTTTCTCCAACTTCTGTCTTCACTTTTCACCCAAGGTGAATTCATTCTCCACTTACGTGAATTACTCAACACTTTTCTTGTTCAATCATTTTAATAGAGATAATAACAGACATGTCATACATTCAGCATTAAACCATCGCAGATATAAAAAATGCAAACTATGACATTTTATGCATTTTAGAAAATCCGGTTTATCCTATATACAAGAATTTTCTAAAATCAAATGGAATAGAAGAGTTAATAAATAATCACTAGTTATATCCAATCCAAGCATGTTGTTATATACCCCTTTTTCTTGTTCAACAATTCTCCCCCTTAGTTGAGTAATCCTCTATAGAAGAAATTTCCTCCCCCTTAGTTAAGTAACATTAGAACTATGTAACAGGGAATTGGGAATGAGATTTGGTATTTTTGTTAGTGTATGATTTTCCTTTGTGTATTTGACAAGTGCTTCGCTCATATACTCTCTAAGTGTTTCACTCATAGAATATATATTTTCACTCTTTCTTACTTATGTTTCACTCTTTTCTCACAACACTGTTTCTCTTAGTATCGATGACACAGTCTTTTGTACATGTAAGAAAGATCACCATAGCCCCTTCAAGAGAGGTCACTGGTAGTGCAATGGGGTTTCGTAAATCCCCGTCCTTAATTGAATCTATCAAAATGTTTGATTTTTATAATTGAATTGCTTTATGAATAGAGTCAAAGAGTTGCTGATCATCTAAGATGATCTGTTCTGTTAGGAATCCAGATATGTTCCATCTGGGGAGGGAGACAAGGATCTATAATGTATCAATTGATCCAAGTTTCCTCCTGACGCCTATGAAGACAGTTGTTTTAAATACCCTTCTTAGTTTATCCGAAGAACTATTACCAAGAAGTTACCTCTTATCCTCAGATTAATCTGTACATGGGATCTCCCGTGTGGGAGCCAGGTATTTTCCTCCTTGGAGGGACGATATGTTTGCTTCTGTAATGTATGGCAGTTGAGAATCCATATTTCCCTCGTATGCCTATGAAGGCAGTTGATTCAGTCAAAATCATCGATCGTCCTTCCTTCCTTTATATGGAAGTTTAAAATAATTGCTACCGTTAATTCATCCTTCGTGTGACATTCCAATTGTTCCCTCCTTGTTGGTCCATTTTGGTCCCAAGTTGGTCCTTGAAAATAAAACAATTTATTTGTGATGTCTTGAAAATGTCAGATGAAATTAACTCTTCATTAGTAGCCTTGGCTGACAGGCTGAATTCAATAGACTCACTCTGTTGAGAGAATGAACCTAGTAACATTTTTGCCTTTTCTAAGTCTGTACCCTTTTGAGAGAACACAGATGAGCTAACAGTTATTTTGGTTTATATATTTGAATCACCTTTCTAGCGACAGAGCTATTGGTTCACTCACATAACCAACCTTATCAAATGCACTCAAAGCATTGACTCCCTCATTCTTAACAATTAGGTATTCTGTTTAATGGTAAGAGAGATGGATGTGATAGTGTTTGGGTGTTTGGTTCTAAGATCTTGGATATAGATTGATGCCAATGATTAAGATCTAACTATTAGAAATTATTGGTTGATCAAGCTCATAGATCTTTCCTTAGACTTCCTCTTGGGGTTTACTTCTCAAAAGTAACGTGAAATAATCGGCACTATTTTATATATGTATAGAGAATTAAAAAAAATAAAGATGCCAACTTACATTTAAAAATAAAAATAAAATTACACACACATGTATATATAACTAATGATACCTAAAGTTGAAAACAAAAATAATATAAAATATATTTACAGTAAAGATGCCAATCGAATAAACAATCAAAAAAATAAGGAAACTCTTTTTGAGTTTTATTTTTCATTTTGTTTGTTTGTTTTTTTACATCTTTAAGGAATATATACAATATATTTATAAAGATTGCTTAAAATTAAATACACAATTTAAAACATCATGCAATAATTAATTCATGTTTAACATCCCTAAATCACTAACCAATTTAGAGAAAGTGGATTCATCAACTGGTTTCATGAAGATGTCAGCAATTTGATCTACAGTGGGTACAAAGTGTAACACCACTGTTCCATTCATGACAAGCTCTTGGATGAAATGATACCTTATGTCGATGTGCTTGGTTCGAGAGTGTTGTACATGATTGTTGAAAATATCTATAGCACTTGTGTTATCGCAGAATATTGAAATTTTGTTCAACGCAAGTCCATAGTCATTCAGCTGATTCCTTATCCACAAGATCTGTACACAACAACTACCTACCACAATGTATTCTTCTTCAGCTGTCGAGGTAGATACTGAGTGATGTTTCTTTCTGTACCAGGAGATCAATCGACGTCCTAGAAACTAACAGCTTCCAAAAGTACTCTTCCTGTCCATCCCGCATCCTGCATAATCTGAGTCTGTATAGCCTATTAGTTCAAAACTTGTATATTAGTTCAAAATCTGAGTCTGTATAACATATCCTTCCCTTCGGTAGGTTTGACCTTGATGATTCACAAGAAACATCACTCAGTATGCTATACCCTAAAGATACAAGTTTTGAACTAATATGCTATATAGACTCAGATTATGCAGGATGCAGGATGGACATGAAAAGTAATTCTAGAAGCTGTTAGTTTCTAGGACGTCGATTGATCTCCTGGTACAACAAGAACCATCACTCAGTATCTACCTCGACAGCCGAAGAAAAATACATTGCGTCAAGTAGTTGTTGTGCACAGATCTTGTGGATAAGGAATCAACTGAATGATTATGGACTTGCGCTAACTAAAATTCCAATATTTTGTGATAACACAAGTGTCATAACAATTTTTAATAATCATGTACAACATTCGAGAACCAAGAACATAGACATAAGTTATCATTTTATCCGAGAGCATGTCATGAATGGAACTGTGATGTTACATTTTGTACCCACGGAAGATTAAATTGTTGACATCTTCACGAAACCACTTGATGAATCCACATTCTCTAAGTTAGTTAGTGAGCAAGGGATGTTAAACATGAATTGATTATTGCATGATGTTTTAAATTACATATTTAATTTTAAGCAATCATTGTAAATATACTGTATATATTCCTTAAAGATTTCAAAAAAAGATGCTAACATGCTAGCATGAATATAATACATTTCAATACCTAATAATTATACAGTTTTGAATTGGATAAATGTATACTAGTTAGAACGTGTACCTGTGAAGTGTTAGTTATTCATCTCCAGTGTTGGTCATTGATGCTAGATATCCATTTGGTTCATCACTGTCACTGATAGAATCAGCTTTGCATTTAACTTCACCACCATATGTTTTCTCTTGCTGCATCCTCACTAATACTTGAGATTCTTGCTACAACCTAACACAGTGTATGCCATCTTTTGCTTGTACATGCTTCTTCAAACTGTGTAGCAAACCCCTCATCTTGTCTTTCTATTTTAAACCATCCATGTCTTGTAACCTCCTCTTGAACTGTTATTGAAAATCTCTTTTATGGAATCTATAGGTAATGACCTTAGATTAAGAATTTGGATTCCGTCTGAATCTGATGTCACTGAACTTCCTGTTGCCTTGCAGGCTTGACTTGCAGTCCAGTTCTCAGGTTATTCCAAAGTGTAAGATTCGCTTATAACACCTTGACCACTACCTTGAGCTACAACATCTTCAATTTAGCTTCTTGGATCAATTCGTTTATGTTCAAAGGTTCTTAATCTTGACTTCAATCAAATTTGGTTCATGGGTCACAAATACAGTGGATATTCTAATAATCTGCTTTACCAAATATTAACTTCTTCAGCTCTTGTTCTAGTTCATAGGTCTTTATCACACAATAGTTCCTCTAAAGATAATGTGGTTGTATCCTTAGATTCCTGTTAGCTGTAATCCCTGTGTTCCAGATGATCTGCAGTGTTAGCTCGAACTTCCTGTAATCTCCCTATAGAATAATCTTTAAAGCTTGTACTGAGATTCCAGGTTATCTAGTCTATTATCCTTCACTATTATTAGCCCCTAAGATTTTTCATCCAAAAATTCAACTCAAATTAACCAAAAATTGTGCCCAAATTAATCTCTTCTTTTTCAGCATCCGAATAAACAGTGGGATCTTATGGAGTAGACCTCTGAGGAAATTAGTATCACTTTTTCTTCAGTCTTTTCCAGAATTAACTTCACTGGATAATCTTCAGTCAATCTAAGTTGTCTTTAATACCCGGAAAAATCTTCAACTACTAACTCTTGAGCCCCCTCGAATTAATATTTAAGAAAAATTTAAATTTACAGACTTTTTAATTTTCTTAGAAAATAAATTAATAAAAAATATAAATATACAACAAATTAATTTTCAAGAATTTCAAATTTTCTGAAAAATTAAAATATCTTTCATTTTCAAGAATTTTAAATTTTCTGGAGAAATAAATAAATGTAAAATAAAAATTAAAAATTAAAGGGTACAAAACTTGGGGTACCAAATAACAATTTAGGGTTAGTGGCGCCAAGTACTTTGGTGTCACTAGACATTATGTTGCGCTTCTAACATTCGTGGCACTGCGCGTGCAAGTCAACCATGAGCTCTCAAGTTACGCTGCTAAGTATTGATTTTCAAGTTTAGGGTCAAAGTTGACTTGCTATAAGTTGTGCTGCTACTAGTCAAAGTCACAGGCGCAACAAAACACAAAAAAACTTTAACAAACTATTTATCCACACGAGACAAAGTTTTCTTTACCTTGCATGTACCAGCCGAGTCAATAAAAAATAATGGACCACATAAGTTTAATAATTTTATATCATAAATTTTATTAAATTTATAAAATAAACTAATTAAAATTTATAACATAAACTAATAAAAGTTTATAAAATAAATTTTATAAAAGTTTATAAAATAAATTTAATATTAAGTTTATAAAATAAACTAATTAAAATTTGTAACATAAACTAGTAAAAGTTTATAAAATAAATTTCATAAAAGTTTATAAAATAAATTTAATATTAAGTTTATAAAATAAACTAATTAAAATTTATAGCATAAACTAATAAAATTTTATAAAATAAACTTATTTAACAAGTCCTCTAAACATTTAAGTCCAAACAACTTTGACACCCTGAGCTTCACTGAGCTACCGATCTTGATTTGTATGTCAATCAGCAAGCTCTGATACCAATGCTTCGTACTTTTGCTTAAGTTCATCATACGACTCCTTTCTTTCTTTTCCTTGCTTAGGCTTCCGGCATTCTGTAGCAAAATGCCCGGGTTCATCACAATTATAACACTTGAACTTACTGCGGTCTACCATCCCTGTCTTATAACCTCCTTTGCTGTAAGACCCTGAAGACGAACCACCTCGGTTGTTGTTTTTGAAACTGAAACCACTGTAACTTGAGTTACTCTTGAATTTGTACTTAGGATTCCTCCTAAACCTGAGGTTCTTGAACTTTCCTACCATATAGGTCATTGTCTTGTTTTCCAATTGTTCAAGTTCTTCCATTGAGTAGAAGTCATCTTCATCACCTGCTTGAGCATTCTCTGAAATTTCAGCTTCTAGAATCTCTTATATCTCAACAACAGGCTTTTCTGAGTTGGTCTCTGTAATAGCAAAATCCTTGGCTACAAGTGTTGTAGTCTTTAACAGTGCTATATTCTTACTGTCCAATGTACTTGACCCATAAATGATTTGTCTCGGCTCTTGCTCCATTTCATGAGTCGTGAGCTTCCCATATAAAATTTCAATGGATATGTCATTTATGTCACTCCTCTCTCTGATGGCAGAGATTTTGTGTTCTAGGTGTGCTGGTAGTGTCAACATGAATTTCCTGTTGATCTCCCTACGTGAATAGGCCTTCTCTTGCAGTGATAAGTCATTCAATAATTTGTTGTATCTCTCAAAGACTTGAGTGATACTTTCTCCTGGTAGTGACTTGAACGCTTCATACTGGGATGTAAGAATATTCAGCCTGTTCTCTTTCACTTCTGTTGTACCTTCCATTAGTAGATCAATCGTATCCTACATCTGTTTGGCAATGGTGCAATTAATCACTTGATTCAGCATTGTAGTGTCCAATGAATCCATTAGGATACATTGAAGATGATTATCCCATACAACTCGATCTTTGTCAGTGTCAGTGTACTCTGAAGGCTCCTTTGGGGTAAATCCTTAAGGATTCCATTCGCCGTCATCTGAAACTGTTTCTAGTGTCAGCTTCTGAAGTACATAGGGTCCATTTTTCAAAATTCCCAGGTATTGAGAATTAGCTGATTTAATGAAAGTGGACATCTTCTTCTTCCATAAAATGTATTCATTTTTATCAAAGGCTGATATTTTGATGCTACTAAGTTTTTGGGTACTCATGGTTGTGAAGAATTTTAAATCTCAAGAAATAATTAATTTCTTAAAAATAAAATTCGATTCGAATAAAAATTAAATTTTGATAAATAAAATTTTAATTCGAATTCTTGATGATTGATAGTCTTCTTAAAATTAGTGAACTTAAAATCTTTGAAAAAATCGAAATTGAATTTTCTTTAATAATAAAGAAATTTCAATATAAATTCTTCTAGATCTAAAAATGCACTTTTTCGGAAAACTATTTTTGGATCTTGATTTGTAACTTCAATCAACAAGCTCTGATACCGATTGTTAGGTCCAAAATCATCATAGAAGGGGGGGGTTGAATATGATGTTGTAGACTTTCCGTTGTATTGTGGATTAAGTGTTTGTGTTCTTGAGATATTAAAATGGCAGTTTATGAAACACAAAGATTCGGGGAAATAACAATGTATTATTAATTCCCTGAAGTGTTATACTTCTAATCAAAAGATTAGCTTCAATGGGTTCAATCAATGTTACAATAGAAATACAGTTGGGTGAAATAGATGTTAAGCTTTAATGGTGCTCCCGTCTGTATTCTTTTGTTGAAGATGAATGAATGTTCTTTTTGTCCATATTGATTTTCACCCATATATAATTTGTAGGCTTTTTGGAAAATGATTTCCAACAATGTATAAGTCATATGTTGCGCCTGTAGAGTGGGAGTGGTGTGTAGGCACCACTAAGCAGTTTGTTGCGCCTTGATATGTTTTTTGCACCAAGGACCCTTTGTTGCGCCTATACACTAGTTGCCTTGTATATGCACCACTAACTGACTTAGAAACATTTCTATAAGTTTGTTGCACCTCTTTAACATTTTGTTGCGCCTGCACACTAGTTGTAGTGTGTAGGCGCCACAAAATCATCTAAACAACTTTTGTTGCGCCTTGACTTAGTTATGTTGCACCTTGCACTGTGGTTGCCCAGTAGAGGCGCCACCAATCCTTTTTCTTGGGCCCAAGTACTTAGAAAACTCTTGATGTTATCTTTTGTTGCGCCTGCACACCAGTTGCAGTATGTAGGTGCCACAAACCTTTACTTAGAATATCCTTGAGCTTTCAACTTGGTTTGTTGCGCTTCACACAATGTTCCACCTGTGTAGGAACCACCAAATGTAGTATTACTTACTTTAACATATATCTTGAATTCTTGAAGTAATTACTACTTGGTTTTCACTCTTATGGCTTGTCAACTGATTTTCTTCTGATTAACCAAGACAATTCTTTTCTTGTTGTGCTGACGCTTAGTGCACTGGTCTGGTTCACAAACGACTAACACTGAATTGAATTCCCTTGACTTCTATTCTGTTTCAGCTGATTAACTTTGGACTGTTACATTGCTTCTGATCACTGAAACCCTTTGACATTTATACTTAAATCATTACACTATCTTTAGTCTGAAATCTACTGAACACTTATTTGTTGCTGAGGCCTAAACAGATTAATGAACTTCTCTCGCTGTCGTTCAGTAAACTTTACATCTTGAATGCTCTGCAGTGATGTATGTATGATTTCTGTTTGCATGTCCTTCTGGATTCCTGTGTTGCATATTAGTATTATTTATCTGTCTTTGTTTTTTAGTTGAGTTATCGTTATCACTATTACATACTACGTTACATTATGCTTTACATATATATCACTTGATTTCCATCCTTCTGTCTTGATCAACTGAATTTCTTTTGATATATCAAGGTAATTCTCTTATTGTTGTGTTGACACTTAGTGCACTGGTCTGGTTCAGAAACTACTAACACTAAATTAAATTCTCTTGACTTCTATTCTTTTTCAGCTGATTAACCTTGGACTGTTGCATTGCTTCAAATACTGACTGTCAATAGACATAGTACTTTAACTGGAATCTCTTCTGGTACTTAGATAACGTCTTCATTATTACTACAATCTTGAATACTTCATTCTCTGTTCTTCACTGACGCTTGAACATATAAATGAACTTCCTTCAGTGAATATAATTTCACGACTGCAGCTGTCTCCTTTTACCTTTGTCTTTACCCTATCTAGATTCCTATGCTTCGAACACTGTCTATCTTCAATCAATGTTAATACACTGAAATCTTTTAGTGGCACTTTATACTGAATCTTCAACACATCTGAAACCCTGAAAATCTTTACACATTATTATTCATTGAAGCATGAACATATTAATGAACTTCTTTCAGTGACCTGTAGGAGACTTCAAAACTTCTTCTAATGTCTTGATTCACTGTATTTGCCTTGTCTTCATTTCTTCCTGATTTCTGTGTAGACGCAGTATTATTTACTTGTCATGTTCTAGTGTTGAGTTATCACGATTACTATTTATACAACTTCGTAATCTCAACAACAAAGATGTATTTATAGAGGAAATAAACAAACTTTTTTATCCCATCATCCGATTGGGCCTTATGTTTAATTAATTTATTTAAAATTCAAATTTTAATTTAAATAACTAATTAAGTCAAACTTAATTAATATTCAAATATAATACGAAGTATAAATTAATTTAAATTTCTAATTTTATTAATTAAGTCTAATTAATTAATATGCAAAATAAATTTGAATTACTATTAATTCTCCTTCAAGTGTTCTTTGTGTGTGATCCTTTAGGTTATTATTATGTTGGCAATAATTTTATTATCCAATAACAAAATTATAAACAATGAGCGGCATCTAGTAATACATCATTGCTACCCAAGTAAAAATAATTAAAGCAGTGATTCGATTGAGCCTTTCGTGAATAATGTACAATGTAATATAATCCTTCAATCTGGATATTATAGATTAAACTCAAGGCATGTCTCGTGTCATCATCTTCATAATTTAATCTTTATTTTCTTGATCGATGAGTAGACTATTTAAATCAAATCAACATTTGAGCACAACCGTGTATTTCATAGTCTCACTCAAACAAGAGACCAATAATATCACTCCTAAAATTAGGAGGATTAAATCCCATCTAGATCATTCATATTTCTCATAGGATTCTTAATATACCCAATGTCCACTTTTAACATCACCCGATCAAAGGTAACTTTTAATGTAATCAAAGTATATTAATTCTCGTATAGAAATATAATGATTTCAGGTCAAAGGATCATTACACAATTATCACAGTAAGAATTACTTATTACACTTATTAACATGTAGAATCTCACGACGGGTCATTCCAGTGTCATGCATTGAGACATGCACTTCTGTTCTTGACTTTTAGTATCACCATACCTATGACCAATGAGATGTGGTCATCTGTCAACAAACATACTAGTCTTTGTGCATTATTATTGTCCTTTAAATAATAATACTCGACTAGAGAATTTTAGGAATAAGATATTATTCATATAATCTCATTTTTAAGTCACACACTTAAAGATATATAATACATATCAAAATTTCAAGGACATTTATTATTCTTTCAATTTATTACACAGTAAATAAAATATAATAAATAAATAAATAATAATCAATAAAACATAATCCTTAATAATAAAATATTTTCCTTAAAATATAAAAGTAATTGTCTCTAGGGCACAATTACTAACAATCTTTCCAACCTAATGGAAAAATCAAGGTCAATCTATGATGGTTTAAAATACTATACTATTACATGTCTTCTTCTTGCTTCATTGCTCCATCATCCCCTTTTAGATCACATCCTTGTTTGCAAGTCTTCGTTGAAAATTACATTGAATAATAAAAATAAAACTATTTTAATGATATTACAAGAATTCAACTTACATTCGAGATAATCAAATTACAATGAATAGACGACATGCAAGTCGTATTTAGAAACCAAAATCATAAATAAAAAACCGTTAACTAATGGGTCTAAAGGCCATAATCATACATCATGCTATCATATAACACATATAATATATCTCAGATTATATAAACATATCATATAATAATCTATAACAAATTTCGAAATTTCAGAAAATTAAATAATTTTCAGAAAATAATAAATAGCCATTTTGGGCCTGTAACAACATCGAATGGCTTACAAACGCCTAGCTGATTTTTTCAGTATTGCTCAATAACACAATTCCAGTCAGAAAACACATATCATTTGTGAAAATCGGACACTGGACACAGATTTCAGAAAATCTACATAAGCCGTTTCAGAATTCGTATCGAATACGATTCCCATAATAAGAACAAACACGTATCATATACATACAACAATACACACAATCATAATTATATATCACATGAATATCATATATTCATAATATATACATACATATACATATTGTATCAATACAAAATCGTGGTAGAACGCAGACACGCTTACATATCAAAAACTGTTAAGCACATAATCGAATTAAAACGTTTCACAAGTAGCTCTTTGTCATTGAAGGGTTTCGAGGCATAAACACAACGGAAAAATGCGAAAAATAAATATAAAACGTAAAATAAATCGAAATCCTCCGCAGGATCCATGCGAAAACAAAAGATTTAATTCGGAGATAAAGAACAAATACCTTAAAAAACTTTAACAGTTCATTAATGGAAGATTAATGGAGGTCTAAAGCTTGTTTAATCACCACATTTCCCGCTCTCGCGATCTAAGATATCCACACGAATACTTTTCATGAAGGATTGATGTGTACTAGCACCCGAAAACTGTTTCTATCTCTATCTTCCTCTTTTTTCAAAACGGCTAAGATTTTAGAAAAAAATATTTATCTTTTATTAAATCAGCCCATAAAGAGATTATATAGAGAGAAATAAGTTTTCTAATTATAATCCAATTATAATTAATAATAATCCAAAATTCCAAATTATTTAATTAAGTCTCACTTGATTAATTAATTACTAATTTTGGAATTAGTTTATGTAATTTATTTATTCTATTTATATAATTAATTAAGTCGTACTTAATTAATATCATAAATAAAATAAATTACTTATTTAATTTAAATTCATAATTTAAATTATTTCTCCTTCAAGCGTTCTTTGTATGTGACTCTGTAGGTTGACAACAATTTTAATATCTAATTAAAAGTATAAACAATGAGAGGCATCTAGTAATACATCATTGCTACCCAAGTAATAATAATAAAATCAGTGATTCGATTAAGCCTTTCATTAATAATGTTTCATGTAATATAATCTCTTTAATCTTGATATTATAGATTAAACTCAAGGCATGTCTCGTGTCATTCTCTTCATAATTTAATCTTTATTTTCTTGATCGATTAGTAGACTATTAAAATCAAATCAACATTTGAGCATGACCGTGCATTTCATAGTCTCACTCAAACAAGAAGTCAATAATATCACTCCTAAAATTAGGAGGATTAAATCTCATCTAGATTATTCATATTCCTCATATGATTCATAATATACCCAATGTCCACTTTTATCATCACCCGATCAAAGGTAACTTTTAATATAATCAAAGTATATTAATTCTCGTATAAAATATAATGATTTTAGGTCTAAGGATCATTACACTATTATCACAGTGAGAATTACTTATGACATTTATTTAACATGAAGAATCTCACGGCGGGTCAATCCAGTGCCATGCATTGAGACATGCACTTATGTTCTTGATTTTAGTATCACCATACCTATGACCAATGAGATGTGGTCATCTGTCAACAAATATACTAGTATTTGTGGATTATTATTGTCTTTGAATAATAATACTCGACTAGAGAATTTTAAGAATAAGATACTATTCATATAAACTCATTTTTAAGTTACATACTTAAAAATATATAATACGTATCAAAATTCCAAGGACATTTATTATGATTTCAATTTATTACACAGTAAATAAAACATAATAAATAAATAATAATCAATAAAACATAATCCTTAATAATAAAATATTTTCCTTAAAATATAAAAGTATTGTCTCTAGGGCACAATTACTAACAATAACTTAGGTGAAAAAAGTTTCAATTTATATTGAGCTGATTTATTTTATATTTTCATATCAGGTGATAATATATATTATCTTTGAATATTGTAAGGAGGGGAAAAGATTATTATGGATTGAATAAAAAAACCCTAGAGAGTTTTCTCTACTTTTCTTGCGGATTCAAGAATTCTCCCTTATGGATTAAAGGTGTTTAAGGATTTCTCGGGTAAGAGTCCTTTATTTATCTTTTAAGGATTAATGTTTGTTTTTCCTACATTTCCGTTCTGCGTCAGTGTTCTATTTGGCTTTCACAAAATGAGGTCATCTAAAGTTGGCACTACATGTTTTTTCTTCTCAAATATTAAAGATTTATTGTTTAAATCGGTTAGATGATAAACTTTCTTGGATGGAAGAAACTCCTTGCTCCGGCTATTATATTCCGATACAATTAATCATACATTCTCATATATCATGACAAAAAATGGAATTAGGCGGTCTAAGTAAGTAAAATAAAATGATTTTTTTTCATAAATGTTATATAAATAAAAAACAAAATATAATTTTAAATTATCAACTATGAATTATAACAAACCAAAATTACAGATAGTATAACTTTTAATAATAGTTTTTTATGATCAATATATGATATAAAATATTATATTTTATAATTAATATAAGCGAATAAGGAACTTGAAATATATTTCAGATATCTTTTCTAAAATAATCAATAAAATAACTGTCTTAATAAATATGATATTTTAATATATACAATTTTTTTAATAATACTTAAATATACAATTTTTTTAATAATATAAAATTATAAAGTCATTTTATTCAATATAGGAGAAAAAATTGCATAATATACATGTGAGATTCCTTATTTCCTTACAACAATAATTAAAAATATAGTTGAATTCAATGGAAAAATTTATATGCAAAACTAATTGAAAAATTTATATGTCGTTCATTATATTCTGTAATATATATACTCCCTCCGTCCCCTTTAACTTGATTCTTATGAAAAAACACACATTTTAAAAAAATATTTAATTATATGGTTTGGTTTATGTTTACCCCTAATAGATGTCTTAAATAATGAAATAAATTTGAATATGAGTAATGGATAATCTTGAAAAATATATAAAAACATATATTGAAATAAGATATCAACAATCATTTAGAGACAAATTTTCTTTATAAAAAAAAAGGGATGGAGGGAGTAATAAGTAAGAAAATATATATTCATATATGTTCCGATTAATAGTTATATATATTGCTCAATTAGTACGTGTATAAAATTTTTGACAGAACTTTTGCTTTTAAATATATTCGATTAATGTCTTTCCAACTAATCCCATATAAGGATTAATCGAAATGTACGCTAGCAACTTTGCAAATTACAACACTGGACAATGGTGCTCGCCTGTTGATATTTGTCCGTGGAGCCTCACTTATCTGCTAAAATTTGGTCCAGGTGGTTCGATAATGGCGTTAAAACTTGGGCCCTGTCACCACCACTTGATCTCTTTCCCTGGAACTTCAATTTCTCAGTTTTCATGCCGCCCCACTACCAAAACTCCCACTGCTCCAGCTCGTTTTGTCACCATTAAAGCTGTTGTTAAGAAAAGCCCTAAACGCCTCAAATATTCTTCCCCTACCTTTACCAAGGTACAACACCCACTACCCTATTGTTTCTTTAATTTAGACACCCCTCTGGTCCTTTACTCTTTTGATTTTTTGACTTTTTACGCGTAAATTTTAGAATTTTAACTGTACGGTTAAAGTACTTAAAATTAGGTTAGGTGCAAACAGTCAAAAATTATTGGTATAATGGGCAGAGGGAGATTGATGTTATTATTTGTTAGTTTTAAGTGTTGCTTTGTGAGTTTATTTATTAAAAAAATGATGAATGACAACTTTTGTACCTGCCCATTTATGAAATTTGTGTTAGAATGATGATTTGTTGTACGTTGAGGTCGATCCCTCTGGAACAGACACATGGAAATTGGACCCTGTTATTCAGCTTCTTAATAAGGGTGCTGTTGGGGTTATTCCCACTGATACTGTGTATGTGCTCTTGTTTTCCGTTTTATGATTTAACCCGTGTTATCGTTTTATTGTTGTATTAATAAGTGTGATTCTTCTATTAATAGTTATGCGATTGTTTGTGATTTGAAAAGCAACTCGGCCATTGAACGTCTTCGTAGGTATATATTGTTAACTTATATGATCAACTAGTTTTTTAATCTATTATTGCTACTTATTATCTTGATAGTTGTTATTTTGCAGGATAAAGAATATAGAAGCTTCAAAGGTAAACTAGTCCCTGTTTGGTGCATTGTTTTAATTGATTAAGGAGTTGGTTTCCGTGGTACTAGCTTCTGGTCCGATGTCTTGCAATAACACTTACTAATTAATTGACTGCATTGTCCATGCATCCAGGGTGCAACAACTAACTGTCACATATTAGTCTTCTTCTTTTACTATTTTACATTATTACATGAATCGCTTATGCTTTTCAATTGCAGCCCCTCAGTACCTTGTGTCGTTCGTTCCAAGACATAGATACATACACTACAGGATTTCCACGTGGAGGTGGTCGAGGATTGTCAAACATTTTTCGAGCTGTAAAACAATGCTTGCCTGGCCCTGTAAGTATCAATAATAATCATGATGTTTACGGTAGTGATGAAAAGCTATACTGAAGTTTTTTATTTGCAGCGCAGACAATGTAGCCTGTGGAATTTTGCTACACCACACGTTAAAACAAGAACCCAGTTTCAGATCTTTATTTCACATGGTTTATTGGCTTTAAATTTTTGTGTTTTAGTCATTGGCATGTATAGAGATACGTAGATACCCTTAAAGCCGTCTTCTATCTTGCAAACAAGACTTTCAAATTTAATTTTTCCTGTACCCTTGTGGCTATTTCCTTCCTATAAAGTGGACGGACTTGAGCATGATTTAATTAAGTTTATGCCGTGACACCTTCTAAGTTAATGCTACTGTTGAATGATATATGTCTGTTAGCATTTCCATTTAAGCCTGCCTCTAGTTTTGCCTGTAGACTATTTGTCATGTCATTATACAATAATCCAGTAATGTGTTTAATTATGCTACAATTCTTCAGCTCCAAACTGGATGTCTTTACGTTCTATACTCACCTTGGCCTTCTGTGAATTGTTGATATTGGGTGGATACAATTATAATGTATGTGTTTTGTGACTAATATGTAACAGTACACATTCATCCTAACTGCAAGCAAGTTATTACCAAAGTCATGTACTAGATATGGAACAACTACTTCCAAACTTCTATCTCGGAAAAATGTAGGTGTTCGAATCCCTGATGATGCTGTATGTCAAGCAATCCTAGAAAAGATGGGCGCCCCTTTGCTCTCTACGAGGTATTCAGAAATTCAGCTTTAAGAATATATTTGATACTTCTGTTTAGCAGCTTCCAACTTTGAAGTTTGATGTGTGATGACATCTGACTCTATGTTTCTTAATTTAGTGTCAGGTCACCCAAGGAAAATGAGTGGATCATAGACCCAGTTGTGATAGCTGATGTTTATGGAGCAGAAGTAATATGATTCTCTTCCTGATGTATTAAACTCTTTGGCTATTCCTTTCAATGGGCTTCAAGATAAATATGCCTGTTTTAAGTTTATATTTTTCTTTGGGAAGTCGGGCTTTCTACATAGTTTATGCATAGGTTAAGATTATGTAAAAATTCGATTCTAGATTGGAAAATAAATTGAACTATCTTTCAAAACTTGAAAGTTGAAATGGGTCAATATTGAAACAGATGTAAAGAGTAATATATGAATTATACAAACAACTCACTTTGTTCTGTCTTGCTTTACTGCCTTTTCTTCTCTTTACACTGGTGGAAGCAACAAAGAATAACAAGCTTTCTAACTGTTGATGAAGCGCTTTGAACCTCTTATAGTATTTCTTTCTTTTTGACTGGGTGAGTATATTCCATTAACTATTACAGTTCTTTTCCACCGGTTTATAGGACCTTGCGTTGATTTTTTGCTATAGGCTTCTTACCTTAAACATCGAATAGTTGCTTCAAATTTGTATTTATAGCAACAGGAATAATTTAACTGATCCAATGCCCTTAATTTTTGTCTTTAATATTCTAGGGTCTTGATTTTGTTGTTGATGCTGGTGTGAGAGTGGCTGAACCATCTACTGTGGTTGACATGACTGCAAGTTTTCCAAAAATTATACGGCAGGGAAAGGTAACCATGATTATTACATATTTATATTTTTAGCAGAGTGTAATTTCTGATATCATGAATATTATTGGTAGACACATATAATGGTAGATTAATGGTGAATGACCAAGGAAAATTATTTAGAGGTCGAACAGTATTAATAATTTTGAAGTGAAAGTCTTTTTTTTTTTTTTGAGTGGTTGTCTGTATCTGACATGTGACCCATTTTGGTTATTTTGACCATCTAAACTAATTTAAAATTAATTAGTAGTGCAATCTTATCAGCAACATACTTTATTACTTGTGGCCAGTTTCCAGACCTGGCACATGAGATCTGTTTGCTTGCTTATACAATTTTAAATTTGTGTATTATTCCTAATGGAGGTTGTTATGTAATATATCTGTTTATAGGAAACTCTTGGTGGTTCAGTGGGATTTGTTGTGCTTAACAATTTAAGGCTTTTTTTCAAATGCTGTAGAGTTTTTTTTTGTCGAACAGCATGTTGCCTCTTAAAATATCATAAAAATGGGGCTCGGTGCCTTTTATCATTAATCAAAAACTGCCAGTCAAGCCATATCGCTGAAATTATCCCCATAAAATGGCAAGATAGTTTTTAATTACTGTGCCATATGGATAGGAAGTTTCTCTAATAGCAGTTATGTTTCATTTGGAGAAGGTGCATATTTGACTGCCTGAAGATTTTGGGAATCAACTAAAGCGGGAGAGTAATTAGAATCCTTGTGTAGAATCCTATTATGCTGTTTTTGATTAGAATCCTTGTGTAGAATCCTATTATGCTGTTTTTAGCATCATTGAAAAAACTAGCCAATTGTGTATTTATCGCCAGTAGCCACTCAAGAAAAAGATTCAGATAGAGAGATATAGAAGTGGATGCATGTAGCTCCAAATTAAAAGAAAATGTGCCTGAAATGTTGCTGGTTAAGGTCGGGCATGATGACATGAGCCTGTGACTCTAATTTAACTTGGGGGTAAGTGGGTGGTTGACTGGTTGGGGTTTTTAAGATTGACAGAAAGAATGTGGCCTAATCTAATCAACATATATTCTATTGACCTTTTAAAATATATTTAGCTACACAGATTTGCACCATTACATTATGTCCATGTATTGTACGATTTCGTTTAATGGAATTTCTTGAACTGTCTGAAAGAGATTAAATTACTAAAAAATGTGCTTAAGTTCGTTATAAACTAGAACTAGGAGGATGACGAGTTGCAGTACTTGGGCTACATTTATACTAAATTGATTCGAGTTTAAAATTTTAATTTTCTTGATTCTCAGCTTCCTACTTAGTTTATTATTACATAACTTTAGTCCTAAATATATAGCATATAGTATATTTATATATTTAATGACATTATGGTTTATATCGTTCAGGGGCCTAAACAGCACTGGATGGTAAAAGAGGAAGATGCTGACGAAGAGACCGAAATTGCTTAGAAGTTGTGAAAGTCTTTGTAGAAATGTAGGACATATATATGTAGAGTGGTAGATCAATCAAGGTTTACTTGCATTTTATGCAATATTTTGTTGGCTTACCCCCAAGAAAGGGAAGTAAATATAATAGCTTGTAGATCTGTGGGCAAAAAGTTATTAGATAATAGTTATGGGGTTTTGATAGGCGGTTTATATTTCTACCGATTTGTATTATGAAGATGCTTAGTTTATATACAACTTCTCTTTGTAAGCTCAAGTGCTCAACTGTTATATGTCATATATTGTTTAGATGAATGGTTCAATGGTAGCCTCTGCTTGCGACAACCTGGTTAAATCTCGAGTCTTTTCCAAAATTGGGTCATGTTCGGAATCCGTATCACACATAAGCCCAGATTATAATGGTCCAGATTCAACATGATGGCGTGGTAATTCACAATTAAGTTTTCTTCATGCCTCGGTATGAGACACCGATGAAGTTTTTTGTATCCTTGGTAAAATTTTGTTATTAGGTTAATATAGAAAGTTCACAACAAAGTATCTCTATCAATGAATATTCTTATACACCCGAAAATATATGGCATGCTTAGTTCTTAAATATAAAATATATACACTTAAATGTGCTGATATTTAAAACCTCAACTATTCACTCACATCCCATGTGATTTCATTACCCAAACATTTATAGAAGAGAATGGATAGGACCACATGTAATGTCTTCTATAATGCTAGAACTAAATGTTTCAAATATTTATAGTCTTAAATCCAGTAGTACTAAACTGCAGTTATTGAGGTTTGTGAAGCTCTCTAATAAAAGGACAGTTATGAGACTGACTACATCATTGATTGTGGTAGTTGGCCTGCAGATGCTCAAAGATGAACAATCTTAACATTAAGCATTTTTCTCAATAGTACTTTGAAAGCTCCATACCCTTTTTATCTTCACGAACATTTTGTTTAATATGTTAGTAGAGGACAGATTCCATGGATGTTTTCTGGCTTGTTATTGTTACACTATCATGCATGTGCTTGACAGCAATGGTGGCTTCAGCAAAATCTCCGGGAATCCTCGTTCGCTTTGATCAAGTTCCACCATATCATTCCAGGTTCAGTAGTGCTACTTTTAAGTACTCAGTTATTGGATCAAATGGCTCTTATCCATGCAGTACGAATGATTGTTCCTTTATCTGTGAGGTACAGATGCATTAACAAAACTGTAGCCAATGCACATTACTTACTGTAATTCCTTCTTCAATCTTTGTTTAACATGTGTAAACATAATTTGTTGGATCTATGGTGTAGGTTGATGATCATAGTTTGGAATCATGTCCAGCTGATGTTGTACTAAAGAACTTGACAGTCAATCATTGGCACCATTTTGGTGTAAATGTCATAACTGCAGACGGAGATAGTATTTCATCAACTTATAAATGGTTTATTGGTACACACTATAAAACTTGCCTACTATCATTAAGCTGACTAACCTCTTATGTTCTTCTATCAATTAACACCATCCATTTTCCTCACAGATACAATTCCACCTACGGCAACAATATCTAGTGTCCAGAGGTACACAAATGCTGAGAAAATAGCACTAGAGCTTACATTTAGTGAGGCTTGTACCGGATATGGTGGCTTCAAGTGCTTCAACTCGTCACACTGTGATGTAAGACCATCTCTCTCTCTCCCCCTTCAAATCTGCAAATAAGAATCTTGTTTTCATAGAAACCAAGTTTGGCGTTATATTCCAAGTAAACTACTTTGCTGTAAAGAAAATCATCTAAACAACTACATCTGTTAAATCTCCAACTTTGACAAATAATGATACAACAGCCTATATTTGAAGGTGGACAAATGAAAGCCCAGTATTGGGACTAAGGAAATACAGTAACAAACTGGCTGGGTACCTTGAACAACAAATCAACAATTTACGATCTTGTGATTACATCTCTCTTTTGCAGGTAATTGTAAGTGGCCATGCACATGTGGATGCCTCTTCTCTACATATCATCAAACACAATATGAAATTTAGCCTTGACATTATTCTGTCTTTGAAAGTAACTTACGAACTCATTGTTATCAAAATGGCAAATAAGTTTTGTACAGACAGGGCTGGAAATAGTTTTACAAGGACCAGTGGTTCAATATTTACAATTCATCTAGGTGAGGTTATGCCACATTTTCATTAGTATCAGTATTTTATATTAATAAATTAGAATATATTGATATTCTAATTCTTCTTTTAGATAGAAGACCAGTGCAAGTGGATCTATGGACATCTGCTCCTTCCTACGAGTTGGAGTTTGATGGGATTCCAAGAACAGTTACTGCAACTAACAGAATGGAAGAATTGAAGTTTTTCTTGGACTTTAGTGCTCCTGTCACAAATTCAACAGAGCAAATCCTAAATGCATTACATCCAAATTCAGGTGTTATTGTACCAATTCATGGTAGAGGGCATGGGAACCGCAGCTTTGCCTTCATAGTAAGTACCAAATTTACTTTTTATTAATGCATGTTTTGTTCCATGTGTAATGTCATTGTGGCAAATAAAGTAACAGGATATTATAGTTAGAATTCGTAACAAGAATCAACTTGCTTGATGTTGTGTAGCTGAAGAATATTTCCAGAACAGAAATAATTACCATTGAATTAGAAGATGGTTCAGTGTGTAGCAGAACAGGAACTCCTGTTTCACCTGTAACCCCATTAATATTACTTTATGGTAAATAACTTGCCACTGTGATGTTCCGTCTTTTTGAACATAATTCACTTTTAGTTGCCATGCTTATCGGCGAATTTGTCTCTCAGACTCCACAAAGCCTTCCGTGTGGCTAACTACAAGCTCAAAAGGAGTTACAAGAGATCCCTACATCAACTTTTTAATTCATTTCACGAAACCAATTTTTGGCTTTGAGGCTCCCATGGTTGAAGCGGGAGGAGGGATTGTTACCAGGCAGGTGCATATAGTTGTTTGTTTTCTCCCCTTCTAATTGCATAAATTTTTTAACAGTTATCTTATATCTTATTTAGCCCAAAGCGACTTACTTTTTTCTGTGAATAGGAAACACTTTTTTTTACAACATACTAAAATATGTTAATTAATTTATAATATCTTTCTACTTTTAATAATGTAGATTTGAAGAAATTTCAAAAGCTCTCTACTCCTTGACAGTCCTTGCAGAATCACAGAATGTGTCTGTCATTGTTCCAGCAGGAAAAGTATCTGATATTTCAGGAAACCTTAATTCAGTATCTAATCAACTCGAAGTCAAACATTGTATGCCCAATTTTTTCTACCTTGTTATTTTTTTTTAATTTTAAAAATTCAAAAATTATATTTAATGTAAAAATTTATTAGTTATAATTTTTTGTCCCCGTAATTCAGGTAATTTTTTATTTACTTATTGATATTTCTTACAAGAAATATCTAGCCTCAGCTAAGTAAAGTTAAAAAGGAAATGATAAACTTTCCAAAGAAAAGGAACTTTTGAATGTATTGATTCTTGATTACTGACAATTATGAAGCTTAAATAGACTCGGTTCATTCTACATCGGTTTTACTTCACTCGTTCATGTCTGTGGGAATAATAGCAACATCCGTAGCAGCTGCATTCCTCTCGTTTTCATCTGCTAACCTAGAAGCAGTGGGGGCACTAGCATCTGGTAGAACAAGTATGGGCTTTTCTGAGCCATGCACAAATTTACATGTAAATTCCTATTTTTTTTTTTTCCAATTTCCAAACTCATGCATATTAGAAAATATGTTTATCCTCACATGTTATGTCTTATATCTATAGCTTTTCCATTAAACTCATGCTTCATTATATATCTTTTATTGTTCACAACTTCACATCCTTCAGATAACTTATATTCCTTAATTATCTTCACAGGGAATGGTAGGACACTTACAGGTGTTTGCCCTTTCAGACTGCCTTTCACTTACCTTGCCAGTAGAATACTCTGCCACAACTAAAGGCCTTAGGTGGCTTATTCCTCGCGACAAGCTTCCTTGGACGAAGGAAAACTCACAGAACGGGTATAATCATTCATATCAGGCTGTAGCAAGACAAACTAGAAAATTTAATAACAGCACCATTGAAATCCATGCTGGTGAAGAAATGAACCATTCTATAGACTGGAATTCTACCAATTTCTCTAGCCCTCTACACCAGGGGTTGCCACTTCCCGTAAATATACACCCGAAGAGTAATCGACCTGTCACACAACAAAATGTTACTATAAAAAATACTCCTTATGGACTAACACTAAGTTCTGATGAATATTACACTTATTTCCTGGTGAGTACTATCTATATCTGCTAGTAAAATTTTTGTTAAAGAAGACGGAATTTAATATATTATCATGCTTGCAGCGAGGAGAACCCATGTCTGCCAATACTGTTCTCCAAAGATTGGAGAGCTACACAGGGTAGGTTCACTTCATAAATGACCGTTTCATAACTCTGGAGTCTGGATTGAAGTAAAAAACTACGAGAACTAAAGACTAAAATATATCATTCCATAAAATAATAGGACAAGCTACAGACTAGGCCTTGTAGCAAGTTATTCCCGTGATATTTATTCTGACATGGTTTCTTAATAGATGGCGGGACTTAGAGATGAACTTGTTCTGGCTTGGCGTGGGAGGAGGTGGTCTAATAATAATCCACTTATTAGCATTATTACTTGTAAGATGGAGGTTTCAAACTTCAGCTAATGGGATGATTTCAGTTCTCAGGTTCGAGTTCATCTTTCTAGTTCTCACGATCCCTTGTGTCTGTCAATCTTCGGCATTTGTCATCAAAGGTATGTAACCAGTCCTATATTATGTACTCTGACTTGATTGTTATTGTCATCTAAGAAGGAAAATACATATAGGTGGTACAACAGGAGGCGTACTCACTGGAGCAATGCTGCTAGTCATCCCTGGAGGTCTTATCCTATCAACAAGCCTCTTTGTTATGATAGTAATCTTCCCTGGTAATTTCGTTCAATATAAAGAAGTCAGGTATATTGACATAAAGAGAACCTGGATGACAAAACGGTGGCAACTCTGCACAGGGAAGGCTAGCACTGGAAAATGGTTTTATAGAGAAGGGCTATCGTCATTTATCCTCCAACGTTTTGGAATTATTTTTGAGAATATGAAGGGACCACCTATTTATTTTGTAATTGACCAAAATGATCCAAATCAAATGCCTAGATGGACTGAAAGTGGTCAAAACGGGATTGGAAGAATGAGAGCAATTAGCTCAGATGACAGTATAGAAGAAACTAGTGCATCTCCATCGACGAGACTCTTGGGATGTTTAAGATCCTCATATGTTATTCTCGATCTCACAAGGAGAGTCACTCTGGGGATACTATCTGGAGTTCACTCGTCAAGAGGGACAAACCAAAGTCTTTATGCACTTATAATTACTCTGGTACAAGTCCTGTATCTGTTTACTTTAAAACCACATATCAGAAGGGGAGTACATGTGGTAGAGAGTATAACTCTCTTATGTGAGGCAGGAGTTTTCGGACTAGCTATCATCACTACCAGACCAAATGCAACAGACAAGAGCAGTGTGGGGTACATAATGTTGGCTTTTCTCTGTCTTGCCTTCGTTTCTCAGATTATAAATCAGTGGTACACCATTATTAAATTTCTTTTAGCATTCTCACAGCCACAGCAAGATTCATTTACAACAGGCCTGATATTCGCCATGAAAGGTCTTTTCCTACCTCTCCTCCCAAGGAAATACTGGTCAAGATTTTTATCTGGATCAAAAACAGACCACGAAAGAAGAGATGCCATAGCACATAATGTTAATCCATTGGGCGCCATGACGGCAATGGTAGTACCTGTTTTCAGTCCTGGTCCTCCTGGTTTAAGTTCTCATCAAGTAATGAATTCTGTAGTTACAGAAATTTCGAACACAAATGGTGGAAATCGTCTAAAAGGTATACTACATTTAGAGCAGAAGAAAGAAATGAAAAGGCTACGGGATTTGGCTAAAGCTAGTTTCTCAGGGGGATCAAAGTTTGAAGAAGGAAGTAGTAGCTATGGTTTTAGAGCATGATTGGTAATTTCTGTAGTAGGCTATATTATGTTACTGTTTAACCTGTTAAAACTTTGAGGTCATAGATTCAGTGGTATTTTTTTATATTCTTAAAATTTGGGCTATTCAATTTGAATTTAAAAATATTTATTAAAATTTGGGGTATTTAATCTTGATTCTAAATAATATTTTAAATTTTGGGTATTCAATTTGGATTTTAAATAATATTGTATTCAATATTTTATTAACCTTGATTGATTTTAAAAATCCGTCGATTATGTTAGATTTTCTGTATTTTATATCTTTTAAAATCTCATCTACATAATCTAAAAGTGAATATCTATTTTCTTAAAAAGTGAATCGAACCAATTAGTCTTTATAACTGAAAACTTTTTGTCGGTTTGTTCAGTTTTTAAAACAAGAAAATTTTATAAAAATATGTGCTATATTATTATTCTTCTAACTTCTACAATCATTTTCATTCATAATTTATTAAAATGAAACATGACACAAATCATCAAATTAAATGTTTAAACTTAATTTGAATCCACTAGATTATCAATATAATATAAATATATAATAAATTTCGAAACTTCTTTTGTTTTCTTAAAACCGAATCAATATTTATTTTGGTTTGGACCAAACAAACTTAACAGACCCAGTTTTCGAAAAATAGAATTGAACCAAAAATATACAATTGGATTTGGTTTTTCAATTTCAATAATTTAGTTCCAACATAATTTAAACAATACAATTTAAATTAGCAATAATTGATACCAGATTTCCAGCTGTCAACTTAAATTGACGTCAAGACATGACGACTGTAAGTTAATACGACAGAAGTGGAAGAACGCCTAGACCAAGTGCACCTTTAAAAATAGGAGATGAATTAGCAACTAATCCTACAAAATAGGATCATGGAAATATTGATTAACAAAAAGAGAGCAACGGTGGGATAAGCAAAGAGGGCTATATATTTGGAGGAGATAGAATTGAAGAACGACATAACAACTACAACACATCAACACTACATTACGATACATTTTCTTTACGTGTTAGAAGGCCGAACCTACTATTTCTTTTGTAACATTTCTGCTTTCTTCAAAATACTTGTACTCATTAAAATAATAATTATAGTGGATCATTTGAGGTTGGGTATAACCCACCCATGATTTTTATCTTAAAGAAGGGTTTTCCGCGTCACCAATTTGTTTGCGTCTTTGATATTTCCATTCACGTTCATTTTAGTTCTTGTCGAATTACTCATATTATTAGTTAGACTTAGTTTTTTACCCTACAATATTCTTCCAAAATAGTTTGGCACCTTCTGTGGGAAACTAACTAAGAGTCTACACGATTTACAATGATGGAGGGAGACCCTCTACATATCGGTACTATGAGTTAAGGTGACAACCCGTCGGGTGATCAAGACATGATTTCAGCCATAAAGAAGTTACAGTTAGACATGGATCAACTACGGACAAAGAATGAAACTTTGAAGGGAGAGTAAAGTATGGTCATGTCAAACAACACGACATCATCATGGTGTACTGTGGCAAGTGTGGCTCGACGATTGAACATGGGCGACATACCAGATGATGAGCAACGTGAGAGAGGAAATGATTACACCACAGATAATATACGAGCCGAGAATGTGACATTGAATGGAGAAACTAACATAGAGTATCGTCACCATCATGACACAACAGATGGACAACATAAGGATCATGATAGGTCTAAAAGGAAGTCGAAACATATGACTTCCAAGTCATAAAGCCACATGTCTAAAGTCATTGAACAACAATTGTAAGAGATGGGGGATATGATTCAACGAATCCTTTGTATGCCCAAGCCATTGGAAAAAGTAACATCACTACTTATGTCGACTCGCCATTTGTTGATGACATAGCCTTGATGGACAGTCCAAAGCGATTTTCTATCCCAAACATGAAGATGTACGACGGCTCAGCAAATCCACCAGAGCATATAGCTTGAAAGGCATATGTCAAAGCCTATTTGTAATTAGTAGATGACAACTCAACTCATGCAAGAAATTAAAGTAAGTAATAAATACTGAGGATGGAATCAAATCGAAGAATGTCAACTAGACACAAAGAATCAACTTGTCAGAAGAATTATAATGAAGTTGCTACTCTACACTGGAAGAAGTTCATTTATATGTTCAAGCGTCGGAGAAAAATAGAGAAGCAGTTGTTCAGAAGATTCAGAAGATTCTAAGTGACTACTACAGAAGATTCCAGAAGAAGAATGAAGATAGTGAAGCAGAAGAAGAACAGAAGACCACAGCTTAATGTTAAAGATGAAGAATATTTATTATAGTATGACATAAATGAACCAGACAGTACATTTGTGTGTCAACTAAAATAATAAATATTCATCATCTAGCTCAAGTGGTTTTATGACAAAAGACACAACGAAGACTTCAAGACTGATAGCACGGTAATACAAGACGAAATAGTATTTTAATTCTACTATCAAATTTTAATTGATTATTTAATTTATCTAATTAAATTAATTCAAGTTGAATTTAATTTAATTTGTAAATTAACTAATTAATTTAAGTAGAATTAATTTATTATAAAAGATATGACTTAATATGACTTTTAATATAATTCAAATGACTAATAAATAAGTCATACCGACTGTTTATTAATAAGTCATACCGAATTATATTAATAAAAGTCATACCGACTGAATAAACAGAAAGTCATACCGAAGCTGTTAAAGATAAGTCATACCGGAACAGCCGACTGATAAGTCATACCGAGTTCATTGAATAAGTCATACCGAGAGTACTGTGCTCAAAAGGTCATACTGAACCAATTTTGTTTAATTAAAATAAGTCATACCGATTTATTTTAATTAGATAAAATCCGAATATGACTTTAAATAAGTCATACCGAACTTTCAAAAGGTCATACCGAGCTTCAGTAAGTCATACCGACCAAAATATGTCATGCCCGGTCTTTTATAAGTCATACAAGTGTTAAAATAAGTCATACAGACTTATTTTCTTGAAATAAAGTCATACTGAAAAAGGTCATAGCAGCCTTTTTCAAATCTCTATAAATATGAGATCAGCCCTTCATTGTTTGTTGTTCAGTTGTTCAATTGTTCAATCATCAGAAAAACAGTTCAAATTTCAGAAATTTGTCTGCATTGTAATATTCACAGATTTCTGTGCTGAGTTTGGATATAATTGTTAAATACGAACAATTCATGTCAAATTTGTTCTAGAACTTTTAATCAATTATATAATTGTTTTCTTAATATTAATTTTGTAATACTAATCAAGTTAAAATTATATCTTTCACTTGAACAGTATTTCATTCCAATTAATATTTCGCGAGTAATTAAAATAATATTTTTAATCCAAATTATTCCGCGATTAATTTTCAGATATTGTATTCAACCCCCCTTCTACAATATCAGGGACCAACATAGCTCAATACAAATAACATATGGTCACAGTCCTAACCCCAAAAGAATTGAGGGAGCCATGCATCTGTAAAGCTTTTGGTTCTACGTTGACAAGACCAGTCATCTAGTGGTTCGTGGGGATGTCCAATGGGAGTATCAGTTCATTTACTAATTTAGTCAACACGTTCAACCTATAATTTGCAAACAACAGACAATTCGAGAAGACGACAAGTGATATCTACCGTATTGTTCAAAGGTACAGGAAACCGTTGAAAGATTACTTGACAAGATTCAATAAGGAGAAGGTAACAATCACGAAATGTGACATGACAACAGCTATTGAGGCATTTCGTAGAGGTTTGGTGAGAGATTTACCACTTTATGACGAGTTGACAAAATATTCATGAAAAACTATGGATCAGCAAAAAAAATGGCACAATGAGATTAGAAGAAGACAGGAGAGAAAAAGAGGACAACTATTATCGTCCAAACAGAAACATGATGTGTCACTCCAGTATAAGGGAGGACACCCAAGTCTACTACCAAGGTTCGACAACTACGGCTTTAACTTTAATGCTTCCATATTGGTCAGAGAATTGAGTAAACTAGGAGAAAATGTTAGCTGGCCAACCATGTCCAACAAACCCAAGCTAACTCAGATTCAAAATTGTGGTATGACTTCCATGGGAACCTTAGGCACAAGACATATGAATGTGTTGCATTATAAAAGGAGATAAATGAACTCGTTAAGAAGGGGTTCTTTGCAGATTTGATGGTGAAACGTGAAAAACATTGTGACACGACTGAAATGACACCTTTATGACATCCATCCCCACCTCCACATCAAAAAGTTATTAATTTTATTATAGGCAGATCAGAAGTGTGAGGATCAACATATTCATAGGAAAAATGGATAGCAAGTGATGTAAAGGAGAAGCTTTCATGGGTGGACATAGTGAGGACCGACTTGCCTACTATTCAGTTTAATGAAGCTGATAGAGATCATATAACTGAGCCATAACATGACAACTTGGTGATAACCATGCCTATTGGAAATTACCTCATTAAAAGAATCCTAGTCGACAATGGAAGTGATGGAAAATGACTTGACACGAAAGTGTACTGTCCTGGTAGGCTATAGTGGAGAAATCAAGAAGACGATTAGTGAAATTTTACTTCTGACATATGCACAAAGTGTCAATCTGCTATAAAGGTTCCTCATAATTGACTATTTGTCAACATACAACATAATATTGGAAAGGTCATGGATTCACGACCTAAAAGTTGTCCCGTCCATATACCCTCAAGTAATTAAATTCTCAACACCTTGGTGAGTGCAACAAATACGTAGAGATCAGGATCAAGCTAGAGAATTTTACAAAATATGCCTTAATCCAACAATACGACATAAGGAGACGACTATTCCGCAAGTGGTTAGCACAAATCTTGAAAAGCAAAAGGAACTAGAATTGATGACAAGTGATATGAAGTTGCTAATATGACAATATATCTCATCAGCAATTAAATCAAATTTGATTGATTTCATCATAGAAAGAATTGATGCATTTTCCTGGGAACATTATGATATTACTGGTATAAGTGAAGATGTCATCACAAATAAGTTGAATGACGACCCAAACTACACGCCCGTTATTAGGAATATATTCATTTGATGATTTACAAAATACTAGAACAAAGTCTAGCATATGCATATCTGTAATAAAATAAGTCTTTCTAGTCTCTGATCAAAAAAAATATAAATCAGAGTCCAGTTAGTTCCTGTACAGGTATCAAGAGTATTTGTACTTAGAAGATTTTCTAAAAAAATAAAATCAGAGTCTGGATGCAAATCAGAGTTTAGGGGTTGATCAGGGTCTATAGACTATCATAGTCTATAGTCTATCAGAGTCTAAAACTTTTTTGAGTTTGTAAAGCTAAAGTTGTATTTGGAAGGTGATCATAGAAAGGGAAAGTCTTCGAAGATAAAGACTAAATTATTGCATATTGGCTATGGGAAGGAAAGGGAATTTCAGAAGGAAACTGTTAAATAATAATTAGGAATTCTCTTCCTATTATAATTTGATTTTATGTTATTAGTTGATAGGCACCTTTCTATATAAACACTCTATGTAACCTATTGTAATAGCCAAAGTTTTGAGAGAGCATAGAGATAGAAAGAGTTACTGTGAGAAACACAGAGAAGCTCCTAGGGTTTGTGTACATCTTTGGAGAGTTTGTATTCATACATCCATAATACAAACAGTATTTCCATCATACTTTGTGTTTAATCTTTGTTATTTATTCAAAATTTAAATATCTTGAGTTTGATTTTATTCAGGCAAAAAGATAACACAAGTATTCAACCCCCCTTTCTACTTATGTAACTGGGAAAACAATTGGTATCTGAGCCTAACATTTAAAATCGATCGAAGATGTCTGGAAACAAAGATGGCAATTCTAAGATTCCTATGCTCAAAAGGAATGAGTACATCCACTGGAAGGTTAAGATGCTGCACCATCTAGAGGCTACAGACCCTACTATCTTGAGAGGATTCATGATGGACCTTATGTGCCCTCAATACTTGTTCCTCAAACCACTGTTAAAGGAAAAATCATTGGAGAACACTTTTTTGACAAACCAAAGGCTGAGTGGTCAAAGAAGGACAATGAGAATTTTCTTAAGGAGGAAAAAGTCAAGAACATCCTCTTTAACAGTTTGGACTCTGTTCCCACAAACTATGTAGTATTATGTAAAACTGCTAAAGAGATGTGGACAAACATCATAGGAGAGTTTGTATTCATATATCCATAATACAAACAGTATTTCTATCATACTTTGTGTTTAATATTTGTTATTTGTTCAAAACTTAAATATCTTGAGTTTGATTTTAATCAGGAAAAAAGACAACACAAGTATTCAACCCCCCTTCTACTTGTGTAACTGGGAAAACACCCATCAAGCAGAAATGTCATAAATTTACGCCTGACAGGTACAAAATCATCAATGAAGAGGTTGATAGACTGTTCAAAGTAGATATGATTCGTGAGGTGGAATACCCCGAATGGATGCAAATGTGGTTATTGTCAAGAAAAAGAATGGAAAATGGAGAATTTGTATCTTATATACCGACTTAAGTAAAGCCTGTCCAAAGGATCCCTATCCATTGTAACATATCGATACGGTGGTTGATTCCAGGGCAGGATATGAACTTTTGACGTTCTTGAATGCGTCAAGTGGCTTCAACCAAATTAAAATGCACCTGTCGGATGCAAAGAAGACAACTTTTGTCACAAATAGGGGAATCTACAAATACCTTGCCATGCCTTTTGTTCTGCGAAATGCAGGGGCTCTATTTCAAAGATTAGTCAACAAAATGTTCTAAGAATAGATTGGACGTACAATAAAGGTCTACATGGATGACATGGTGGTAAACCCCAAAAACAAATCTGATCATGTCAGAGATTTGGCTGAAAAGTTTGGCATATTACGAGCTTACAACATGAAACTTAATCCATCTAAATGCAATTTATTGTCTCATTGGGCAAATTTCTAGCTCATATATTGACAAGAAGAGGAATCGAAGCAATTCCGGAGCAAATAAATATAATTTTTGAACTGAAATCACCCACTTGTGTCAAGGATGTACAAAAACTGATAGGACGAGTAACAACCTTAAACAGGTTGATTTCTCATTCCTCCGACAAGTGCAAAATCTGTTACGATGTACTATGGAAAAATAAAGGATTATACTGGATATAACAACTTGAAATAACCTTTCTTGAGCATTGGTTATTTGTTTATTTATTTGTGATAGAACATCATGTAAGAAGAGTATTGGTTAGAGAGGACGTCAACTCATGATCTCTTATCTATTATGTCAGTAAAAGCTTGATGGATGCAGAAACAAGATACTCCTCACTTGTGAGTTTGGCCCTAGTATTGGTTGTCACTTAAGTTAAATTAAGACATTATTACGAGTCACATAGAATTTACGTCAAGATGATTACTCATTGAAAATAATGTTACATAAACCAGAGTTGACAAGATGGATGGTAAAATGGTCAGTCATATTGAGCATGTATGACTTCACTTGTCAAAATGCCTCCGCCTCGATTTATTTGGAGAAGTAGTCTGTCATAGCCAACATGTATACCTTTTGGCCCGGGGCTGGTGGCATTTTTCTAACAATATCTATCCCTCACTTTCTGAATGGCCAAGAAGGAATTGATGGATGCAAATATTTTGGCGGTTGGTATATGACAAGTATGTGCCTTTGTCAAGCATCACATTATTGACATATACAAGCACATCCAGTTTAACTGTCATCCAGTAGTATCCCATTCTTGGTATTTTAAGTGACAAGTTCCTCCCTCTAGAATGGTTCACATAATCACCTTCATGTACATCTCTCAATACCTGTCAAGCCTCCTCATACTCTAGACACCTTTGTAATAATCCTGTAACTAATTTCTTGAATAAAACACCGTCAATTATTATAAATCTTGTAGCCTTCATTCTTAAAAGCCTCGCCTCGTTAGCTTTGCTTGGTTGAACGTCATCCAACAGGTAGTCATTAATTTTTTTGTACCAACTCGTCGGCTGGGTACCGTCAATGTTTAGCCCATCGACCAAAACCATAACATCATTCAACTCTTCATACTCATCTGTTGCAGGCTTCAAAATGTGCACAATCGATATATTTGTCAAGCTGACATCTCAAAAGACTACCCCTAGACCAGCCAATGTATCCACTTGTTTGTTTGATTCCCTCGATACTTGTCGAATGTTGAAAGAAGAAAATCTCACTTGCAACTCTTTGACAATGCTCAAGTATGCCGACATCTTTTGATCCTTATCCATGTAAGAACCATTCACATGATCAACAATTAATAGAGAATAACAACATACCTCAATATGACTGATCTTCAATTTTAGTGCAACTGTTAGGCCAACGATCAACGCCTCATACTCTAACTCGTTATTAGTAGCTTGAAAATTACAGCATATTGAGTGGGCTATTTTATCCCCCTATGGTGATTTTAGTACAAGTCCCAGCCCTGTACCATTTACATTTGAAGCCCCATCGATATATAGTACCCACAGCTCTACCTTTATTTCTAACACCAACTATCTTAGTTCTTTGTCAACATGCGTCAATTGACTTGGACTGAAATCAGCCACAAAGTCAGCCAATTCTTGTGGTTTTATCACTTTTCATGGTTTATATATTATGTCATACATACTCAACCTGACAAACTACTTTACTAATTTGCCCATCAGCTCTGGTCTTCTCAAGACTGTCTTCAACGGGTAATTTGTTTGGACACATATTTTATGTTGGTGTAGGTTCCCTAGAGGCAATACAATGTTTATTTTGATAAACCTTTATGTCAATTGATTATTCAATAAACGTATTTATATGACTTTAATTACTGCGATATATTTTTTAGCATAATAAATGTCCTTAGAATCATGATACACATTGTATAGTTTAGTACATGACTTGAACTTGAACTTGAGATTATATAATATATCATATTCTTAAATGTCCCTAGTCGAGTATTATTATTATAGAACAATAATAATACATAAATAGACTAGTATGTTGTTTGACTGATAACCACATCTCATTGGTTATAAGTATGGGGATACTAAAGTCAATACATAGGTACATGTAGGAGTACATGATACTGGACACACCCATAGTGAGATTCTTCATGTTTAATAAAGTCATAAGAAAGACTCACAGTGATAATGGTGTAATGATCTTTTGACTTGAGATCATTATATTTCTATACGAGGATTAATATACTTTGACTACATTAAAAGTTACCTTTGACCGGGTGATGATAAAAGTGGACATCGGGTATATCATGAGTTGTATGAGAAATATGAATGATAGATAAAGGATTTAACCCTCCTATAATTAGGAGAGATATTATTGGCCTCTTGATTGAGTGAGACTATAAAATGCATGGCCGTGCTCAAATAATGATTTGTTTTCATAGTCTATTCATGGATCAAGTAAACCCGGATTAAATGTTGAAGAGGATGACTAAATACATGCCTCGAGTTTAATCTATAATATATATGGTTAAATGGATTATATTACACTGAAACATTAATCACGAAAGGTTTTATCGAATCACGATTTAATTATTATTTAATTGGGTAGCAATGATGTATTACTAGATACCGCTCATTGTTTATAATTTTATTGGAGAATAAAATTATTGCTAATTAAATAATAGCCTATAGGGTCACACACATAGAGTACTTAAAGGAATAATTAATTTAAATCATAGATTTAAATTAATTGATGATTATTTGAATTTTATTATATTAATTAAGTGAGACTTAATTAATTGAAATAATATAAATTCGAATTTAAATTCTGCCATTAATAATTAAGTGTGACTTAGTTATTAATTAAATAATAAAATTCGGTTTTATTATTTAATCCTAAACCTACATGGGTTAGGCTTTGCTGTTATGGGTTGCTATTATGGGCCTATTAACTAACCATTATAAATAGATAATGTAGGGTTAATAAGGAGAACGTTTTTATAAGAAAAACCCTATAGAGGCAGCAGCAGCAGCAAGCACATCAAAGGCAGTTTCGAAATCATCTAGAGGAGGCTAGTACATCCGTTCCATAATCGAGATCGTGAGACGTTCTTGAAGGTGCTCGTGTGGATACCATAGAGGTGTTTTCAAGAGGAAGACACAAGTCGTGAAAGCTAGGATCTCCGTTGAGTTCGTAGTAGTCAAGACCAAACAAAGGTATGATTCTGTTTCACAATAATCAGTCCATGATTATACATGATCCTGCGTTAGGGTTCCGAAATTTTTCGTTATATTTACGTTTAATCCGCTGCGTTTTATGCCTCGGAACCCAACAATGGTATCAGAGCTACTTGTATAAGGGACTGATTTGGTTACGTGTTTTATGTATTTGATGCATACATGCCTGTTTTGGTGACTGCCATGCTATGCTACTGCCATGTATATTCGAATTGTTATTCATATGATGAGTATATAGATTCTGATACTAGCATGTTAATGATTTGTCATGAATGATTTATATGCCTTATTGCGATTTGTATATTATGCATGAGGGTCAGTTTGTATATGATACAAACTGGTGGACAGATTATGTTGGACATGATCTGTTAACCTGGATATGATAAGTATGTATATGATACATGCTTCTGAAACTGTATAAGTTGCAGTGGGGAAAAAGGCCAACAGATATGATCTGTAGTTCAGAAATTGATGATTTCTGAACAGGACTGGTCTTCGAAAATAAAAATTTTTCTGATTTCGAATCAGTATGTAACTGTCAGAGAATGTATATTCTGTGTCTGATTAGAGTTTGTAAAATTGGAGCTGGGTCAGAGTTTAACAAACTCTGATGGACTCGCTCAGAGTTTAATAAACTCTGATGGTCAGGTCAGAGTATAGAGCATGGTCAGAGTTTAACAAACTCTGATGGACTCGCTCAGAGTTTAATAAACTCTGATGGTCAGGTCAGAGTATAGAGCATGGTCAGAGTTTAACAAACTCTGATGGTCTCTGGTCAGAGTTTAGCAGTAAATGTTGGAGATTACGAAGCTGTATGTATAGTAATCATGATAACTCAACACTAGAACAAGACAAGTAAATAATACTACGTCTACACAGAAATCAGGAAGAAATGAAGACAAGGCAGATACAGTGAATCAACACATTAGAAGAAGTTTTGAAGTCTACTACAGGTCATTGAGAGAAGTACATTAATATGTTCATGCCTCAGTGAAGAATAATGGTTGAAGACTTTCAGGGTTTCAGAAGTGTTGAAGATTCAGTATAGCAGTGCCACTAAAAGATTTCAGTGTAACAACATTGATTGAAGATAGACAGTGTTCGAAGCATAGGAATCTAGAAGAATTGAAGACATGGTAAAGACAAGTGTCTAAGTACCAGAAAAGATTCCAGTGAAGTTACAGTGTTTATTGACAGTCAGTGTTCGAAGCAATGAAGTTGCTGCAAACTTAACAATGTAAGTAAAGCAATAATACGAAGACCTGGATCGAAGTTAGTCGTCTGTGAACCAGACCAGTTGCACTAGGCGTCAGCAGTCTGTGAAAGGAATCTGAGTATTAACTATAGAAGAATTGTTAAGTTGAAGAACGTACTTGAAAAGAACGGTTATTTATTAAGGTACGAAAAGTAATTTGTAGAGGCTACAGCCAAACAGCTAAACAGCTAACAGCTAAACAGCTAAACAGCTCAAAGGGTGCAGGGTGCAAAGTGTCACAACCTTGGTACGAAAAGTGAAAGTTTCTGAACTACAGTTGAAGAATGGAAACAGCTCAAGGTACAGGGTGTAATGTGGCAAGACTTTGGTACAAGAAATGGAAGTTGGTGAACTTCAATCAAGGATTAAATAGAGGGTCAAAGTGCAGTGACCAAACTGCACTTTGACCATGGAAATGAATTCACACGCGCCAAAATTTGCCTTAACCAAAATAATTGAATGGCGCCACTTGATTTATTACAGAGCAAACCATGTATCAGGCGCCACTTATATTTGCTTAGTAAAAATCAAGTGAATGGCGCCACTACACTGCTCTCCTTGTGTAGGCGCAACTCAAGATGGCAGCAAAATTATTCCAAGTAAATGGCGCCACTTGAATCTACACAGGGAAGTCACTCTACAGGCGCCACTCAGCCCTTAGCCAATCAAATTACAGCAGCCTACTTTAATTGATTTAAAGTCTACACCAATCAAAAAGAGGAGTCGTCTTCTTCAACACAAATAATATGTAGAGAGCTACTGCCATGGCCGGAGCAAGAGACTTAAATTTATACACACTCATACCTTGCTCCCGGTCAGATATTAGGACCCGGTTCTTTAACGAAAAATGCTCAGGGCTCCTAGATATCACTCCCTACGGACTCAGTTTTTCCTTGTACTAATTTAGATATATTTGTATAGGAACTGAGCCTAATATTTTTGTGTTAGTAGCAAAGAATTAATTTATTCTTTGGAAGCCAGTTAATTTTAACTGGGTGTAGCAAAACCCTCTGGGATTAATACGAGAGTAATATTCCCGGAAACTTGTCTCCATAATTTACCTACTAATTTTCTTGAACCTAATTGATTTATCCGGGCACCCAGAAAATTAGTAGGCAGTTCACCTAAACACTACAAATGGCCAAACCCACTCTGAAGCAATAATTTATTTATCCGCAAATTCCGAAAAGAATTTAAATTATTGTGAATATCGTATTCAACCCCCCTTCTACGATATTTCGGGACCTAACAATTGGTATCAGAGCAGACTGATTGATATACAAATCAAGATCCGGTAGATCAGTGGAGCTCACCGTGCCTAAGCTGTTTGAACTCGAGGCCTTGTTAAATAAGTTTAATTATAAACTTTTTAATAAAATTCATTTTATAAACTTTTATAGAATTTATTTTATAAACTTTTAATAGTTTATGTTATAAATTTTAATTAGTTTATCTCATAAATTTTAAATAAAATTTATTTTATAAACTCTTATAAAATTTATTTTATAAACTTTTATTAGTTTATGTTATAAATTTTAATTAGTTTATTTCATAAATTTTAGATAAAATTTATTTTATGAACTCTTATAAAATTTATTTTATAAACTTTTAATAGTTTATGTTATAAATTTTAATTAGTTTATTTTATAAATTTTAATATTAAGTTTACGATTTATATTTATTAAACATTTCAGCATGGTCCATTCTACTACATTCAACAAATCGAGGGACCTGGCCAATGTTTTCAACAGCAAAGTACTTTCACGCGCGTCATTTTACCTGGCCAAAGGGAAGAGCTTGAATCTTTCAGCGCCATTTAACTTTACACGCACTTGACTTAGAAATTTACAGAACTTGAGTTGCGCCTCCCCAGTCGAAGCCCTGTGTTAGCGCCACACAATGGTTCTTAGCCTGAGTTGCGCCTACACAGGGTGTTCCCTGTGTAAGCGCCACTTAGTTAAATTTCCAGGCGCCACTCACCCAAAATATCATTTTGGTACCCTAAGTTTTGTATCCTTTAATTTTTATTTTAGATCTATTTATTTTTCCAGAAAATTTAAAATTCTTGAAAACTAAAATTTTTCTTAAATATTAATTTACGATATTTTAATTTTTAAGAAAATTCAAAATTCTTGAAAATTAATTTATTGTATATTTTTATTTTTGATTAATTTATTTTCAAAGAAAATTAAAAATTCTGTAAATTTAAATTTTTCTTAAATATTAATTCGAGGGTGCTTAAAGGGTTTGTAGTTGAAGATTTTTCCGGGTATTGAAGACAACAGAGATTGACTGAAGGTTATCCAATGAAGATTATTCTGGAACAGACTGAAGAAATAGTGGTTTTAATTTCCTCAGAGGTTTACTCCATAGGATCCCACTAATATTTTGGAAGCTGCAAAAGAAGAGATTAATTTGGGTACAGTTTTTGGTTAATTTGAGTTCATTTTATGGATGAAAAATCTTAGGGGTTGAAGTAGTGAAGGAGAACAGACTGGACAACTTGGAATCTCAGTACAAGCTTTAAAGATTATTACAGGAAGTTCGTGCTAACACTGCAGATCATCTGGAACACAGGATACAGCCAACAGGGATTTAAGGATACAACCACATTGTCTGTAAAAGACCTGTATGTGCTGAAGGCCTATGAACTAGAACAAGAGCTGAAGAAGATAATATTTGGTAAAGCAGGTTGTTAGCATATCCACTGTATTTGTGACCCAGGAACCAAATTTGATTGACGTCAAGGTTGAGAACCTCTGAACAGAATCGAAATGATCCTAGAAGCTGAATTGAAGATGTTGTAGCTCGAGGTAGTGGTCAAGGTGTTGTATGTAAAGTTGACACTTTGGAATAACTTGAGAACTGGACTGCAAGTCAAGCCTGCAGGGCAACAGGAAGTTCAGTGACATCAGATTCAGACGGAATCCTAATTCTAAATCTAAGGTCCTTACCTATAGATTCCATGAAGGAGATTTTCAAGATCAGTTTAAGAGGCGGTTGCAAGACAGGGATGGTTGATTATGAAAGACAAGATCAGGGGTTTGCTACATAATTTGAAGAAGCCTGTACAAGCAAATGATGACAGACACTATGTTGGGTTGAAGTAGGAATCTCAGGCATTAGTGAGGATGCAGCAAGGGAAAGCATTTGTTGATGAAGTTAAATGCAAGGCTGATTCTATCAGTGACAGTGATGAACCAAATGGATATCTGGCATCAATGACCAACACTGGAGATGAATCACTATGCACTTCACAGGTACACATTCTAACTAGTATACGTTTATCTAATTCAGAACTGTATGTTTATTAAGTTTTGAAATGTATTATATTCATGACAGCATGTTAGCATCTTAGGACTTAAATGCTTAATTGATTGCTAAGAATAAGATTGCATGCTAGGATTCATGAGTTTAATTAGTACATTTCATACTTGATTTTATTTACAGTAAAATGAATATTTAGAATTAGATAGGGTGTTCTAGACGGTTAGGTGTATCCCTAAACATTTGCTGGAACTTGAGTTAAATCTTTTGTGATTTAATACCTCTGCTAATGTTGTGAAAATTGCTAATAGATAAACAGGTCATAGATCAGATTTTATTTGTTCTTAATGTCAAATGACTTGTTAATTGTTTATGTGCTTATTTTCATATGATTTGCTTTTACTCACATAGTTGCACTTAAATGTCATATTAGATCATGTATTGCTTGTTAGGGATAGAATAATAAAAGATGGTAGAATTATCTAAGTAGTCAGTAATATTTGTTGATTCGAGGATTAATCTAAAACTGACTTAGGTAATTAGAGATAGTTTAAATGTTAGACAACGACAGAATGGATTAGACAGAATTAGTAATTAATTTGTTAGTTCTACTATCCATGTGCTTTTAGAAGATTGAGTATTGAATTTTCTAATATGCATAACATGCCTGAATTGCATAATTCTTATCTACAATGCGTTGAAGCTAAATGTTTACCATGTGTTCTTACTTACATGCTTGTTTAGTTAAATTTGAAAATGCATATCTTAGGACTTGCATAATCTTAGACAAAGCATGTATAAGAATCACAATAGGGTAAAGACTGCTAGTCCACCTTAAGTTAGGTTGGTATCACTAGTCTCATAGCCTTAAGACTACTTTATCAAGGCTGCTGTATATGAGAAGTGATCAGTCAAAGATAAGTTTGTGCATGTTAAGGTTGAAGCTGTTGTTACCTTTGATAATATCTCTAACCCATCTGGACTCAATTAAAGTTGAGTACCAAGAAGCTTGATCATTTGTGATTGCAGAGTATGTTATGAAAGGCAAGAGTTATGTGACTTCGTGACATTTATTGTTCGAGGCATATGATTAAGATTAAAGCTCTGACATCACAATTGGTTGAGAAGGCCTCCCCGACGGTAACCTTTGGAGATGACAGCAAAGGATGTACAAGGGATATGGCCATCATGCTTTAAGAACTGTCATCAGTGGAAGCAACTTACTTGTGGAAGGACTTAAGCACTAAAGGGCACTAGGGAATTCTTTTTCAAGGGTTTTCTGGAAAGGTGTTTGATCTCAAGCAAGAAGGTTGGAAGCTCGCTCAACTGAGAGTGAGGAAGTTTGTTCGTAGCTGACATGGAATTTGGATGCAAAGGTGAAGTCAACTTTTTAGTAAAGCTTCATCAATGAAGAGTTAGCTATGGCAAAGGAAGCTCTCTTACTTGTTAGTCAGCAAGGCAATGGATTCTGATAAAGATGAAATTGGTGAGAGGACTGCTTCATATGGAATTCTATCAAGAAGGACATTTTGAAGTATGTCACATAGGGAAGTCAATGGAAACATCACAATGAAGAAAAGTCATGAAAGTCATATGCTTAGTGGTGATTGAAATTGGTAACCCTAATTACAAATTGGTGATGTTCGAGCATTCAACAGACAAAATGTCACAATGGTGATTGATCAAATAAGGAAGATCAAGTTGGAAACAATTGGTATGCTGTGAGAACTTTGAAGTCAGATATTGGAACTGCATTTCGCGAGTGAAGTTCTAAATGAAGTCTGCACTGAAAAGGTATTTGGAAGCTGAAGCAATTAACACAGCATGCTGCTTTATTCAACAAGATCGTAAAAAGACATCATTTGAGTTAATGGCCAACCAGAAGCAAACACTGAAGCTCTTTCGTGTGTTTGGAGGGAATTGATTTTTAATGAAGATTTATTTGAGTATCTTGACAAGCAGTTAAGGCTCATAGAACAATTCACCTCGACTACTCATAAGTGATTAAAAGTCTGAATGTAATGAAGAACTACATCAAGCTCCCAAGCATTCAAGTGACGACCATTCTAAATCTTTGACAAATTCAGATACTGATGTAGAAGCTGAGGTTGCAGAAGGAATCAATGACAATGATGATTCAGATCCTGTTAGTGGAAATCCGCTGTATAAGGTGAAGGATCTTCAACACATCCTAGCAGCAACTCAGAGGGAGCAAATAAAAGAAGGATCTACTAGTCATGCTCAACAATGAAGATCAAAGGATTTCATTAAGAACATTTCTGCCTGGACAAAAGGTTTGAAGTCAAATTCTATCCTGGAGTCTCGTTCTTAGTGATCCGGATTCTTGTGCAGAGGCTAGGAGTGCTAATCGAAATGATCATATATTTTTCGGGACCAAGTTGGGAAAGAGAAATTGTCAACGTACAATTGGTATCACCCATCATTTGGTATCCCAAAGAATACTGAAGATGCACAGATTGATCCAGATTGGGTGATTGCAAGCAAGATGATCTCAATCAGTTCGAAGGCAGAATTCTGAAGCTGGAACCCAGACCATAGACCACTAAAGTCGAAGCTGAAACTGGTACAGTAGGGGTTCACAGAAATTGGATGACTATTGGCATTGTTATGAGGGGCAAAGCCAAACTGGTTGCTACAGGACTTTAAAGCAGAAGGTATCGACGATGATGGAAACAGAATCTTCGGGACTTTCTAGATCAAGCAGTAAGCACCAGTGACGAGACTTGATCCTTTGGGACTCATCAATGGGGACCTAACAATTTTCAGGGACCCAACGATTAGGACCAAACAATTGGTATCCCTAGCACATGTGGAGCATTCAAGCATGAAGATCTAACAGATGAATGTGAACAAGTGCACTCCTGAATGGTGAGCTAGAAGATGAAGGTGCAGATCCATTACAATTTGTATATCATTCTCTTCGCAAGCTTTTCTATGACGGAGGTAAAGGATTCAAGCAAAACGTCAAGGACATGGTATGACTCTCTAACTGTGAATTACTTAAAAATGATTTTACATTAGAGTGGTTATACATATCTCTCTAGAAATGCTAGGCACACACAATGACATATGTTTGTGCAAGTATACCTTAATTCTCGATATGCCGATGTGCAAGTTTCCAAGTGGAATCTAGAGAATCTTATCTTATAGCTAAGTTATGAATTGTTAGATATCTTAGGGGATCACCAATTCTTGGAATCTGGGACCCTTAAGATAATAGGTTTAACCTAATTGGCTATATAGATAAAGATAACGCAGGTTGTACGAAAGACAGGGAAGTCATTCCTAGAAGCTGTCAATTTCCACCAACACTGTTGATCTCTTCACATCACTTAAGGAACAAGCGCATGGACACCAGGTATCATTTCTTTTAAGAGTTGTCCTTAGTCGAATAACTTGCAGATTTTTGCCAAATGACTTGATGAATTTATTTTATCTAAGTTGGTTAGTAAACTTGGGATATTATTAATATGCATATTTATTGAAAATCCCATCTGCAAGGAATTCTCAAATGAGTTCACAAGTATTACTTTTTCCCGATCCAAAGGACTTGTGAATTTATTTGAAATCCAGATCCTCATACTTTTTTCTATTAGTTTAATTATCATACTTACATTGTTATATGCATAAGTGGTAGTTAAATTATTTAGCATAAGTAAGAAGCATAATTATTTGTATGTTTTAAATATTTGATAAGTACTAGTCAATGATATCTTGCTTAATTGCTCTCATATTTTGCTCTGATATTCTTAAATATTTTATTACAAATAATTGTGATACTTTTGATATTAGTGATGGTATTTAGAATTTCTGTTCTAAATAATTAATGCATATTTTAAAACTCACTAATATTGAAAGATAAAGTATTTTCTAAAGTTATGTGTATAAAATTCTCAATGTTTTATATACTTAGAAAATATTTCTAAAATTGAGGTTATTGCGAGGAGTTGGAATTAGAATCACAAGTATTATTTTTTCTCTATTTAAAGGACATATGAATTTCTTTTCAACTATAACCTCGAGCTTACGTATATCAATTAATAATTGTTATGAGCATGCTTACAATGTGCAAAGTGACAATTATTAGATATGGCGTAGGAAGTTAGATGCTAATATTCAATCTAATGAATATTTTAGTATTTAGCGAATTTATTTTATCTTATTAAAATTATGGATTGAAACAATTCAATATTTATTAGTTTCATAATTTTGATTTGATAAAATAACAGAAGCATAGTTTCTTGCATTCGTGCACTTAACTGTGATATTTTTTAATATTAGTGATAATACAACTTAATGTTTATTTAAAATCACTAATAATAAAAATATATTACAATGCTTATTGTTCTGCTGAATGATTGCCATGTTTAGTTGATATATATGCATGTGATTGGCAATTACTTAGTATAGCATAAGTATTTAATTTATTTTGATTTATTTAAATCATGATGATATAAAACAATTCAGTGAAATATCTGTTCCATGATTTAAATAAATTAAAATAAATTCGCAGCATAATTATTTGTAGTATAAATATTTTCTTTTATTACTTTGTGATAATTGAACAATATTTTATTACAAAATAATTGTGATATATAGTTTTCTTTCTTTAACTGGTTCACAATCCTAAATGTATTTAAAAGAAATTTTTGTCTATTTCTTTTTCAAAATGTTTTATGCAAAGATACATTCACTCTTTTTAATCAGTCTTAGTTAAGAAAACTTAAGAATTCTTTTTCAAAACTTCTCTTTTGAAAAACTTTTCTTTAGGATAATCTTTCTTTTATCTCGAAATTTTATCCTCTCCCAAAAGCTTGTTTTAAATGTTTTATCTTTAAAAGCTTTTTCTCTCTTTTGAAAATGTGTTTTAACTTCGAGGTACCAATCACTTGTAAAATGATTTGTTTTTTAAACTCTAGTTTCAATGTATGTTTCACATTGATTCATAGTACCAAAACAGTGATTGTTGCTTTGAGGGCCTAGTACTGTTTTGTTAAGCATTTATTCAACCTCAATTGTCATGTTTTTATTTAAAGTCGGGGATACTATCAGGCAGACGAAAATGATGTAAATCATAATTGAATTATGAGTCGGAATATCATTATCTTCTATCTGATAAGGATGTTTTGCAAAATTGTTTTCAAAACATACAGTGCTTAGGTTTAATGGAAAAGAGTCATTTTATTGAGATATAATTTGGTAGAAGAGTTGAATTTCTTCTTTGGTGTAAATTCCCGCGTTTTATTATGGGAAGTTTGCCTTACAGGAAATTCATAAGGGATAGATTTTTTCTCTGATACACATTCCCGCGTTTTATTATGGGATAAGTATTTTAAAGAAAATTTCTATTGATGTCATGCTCTTAAATGATTAATTTTTCGATCTAACAAAACTCTTTTATTAAAAGTGCTTTAACGCAATCAATTACCATTCCTTCATATATTTTTCTTTCTCATTGAGATGAAAAATATGTTTTGGAATGTTAATTGATTATTTCGCTTTATCTTAGTTAAATGATTTTATCCGTTTAGCCCCCAGTGGCTACAGAAGCTGGCCAGGAGGTTGAAAACCCATCAATCTCTGACCCAGGCCTTAATACCAAACACTGTTTCATCCACTTCCATATATTAACCCCTGGAGTTATAAGGAACATATGTTTGTTAGAGGTTGTTAAGGGAGAAATAAGGATGAAGTCGGCAGTGCACCCACAGCTCTACCTCCCGCGAAGTAAAGAAGTATATAAACTGAGGTATCTATAAGCTCATCTGTATCTTCTCAAAAGGATGCAGAGCTGAAAAGGCAATAAAACTGTCTCTAGAATCATTCTCTCAACAGGGTGAGTCCATTGAAATTCGCTCGTCAGCCAGAGCATCTTGTAATGAGTCAAGCACACCACCGGCACTCACGCTGATGGTAAGCCTAAACAGATATATACTAGAAACCTTATATAATTTTTAGGACCTAACAATCCTAACAGTTATACTAGGGGCCTAACAATTGGACACATTGCAAAACGTGCACAGTGTGAGGTATAGGCATGTTAACAAAACACCCGTCATTGGGTTACGAGGGAAACGTAGACTCTAATTTGCCATTCATTACATTGTCTACTACGTCGCCCCTCCTGGAAGGAACATTTCCAGATCCTAAAAAGGAATGTCCACCTCCCGTTTACGGAGAAGGTGTGAGGCAACTCCTTGATAGAACAAGGCAGGATTCCTAAAAAGATTTTAAAATCTTGGGATAACCCATCTCAAAGAGGTGAGGCTCCACTAGACAGTGATTTAGCAATTGCTATTGAGTCTGGTGTGGGACAGTGCTTATGCATGATAGATCAAGAACACCTCTACGAGACAATTCCCCACTTGATAGTGATTCAGTTCATTTTGATGAATCAGGTGTTGGGAATGCATGAATTGACAGATTTCACTTGCAGGTACAGAAGGCTAAATTTGGAATGCAGAGTAAAAGTGAGAGAGAGAAACACTTGAGTGAAAGTGAGGGAGAGATACACTTGAGTGAGAGATAGGGAGAGAAAGAGTGAAACACTTCTAAGTGCTCGACACTTAAGTGTAAATACCAATTGAACGTAGTAGAAGTGAGGAAACTATAAGCCAAACACTTAACCTTGCTACTTGCTACTTCTGGAAGAAAAGTTACTATATTTTTTCCCGTTCAACGACAGACGAGAACCTTCTTTGGAAGACAAACCATTTGAAAGAGGACCTATCAATTGGTATTAACATTTGGTATCTTCAACAGTGGGCCATTGGAGGATTCCTCAACTAAGGGGGAGAATTTATAGTGTTATAGTTATAACAAGAAAAAGAAATTGGAGGATTCCTCTTCTTATGGGGGAGAAGTTATAGTGTTATAGCTATAACAAGAAAAAGGTGAAGTTAATAAGTCTTATCTTCGTACTTCGGAAAAGTTAATATCCTAAAGGGGTTCGTATCCTGGACTCTTAAGGTAAGTTCCTGGATCCTGGTGTTATTAAGGGGTTAGTATCCTGGAAGATCCTTGGGAAAAAGGGGTTCGTATCCTTGGGAGAAGTTAATATCCTTAGGGGGAGATTTTAGACAAGAAAAAGAAGAAAATCTTATCTTCTGATCCTGAGGGGAAACAACAGAAATATGGGAGAATCAAGAAGCTGTATTCTATTCTTGGAAGAACAGAAATGACTATTCCATTTATTTTCAAAAGGGAGAAGAAGAATAAGAAGGAGAATCACATTCGTAGGGGGAGAACATTATTTGAGCTATGTTCAGTGATGGTTGAAGACATACCCAGGAATTGATTCTTATGAAGCTCTGTTCATGATAAGTTCTTTAAGTTCAAACAATGAAGGATTTTGAAACGGAGAAAGCTCAAACAGACAAAAATGAAGATGATACAATTTGAATATCAGTTCAGTGCCAGAGGAACAAGCATCCTTCGTTTCAGTCACACAAGAATTCTGGAAATGCAATATCTGATCCAGAAAAACCAGTAGCATTATTTACAAGTCTCGGACGACCTTTTTCTAGTTGTTAGTTGAGTTATCCTCCCTAGATGATTTGTTTGCTAAAAGTTTAACAATCAAATAGGGGGAGATTGTTGGAGATTACGAAGCTGTATGTATAGTAATCATGATAACTCAACACTAGAACAAGACAAGTAAATAATACTACGTCTACACAGAAATCAGGAAGAAATGAAGACAAGGCAGATACAGTGAATCAACACATTAGAAGAAGTTTTGAAGTCTACTACAGGTCATTGAGAGAAGTACATTAATATGTTCATGCCTCAGTGAAGAATAATGGTTGAAGACTTTCAGGGTTTCAGAAGTGTTGAAGATTCAGTATAGCAGTGCCACTAAAAGATTTCAGTGTAACAACATTGATTGAAGATAGACAGTGTTCGAAGCATAGGAATCTAGAAGAATTGAAGACATGGTAAAGACAAGTGTCTAAGTACCAGAAAAGATTCCAGTGAAGTTACAGTGTTTATTGACAGTCAGTGTTCGAAGCAATGAAGTTGCTGCAAACTTAACAATGTAAGTAAAGCAATAATACGAAGACCTGGATCGAAGTTAGTCGTCTGTGAACCAGACCAGTTGCACTAGGCGTCAGCAGTCTGTGAAAGGAATCTGAGTATTAACTACAGAAGAATTGTTAATTTGAAGAACGTACTTGAAAAGAACGGTTATTTATTAAGGTACGAAAAGTAATTTGTAGAGGCTACAGCCAAACAGCTAAACAGCTAACAGCTAAACAGCTAAACAGCTCAAAGGGTGCAGGGTGCAAAGTGTCACAACCTTGGTACGAAAAGTGAAAGTTTCTGAACTACAGTTGAAGAATGGAAACAGCTCAAGGTACAGGGTGTAATGTGGCAAGACTTTGGTACAAGAAATGGAAGTTGGTGAACTTCAATCAAGGATTAAATAGAGGGTCAAAGTGCAGTGACCAAACTGCACTTTGACCATGGAAATGAATTCACACGCGCCAAAATTTGCCTTAACCAAAATAATTGAATGGCGCCACTTGATTTATTACAGAGCAAACCATGTATCAGGCGCCACTTATATTTGCTTAGTAAAAATCAAGTGAATGGCGCCACTACACTGCTCTCCTTGTGTAGGCGCAACTCAAGATGGCAGCAAAATTATTCCAAGTAAATGGCGCCACTTGAATCTACACAGGGAAGTCACTCTACAGGCGCCACTCAGCCCTTAGCCAATCAAATTACAGCAGCCTACTTTAATTGATTTAAAGTCTACACCAATCAAAAAGAGGAGTCGTCTTCTTCAACACAAATAATATGTAGAGAGCTACTGCCATGGCCGGAGCAAGAGACTTAAATTTATACACACTCATACCTTGCTCCCGGTCAGATATTAGGACCCGGTTCTTTAACGAAAAATGCTCAGGGCTCCTAGATATCACTCCCTACGGACTCAGTTTTTCCTTGTACTAATTTAGATATATTTGTATAGGAACTGAGCCTAATATTTTTGTGTTAGTAGCAAAGAATTAATTTATTCTTTGGAAGCCAGTTAATTTTAACTGGGTGTAGCAAAACCCTCTGGGATTAATACGAGAGTAATATTCCCGGAAACTTGTCTCCATAATTTACCTACTAATTTTCTTGAACCTAATTGATTTATCCGGGCACCCAGAAAATTAGTAGGCAGTTCACCTAAACACTACAAATGGCCAAACCCACTCTGAAGCAATAATTTATTTATCCGCAAATTCTGAAAAGAATTTAAATTATTGTGAATATCGTATTCAACCCCCCTTCTATGATATTTCGGGACCTAACAGTAAACTCTGATGGACTGTGCTGATCAGAGTTTAGCAGTAATCTCTGATGGACTGGCAGAGTTTATAAACTCTTGAAAGGCAGAGTGTCTAAACCCAGCTCGACCCCACCCAGGGGCTGCCGCCCCGGAACCCCGCATTATTTTGTTGTGTACTTGAGCATGGTGCTGGTTATGGCCCTTAGACCCCTAGATTAATGGTTTTGGTTTTGGTTTTATAAATACGACTTGCATGTCGTTTTCTTCATTCTTGTAATTGTTTAACCTCGAATGTAACTCGAGTTTTCTTATGTAAGTACATTAGTATAGGTTGTATTCAATTATTCCATGTAATGTACTTGAAGATTGAAGGATGATCCAAGAAGAGGAGCAAGCACCCATGGATACAAGAAGAATGAAGACATGTAATTGTATTTATATTTCACCACCATAGATTGACTTTGATCCTTTCATTAGCTCGAAAGGATCACATAGGAAAGGGGCCATAACCAAGCACGTTTACATACTGCACTTTACATATTGATGTATGAATGTATGTGTAGAGTAGAAGATGCATGCTTTAATTAGATTAATGATGTATGCATGTATTAGATACGTCACCCATGCCATGCTCGCCATGCTAAATAAGATAAAATCTGTAACGATTTAAGATTTTAAAATTAACAAACGATCATGAGATTCTTGTGTTTATGAAATATGGATTTTTAAAACACGGAATTGAATATGGATTTTGATGTCTATAATTGGGATTTTCTGACAAAAACGGATATGCGTATTCGTAAAGCTGATGGGTTTTAAGTGTGACCACTGGTATCCTCCGTCTACCTGGGAAATGAACAATTTAAGATGTCAATTTGAAATATTTAGTTCAAGGAAAAATTGAGGATCTCTTCATGATGTGATCATGATCGTCGTAAATTTTCTAAACCCCTTAACAAAATATTAAGTTTTAATCGGATGCTTTCCAATGAATGAACACTCATCGAATCCTAGATCGATTAGGGGAAAGACTGTCAGTGGCAGGGGACTCCTATCTATCGTGGTGAGATGCGACGAATATAAACGGTTATATTCGGCCGTTGTATCATTGGGTCAAACTTAACTGAGTCGTCATAATAAGGTGAAAGTAAACGGTTATATTAAACCATTATGAACTTAGAAGCATAGAGTTTGGTTAAAAATCTATTAGATAGATAAGATCAATCGTTGCTCACCAAACTATCCAAGAATTATATATGATATAATTGACAAATATTGTCTACCTAAATAATCATTCTTAAGGACTTCCAGTGGTTGACTTAAGACATGACGAAATATGGATCTTGTCTCACTAGAAAGAATTATGGGATATACTTTCCAAATTAATAGTAAGGGCTATTAATTTGATAAAAATAGTGGGAGATATATTATGAATGTATCATAATCATTTGAACATAATAAATAACTCAGACAATCTAATGTTTATTTTGTGCTATTATCATTGTAGATACCAAGTAATGACAAACAACACAAACACACTATCCGTACGATCTGTCCTTGAGAAGGATAAGCTGACAGGAGGAAACAACTTCCTAGACTGGCAGAGGAATTTGAGGATTGTCCTCAGGCAGGAGCGCAAGCTTCATGTCATTGATATTCCTCCGGCAGGTCCCCTTCCTGAGGGCGCTACTGTTGAGGAACGAGCGGCCCACACAAAGGATGAGAATGATGCAACTGATGTTGCATGTCTTATGTTGGCAACTATGAGTGCTGAGCTTCAAAGACAGCATGTGCATATAGATGCATATACTATTAATGAGCACTTGCAAAGCATGTTTGCAAGCCAAACTCGTCAAGAAAGGTTCAACACGAGCAAGTCACTCTTTAATTGCAAACAAGGGGCAAGTGAACCAGTTGGCCCACATGTTCTGAAGATGATTGGTTACATTGAGTATCTTGATACTTTGGGTTTCCCGATTGGTCCGGAAACTGGTATTGACCTAATCTTAAATTCTTTGAACAACAAATTCACTCAGTTTGTTATGAACTACAATATGAATGAATTTGACAAAACACCTACTGAATTGTTGGCTATGTTGAGAACATATGAGACCAACATGAAGACGGCTGAACTTGCTCCCATACTGATGGTGGGCAATAAAGGTAAGGCCAAAGGGAAAGGCAAGTGGAAGGGTAAGAAGAAGACAGGTTCTGATTCTACACCCAAGCCAAAGTCAGGTCCTAAACAGGCTTTAAAGCCTAAAGGTGGGGTCGCTAAGGGTGAATGTCACTACTGTAAGAAAACTGGTCACTGGAAGAGAAACTGTTCAGTTTACTTGGAGGATCTGAAGAAGAAGAGGGCTGAGCAAGCTTCTAATTCAGGTATATATGTTATAGAAGTCAATCTGTCTATTTTTACATCTTGGGTATTGGATACCGGATGTGCTTCTCACATTTGTATAAATGTGCAGGAAATGCAGAGAAGTAGGACATTGGCTAAAGGAGAAATGGACCTACGAGTTGGCAACGGAGCAAGAGTTGCTTCTTTAGCTGTAGGAACCTATTATTTATCTTTGCCCTCTGGGCTAGTTTTAGAACTGGATAATTGTTATTACGTGCCTGCGATTCGCAGAAACATTATTTCTGTTTCTTGTTTGGACAAGAAAGGTTTTTCGTTTACAATAAAGGACAACAGTTGCTCTTTTGCTTTGAATGATTTAACCTATGGTGTTGCGCATTTGTTTAATGGTTTATATGTTCTTGACTTAGATAATCCTGTCTGTAATATAGAAAACAAACGACTTAAAGTTAATGACTCAAATCAAACATACCTCTAGCATTGTCGTCTAGGCCATATAAATGAGAAAAGCATATCCAAATTACATAAGGATGGATACTTGGATAAGTTTGAATTTGAATCATACCAAGAATGCGAATCTTGTTTGCTTGGTAAAATGACTAAAGCCCCTTTCATTGGTAAGGGTCAAAGGGCCACTGAACGTCTGAAGCTAATACATAGTGATGTATGCGGCCCAATGCGTGTGATGGCTAGAGGAGGCTACTACTACTTCATAACATTTACTGATGATTTCAGTAGATATGGATATGTATATCTTATGAAGAATAAATCCGATTCTTTTGAAAAGTTCAAAGAATACAAGGCTGAAGTAGAAAAGCAAATTGGTGGAGGTGCAAGTATTAAAATCTTACGATCTGATCGTGGACGAGAATACTTGAGCACTGAATTTAAAGATTATTTAAAGGAGTGTGGTATTGTATCACAACTCACTCCGCCAGGTACACCTCAATGGAATGGAGTTTCAGAGAGGAGAAATCGCACCTTGTTGGACATGGTACGATCGATGATGAGTCATGCAGATCTTCCAATTAGTTTCTGGGGTTATGCTCTAGAAACAGCGGCTTTCACACTTAACCGTGTTCCTACTAAGAAGGTTCAAAAGACTCCATATGAGATATGGGAGAAGAAACGGTCAGGCATGAGCTTTATGAAAGTTTGGGGATGCAAGGCGTTTGTGAAGCGTCAAGTATCTGACAAGCTTGGACCTAAATCTGAAGAGTGCAATTTTGTGGGATACCCTAAGGAAACAAAGGCGTACTATTTCTATAGTCCTACTGAGCAGAAAGTGTTTATTGCTCGAGACGCTGTTTTCATGGAAAGAGATTTTGTTTCCAAAAGAAACAGTGGGAGAACTATAGACCTCGATGAAGATCGAGAACCACAAAATAGCATTGAACCTGAAGTGGAACAGGAGCAGGATAATGATAATGCTCAACAAACACAGGTTGTTCGTAGAACTGGTAGAATTCGCCATGAGCCAGAGAGATATGGATTTCTCTTGACTCAATGTGGTGATTTGATGCTCATTGATGAAGATGAGCCTCTCACATACCAAGATGCTATGAACAGTCCAGTCAAAGAGTATGGCTTTGTTCAAAACGAAGATGAACCTTGTGTTTACAAGAAGGTTAGTGGGAGCCATGTGGCATTCATAGTACTATATGTTGATGACATACTACTAATGGGGAATGACATACCTTCTCTCAAGGCTGTTAAGATTTGGTTAGGGAGCAACTTCTCTATGAAAGACTTAGGTGAAGCATCCTACATTCTAGGAATGAGGATCTATAGGGATAGATCTAGAAGGATGATCGGTCTAAGTCAGAGTACATACATCGATAAGGTTTTGCATCGTTTTGGTATGCAAAATGCAAAAAGGGGATATGTCCCCGTGTCTCAAGGGATAACGATCTCTAAAGATCAGTGTCCGAAATCATTGGATGACAAGGACCGCATGAGTAAGGTTCCATATGCCTCAGCAATTGGATCCATCATGTATGCGATGGTATGTACTCGCCCAGATGTTTCGTATGCTTTAAGCATGACGAGCAGATACCAATCTAATCCAGGTGAAGGTCACTGGACGGCTGTCAAGAATATTCTAAAGTACTTGAAAAGGACTAAAGATTCATTCTTGGTGTATGGAGGAGAGAAGAAACTGGTTGTAAAAGGTTACACCGATGCAAGTTTCCAAACAGACAGGGATGATACTGTATCACAGTCTGGTTTTGTGTTTTGTCTAAACGGAGGTGCTGTAAGTTGGAAGAGTTCAAAACAAGAAACAGTAGCTGATTCTACAATGGAGGCTGAGTACATTGCAGCTTGTGAAGCGGCTAAGGAAGCTGTTTGGATTCGAAAATTCATTACTGATTTGGGAGTGGTTCCATCGATCGCAGATCCCATTGATCTATACTGCGATAATAATGGAGCCATTGAACAGGCTAAAGAACCTAGAGCTTACTCCCGAACCAAACACATACTCAGGAGATATCACCTCATTCGAGAGATTAATGAAAGGGGTGACATACACATATGTAAAGTGCACACAAATGATAACATTGCAGACCCACTGACCAAAGGCTTGTCGCAGAAGAAGCACGACGGTCACACTAGTTCCATGGGTATTAGATACATGGGTGATTGGCTCTAGTGCAAGTGGGAGATTGTTGGTGTAGGTGCCCTAGAGGCAATACAATGTTTATTTTGATAAACCTTTATGTCAATTGATTATTCAATAAACGTATTTATTATGACTTTAATTACTGGTATATATTTGTTAGCATAATAAATGTCCTTAGAATCATGATACACATTGTATAGTTTAGTACATGACTTGAACTTGAGATTATATAATCTATCATATTCTTAAATGTCCCTAGTCGAGTATTATTATTATAGGACAATAATAATACATAAATAGACTAGTATGCTGTTTGACTGATAACCACATCTCATTGGTTATAAGTATGGGGATACTAAAGTCAATACATAGGTACATGTAGGAGTACATGATACTGGACAGACCCACAGTGAGATTCTTCATGTTTAATAAAGTCATAAGAAAGACTCACAGTGATAATGGTGTAATGATCCTTTGACTTGAGATCATTATATTTCTATACGAGGATTAATATACTTTGACTACATTAAAAGTTACCTTTGACCGGGTGATGATAAAAGTGGACATCGGGTATATCATGAGTCGTATGAGAAATATGAATGATAGATAAAGGATTTAACCCTCCTATAATTAGGAGAGATATTATTGGCCTCTTGATTGAGTGAGACTATAAAATGCATGGCCGTGCTCAAATAATGATTTGTTTTCATAGTCTACTCATGGATCAAGTAAACCCGGATTAAATGTTGAAGAGGATGACTAAATACATGCCTCGAGTTTAATCTATAATATATATGGTTAAAGGGATTATATTACACTGAAACATTAATCACGAAAGGTTTTATCGAATCACGATTTAATTATTATTTAATTGGGTAGCAATGATGTATTACTAGATACCGCTCATTGTTTATAATTTTATTGGAGAATAAAATTATTGCTAATTAAATAATAGCCTATAGGGTCACACACATAGAGTACTTAAAGGAATAATTAATTTAAATCATAGATTTAAATTAATTGATGATTATTTGAATTTTATTATATTAATTAAGTGAGACTTAATTAATTGAAATAATATAAATTCGAATTTGAATTCTGCCATTAATAATTAAGTGTGACTTAGTTATTAATTAAATAATAAAATTCGGTTTTATTATTTAATCCTAAACCTACATGGGTTAGGCTTTGCTGTTATGGGTTGCTATTATGGGCCTATTAACCAACCATTATAAATAGATAATGTAGGGTTAATAAGGAGAACGTTTTTATAAGAAAAACCCTATAGAGGCAGTAGTAGCAGCAAGCACATCAAAGGCAGTTTCGAAATCATCTAGAGGAGGCTAGTACATCCGTTCCATAATCGAGATCGTGAGACGTTCTTGAAGGTGCTCGTGTGGATACCATAGAGGTGTTTTCAAGAGGAAGACACAAGTCGTGAAAGCTAGGATCTCCGTTGAGTTCGTAGTAGTCAAGACCAAACAAAGGTATGATTCCGTTTCACAATAATCAGTCCATGATTATACATGATCCTGCGTTAGGGTTCCGAAATTTTTCGTTATATTTACGTTTAATCCGCTGCGTTTTATGCCTCGGAACCCAACATTTTATACCCCTCAAAGTAGTGTCGAAGCTTTACTGAAGTGATGGCCAAGCCAATACTAGCTTTTCAAGAGATGAATATCTTGTTTCAGCGTGAACAAGGCTCTTGTTGACGTAGTAGATGGGTGATTACACCACATTCTCTTCCCTCACTAACACACCACTGATAGCTTGTTTAGTGACGGACATGTAGACACAACATTTCTCCAAGCGTCAGTTTCGACAATAGTGGGGCTGAAGTCAAGTATTGCTTAAGCTCTTTAATTGTGTCCTCGTGTTTGTCCATCCAATGAAACCCCTTGTTCTTTCTTAACACATCATAGAACAACCTGGATCTGTCAGATGACCTTGAGATGAACCTGTTTAAGGCCGCTACTTGTCCTGTCAACTTCTGAACTTCCTTGATGGATATAGGTGATGTAAGCTCAAATATTGCTTTGATTTATTTCAGACTTGCTTTAATTCCACGCCTAGTCACCATGTGCCCCAAGAATTTGCCCGACGAGACTACAAAGTTACATTTGGACGGGTTTAGATTCATGTTGTAAGCCCTCAAGATGTCAAACATTATTTTCAAGTCTTTGATGTGATTAAATGCATTTTTTGACTTCACTACCATTTCGTCAATGTAAACCTCCATGGTACGACCAATTTGATCTTTAAACATTTCATTGACGAGTCGTTGCAATGTTGCACCAACATTTGTTAACCCAAACGGCATTGCCAAGTAACAATATATCCCCTTGTTAGTAATAAAGGTCATCTCTTCCGCATCTGATGGGTCCATCTTGATTTGATTGAAAATACTTGAAGCATCTAGAAATGTTAACAATTCATGACCTGCCTTCGCGTTAACCATTGCATCTATATGTGGTAACGGGTAGGGATCCTTACGACACGCCTTGTTTAGGTCTGTGTAGTTGACGCATACTCTCTACTTTCTATTCTTCTTTTAAACAATAACAACATAGTCGACTATTCTGGATAGCCGACCTCTCGTATCATCCCTGCTTTTAACGACCTACTCACTTCTTCAATAATAATCTGATTCCTATTAGGACCAAACTTTCTTCTTTTTTGTTGGACGGGTACGTGGTTTGGGTCGACGTTCAGCTTATGTGTTATGACTTCTTCAGTAATACCAGTAATGTCGTTGTGCTCCCAAAAAAATGCATCCAAACGATTTTTTAAAAATTCCACCAAGTTGGCCTCGACTTCAGAAGGCACATCCTGCCTGACAAGTACTTTCTTGTCTCCTGTCATCAGGTTTATTTCTGTTAGCTTTTCAACATCAGTACTTGCTACGTGAGGAACTTTTCCCCCTTTATGTTGTATTATTGGCTTTAAACACCTCTTATAATATTCCCTTGCTTGAACTTGATCACCAAAAATCTGTTGTATTCCCTAAGGTATCAGGAACTTCACCATTTAATGATATATTGACGATACAACTTTCAAATCATGGATCCATGGCTTTCTAAAAATTACATTCTATGTAGATTGACAATCAATGACAAGATACTTATGTAACAAGTTCACACCGTAAGCATATATAGGCAATGGGATTTCCCCCACTGTTCTCTTTGTTTCCCCACTAAAATCGACAAGTATTATTGGCTTCTTTGTCATGTCAGCTTCTATCAAGCCCATCTGTCGTAGGGTGTCCAACATCAATATATTCACTTCACTTCCATTATCAATTAAGATCCTTTTAATAAGGCAATTCCCCACTGGTAGAGAAATTACCAAACTGTCATGTTGTGTTTCCATCACGCGTGCTCTGTCCGACTCGTCAAACTGAATTGTTAGAATCTTGTTGTCGGCTATGTCTGTTCTCATCACCCTTACTCCAGACTCTCGTATCAGCCTCTCAGCTTGTGAATATATTGCCCCACAAACTTCTGATCCTCCATAAATGAAATTAATAATTTATGACGGGGTGGTGGAGGTGGTTGTCCAAGTAGTGTTCCTTCTTTTTTGTCCTTCTGTCCCGAAATATACGTAGACAGGTACCCCTTATTGACTATTTCTTAAATTTCTTTCCTTAATGCCACACAATCAGATGCGCTATGACCATAGTCTCCATGAAAGTCACACCACAGTTTGAATTCAAGGTTCGTCTCTGGTTTATTTGTTTTTGGAGGCCACTTGACTGCATCTCCCAGTTTAAAAAATTCACGTAACAAGGGTGATGGCTAATGTCGAATCCATAACTTTCAAAATGTGGTGGCAAGTTTGGATCTTTCCTCCAATCTGTCTTGCCTTACACGGAGATTACACGGACATCCACTCTATTACTTTTGGAGTAAGGCTTGTAATTCATTGTTCTTGTCATAGGGGTTTTTCTATTGGGATGATAGTAACTGTCCTCCATTTCCCATTTATTTTCCTCTAACCTGACTGTACCATAACTTTGGCTTTCACGTCGTCCATTTACCTACACGGGTACTTAGTCAACTCGTCATACAAAGGGCAGTCTCTAACCAGTCCACATCTAAAAGTTTTGGTAACCGTAAATATGTCACAATTTGTAATTATTACTTTCTCCTTATTGAACCTCGAGATGTAATCTCTAAGTAGCTCCCTGTACTTTTGCACAATGCGATACAAATCACTTGTCATTTTTTCGAAGCGTCGACTACTAGAAAATTACAAATTGAATGCGTCAACCAAGTCCGCAAATGAGTGAACACTGTCGTTGGGTAAACTAACAAACCATTGAAGAACATGTCCCATTAATGTTGAGTCAAACCCTTTGAACATACATTGATTGTATTACGCTACGTACTCCTCCATGTGTCAGTATTATTCCAGCCGTCAGTTCATGTTTTTAACTTGTAAATTTTTAGATATAACAATACAACTTGCAATAGACTATATATGGCTTGTTAATATAGTATAATTAATGAGAATTCACATACTATAAATTTAATCACAAGGGACTGAACATTCTCGATGAAAATACACAAGGGTCGAACTCTTACGACAAAAAAAAAGAACTAACAAAGACAAGTGCTTGATGACAATAGTTCTTGTCAAGACAATGTAATCGTGACATATATTAAGCTTGTTTCAAGAGGGGAAGACATTTTAGCAATATAACATAGTGCATGCACTTACAAAATTACACATTTACAAAATGACCTACTTACAAATGACATGTGACATTTTAACGATCAAATGACTTATGCTGCAATTATGATTACAAATGAATACTATTATACAAGATTAAAACAATTGACGCACTACAATTATTTACTATTTGTGACGACCATGATTTATTATGCATATAACCAAATACTACATGCAAAGTTGAAATCATCACCTCCGGTGTTGTGGTTATCGACAATATGAATGTATGTCATGTTCTAACAATAAGCTCACAGTTGATGAGAACATCACGATTTTCGATGACATAAACTATGTAGAGAAAAAGAAGTTGACGTCAGCCATATGATTGATATAGTTAACACCTCATAATCACAACTACAATGTCACGTTAGTCATACCTTACATTGTTATAACAACTACGACATTAACCGATGTTTCTCATCATGTCCAATGACATGACTACATTAGTCGACATTATTCCCAGATGATAAATTTGCTTAAACAATCATGGCCAAGTACTACGATATGTGGTAATGACATAACTAAAATATGGTTGTAACAAGTGTTGAGAGAATTTAAGAAAATCAAAGTCTATAATATATAATTCTTATGTGTCCCCTACCTAATAGGTGAAACAGGGACCAAATGTGTTATTTCCCTTAAGTACAAGAAGTTTGTAGAAGGGGGGTTGAACATAAATTTAAAAATTATTTCAAATTCAGATACTGATGTTAAAACTGAGACTGTAGAAGGAATCAAGGATAATGATGATGATTCATATCCTATTAGTGAAAATGGTAGTAAATCTACACAACTCGTGAACTTTAATAGAATCCACTGAAAAAGGTGAAGGATCTTCAACATGTCCTAGCAGCAACTTAGGGGGAGCAAATAAAAGAAGAATCTACTACTCGTACTCAACACAATGAAGATCAAAGGAATATATCAAGAACATATCTGACAAGACAAAAGGTTTGAAGTCAAAGTCAATCTTGGAGTCTAGTTCTTAGTAAACCGGATTATTGAGTAAAGTCTAGAAGTGCTAATCAAAATGAACATATGTATTTTTGGGACATAACATCTGGAATCCCAAAGAATATCGAAGATGCACTGATTGATCCAGATTGAGTGATTGTAATTCAAGATGATCTCAATCAGTTCAAAGGCAGAATTTACTGAAGCTGGAACCCAGACCACAAGACAAGGCTGAAATTGGTATAGTAAGGGTTTTCAGAAACTGGATGATTATTGGCATTGTTATGAGGGATAAAGCCAAACTGGTTGCTACATGTTACTATCAAGTAGAAGGTATCGTCGATGATGGTAACAGAATCTTCGGGAATTTCAAGATCTAACAGCAATCACCAGAGACGAGACATGATCCTTTTAGGACTTGTATTATCACAGAAAATAGGAATCTTGTTCATGTTGAACCCATAGTCAAATAATTGATTTCTCATCCAAAATATTTGTGCACAACAACTTCCAGCAGCAATGTACTCAGCTTCTGCAGTTGAAGTTGATACTGAGTGTTGCTTATTGCTAAACTATGACACAAGTTTGTTTCCTAGAAATTAACAGATGTCTGTTGTTCTTTTCCTGTCTATTTTGCAACCTGCATAATTTGCATCTGAGAAGCCTATTAGATCAAAACCAGAATATCTAGGATACCAAATACCTAAATTTGGTGTACCCTTGAGATATCTAAAAATTCTCTTAATAGCCACTAGATGAGATTCTCTAGGATTAGCCTGAAATCTAGCACACAAGCATATAGAAAATATTATATCTGGCCTACTAGTAGTTAAGTACAAAAGTGAGCCTACCATGCCTCTATAACTTGAAATGTTCACCTTAGCTTCCTTAGTATTCAATTCAAGTTTAGTGGCAGTAGCCATGAGAGTTTTTGCAGAAGAACATTTACTCAAGTCAAATTTCTTCAACAAGTCATGAATGTACTTAGTTTGATTTTCAAAAATACCATTCTTAACTTGTTTAACTTGCAAACCAAGAAAGTAGGTAAGTTCTCCCATCATGCTCATTTCATACTTAATTTGCATTAATTTGGCAAACTTTTTGTAAAGTCCCTCATCAATTGAGTCAAATATGATGTCATCCACATAAATTTGAACACGAATAATTGACCCATTAACATTTCTATGAAATAAAGTTTTATCTACAGTACCTCTTGTGAAATGACTTTCAATGAGAAACTGAGATAAAGTGTCATACCAGGCCCTTGGTGCTTGTTTCAAACCATAGAGTGCTTTGAATAAATAGTAGACAAAGTTAGGGAAATTTAGATCTTCAAAACCAGAAGGTTATTCCACATAGACTTCTTATAATTCTCCATTCAAAATTGTACTCTTCACATCCATCTAGTAGACTTTGAAATTTGCATGTGCAACATAGGCTAGAAAAATTATGATTGCTTCCAATCTTGTAACTGGTGTAAAATGCTAATAAAAATCAATTCCTTCTTCTTGTGAGTAGACCTTGCCACAAACCTTGCCTTGTTTCTAGTCACAGTACCAGTTTCATCCATCTTGTTCCTGAATACCCATTTTTTACCAATTACTGGTCTGTCTTTTGGTTTGAGCACCAGCTTCCATACTTTATTTCTTTCAAATTGATTGAGTTCCTCTTGCATAGCCAATACCCAATCAGAATTCTTGAGAGTATCATAAACTCTTTTAGGTTCTTCTTGAGATATGAAGCTGCTATAAAAACACTCATTTTGAGTAGCACTCCTTATTTTGACACCATCTTCTGCATTTTCAATGATTAAATCAAATGGATGACTTTTTACCCATTTTCTTTGTGGAGGTAAATTCCTTCTTGATGATGAAGCTTCATTATCATTGTTGTTGTACTCATATTAATTTAAATTTAAAGATTGATTTTGAAACCGTCATCCTAAGTTGGATACCCTAGATGTAGAGTATTGGTTATCCATTGATGAATTATCAATTGAGGTAATATCAGTCGATGGATGTCTGTCAACTGATAAATTATCCATTGATAATGTAACATCAACTAATATTGGGTTTTTGAGTATTTGTGATTTTTCTAGACATGTTTATTCATCACTTTCTTCATACACCTCATTTGATTCATTCTCAAATTACAGTGTGTTATGATTTCCTTCATCAAACAAGCCTTAAATCTTTTTATCATCAAATAATACATGTACAAATTCCATAACAATGTGTTGTCTGGGTATGTTTGATAGTGCATACCCAATAAATATAGCTTCATTAGCATTGGCCTTAAATTTTCCTAGGTTTTTACCTTGATTTCTTAGGACATATCATTTGCAGCCAAAGACATGGAGTTTTCCTTGTGCTTCATTCACTATGGAGATGTTTTGTACATAGCATGTTGTATTAATGGCCTTAGCCCAGAAATATATTGGTAATTTTGCATCTTTCAACATTGTTCTAGTTGCTTCAATCAGTGTCCTATTTTTCCTTTCAACAACCCATTTTGTTGAGGAGTTCTTAGTGCAGAAAAAGTATGTATGATTCCTTTAGCTTCACAAAACTCCTTCAATGTGGAATTCTTGAATTCTGTTCCATTATCACTTCTTATTTTCTTTACATCCAACTCAAGACTCTCTTCAACTTCTCTGATGTGTTTGATGATGAAATCACTTGCTTCATCTTTTGAATGTAAGAAATAGGTCCATGAAAATCTTGCAAAGTCATCCACAATGACGAAGGCATAATTTTTCTTTGCTATAGACATGATGTTTACAGGACCAAACAAATCCATGTGTAATAACTCAAATGATTTCTCAATTGATGATTCCAATTTTGACTTGAATGATGTCTTTCTTTGTTTATCTTTTTGACAAGCATCACAAAGTCCATTTTTGACAAATTCCATCTGTGGTAATCCTCTCACTTGATTTTTCTTGACCAATTGATTCATGACTTTAAAATTGAAGTGAGCTAATTTCCTGTGCCACATCCAACTTTCATTTGTACTTGCTTTTGAAAGAAGTCAAATCAGTAAATCTGCATTTGTTGAGTTAAAGTCAGCTATGTACACATTTCCTTTTCTATTCCCAGTCATTATTAGGCTTCCATTTTTCCTGTTAGAAATTATGCATGCTTCAGTTGTGAAACAAACTTTATTTCCATTGTCACATAGTTGACTGATGGTTAACAAATTGTGTATTAAACCATCAACTAGTGCAATAGGTTCAATGATGACATTCTCTATTGAAATCAAGCCATATCCAATGGTGTAACCCTTGATGTCATCTCCAAAAATCATTCCAGGGCCAGCTCTCTCCTCAAACTTTGTGAGCAGGGATTTATCTCTAGTCATGTGCCTTGAACACCCACTGTCCAAGTACCAAATATTCTTTCTTCTTCCCTGCACACATCCAAAAACAATCAAGTTGATTTTGGTACCCAAGTTACCTTGGGTCCTTTCTTATTAGTTGATACCTTTGGTTTGGTCTCCAACTTTTGTCCCTTTGATTTAGGTGGTTTTAGTTCTACTTCAACTTTGGGTGTTGGATTCCTCACCTCGGGATTCTTAGTGTTAGTGCTTGGATCATTCATGCTTGTAGGATTAGAAAAATTAGATGCATGAATATTTAAGTTCATATTCCAAGACATAACAGACATATTCATGTTAGCAAATACAAGATATGGATTAAACATTTAAGGCATAGAAGCATATTGAGGATGAATAGCATGAGGAGCAACTAATTGAGGAAAAATAGAATTCGCAGACATATTAGGTATGGCAGGCATGATAGATTTACAATGCACAGATAGATGATTTTTACTATCACATTTAACACATATTTTTCTAGGAGCATACATGTCAGGTATGTAGTTATTATGCTTGTTTATGCATATTTTACCATTTCTATTCTTTTTCTTTTTCTTACTAGGCTTAGTTTCAGGCTTTATCTTTTCTAATTTATCATTCAATTGATTCTTAGAAAAATGCCCTATATTAGCCTTCTCAACTTGATTTTGTGTTTTGGAGGAGCTACCTTCAATCACAAATTTAATAGGTCTGTTAAGCTTGGTTTTTAAAAAAGATTGTTTAGCAGTTGATAATTTTTCAATCGATGGATAATTATCCGTTGAGATAATATTATCAATCGATGGATAATCCTTATCAGTTGATTCAGGATTAGCAATCGATTGCTCTCTGTCCAATGAATAATTTTCATCAACAACTAATTTCTCAAGAGTCTCAGACAATATGGTGAAATAATCTGTTCCATGAATGTCATTCAACTTTTTGCTTACTTTACTGGACATGTTCCATTTGTCAATGGTTATTAGTTTAGTGTTTTCTTTGTTCAAGGACTTAAGAGTGACATGCAAATTATACAACTCATTGGTCATTTCAGTAATAGTAGTATTGCACTCATCCTTAGATAACTCAGATAGATTAGTAGAAATTACCTGATTGCTAGAGGAACTAGCTTCTTGGTCATCATGATTGGCCACAAGTGCAAGATTCATGAATTCTTCTTCCTTAGAATGATCCTCAACAACCCAGTCCTTTTCCTTTGTTACAAAAGCCTTTTGTTTCTGTTTTAGCAAATCAAAGTACTTTTTCTTGTAGTCAATACTGTGAGTTACAGTCTTATGGATTAGGTTTTGATTATTTTGTCTTAATGATAAGTGTAAATTAAATTAGCATTAGGAAGTTACTAATTAATATAGTAATCCTCCCTTAGGTTATTCGAAGTGACAGTCAACGAGAAGAAAGTCAAATTGGGTCAAACTGCTTTTATAAACAAAACCAAATGATTTTCTCTCTACATATATTTAGATAAGATTTATCAAAATAATGATAAAATCAAATCTAAGTTATATATGTTATATTTTGAGGCATATACTGAAGATGAACAAATACAGTATTTTAACACTGCTTTTACGAGTCAGAAAATGTGTTATCCATTCAAAAGAGTGTTTGTTTTAAAAGTTTTCAAAGGAATATATTTTCAATATATTTTCTAAATATATTTGTTCAATTTATCTTCAACAAAGTTCTGCCTAGATATAAAATACAGATTTTATCCCTGAAGCTCTGAATTGTCCTATTTCTTTGGATAATTTGTATTTTAATTCAAATTAAATATTCCTTGGACTTCATAGTCATTTTTATTTTAGGAATATTATATTTTAATATGTTTTGAGTCAAAACTTTAGTCCAAACGTTGACAAGTTCCGACAAATGGCTATCGAGTATTGTTTCGGGCTATAGGGACATCGAAACGATCTTTTTTCTAAAAGTAGTATCTATACATGTCCAAATGACTTGAAACTTGGGGAATGTCATTAGAATGTTGAAAAAGAATTTTAGGATTTTTTTTATAATTTTTGGGTGACTTTTATTTTTGGTCTGTATTCCCGATTTCGGGATTGTTTGTTCGGTAAATTAAAAGTCAATGAAGGTCAACTCCAAATTGAGTAGGATTTTTACCATGACCTATTGGGATCATTCCCAGATGGTTCCCAAATTTTCATAATTTTTGGAGCATATTTTGAAAAACGTCATATTTCCAACGTATCGTTCGATATCGTGTTTATTCGCTTAAATAATTTACTGAATGAGGCTAGCACGTTTTTCTAGGCAACCATGTGGGTAAATACAGCTGGGGGACAGCACTTTTGAAATTATGTACCTTACCTTATCACATGCCAAGCCTTGTCCCCTTGTCCCCTAATTAAATAAATCAAAAATGCTCATTTTTGGCCTATAAATAAAGCCCTCCTCCCACACCATTTCTTAAGCCTTTTAGTGCCAAGTATATGCTGCAAATTTCTCTCCCAAGAAGCTCTCAAGATCAGTAGCTTTTCACCTTCAAGAGTTCTTGAGTTTTAAGCTTAGCTCTTTCATAGATCTTACCCTTTTTTAGCTTAAAAACCCATATACTTGCACTTTAAACACACCAACCATACAAGTCCGTTTTGGCTACTCAAAGATCTCATTCCCACAGCCCTTAGACTTTTTTAGTTGCCCCCAAAGTTATACCAAAAGTTCACTTTCCGGCGATTTTCCGGCGACTACTTTTTGTGTGTTTTGGCTTCAAAATTGGCTTTTTCTCTTGATTTCTCTCTAGATCTCAAGGGTTACAAGTTGATTCCATTTTTATGTGTTAGTACACATATTAGGCAGATTATAAATAGATTTGTGCTTGCTTGGTTTGTTTGTTAGATCTATTATATAATTAGCATTGTCTACGATTTATATAGTTACGTGCTTAAATTGTTTGTTCGTTGTCTTCTATATAAATTGTGATAACCGTTGGAAGAGCTTTAAATTGATCTCTTTCTCTTCACAACAAAGTTGTTTATATCCTTGGTGTAGGCTTCCGTGATTAATAACGACTCTAAGTTACTTAAGTTCCGAGTAGAGACCGATTTGTATAAATCTCATAAAGAGGTATAAGCAAAAGGACTCCTTGTTGAATTTGGTAATTAAACTAGCTTCTATACCAAGTAGAGACCAATTTGTATAAGTCGAGGTACGACATAAACAAAAGGACTCCTTGTTGATAAGTTGCAAGTTAACTCATTTTATTTCCGAGTTGAGATTCCATTCGTATAAGTCTAAATTATTAGACATAAACGAACTTCTCCTTGTTTGAAATAAATAGAGTATTAATCTCACTTAATTACAAGTAGAGACCAATTTGTATAAGTCGAGGTACGACATAAACAAAAGGACTCCTTGTTGAATTATTCGTGAAAGAAACTAACTTATATTCCGAGATAAAAATACTCGTATAAATCTCACTTAGAGATATAAACGAAGCTTTCTCTCGTAGAATATTTGTCAAGTTTAAACTCACCTTAATTCCAAGTAGAGACCAATTTGTATAAGTCGAGGTACGACATAAACAAAAGGACTCCTTGTTGAATTATTCGTGAAAGAAACGAACTTATATTCCGAGTTATACTCTTTTGTATAAATCTCACTTAGAGATATAAACAAAGCAAACTCGTAGAATATTTTCAAGTTTATTCTTTAACTTCGAACACCAAGTTAAGGATTATTTGTATAAGTCGAGGTACGACATAAACAAACCTAACTTGTTGAGTTCTTGAAATTAATCCAACTTTGATTCCGAGTTAGATACTATTCGTATAAGTCGAGGTACGACATAAACGAAACATCCTCGTTGAATCTTAGTGGTAAATCCGGTGTTTGTTTAAAGGTCATAGTTTAGTTGTTTTAATTTCCAAGGCCTTATAAATAACCCACTCATAAAACGTTCTTGATCTTATTCAAGTCACAATATATTTGGCTTAGTTATTTTCAGCCTTATATATCCTATATATATTATATTATATATTTAATTTAAGTGCTTGCATTCATACGCTTTACATAACGTACTTTACTTTAGCATACGCACTTAATTTACTGCATACACGTTCACACACAACGTGTGGTTCGTCCTTCTCACGAAGCGACTTACCCCGACTCACATTTATATATTCTGTTGCTTCGGCTATATTATATATATTTGTTTATTTGTTCCCGGTCTAGTACAGTAATATACTAGTCCACCAATCTTCTTTTCTAAAACAGGGTTATTAAGTCGCAGTACTGGTTGTCTAGACTTTGTTAGTGAGGTGAAGTGAAGTGAGGTGATCCTTGTTCTAAGACCCAAGTCCTAGACACGCCGATGGGAAGTTGGGTGTCTTTGCACCGTGAAGAAAAGGAAAGACCCAAGACCTAAGACCTAATATCCAAGACTTACAAAGGGTTAGAGGAACATAGTCTACGCAGGATTTTGTATTTTTCTTACTTGTATTTGAGGAGGTAACGGGGAGTTACGCTCCAAGATAAACTTGTAAGGGTTCTATTTAGATTGTGAGGAGGTAGCGGGGAGTTACGCTCCAAGATAAATCTAGTAGGTTTGCTATTGTATTTTGAGGGGTTAACGGGGAGTTAAGGTCCAAGATAAATACATAGTGGGTGTAAAGGCTTCTCCGCCGCTATAAGGAGTACATCTTTTTATAGTGGGAAAATCTCGAGTTCAGGGAGGGACTCGGGGACTGGACTAGGGGTGAGCGGATCCGTTAGGGGATTGCGCCATCGCAAACCAGGATAAAAATCTTGTGTGTTGTGCTCTATTTCTTTACTCTCTTTTAATTTCCGCATTTGATTTACTAGTTGACTAGTAAAATTTTTAAAAGAGAAGAGAAAATTTTAAAACGCCAAGCTCTAATTTTTAAAAGGGTATTAAGCTATTCAACCCCCCCTTCTAACTAATACCCCATCTTTCTGGACCTAACAGTTGGTATCAGAGCAGTGCTTTTAACTGTGTTCCGTGGCCTTTTTCAGTGCCTACGAACGCGACAAAAAGTTGATCTTTTATGGCGTATTTGAGTACCATTGGTTGTGGTGAAGGTCTCTCGAGTTCGAGACCTCCTTTATTCGACGGCACCAACTTTGCTACTTGGAAAACAAGATTTAGAATTTATGCTAAATCCCAAGGTGTCAAAGTGTGGATGGCTATCGAGGACGGTGTTGTTGTTCCGACTAAAGTAGTTGACGATATTGTCATCGAAAAGAAAGTCAGTGAATACACCCGCGAAGAAGAAGAGTTAATGAACATAGCCGCTAAAGCGGAGATGGTCTTAACAAGTGCACTTGCAGAAAAAGAATACAAAAGAGTTAACAACTGCAAGTCGGCACAAGAAATGTGGAACAAATTGGTTATTACCTACGAGGGAACAATGGATATTAAAGACTCTCGAATGGATACTCTTATCCAAGAATACGAGAACTTTAAACTCCTCGAGGGTGAAACCATCATCGATATGGAAACGAGATTTACTCGGATTATTGATGAACTTGCAAAACTCGGAAAAGCTTATTCGATTAATGAGAAAAATCGAAGGGTGTTAAAAGCTTTACCTCCAAGTTAGAAAGTTAAAGTTACCACTATAAAAGAAATGCATAATTTGAATGCATATACCATCGATAGTTTATTCGGCAACCTTCGTGCATACGAAGAAGACAATGCTCCGGATAAGCCTCTTCCTAAAACTGAAGAGAAAAGGAAAAGTATGGCTCTAAAAGCAATACTCATCGATGAAGATGAAAACGACGATGACTTAAACGAAGAGTTAGAGAATCTCGACGAGCAAGAAATTGCTTTACTAACGAGACAACTCCGTCGTGTTTTACAAAGCAAAGCTCAAAGATACGGAAAAGGTTTTCTTAAATCCGGTAACCAACAATGAGTTTTCAACTCTAAGGGTAGGCCGAATTATAAAAACAATTTTCCTAGTACGAGCTATGCCAAAGGCAAAGGTGTGCAACAACAAGCAAATAATGCTTACAACAATAACTCAAAATTTACGAGTAATTATACACCCAAGCCTAAAGAGGCAAATCCCGAAGAAAATGAGAATGTTTGTTTCGAATGTAAACAACCTGGTCATTTTAAAAGGGAATGTCCAAATTTGTCTAAAGGACAAATCCTTGTTGCTGAAAGTGGATGGGATTTAAGCGAGGATGAGGAAACTCCAGAGAAGAATGAAGAAATTGTTAACCTCTGCTTAATGGAAATCGGAGACGAAACTGCTCCTACGGAAGCCTCCACTTCTCTACAAGAGGTAATGTCAAAACCAATTTCAATTTCGTCTTATGATAGTAATGCTATTAAATTGTCTAAGATTGATCATTATGACATGGATATTTCGGAGCTTAGAAATTTAGTTAAAGACTTGAAAATTGGTTATAATGAATTGAACCGAAACTATACCAAGACCAAATCCGAAAAGGAAAAATATGATGATTTGTGTCTCCAACTTCAAACAGAGGTCACTAGTTTGACCGACGTACATGTTAAAGACATGGAGTACGTTACTAACATTCTCTCTCTTTATGAAAGCTTGAAAATCGAGACAAACGAAAAGGATGATCAAATTCGTACTCTAGTAGTCGAAAATACGTCTCTGATTCGACAAGCTAAAGAGATTGAGAATGATAAGATTCATTTAGACGAATGCAATCGTGAGCTCCACGTTGAGCTTTTAAATTTGAAAATTCAAAATGAATCACTGATTCAAGAGAACTCTTCAAAATGCAATCGTATAAATGACCTCAAACAGTCTCTTACGGGAGATCGAGAGGAAGAGCTTCATGAAGCCTTAAAAGAATAAAAATTTGACTACCAACTTCAATTAATGAGTAAAAACATTGATTATGCCAAACTTAAAAGTAAGGCAGATGTTGAACTCGAAAGTCGTCAAAGACTTGTCTCGGAATTAGAAACGATGAAGTTGGAAAGTCAAAGGCTTAATGATGAAAACCAAAAGCTCTTATCTCAAGTCATGGATAAAGAGAGTTTCTTGATCAACGAGATTAATATCTTGACTAAAGAAAAAGAAAATCTCGAATCCACTTTGAAACGATTCACTAAGGGCAGTGCCATTTTAGAAAGAATGGTATTTGGTACCCGGGAATCATTTAATCGTGAAGGATTGGGCTATGAACATAATGATCCTCCTAAAAAGGAAGAGCATAAACCTAGACCTCCGATTAATGCTACACCTAAGTCACTTACACCTAAGTGTACTTATTGCAATGTAAGCGGACATACTCGTTTATATTGCAAAGCTATAGAAGGTGAACTTAAGGGGAAGTACAAATGGGTTCCTAAAGGATCAACCTCTAAAAATAGAAATGATAAGAAATTATCACAAAAGAGGAATGACCCTAAAGCAAATGTTCAAAGTCAACCAAAGTTTTGGTATCATCAAGAACCAATAATCTATAGCCCAAAGAACATGAAAAATGTTCATCCTAGCTCTAGTTTAACGAGAAAGGATAATGTTCCTCAAAATAGCTCTAAGATTCAAAATCCTAACTATAATGGTCAATCTCGCAACTTAAATGCTAATATGCCTAGCAATGCAAATTATCATGCTAGATCGAGTTATCTTGCTAACATGAGTCATAATGTCTATCCTAGTACTTCGAATACTCATGTTAGAATGAATAATGCGAATTACAATGCCAATGCTAATTCTAGAAATTCGATTATTATCATATTCCCACATAGTAAGACTCATAATCATGCTAAATATAACAAATATACTCCTAGAAGAAATCCATATCATATCTCTGCTAGGAATGAAGCATCTAGAAGGTTATATGATGATGTGCAATATTATCCCATGCCTAGATTTGTTAATGCTATTTCACATATGCCTTATGATGTACTAACCCAAGGACCCTTAAGACAAAGGGGTACCAAAAGGTTTAACTGATCTGTTATGCAGGTATGCCTTACTGCTAATAAAGATGTGTGGTATCTTGATAGTGGTTGTTCCCGACATATGACCGGTAATAAGTCATTGTTGAACAACATTAGAAAGGTAGCCGCAGGAAGTGTAACCTTTGGAGATAGCAGTAAAGGTGACATCGTTGGCATTGGGGATATTGGAAATGAACGATTCAAAATAACAAACGTACAATTAGTCACGGGACTAAAATACAATTTGTTATCTATAAGTCAACTATGTGATAATGGTTGCAAAGTCATTTTTCATTCATCACATTGTTCTATTTACAATGTAGATGGAAGACTGGCTCTAAATTGTCCACGTGATAAAAATGTATATACGTGTGACACTACGAAATATGAGAATGTATGTTTGGTTTCCATGAATGAGGATCCATGGTTATGGCATCGTAGGTTGGGCCATGTTAACATGAAACTCATTAAAACTATATGTTCGAAAGAACATGTACGTGGATTACCGAAACTCAATTTCGTTAAAGATCATATATGTGAAGCTTGTGAAATTGGCAAACAAATTCGAGCATCTCATAAAGCCAAATTCATGGTGTCTACTTTTAGACCACTTGAGCTATTACATATGGATCTTATCGGACCAGTCCCAGTACAAAGTCTTGGAGGAAGTCAATACACCCTCGTGGTAGTTGATGACTACTCTCGATTTACATGGACTGAGTTTCTAAAATCAAAGAGTGATGCATTTGAATCATTTGCCGCTCTCTGCAAACGCATACAAAATCAACAAAATGAATCGATCATCTATTTAAGGACTGATCATGGGAAGGAATTTGAGAATTCAAAATTTGTTGAGTTTTGTGAAGCGTGTGGTATTACTCACAACTTTTTTGCACCTTATACACCTCAATCAAATGGGGTAGTTGAAAGGAAGAACAGAACGTTACAAGAAATGGCAAACACTATGCTTAACGAATATCGTCGACCAAAATATTTTTGGGCCGAAGCTATGTCTACTGCTTGCCATGTTCTGAATAGAGTATTACTACGACCTATCAAAATGAAAACTCCATATGAGCTCTATTTTGGTAAAACTCCTAAGCTTAATTACTTCAAGGTTTTTGGAAGTAAATGCTATATCATGAACACTAAAGATTATCTAACGAAATTTGACCCAAAATCTGGAGAGGGGATTTTTCTGGGATACTCTGTGAATAGCAAAGCTTATCGAGTATTTAATCTTAATACTTTGATTGTGGAAGAATCAATGAATGTTGCATTTGATGAATCTAAACCAAACTCAAAGTTTAAAGATTTGATAGAAGAGGAACCAGATTCAAATGGTCATATTCCAAGTGATGTTGAAAATGTTATTCGACAAATTGGAAATATGAATCTTGAATCTATAATCTCAAAGAATCCTCTTGAAAAAGATGAGGACGAACTTGAATTGCATATGGAAATACCATTGCTTAAAAATCATCCGATAGACTATGTCTTAGGGGATTTAACTAAAGGTGTTCAAACTCGTGCTCAAGTTCAAAACATTATGAGTCATATGGCCTTTCTATCACAAATAGAACCCAAAACCGCAAAGGAAGCTTTATTGGATGAGGATTGGATTTTTGCCATGCAAGAAGAATTAAACCAATTCTCTCATAATAAAGTTTGGGAACTAGTTCCACAACCCCCTGAAACTTCCATTATTGGAACAAAGTGGGTCTTTCGTAACAAGTTAAACGAAAGTGGAACAGTGGTAAGAAATGAAGCACGATTAGTTGCTCAAGGCTATACTCAAATGGAAGGAATAGATTTTGATGAAACCTATGCTCTCGTGGCTCGAATTGAATCGATTCGAATATTTTTAGCCTTCGCGTGTCATAGAGGTTTCAAGGTCTATCAAATGGATGTTAAATCTGCTTTCCTAAATGGTGTCTTAGAAGAGGAAGTATACATAAGACAACCACCTGGATTTGAAGATTACTTACATCCTGAGTACGTGTACAAATTGTACAAAGCTTTATACGGGTTAAAGCAAGCTCCTAGAGCTTGGTATGAGAGGTTAAGCAAATTCCTTATTGAAAATGGTTTCAAAATAGGAGTTGTTGATACCACTCTCTTTACGAAGTATGAAAATGATGACATCTTGCTCGTTCAAATTTATGTAGATGATATTATCTTTGGGTCTGCCAAGGAATCTCTATGTAAAGACTTCTCAGATATTATGAGTAAAGAATTTGAATTGAGCATGATGGGGGAATTAAATTTCTTTTTAGGATTGCAAATTAAGCAATCCGATGAAGGCATTCATATTTCACAATCGAAATATTGCAAGGAAATGCTTAAGAAATTTGAGATGGAAAACTGTAAGACCATCAGTACCCCTATGTCACCTACTTTAAAGATGACTGAAGATTCTAGTGGTATTTCTGTGGATACCAAGAAATATCAAGGGATGATTGGCAGTCTTCTTTATATTACTGCAAGTAGGCCTGACATACAATTTAGCGTATGTAAGTGTGCTCGCTTTCAAGTCAACCCTAAGGAATCTCACGTGACTGCTGTAAAGCGGATATTCAGATACCTTAAGGGAACCACTGATATGGGTCTATGGTATTCAAAAGGACAACCATTTGACCTAGTGTGCTTTTCGGATTCGGATTATGCTGGACACTTGAATGACAGAAAAAGCACAAGTGGTACCTGTCAGTTTCTAGGTGGATGTCTAGTTTCTTGGTTTTCTAAGAAACAGAATTCTGTGTCTATATCCACTACAGAAGCTGAATATATAGCAGCTGCAAAATGTTGTGCTCAAATCCTTTGGATGAAGCAAACACTAGCTGACTACACTATGAAATTTGATGCAATATCAATTCAGTGTGATAATATAAGTGCAATAAATTTGAGTAAAAATTCTGTGTTGCACTCATTATCGAAACACATTGATATTCGACATCATTTTCTGAGAGATCATGTCTCAAAAGGCAATATTAAAATGGTATATATAGATACTGAATATAATATTGCGGATATCTTTACAAAACCTTTGAGCTCCGATAGATTCAATAAACTCCGTCTGGAGTTAGGAATGCTAGTGTGCCCAAAGTAAAGACACTGAGTGTCTCTAATTTTGTTGAATTAATTTTCAGTAAGATTTGCTCCGCTTGTAATCAAGGCTCTTATTTGACTGGATTTCTATATGGAATTCAGATTTGTCAATAATTGGTTTAGTTATAAGTTGTTCAAGCTTTATTGTGAAATTAATCTCAATAAAATAATATTGGTTAACACAGTTATTGATTGGCCTTGGAATACTTCGTATTTCAAAACTCGGGAAAATAATGAGTGTTAATCAACATGTCCCAAGAAATATTTTATTTAATGGAAATTTAGAAATAAATTTCTGTGGTAATAAAAATATCCTTCTTGGTGATTAATTATTTTATAACAATTAATTACACCTCTTGATGTAATTAAAATTATAAAATAATTTTATTGTAGACACATTATTTTATACAAATTAATTACAAAATTTTGTAATTAAAAGTAATAAAACTTGTGCAAAATTGAAATTGTAATAATATAATTTTTAATTATATAAAGCACAATTTTAATTCATTTTAAGCTTGATTAATCTCAGCTGTTAAATCATTTGGGGATTAAATCCAGGCCTTACATTGTATAAATATAAATAAATAAAAAATGTTTACTTCATTTTAATCCACAACCGTACGGATCTTCTCTACCAAAATCTAATACGTTTGAAACCCTAATTTTTCGGGGGTCAATATCGCATCAAGTCATGAGTTTTGAATCCAATTCATCCATGAAATCATATTTTTCATACTCTGAGATTTCGGTTGATATCCACTGTGTCATCAAATGAGTCCAAATTCTTCAAGGGATGTAAACCCTAATCGCTTCATCTCCAACTCAATAATTTTGATGGATGAAGGACTCAATCGACTTGCTACCGCATATCTCTGCTCAGCCCATACTAGAGTTTACACCAGGATCATCAATTAAGCATTAATTTGAGGGATTTCTCAAACCCTATTTAACAGATACGTGTGTTGCCTAGTACAAGATGGTTCGATAACTATATGGTGATATTCAAGGCTATTCACAACTCATACAACAAGAATCTTGGACAAGCTCATCACTCATATCTCTATTTCATTTGATTTTTACTGGTCTATTGCATATTTATATGTAATAGAACGATTCTCAACACACACTAACTATTTGTGTATGAGTCCTGCAGGTACAGTCATTGGAAGAAGCCAACTCGAAGAGAAATAAAAGAAAAACAGTACTGAGTCACTCCAAGTCAGCTTAGTGTGGATAATTCTTGTCTATATTAATGAAGTGAGGATGATAATTGATAAGTTTAATAAGGTTTCACTGTGTGTATAAACACCACAGTGCTGGTATGACCCTAAAATCATCAAATTTCATATCATTTGTAGCTTTCATGCTTATCTGGAAACTGTTAAAATTCAACTCTTGATGAGTGTCTGCTAATTTAGTAGATATATGATTAGTGTATGTCATCCATGTTTGAGTCTCTTGTAACAAATGCTTAAGTTGAAATAGCTGCTACTTGCAATTTGAAGTATGTGAATTGTTAAATGTGTTGTGCTACAGGGTCTGCAGTATTATAGAAATAAAGCATAATCATTAAATGTATTTGTTTACTTGATTAAAACTTCTCTGCCAAATGAGTTTGTTAGAACAAACTTTGTATCTTTTATGAGAATGATTAAAAAGTCTTCCTTTGGTGCATCATACTAGGACACATTTTTCGCACACTAAAGTTACTTGGTTATGGACTGCCTGAGATGTCATATGAGCATCTTTTGATCTGTTCCCAGGCCAACTAACCACAAGTAGTAGCATATATATTTTTAGTTGTCAAGGTTTGGATTCATTCTTGTGTTACCTGTGACATTTGGAATGTTAATTGTTTAACTCTTATTCTTGGTGTGACTATATGAAACTTGCACAAGTTACTTGATCTTCCTGTGAATAAGTGAAATCATACTCATGCCTGATTCTGTGAGATTTTCTGTGTTGGTCTGATATTAGCAGCCTGTTGTCCTTAATTCCTCCCAAATAGCATGAACCTGACCTAATTAATGTGATACGTATTATCTGCTAGCTGCATAATTGTTTATATGAGGTATTTGTTTTATCAAGTAACAGTTGGTATTTTATCTGCATCATTGGAAATTATCTTGAGTACTAAAATTTGGAGCTAGAAACAGGGTCCATGAGATTTTAAATGCTTTTCTTGTTATAACTGACAATTCTAGTTCTGGTACTAATTAGTAACCTTATAGTAAACTGTTAACTAATCTACTTGAGAAAAACCATATGCAACATTGTTATTCTTGTCTTACTTAATAAAATGTCTTAATGCTGGTGGTTTTCACATGATGTACATGGATTGTGTTTCTTTGCAAGGTTTCAGATGATCTAAATTTAGTATGCTGACTTATGTCAAGATTTTTCTCCCTACATCACACTAGGACACAATTAGCACACACTGCTCCTTGTTTATGGACTTCCTGGAGTGTCCTGTGAGCACTCCTTGATCTGTTCCCAGATTAAACAGCCATTCTAGCAATGTGTGTTCATCTTGCATTATCTATTTGTTATGAATTAGAAATTTTCATGTCTGATGTTTGTATGGAATTCTTGCCTTGATTATGTGATTAACATGAGCTGAGTTAGTGTAATTATTGAATGAGAAGATGATGCTAACTGTTGAAAGCAAATTAGCTGGCTTGATTTTGTTTCTGTGTGATTTGCAATGTTAAAATGCAATTCTCTCTTTGTCACTCTGTGCTCATATCTGCTCATATCTGTGCTCTGTGCTCATATCTACTGTGTGATGAACTATACACTATAGCAATCTCTGTCATACCTGCTATGGATGTGACTTGGTCCTGAATCTTCAACATGCTTAATAACTTACATGGTTGATATATATATACTTGTGTATTTTGTATATGCCTTATTAAGTAAATTAAATAAGCAGATTGACTAGTTTACTTGCAATCTTGAAAACCAGAAATTTATTTTGTTTTAATCATAAATTGAATAAAATCTGGTTATGATTGAAGTATGACACATGTGTTTCACTTTATTGGAAATTAAATCAAAGCCTATTTACATCAAATAAGTACGATATTAGTTGAATTACATAACTGTTCATTAACACACACACACACACACACACTCTTGTATATGTATTCAACTGATATATTTCTCTGAGCTGCCTGTACTAGAAATGATTTTATTTGATAAGGAGGCCTGCAGATCATTAAATGAGTATGGTGACAATTGTCCTTTCCTGTGTACTATGTTACTATTCAGTGTACTATGTTTGACAGTTTTTCTGCTACTTGCCCCCTGTACTTGACTGCACTTAGTTGATCTAAATGCTTTATGTCATATTCTCTGCAGAAAATCAGTCTTAAAATATATACTCTGATTCATGTTCTCAGTCTGTCACTTATCTGTCACTATTCACTGCCTTGATTGGTAATTGTTGTGCATCTATAACTGAAGTAATTAATTTTATTTTACAACTAGCTAGAGTAAGTATACCTTGCCATTGTATCTGTAAAATAATTTAATGTCAACTACTACTTGCCTAAACTCAGTTTTGCAACAGTTATAGCATGCCTATTGTATTTCTTGTGTAGTCTATGATCTAAATGTGTAGTCTCATGTTCTCTGAGAATTTACATGTCTGCATTTTCACTGTGCAAACAAGATATAGACTGGACTAACTGCTGCCTGCATGATTTATGTGATGCATAAGTTGTACTACTACTGTTCTAGTTTATGTATGCCTAGAACATGGTACTTGTTGTCCTTTTTGGTGATATATGCATGTTTGTATCTATTATTGGCTGTATGTCTATGTGTTTGTGTATAAATGAGTGCAGTAATCTCAATTGTGATTACACACTTGTGCATTTATTCATCTGTGTCATACATTCTTAAACAAACTTGTCTTCTTGCACTTAAAACTCATCTGCATTTATTTCTTGCATTCACTTCCTGTGTTTGTAATTAATGGAGTTTGATCCTAACCTAGTCAACACCACCTTGTGTCTTGGTCAAATCTCCAATACCACAGATCCTTCTCCTTCCATAAATAGGAATAGGAAGAAACCAAGAAAGCAAAATCACCCCACTTCCACCTATGACAACTCAGCTTCTAGGCCTAGCAAATCCAAACTTCAACCAGGATGCCTGATTCACCTTGATAAGAGAACTGAACTCTATCACCTCTTTGCCAAATCAAATTGGGAGCCTATTTTGTTTTATCCAAATAGAAAAGTGCTTCCAAATATGGTGACTGAGTTCTATAACAACATGAAAGTTAGGTATGGGGTTGGGGATGTAGTCTTTGTTACCTCAGTTGTAAATGGGAAAGCAATTCTTCTTGATCACATTGAGCTTTGCAAAGCTCCCAAACTCAGTCTCAAACTCTTAAACTTAGCCAACATTGACATACTCAAAGAATTCACCTTCAATGCCATGGAACTTAAACTCTATCTATCTGTTTTCTGTGCAGTTGAAGTGCCCCAAAATCTTTTTGTTGAAGATAAGGGGATATCTTATGAGCATTTTACACCTGATTTCCAGAACTTAGCTTTGATCATGAGGGCAAACATTTTTCCAAACACTACACCTGGCACATTGATGTCTTTTGCAGAAATTAAACTCATGTACAAATTATCTAGCCAAAAAGTTACCTTCAATCTCTCTTACACCATTCTTCTCCAAATGATAAATGGTTTCAAAAAGGGTTACATGTTTTATGGACTTCTCCTTACTAAAGTGTTTGACTACTTCAAGTTAAACCTTAATCAACTTCCATATTTCCAAGTTGCCAGTACCATTACTGACAAAACTGTAAGAACCATGATCCCTTTACCTGGATATAATAGTCTTCCAACCCCCTCAGCCTCAAACCCTCCTCCAAATGTTGTTGTTACTTCACCTGCTGTCACTACTGTTGTTAATGTTGCAACTGTATCTGTGCCTGACTTAGAAAATAAAATTCTCAACCTTGAGAAGAGTCACAGTGCACTTGAGGCAGTCTTTAAGTCTCTACAAGAGCAAATTAAGGCTCTAGCTGATAAACTTGAGATAACTGAGACTAAAATAGGTGTTTTGGTGGAAATATTATCTAACTCAGTCACTAGAGCTGGTAGAATAGATGATAGGTTGACCCAACTGATCAATATCCAACTTGGATTGATGGATCTTCCCCTTCTGCCCCTAGCTGAGACTGTAAATGGTGATATTCCTGAGATGGTGGTAGGAAGTGCAGGGCTAGTAGCTGTGGATGGTCCCAGGGACATGGAAGTAGGTGGTGCAAGTGAATCTCTACTTGATATTTCAGGTTTTGATGACATTGTTGCATGATTTGAAATATGATTCCTAATATGGAAGGTGGAAACTGTGGTGTGGAGGTGTCTATCAGCATTATCTATTTTTGTGTTGTCTTGAATGGTTGTTTAGTATATCTGCTATGCCTACTTTTGCTTAAGTTATCTGTATCATAGTATTAAGTGTGCATTTCTTTTGTGTCTGCTAAGAAGTATGTAGGATGACCTATAGTTTAGTTGGTTCAAGGTCATGTTAGAAATACTTCATGCTATGTATTGCTTCATCTTGCCTTGCAGAAGTTGAAATGAATGACTTATCTTTTATGATAACTCTGGCATACTCTGTCATATCATTTTATATGCATATTTTCCTTCTTCTCTTACTGACAAACTCAGCTTGCAGGTACACAAGACAGAGATTGGTTCTAACTGCTACAGATTCTCACTAAGTTTGATTGCTAGTATATGTTTGTTGGATATTTATTCTTCTGCAGGATCTTAAAGCAACTAAAATGTTTTCTTGATTCAAGAATCTTAACAATGACTTGGCTTTAGCACTTCTAGTATATACATTAGTGTTGTATATTTTTAAAACTGCTACAGGAATGCTACATTAGTATTGTTAATTAATTCCCCCTCCCCCTTGTGCTTTGGTTGATACAATTTATTGTGCTATAGATGGTTTCTACAGGGCTTAGATAAAATTCTTTTATGCTAAACAGATAAATTGTATACAGGTTCCTTTACATAAATTGCTATAATTCAAAGTTTGGACACCATACATGTCAATTTTTTTACAGGTCAAGGCAATCAAATGTTATGTTCGAATTTTTTTTCGAATTTAATCAAGGACCAATCGAAGTAATTTATTCGGTAATGAATAAATTAAAAAGGGAAGGCTCTTCATTCTATCTCTTTATAATTCCAAAAGCATGGAATTGTCATTCAAGTGAAAATATTTCACGAAAATTGTTGTTCATACTTAAACATAATTTTGATATTCATTGTCAAATCAAGGGGAAGAGAGTGTAAAATGAATTTTAGTAATCAAGGGGAAGAGAGGGTAAAAAATGAATTTGAATTTGGTAAAAATAAAATAAAATTTTATTTTACCACTAAAATGTTTATTTATCAAATTCTTTTACTAAAATAAGGGAAATTTTATTTTTAAAGAGAAGAGAGTGTTTAAACTAGAATGTTATTATTCAAGAATAATATTCTAACATACAAATATTCTGCAGCTTATAAGGAAGTGAAAATTGATACAAAATTAAAAATTCTTATCAAATGGAAGGCATACAACATTTTTTTTTTGGGAAATTGGAGTATACAAGCTGAAACTGGAATAATGATAAGTGCTCACTTATCAAGGGGTATATATACTCAACTTTTCTGTGTGCATCCTAACTGCTGCATAATACTTTGTTTATCTATCTGTTATGCAGTTTAAATCAAGAAAGATTTTCAACACTGTAGGGGAAGTGTTAATTAGATTTTAATAATCTAAAAATGCATAAATTAGATAGTTTCATACACGTAGGGGAAGTTTAGGACTGTCACACACATATTTAATTTTACACTAGAATGTTTCGACAAAATATCAAAAAGGGGAAGAGTGTGAGTTACAGTCTTATGGATTAGGTTTTGATTATTTTGTCTTAATGATAAGTGTAAATTAAATTAGCATTAGGAAGTTACTAATTAATATAGTAATCCTTCCTTAGGTTATTCGAAGTGACAGTCAACGAGAAGAAAGTCAAATTGGGTCAAACTGCTTTTATAAACAAAACCAAATGATTTTCTCTCAACATATATTTAGATAAGATTTACCAAAATAATGATAAAATCAAATCTAAGTTATATATGTTATATTTTGAGGCATATACTGAAGATGAACAAATACAGTATTTTAACACTGCTTTTACGAGTTAGAAAATGTGTTATCCATTCAAAAGAGTGTTTGTTTTAAAGGTTTTCAAGGGAATATATTTTCAATATATTTTCTAAATATATTTGTTCAATTTATCTTCAACAAAGTTCTGCCTAGATATAAAATACAGATTTTATCCCTGAAGCTCTGAATTGTCCTATTTCTTTGGATAATTTGTATTTTAATTCAAATTAAATATTCCTTGGACTTCATAGTCATTTTTATTTTAGGAATATTATATTTGAATATGTTTTGAGTCAAAACTTTAGTCCAAACGTTGACAAGTTCCGACAAATGGCTATCGAGTATTGTTTCGGGCTATAGGGACATCGAAAAGATCTTTTTCTCAAAGTAGTATCTATACATGTCCAAATGACTTGAAACTTGGGGAATGTCATTAGAATGTTGAAAAAGAATTTTAGGATTTTTTTTATAATTTTTGGGTGACTTTTATTTTTGGCTTGTATTCCCGATTTCGGGATTGTTTGTTCGGTCAATTAAAAGTCAATGAAGGTCAACTCCAAATTGAGTAGGATTTTGACCATGACCTATTGGGATCATTCCCAGATGGTTCCCAAATTTTCATAATTTTTGGAGCATATTTTGAAAAACATCATATTTCCAACGTATCGTTCGATATCGTGTTTATTCGCTTAAATAATTTACTGAATGAGGCTAGCACGTTTTTCTAGGCAACCATGTGGGTAAATACAGCTGGGAGACAGCACTTTTTCCGGCGACTACTTTTTGTGTGTTTTGGCTTCAAAATTGGCTTTTTCTCTTGATTTCTCTCTAGATCTCAAGGGTTACAAGTTGATTCCATTTTTATGTGTTAGTACACATATTAGGCAGATTATAAATAGATTTGTGCTTGCTTGGTTTGTTTGTTAGATCTATTATATAGTTAGCCTTGTCTACGATTTATATAGTTACGTGCTTAAATTGTTTGTTCGTTGTCTTCTATATAAATTGTGATAACCGTTGGAAGAGCTTTAAATTGATCTCTTGCTCTTCACAACAAAGTTGTTTATATCCTTGGTGTAGGCTTCCGGGATTAATAACGACTCTAAGTTACTTAAGTTCCGAGTAGAGACCGATTTGTATAAATCTCATAAAGAGGTATAAGCAAAAGGACTCCTTGTTGAATTTGGTAATTAAACTAGCTTCTATTCCAAGTAGAGACCAATTTGTATAAGTCGAGGTACGACATAAACAAAAGGACTCCTTGTTGATAAGTTGCAAGTTAACTCATTTTATTTCCGAGTTGAGATTCCATTCGTATAAGTCTAAATTATTAGACATAAACGAACTTCTCCTTGTTTGAAATAAATAGAGTATTAATCTCACTTAATTACAAGTAGAGACCAATTTGTATAAGTCGAGGTACGACATAAACAAAAGGACTCCTTGTTGAATTATTCGTGAAAGAAACTAACTTATATTCCGAGATAAAAATACTCGTATAAATCTCACTTAGAGATATAAACGAAGCTTTCTCTCGTAGAATATTTGTCAAGTTTAAACTCACCTTAATTCCAAGTAGAGACCAATTTGTATAAGTCGAGGTACGACATAAACAAAAGGACTCCTTGTTGAATTATTCGTGAAAGAAACGAACTTATATTCCGAGTTATACTCTTTTGTATAAATCTCACTTAGAGATATAAACAAAGCAAACTCGTAGAATATTTGCAAGTTTATTCTTTAACTTCGAACACCAAGTTAAGGATTATTTGTATAAGTCGAGGTACGACATAAACAAACCTAACTTGTTGAGTTCTTGAAGTTAATCCAACTTTGATTCCGAGTTAGATACTATTCGTATAAGTCGAGGTACGACATAAACGAAACATCCTTGTTGAATCTTAGTGGTAAATCCGGTGTTTGTTTAAAGGTCATAGTTTAGTTGTTTTAATTTCCAAGGCCTTATAAACAACCCACTCATAAAACGTTCTTGATCTTATTCAAGTCACAATATATTTGGCTTAGTTATTTTCAGCCTTATATATCATATATATATATTATATTATATATTTAATTTAAGTGCTTGCATTCATACGCTTTACATAACGTACTTTACTTTAGCATACGCACTTAATTTACTGCATACACGTTCACACACAACGTGTGGTTCGTCCTTCTCACGAAGCGACTTACCCCGACTCACATTTATATATTCTGTTGCTTCGGCTATATTATATATATTTGTTTGTTTGTTCCCGGTCTAGTACAGTAATATACTAGTCCACCAATCTTCTTTTCTAAAACAGGGTTATTAAGTCGCAGTACTGGTTGTCTAGACTTTGTTAGTGAGGTGAAGTGAAGTGAGGTGATCCTTGTTCTAAGACCCAAGTCCTAGACACGCCGACGGGAAGTTGGGTGTCTTTGCACCGTGAAGAAAAGGAAAGACCCAAGACCTAAGACCTAAGATCCAAGACCTACAAAGGGTTAGAGGAACATAGTCTACGCAGGATTTTGTATTTTTCTTACTTGTATTTGAGGAGGTAACGGGGAGTTACGCTCCAAGATAAACTTGTAAGGGTTCTATTTAGATTGTGAGGAGGTAGCGGGGAGTTACGCTCCAAGATAAATCTAGTAGGTTTGCTATTGTATTTTGAGGGGTTAACGGGGAGTTAAGGTCCAAGATAAATACATAGTGGGTGTAAAGGCTTCTCCGCCGCTATAAGGAGTACATCTTTTTATAGTGGGAAAATCTCGAGTTCAGGGAGGGACTCGGGGACTGGACTAAGGGTGAGCGGATCCGTTAGGGGATTGCGCCATCGCAAACCAGGATAAAAATCTTGTGTGTTGTGCTCTATTTCTTTACTCTCTTTTAATTTCCGCATTTGATTTACTAGTTGACTAGTAACATTTTTAAAAGAGAAGAGAAAATTTTAAAACGCCAAGCTCTAATTTTTAAAAGGGTATTAAGCTATTCAACCCCCCCTTCTAGCTAATACCCCATCTTTCTGGACCTAACAAATACCATCACTGAACTTTGATTTCTTTTCCATCTTTGGCTTTCTGCATTCATTTGAAAAGTGACCAGCCAATCCACAGTTGAAACATTTGAACTGAGTTCTGTCAACAAGATTCTTGTTTTGTTGACTCTCTTTCCTGAACTGGGATCCAGGCCTTTGCATTGGATTTCTTTTGAATTTGAGTTTTGAAAACTTCCTTGATAGAAAATCTAGATGCTCATCGACTTCATCAATGTCTTCCTTGGTGTATGACTCATCATCCTCAACTAATTCTTTTCTAGTGTCAGTTGAAGATTCATCATACATGTACCCACTTATAGCTTTTCCATGACTTTCTTTTCTCCCTTCTTTAACAGCTACATCTTCACAAGGCTCTTCAACCTGCTTCTCTTTTACCATCAAGGCAAAAGACTTGTCCTTTTTCTGACTCTTTTCAATCTCTTCATCTTGTTGTAATTCTAAATCATATGTCTTTAGAATTCCATATAACTTATCAAGAATGTATTCTTTGAAGTCAAGGGACTGTCTAATGGTCACAATCATTGGTTTCCATTTCTTGGGCAAGGATCTCAAAAACTTGAGATTGGTGTCCTCAACAGCGTATACTCTTCCATATAGTTTTAGCTCATTTAAAAGATTTTGAAACCTACTATATGTATCATTGATTGTTTCACCACTCTTGAAGTGAAAGGCTTCATACTTCTGAATCAAGAGTTGCATCTTATTCTTTTTTACTTGCTTGGTGCCTTCACACAAAGTTTGAAGAGTATCCCAGACTTCTTTGGAGGTTGTGCAGTTGATAACATTGTCAAGCATATCCTTGTCAAGACCATTAAATAAAATGTTTAAGGCCTTTTTATCCTTGTTCACTTTCTTCTCATCCTTATCAGTGTATTCAGTCACAGGCTTTGGAATGAGTTTGTCTGGTGCTTGAGTACCATATGAATTGACACTTGTAACTATTTTTATAGGTACATGTGGACCCTTCTCTATACGATGAATATATGAAGGATCAATGGATAGTAGATGCAAGTGCATTTTGACCTTCCAAGAAAAGTACTCATCTTTTTCAAGAACTGGAGTTTTTACCCCTGTGTCTTTCTGACCCATACTTGATGTACTTAGATCATAACTTTCTGTGTGTTCAAAGCTAGGCTTTGATACCAATTGTTATTTCCCTTAAGTACAAGAAGTTTGTAGATGGGGGAGTTGAATACAAACTTAAGAATTATTTCAAACTTAAGAATTAAGTTTGTTCAATAATAATATTTGGACAGATTAAACAAAAAGAAAGAACTAGAAGAATTAAAAAGAAATTTGAAAATAAATCTTTTAAAATTACTAGTGAATTGGTTTTTTCACTAGTGAATGTTTTTGCTTTAAATAAACCTTGGTCTTAGAACCAAACTGCTTACAACATATGAATAGAACTAAGAAAAAGGATTACAATAATTCTTTATCTCTCTATTGTGCTATTCTTGTTCAACTTTCTTGGTATTGCTATAGAACTGCTAAACTATCTATAGCAGCTCATTTCTACTTCTATTTTCTATCGACTAATAAAATGTATAAAAAATATTTTACAATGTTTACATTAAAATATAATGTAGCTACTTTCACAGTCTTCATAGGCTTTTGCCTTATTCTGGATAAATCTTTGTCTTGTTCTTTTTCTTGAAAATTGTGTTCCCTTGAAAGTCTTCACAGTATTGACAAGAATGTCTTTCATTGATTTAAACTCCTACAAAGATCCCTTTCATTTGCCTTTAACTATTTTGGGAAACTTTGATCAACTGATAATTGCTGTAAGCTTATCAGTTGAGTTTTTTTTGCTTATCTATCGATGAATAAGTTATTCATTGATCAATTGATGTATCAATGGATATTTGAGCATCCATCGATTCCCTCATCTATTGATTGCCTTTTATCTGTTGATTGCCTTGATGCTTTTATCCATTGATTTGATTTTTGTTGACCTTCTATCCATCGATTAATCATCCATATCTATTGACTCCTTTATCCATTGATCACTTCATTTGAGAGAATTCAAACTTAGAATATTTACACTTTGTCAGCCATTCTTTACATCCGTTGATGAGCTATAAATCGAAGCCAATAAACATCAATTGATTAGATGATCACATTCATCGACATATTACAATTAATTGATAATACAAGGAATTCTAAATCACTCTTACAATCCATTTTATCAGTTGATTAACAACAACTTCAATTGATAAATGGTTTTCTAGTCAATGGATATTTATAGATCACATATACATTGATCAGTTAAAAAATTAAGATACGGTTAAAGCATGATTTTCATCAATACCATATTTTAAGATATTCTCAAAACTTTCTTTTGCACTTGTATTCTTTTTTAACCATATCAAATTTGTCACAATCCATAGACATAATACACTCTTTAGAAACCATTATCTCACACTCTTCTCCCACCATTTCTGCACTTTTCAAATCTTCCAAATAATTATCCACACTAGCATAATCAAACTTTTTTATATCTCTCGCATCTAATAAACTATCATGTTTGGCTTGAGGACTTTCATCGAACATATCCGTAACATTATTGGTATCATTAAAATATGTCAAAACTTGTTGTGCCTCCTCTTCTATATACGCTGTCACTGATCGATTGCTCTGTGTGCAATACTGGTAACTTTGAAAAGTATACTGCTCATACTGGTAGCTTTTCCTTTACATCTCCTATCCATATGCAACTTCTCCCACCATACCGCAACATTGCTCCTTAGGTTACAAGTCATCAGTTTCACTTGTCTATAATCAGCAACCTCCATAAACTCAAAATAATGCTCAACGTCTGAAATCCAATCTAAGAAATCTTCGGTCTTTAACATTCCATTAAATTATGGAATATTAGCATAAAATCCAGTTATCGTAGAACAAGGCAAACCTTGCTCTGATGCCATTTGACGCAGAATGAAAACAAAGAAAAAACTAATGTTAATCCTTAAAATATAAATAAAGGACTCTTACATGAGAAATTCTCAAACACCTTGAATCCACAAGGAAGAATTCTCGAATCCACAAGAAAAGAAGAGAAAACTCTCTAAGGTTTTAATTCAATTCATAATAATTTTTCTTCGTCTCTTACAATATATAGAGATAATATATATTATCCCTGATATGAAAATATAATAAATCAACTCAATAAATTTTGGACTTTCTCACCCAACTTTTAGATATAATATAATTAAGTTTCATATAATTTGAACTTTCCTATTCTAAATACACCACACTAAAAATACCGGTCACTTGTCCTACATCACTAGAGAGAAGAGTCATGATCTTTTCCTCTGTATATATAAAACTCTAATACTAAAACTACTCTAATCTAATAATAATAATATTCTCTCTTCATAAATAATCTTATATGTATTTGGGTGTTGGCCCAATATGAAACAAATTGGACTTATAATGCCCCAAATGGCACATCCGGAAAAGATGACCTGGAATGACACTTCAAAACGCTATATCGTGTAACGTTAGGTTTTTTTGGGTTCAAAACGCTAGTTAGTGTTGGATTTTGGAGACTTTAACGCCACTTTATGTGGACTTATGTGATATTTCAAGCTCCAAAATATATTCTATCAGTTATTCATCAAGATATTGGGTACTTGGGGATATCCTGTCTCCGAGTTGTAATATGGTTTTGATTAAATATATTTTAAAATAGACAAATAAGTAATTATTTTAATATATCAGACAAGAAATATTTGAGCAGTGATACACATGGACTTGGTGTCTCAGATCTAAGTTCTTATCCCACACACACTTGTACCGAAAACTGGTCCATCACAATATTTTAGCAGGCCAAGGGGTTTGCAAATTCTATGGGCGTAGTAAAAGACAAATACCCATTGTTCACTTATTGGTAGTTGTAGAGTTTGTCAAAACAAATCAGCCATGCACATAACTCTACAACAAACACACATACACAGGCTAAGTAGCCAACAAACACCTAGGTTGCAAAATGTAGCTAGATAGAAAAATAACCTATATTTTTTCGATTCTACTATACAATAGTGTAGAAGTTTTGTTAAAAAAGAGTAATGACCAAAATTATCAGTTATAGTAAAATATTATATCCCTTTATTATTTTTAAACACTTGATAAATATGAATTGTCACCGCACCAAAACGCAACAAAACTTAGCTTAACATATGAGGTATACATAAATAGACAAGCCACAGACAAGGTGGTAACTTTTTCCTGCATTAACTTGAAAGTCACATATAAGAGACAACCAAAAGGTTCGAAGTACCCAAATCAAATGCTAGATTACATTGATCAGTCTAAAATCTTGGCACTAGCTAAATGTAGATAACCGCTTATAAGTTAGGTTAAATCTACCAGGAAAAAAGATTGGATAAATCAATGTAATAAAGAACTTGGCTTACACCACCCATTCTTTCAAACAACATTCATGTCCGAGAAGAGACAGATGTGCTACTTCAATCTAGAAGGAAAAGAAACAAATATAAAATTTACCGTACATGGACTTCGTGTGTCAGATCCAAGTTCTCACCCAAATTGCATATTATTAGTAGATTCCAATAATTTCAGTGATTAAACAAAATTCAAGTTTTTAGAATTATGTCATGGTAATAATATAAAATGTAACACATTACACTTTTTACTTTACAACATATTGGAACAAACACATATCTGCTTGCAAAAACTTTTTATTTTGATATCCAATCAATCACATGGGAGATTGATTTTTTGCAACATAAGCGATAAACCACCGAGAGTCGAAATATGCACACCCCAATATTTTTTCACGGGGTACTTTTTTCCAGAAAGCCTTACAAAAATGAATTTATTAGCATCTTTCTATAAAATCTATCATGATTTTATTATAGAATAGAACCAAAAAAAATAATATAGATATACAGATGTAATGATCATTGTTAAATTCCAGATTCTAATTGTGAAAATTTTCAAGTACGTAACCAAGGTCTTCGGTCCATGAGCAATATGCAAAGACTAAAAAATCATAGAATTTATTCTAAATACAAAACCTCGTCTCCGGAACAAAAAAACATATACTTAATAGAGAGAAGTGTATAGTGTATATACATTCTCGAACATCATTATGTATCAAACACTTCTACAGGAAAAAATATAGAAATATAGAACTTATCTAAAACTAAGTTCTAGTTTTGTTACCTCCGTAATCATCAAACATCGACGTGCTTAATTGTCCTTTATGACGATTACCGTTTGTTATTAAATGTTTCCTAGATATCGAACCTTTTGATCAAAATCTTCTTACTATTGCAACCATTATTTTATTGCGTTAGAGTGAGTGTGCCCGACACACGAAATTTACAAATAATTAAACCAAAATTTATAAATAATTAAAAAATTAAAGTATAATGAGACCTTATAGCTTCTAATGTAGATCAAGATTTATAAACAAGAAATACACATAATTAAAAGCCTGATCTATTACTTAAATATAAAATACTCCTGATTCTACTATTGAAGCTATTTAAAACTACAAAATTCAATTATTTTTTTACAATAAAATCAAAAACTATAAACACAGAAGTCTATAGAATCAAAATCTAAAAAATAATCTAAAATATAAATATATTTATATTCTATTGTAGAATCAATATATCTATAAATAAAAATACAACAAAATATACATGTATGCGAATTTTTATAAATATTTTACAAAAATTCTACTATAGAAACTATAAAACAAGCACAAAACCAATCTACAAGTATAAAATTCACATTCTACTATGGAAACGGAAACTTAAAATATAGTATAGAACACAAAAAAAACCCTTACCTATTTGGTGAAATATCTTGCAATATCAATTTTTATCTGAAATTAACTTGAAAAATGAATTAAAGATTAAAAACGAAACTAAATCATTTCAAACCCCTAAATGTATGAATTAAAAATTAATAACATCAAATTTGACTGACGATTCTAAATCTTTTTCGAATCAAAAGTTCTAATCGCCAATATGTTATTGTCTTTTTTCGTTCTCTCTCTGTTACCGAGTGTGTGTATAATTAGTCTTAAACTTTCTTCTAATTACAATAATGCCACTAGTGATTTGATTTAATCTTAGCTCTTAAAAAAATAGACGGATGAGATGATGGTTGTTCCTAATTCTCCATATAAAAAATTCTTCGACTATCTCTCTATATATACATTATTTATTTTTTCATTTTAATAGTCAATTTAATTTTGATTTTTTCTAGTTCGATTGTACATTATAACTAAAACCGAAGTATTTAACATAATTTGGTTTTTTAACATTTCAGTTCATTTTGATTTTATTGATTCAAGTCATTTCAATTTCAATTTCAATTTTAATTTTTTACTCAACTCTATCAAATAATATAAATAATACTCGAATAGAAAAAACTCCAACTAACTATATTCTGTATCGAACTGAGGTTTAGTAGTCGATAGGGAGAATCCTCGGTCTCCAATCTATCACATTGCCATTTTTTCAGCCATTATCTATATATTCTATACGCAAAAATGCTATCTTTTTCAACAATATAGATGATCCTGAAGTCGCTATGTTCGTGGGTCTTTGGCAGGATTAATACATAATTTATTTTATAAGTAATTTATAAATTAAAAAATATTTATAATTTTTAACTTATAAATAGTTTATAATTTAAGACAAACAAGACTAACACATTGTTGTGCATGCTTTTCAGCTATCAAAGAAGGCGCACCTATAATGGCATCAACGGAGGGTGCGCCCTATTCGGGGGAATTCTGCTCTGATTCTTGTTGTTGCTTGTCTTGTTTAATTGATGTCTCCGTCATCTATGCTTATCAATGCGAAATTGAAGATGATAGCTCCATATTCCTCGGGTTGGCCTCGTAGGGGAGTTATGGTGTGCAACTAGCCTTGTCTTGCAAGATCCTTTCCATGTACTCAGGCGGGTCGCCCTCATCTGGGATCTTAAGACATGTCCTACATTTGTGATGGATTTAGTGCTGGCCTCCAGTCAAGGTACCTTGGAAATAGCTGTAGTGGACTGGCTAGAGCCCACGGTTTCCGGGTCAGCGTCGGATTCATGAAGTCATTGGACCTTATACTGGGTTTTGACCTATCCAAAAAAGCCTAAATGTAGAGACCTCTTCCAAGTAGGTTTCTTTTGCCTCTTTGTCGTATTTGATTCGAAGAAGGAAACATCTTTTTCTATTGGGCCTCTTCTTTGCCAAAAACTACGTGGACTTGATCCTCTATTTTGTATATAAATAGAGGTACTTAGGCACATTGTTAGGGGTCAGAATTATTAGAGCTCACAGCCGTCAGAGAATTTGTTAGGTCCAAATGTGTTGTAGAGGGGGGGTGAATACAACTTTTTCAAAGTAATGAGAGAATATACAAATATGCATGTAGTAAATGATGACACAGAATTTCAAGAATATAACTTTATATTCATTGAAGGATTTGCTACAACATTCGTAAAAGTATCAGGATCAGTTGAACAATAAATACAACAATTGAAGCTTGATTCAACTGATCCTTTCTCTCACTACTGTTTTACAGTAAATGCTCTCTCTTTAAAAATATCGTTACAATACAGAGATGGACTTAAAGTCTTATTACAAATAAAACAAAGTGCTGCTTTTATAACGTCGTGTAGTCTTGATCTTGTCCTTTTTGTGTACGTGGCCCAATCAGGGCTCGTCAACAAAAAGTACTTTCCAACCACTCTGGATCAACCGTTCACAATAAGCCACTTGTCCCTTGAACATTAAATGCTACATATCGACCCGCATCTCGATCTAGGCCTGGACCTATCTCGATCTCGATCTTGGTTGACAATCTCGATCTCGATCTCGATCTGTGAAAATCTCGATCTCGATCTATGAGAATCTCGATCTCGATCTGTGAGAATCTCGATCTCGATCTCGATCTGCCGTGGACAGAGATTTGCCTTGCAATGTTTTACTTCAATTGTAAATCTCGACCCGCATCTCGATCCGCTGTGGATCGACATTTGCCTTAGCAAATATGCACTCATCCAATGTTGACCTTCTTTAGTGACTAATTGTGGATTAACCTTTATGAGCAAGTTTCCCTAGCTTCTTCAATATTCTTCAACAAGCTCTTGAACATGGATCTCTACTACTGACATAAACTTGCTATCAATGTCCTGACACTTGATGCAACGGTCTGGTTCATAAGTGACTAGTCTTGATAGGGTTCTTGCTTCTGAATAGATTACCATGTTCAATTGGTAATGTGGCTTCCCAATAAGTGGTTCGAACATTAACTGTCAATAAACAATGTAACTTCACTAGAATCTTTTCTGGTACTTCGACAACGTCTTCATTACTACTACAATCTTGAATACTTCATTCTCTGTTCTTCACTGATTGTCAGTGAGTATAACTTCAAGACTGTAGCTGTCTTCTTTAACCTTTGTCTTTACCATGTCTTCAATTCTTCTAGATTCCTATGCTTCAAACACTGTCTATCTTCAATCAATGCTGTTACACTGAAATCTTTTAGTGGCACTGCTATACTGAATCTTCAACACTTCTGAAACCCTGAAAGTCTTTAAACATTATTCTTCACTGAGGCATGAACATATAAATGAACTAAATATAAATGAACTTCTTTCAGTGGCCTGTAGTAGACTTCAAAACTTCTTCTAATGTCTTGATTCACTGTATTTGCCTTGTCTTCATGTCTTGCTGATTTCTGTGTAATCGTAGTATTATTTACTTGTCCTGTTTTAGTGTTGAGTTATCACGATTACTATTTATACAACTTCGTCATTTCCAACAATCTCCCCCTATTTGATTGTTAAACTTTTAGCAAACAAATAACCTAGGGAGGATAACTCAACTAACAACTAGAAAAAGAATGTCCGAGACTTATAAATAATGCTACTGGTTTTTCTGGATCAAATATTGCATTTCCAGAATTCTTGTGTGACTGAAACGAAAGATGCTTGTTCCTCTAACGCTGAACTGATATTCAAATTGTATCATTTTCATTTCTGTCTGTTTGAGCTTTCTCCGTTTCAAAATCCTTCAGTTTGAACTTAAAGAACTTATCATGAACAGAGCTTCATAAGAATCAATTCCTGGGTATGTCTTCAACCAATACTCAACATAGCTCAAATAATGTTCTCCCCCTGCGAATATGATTCTCCTTCTTATTCTTCTTCTCCCTTTAGAAAATTAATGGAATAGTCATTTCTGTTCTTCCCACTTAGATTAGGAATCCTCTTCTGACAACTCCTTTCAAGTATAGGATACAGCTTTTTGATTCTCCCATATTTCTGTTGTTTCCCCTCAGGATCAGAAGATAAGATTTTCTTTTTCTTGTCCAAAATCTCCCCCTAAGGATATTAACTTCTCCTAAGGATACGAACCCCTTTCTCCAAGAATCTTCCAGGATTCAGGATACGAAACCTAAGGATATTAACTCTTCCGAAGGATACGAAGATAAGACTTATTAACTTCTTCTTTTTCTTGTTATAGCTATAACATTATAACTTCTCCCTCTTTATCCTTTTCTTGTTATAACTATAACACTATAAATTCTCCCCCTTAGTTGAGGAATCCTCCAATGGCCCACTTTTGAAGATACCAATTGTTAATACCAATTGTTAGGTCCAAATTTTAGATGGTTTGTCTCCCAAAGAAGGTTCTCGTTTGTCGTTGATCGGGAAAAAATAGTAACTTTTCTTCCAGAAGTAGCAAGTAGCAAGGGTAAGTGTTTGGCTTATGGTTTCCTCACTTATACTTCGTTCTGTTGGTGTTTACACTTAAGTGTCGAGCACTTAGAAGTGTTTCACTCTTTCTCTCCCTATCTCTCACTCAAGTGTATCTCTCCCTCACTTTCACTTAAGTGTTTCTCTCTCTCACTTTCACTCTGCATTCCAAGATATAGCCTTCTGTACCTGCAAGTGAAATCCGTCAATTCATTCATATTCTCATCACCTGATTCATCAATATAAACTGAATCACTATCGAGTGGAGAATTGCCTCGTAGAGGTGTTTTTGATCTTTCATGCATAAGCACTGTCCCACACCAGACTCAATAGCAATCGCTAAATCACTGTCTAGTGGAGCCTCACCTCTTTGAGATGGGTTATCCCAAGATTTTAAAATCTTTTTGGGAATCCTGCCTTGTTCTATCAAGGAGTTGCCTCACACCTTCTCCGTAAACGGGAGGTGGACATTCCTTTTCAGGATCTGGAAATGTTCCTTCCAGGAGGGTCAACGTAGTAAACAATGTAATGAATGGCAATTTAGAGTCTACGTTTCCCTCGTAACCCAATGACGGGTGTTTTGTTAACATGCCTATACCTCACACTGTGCACGTCTTGCAATGTGTCCCTAAAATATATCTGTTTAGGCTTACCATCAGCGTGAATGCCAGTGGTGTGCTTGACTCATTACAAGATGCTCTGGCTGACGAGCGAATTTCAATGGACTCACCCTGTTGAGAGAATGATTCCAGAGACAGTTTTATTGCCTTTTCAGCTCTGCATCTTTTTGAGAAAATACAGATGAGCTTACAGATACCTCAGTTTATATACTTCTTTACTTCGCTGGAGGTAGAGCTGTGAGTGCACTTCCGACTTCATCCTTATTTCTCCCTTATCAACCTCTAACAAACATATGTTCCTTATAACTCCAAGGGTTAATATATGGAAGTGGATGAAATGAGTGTTTGGTATTAAGGCCTGGGTCAGAGATTGATGGGTTTTCAACCTCTTGGCCAGCTACTATAGCCACTGGGGGCTAAACAGATAAAATCAATTTAAATAAGATAAAAAAATAATCACTTTAACATTCCAAAATATATTTTTCATCTCAATGAGAAAATAAAAATATAAAGAGGAATGGTAAAGGGATTGCATTAAAGCACTTTTAATAAAAGAGTTTTGTCAGATCGAAAAAATTAATCATTTAAGAGCATGACACTAATAAAAATTTTCTTTAAGATACTTATCCCATAATAAAACGCGGGAGTATCAGAGAAAAATTCTATCACTATGAATTTCTTATAAGGCAAATTTCCCATAATAAAATGCGGGAATTTACAACAAATAAGGAATTCAACTCTTCTACCAAATTGTATCTCAATAAAATGACTCTTTTCCATTAAACCTAAGCACTGTATGTTTTGAAAACAGTTTTGCAAAACATCCTTATCAGATAGAAGAGAATGATTTTCCGACTCATAATTCAATTATGATTTACATCATTTTCGTCTGCCTGATAATGTCCCCGACTTAAAATCAAAACATGACAATTGGGGTTGAATGTATGCTTAACATTACAGTACTAGGCCTTCAAAGCAACAATCACTGTTTTGGTACTATGAATCAATGTGAAACATACACTGAAACAAGTAGTTAAAAACAAATCATTTTACAAGTGATTGGTACCTCGAAGTTAAAACAAATTTTTTTAAAAGAGAGAAAAAGCTTTTAAAGATAAAACATTTAAAACAAGCTTTTGGGAGGGAATAAAGTTTCGAGAGAATAGAAAGATTATCCTTAAGAAAAGTTTTTCAAAAGAGAAGTTTTGAAAAAGAATTCTTAAGTTTTCTTAATTAAAACTGATAGAGAAAATGAATGTATCTTTGAATAAAACATTTTGAAAAAGAAATAGACAAAAAATTTCTTTTAAATACATTCAGGATCATAAACCAGTCAAAGAAAGAAAACTAAATATATCACAATTATTTTGCCATAAAATATTATTCAGTTATCACAAAGTAACAAAAGATAATACTTGTACTACAAATAATTATGCTGCGAATTTATTTTAATTTACTTAAATCATGGAACAGATATTTCATTGAATTGTTTTATATCATCATGATTTAAATAAACCAAAATAAATTAAATACTTATGCTGTACTAAGCAATTGCCAATCACATGCATTTATAAAAACTATACATGACAATTATTCAGTAGAACAATAAGCAGATCATAATTAATTGCACGCTGATACCAATTATTCGATATTTATCAATAATTTCAAGATGCAAGAAATTGTGCTTCTGTTATTTTATCAAATTAAAATTATGAAACTAATAACCATTGAATTGCTTCAATCCATAATTTCAATAAGATAAAATAAATTCGCTAAATACTAAAATATTCATTAGATTGAATATTAGCATTTAACTTCCTACGCCATATCTAATAATTGTCACTTTGCACATTGTAAGCGTACTCATAACAATTACTAATTGATATACGTAAGCTCGAGGTTATAGTTGAAAAGAAATTCACAAGTCCTTTAAATAGGGAAAAAGTAATACTTGTGATTCTTTTTACAACCCCTCGCAATAAAATCAATTTTAGAAATATTTTCTAAGTATATAAAACATTGAGAATTTTATACACATAACTTGGGAAATACTTCATCTTCCAATATTAGTGAGTTTTGAAATATGCATTAATTATTTAGAACAGAAATTCTAAATACCATCACTAATATCAAAAGCATCACAATTACTTGTAATAAAATATTTTAAGACTCTTAGAGCAAAATATCAAAGCAATTAAGCAAGATATCATTGACTAATTCTTATCTAATATTTAATATACAAATAATTATGCCTCTAATTTATTTTAATTTGCTTAAATCATGGAACAGATATTTAACTGAATTGTTTTATATCATCATGATTTAAACAAATCAAAATAAATTAAATACTTATGCTAAATAATTTAACTATTACTTATGCATAATACTTTACAAGCAAGATAATTAAACTAATAGCAAAAAAATATGAGGTACTTGATTTCAAATAAATTCACAAGTCTTTGAATATTGAACATTTAATACTTGTGAGCTTATTTAAGAATTCATTGCAGATGGGATTTCCAACAACTATGCATATTAATAATATCCCAAGTTTACTAACCAACTTAGATAAAATAAATTCATCAAGTTATTTAGCAAACATCTGCAAGTTATTCGACTAAGGACAACTCTCAAAAGAAATGATACCTGATGTCCATTAGCTTGTTCCTTCAGTGGTATGAAGAGTTCAACAGAATTGCTGGAAATTGACAGCTTCTAGGAATGACTTCCCTGTCTTTCGTACAACCTGCATCATCTATATTTATATAGCCAATTAGGTTAAACCTATTATCTTAAGGGTCCCAGATTCCAAGAATTGGTGATCCCCTAAGATGTCTAACAATTCATAACTTAGCTATAAGATAAGATTCTCTAATTTCCACTTGGAAACTTGCACATAGGCATATCGAGAATAAAATATATGGTCTTTGTGCACTTGAATAAGTAATGAGCTTATCATACCTCTATAGCTTGTCACTTCAGTTCATATACCTGATTTGCCCTGATCAAGCTTAGTGGTCTGGTGAAAAGTAGTCTTGGCAGGTCTAGAATCTTCCAAATTGCGCATCTTTAAAAGATCCTTGACTTCCTTTAATTGCCATCATTCTTTCGAATTAATTATAATCCAGAAAGAATTACAACTCTTCCAACATGCTCATTTTGTACCTACTCTGCATTAACTTAGCAAAAATATATCTTGCCAAATTTTCGTTAGTAGACCCACATATAATATACTCATGGTATACTTAGCACATATATAACATTGTGTGTGCCTTGCATTCTGGAGAGATATATGTGTATAACTTATCTACTGTAAAATCATATTAAAGTAATTAACAGTCAGAGTGTCATACCATGTCCTTGACGTTTTGCTTGAATCCCTACATCCGTCATAGAAGAGTTTGCGAAGAGAATGCTATACAAATTCCAATGGATCTGCAACTTCGAAGTCCGGGAAATGTTGTACATCAACTTCAACTTCTAGCTCACCTTCAAGAGTGCACTTGTTCACATTCATCTGATAGATCTTCATGCTTGAATGCTCCACATGTGCTAGATTGTTAGGTCCTAATCGTTGAGTCCCTGAAAATTGTTAGGTCCCCATTAATGAGTCCCAAAGGATCAAGTCTCGTCACTGGTGCTTACTGCTTGATCTTGAAAGTCCCGAAGATTCTGTTTCCATCATCGTCGATACATTCTGCTTTAAAGTCCTGTAGCACCCAGTTTGGCTTTGCCCCTCATAACAATGCCAATAGTCATCCAGTTTCTGAGAACCCTTACTGTACCAGATTCAGCTTCGACTTTAGTGGTCTGGGTTCCAGCTTCAGTAGTTTCTGCCTTCGAACTGATTGAGATCACCTTGCATTGCAATCACTCAATCTGGATCAATCTGTGCTTTTCTAATATTCTTTGGGCTACCAATTGTTAATGATACTAATTATTAGTTCTTGACAATTGCTCTTTCCCAAGAGTAACTATTTACTTTGCATAGCACTTCTAGCCTTTACACAAGAATCCGTATCACTAAGAACTAGACTCCATGATTGAATTTGACTTCAAACCTTTTGTCTTGGCAGAAATGTTCTTAATGAAATCCTTTGATCTTCATTTTTGAGCATGACTAGTAGATCCATCTTTTATTTGCTCCCTCTGAGTTGCTGCTAGGATGTGTTGAAGATCCTTCACCTTCTACAGTGGATTTCCACTAAGGATCTGAATCATCATCGTTGTCATTGATTCCTTCTGCAACCTCAGCTTCAACATCAGTATCTGAATTTGTCAAATATTCAGAATAGTCATTCATTTGAATGCTTGGGAGCTTGGTGTTGTAGGTCTTCACATTCAGACTTTTAATCACCTTTTGTTTTCACATCACTTAAGCCCTGAAGACTTTTGACTTCAATGAGTAGCCGAGGAAAATTGTTCCATGAGTCTTAACTTAACTTGCCAAGATACTCAAATAAATCTTCAATTAATAACAATCTCCTCCAAACACACGAAAAAGCTTCAGTGTTTGCTTCTGGTTGGCCATTAACTCATATGATGTCTTTTCACGATCTTGTTGATTAAAGCAGCATGCTGTGTTAATTTGCTTCAGCTTTAAAGTACCTTTTTCAGTGCAGACTTCACTTAGAACTTCACTCGCGAAATGCAGTTCCACTATCTGAATTCAAAGTTCTCACAGCTTACTTTGCTTCCAACTTGATCTCTTGATGTGATCAATCACCATATGTGACAATTTGTCTGTTGAATGCACGAACATCACCAATTGTAATTAGGGTTATCAATTTCAATCACCACTAAGCATATGACTTTCCTTCAGTGTGATGTTTCCATTGACTTCCCTATGTGACATACTTCAAAATGTCCTTCTAGAAAGAATTCCATATGAAGCAGTCCTCTCACCAATTTCATCTTTATCAGAGAAAATATTGCCTTGCAGACTAACAAGTGTGAGAGCTTCCTTTGCCATAGCTAACTCTTCATTGATAAAGCTTTACTGAAAAGTTCACTTCATCTTTACATCCAAATTCCATGTCAGCTACGAACAAACTTCCTCAACCGCAGCTGAGTGAGCATCCAACCTTCTTGTTTGAGATCAAACACTTCTCCAGAAAACCTTTGACAAAGAATTCCCTGGTGCCCTTTAGAAAGTGCTTAAGTCCTTCCACAAGAAAGATGCTTCCACTGATGACAGTTCTTAACTCATGATAGCCATATCCCTTGTACATCCTTTGTTGTCATCTCCAAAGGTTACCGTCGGGGAGGCCTTCTCAACCAGTTGTGATAGTAGAGCTTTAATCTTAATCATATGCCTCGAACAATAAATGTTACGAAGTCACATAATTTTTCGCTTTCATAACATACTCTGCGATCACAAAAGATTAAGCTTCTTGGTACTCAACTTCAATTGAGTCCTGATGGGTTAGAGATATTATCAAAGGTAACAACAGCTTCAACCTTAATATGCACAAACTAAACTTTGACTGATCACTTCTCATACTCTGCAGCCTTGACAAAGTAGTCTTTAGGCTATGAGACTAGTGATTTCAACCTAACTTAAGGTGAACTAGCAGTCTTTACCCTACTGTTATTCTTATACATGTTTTGTCTAAGATTATGCAAGTCCTAAGATATGCATTTTCAAATTTAACTAAACAAGCATGGAAATAAGAACACATGGTAAATATTCAGCTTCAATGCATAAAAGCACATGGATAGAAGAACTAACAAATTAAATTACTAATTCTTTCTAATCCATTCTGTCGTTGTCTAACATTTTTAACTATCTCTAATTACCTAAGTCAGTTTTAGATTAAGCTTCGAATCTACATGACTTACTGACTCTTAGATAATTCTACCATCTTTTAACCAATTATCCCTAACAAGCAATACATGATCTAATATAGCATTTAAGTACAACTATGTGAGTAAAAGCAAATCAAATGAAAATAAGCACATAAACAATTAACAAGTCATTTGCCATTTAGAACAAATAAAATCTGATATATGACCTGTTTGTCTATTAGCAATTTCACAACATTAGCAGAGGTATTAAATCACATCAAATTTAACTCAAGTTTCAGCAAATGTTTAGGGATACACCTAACCGTCTAGAACACCCTATCTAATTCTAGATTTTCATTTTACTGCATATAAAATCAAGTAAGAAATGTACTGATTAAACTCATGAATCCTAGCATGCAATCTTATTCTTAGCAATCAATTAAGCATTTAAGTCATAAGATGCTAGCATGCTATCATGAATATAATACATTCCAAAACTTAATAAACATACAGTTCTGAATTAGAAAAACGTATACTAGTTAGAATGTATACCTGTGAAGTGCTTAGTGATTCATCTACAGTATTGGTCATTGATGCCAGATATCCATTTGGTGCATCACTGTCACTGATAGAATCAACCTTGCATTTAACTTCATCAACAAATGCTTTCCCTTGTTGCATCCTCACTAATGCTTGAGATTCCTGCTATAACCCAACATAGTGTCTTCATCTTTTGCTTGCTCCTTTTCTGATCTTGTAGGTGTCATACTCCATCTTGAGTAAAAGTGTTTTGTTGATCTCAGCGGTACCTTCCATGACGACCTCTATTTCTAGGTTTATCGAACTGACGTATCGAAAGCTATTTGCTCCTTATCAGCATCTAAAAAGTCCATTCCCTTTTCTGGCTCAGACCGATGTGGTACAATCACATCTCTTTCCATATGCTCAGGAACAACAACCATCGTAACAAATTCATTATCAAAACCCATTCTTCATTGATCTCGGTCGAACACTGGAATCTTGAATTGATTTTAAGGTGCCATCTTAATATAGATTTAGAATAGAGATAATAAACTTTTCTTATTACTTGAGTAGTAATTAAAAGAAAATTGAATTATCTCCAAATGAATCAAAGTTCCAAAACTGGTCACCAAAAATAATTCTAAGTACCCGACACTAGGCTCTGTAGATAATCTATGTCGATCTCGATCTACATCTCGAGGTCGATCTCGATGTCGACAGATCGAGATTTACCTTAACATATTTTAAGCCATTTTCGCAAGTCGATCTCGATCTCGATCTACAAAACTTTTGCCTATGTCAAAATTTCACCAAGTCGAAATTCTCAAAGTAGATATTCTCAAGTCGAACTTTTGTCCTTGGTCGAAATTTGCTGCCTGACTTTCACACTTTTTGACTTTTGTGTCTTTTCTCACCTACCTCACCTAACAACCACGTGCTAGGTACAGAGTCTTTTGATAATTACTTTTTGTGCAGTGAGTCTGTCCAATCAAAAGCCAATAACACCCTTTTCACTTTATGTCTTTAGAAAAGGTAATCAAAAAGTTGCTGGGTTTATCTTCTTTACAAGAACAGCGATGAACACATGAAGAACACCACAAACCAAAGTACCCAGTTTAATTCACAACAATTATCTAAAATACACCCAAGCTAAATAATTACACCTGGAGTATTTAAATAATTTTAGGACGAGTTTTCACTGTTTAATTAATTTAAGTACACTTTTCAAGAAAATCTTAAAAAGTAGATCTGGACTTGAAAACTCCCTAATCTTCTACCAAACACAAGGATCTATGTTTTGTATGTCAAACATTAAGCTTTGATACCAATTGTTAGGTCCAAATGTGTTGTAGAGGGGGGGTGAATACAACTTTTTCAAAGTAATGAGAGAATATACAAATATGCATGTAGTAAATGATGACACAGAATTTCAAGAATATAACTTTATATTCATTGAAGGATTTGCTACAACATTCGTAAAAGTATCAGGATCAGTTGAACAATAAATACAACAATTGAAGCTTGATTCAACTGATCCTTTCTCTCACTACTGTTTTACAGTAAATGCTCTCTCTTTAAAAATATCGTTACAATACAGAGATGGACTTAAAGACTTATTACAAATAAAACAAAGTGCTGCTTTTATAACGTCGTGTAGTCTTGATCTTGTCCTTTTTGTGTACGTGGCCCAATCAGGGCTCGTCAACAAAAGTACTTTCCAACCACTCTGGATCAACCGTTCACAATAAGCCACTTGTCCCTTGAACATTAAATGCTACATATCGACCCGCATCTCGATCTAGGCCTGGACCTATCTCGATCTCGATCTTGGTTGACAATCTCGATCTCAATCTCGATCTGTGAAAATCTCGATCTCGATCTGTGAAAATCTCGATCTCGATCTATGAGAATCTCGATCTCGATCTGTGAGAATCTCGATCTCGATCTCGATCTGCCGTGGACAGAGATTTGCCTTGCAATGTTTTACTTCAATTGTAAATCTCGACCCGCATCTCGATCTGCTGTGGATCGACATTTGCCTTAGCAAATATGCACTCATCCAATGTTGACCTTCTTTAGTGACTAATTGTGGATTAACCTTTATGAGCAAGTTTCCCTAGCTTCTTCAATATTCTTCAACAAGCTCTTGAACATGGATCTCTACTACTGACATAAACTTGCTATCAATGTCCTGACACTTGATGCAATGGTCTGGTTCATAAGTGACTAGTCTTGATAGGGTTCTTGCTTCTGAATAGATTACCATGTTCAATTGGTAATGTGGCTTCCCAATAAGTGGTTCGAACATTAACTGTCAATAAACAATGTAACTTCACTAGAATCTTTTCTGGTACTTCGACAACGTCTTCATTACTACTACAATCTTGAATACTTCATTCTCTGTTCTTCACTGATTGTCAGTGAGTATAACTTCAAGACTGTAGCTGTCTTCTTTAACCTTTGTCTTTACCATGTCTTCAATTCTTCTAGATTCCTATGCTTCAAACACTGTCTATCTTCAATCAATGCTGTTACACTGAAATCTTTTAGTGGCACTGCTATACTGAATCTTCAACACTTCTGAAACCCTGAAAGTCTTTAAACATTATTCTTCACTGAGGCATGAACATATAAATGAACTAAATATAAATGAACTTCTTTCAGTGGCCTGTAGTAGACTTCAAAACTTCTTCTAATGTCTTGATTCACTGTATTTGCCTTGTCTTCATGTCTTGCTGATTTCTGTGTAATCGTAGTATTATTTACTTGTCCTGTTCTAGTGTTGAGTTATCATGATTACTATTTATACAGCTTCGTCATTTCCAACAGAATTAAACTCTAATTATTCTGAAACCTAGCAATCTCAGCCCCCAATTTCATACAAACTACCGCACTCCGGTAATAATTCAGCTTTGCTAGATCTTTTTCCGGCAAAGAACCTCAATCTTTGTTAATTACCATATTTCTCCATAAACAAATTGGTTCTAGAAGGAGGGCATTACTAAGGAGACAAGATATCACAACCACAAGATTAGAGATTGAGTGGTAGAATGGAGGAAGAAGCACGGTCAACCGTGGTCAGAACAACCAAAACTACCATGGCCATGAAGAGTATGTTCTAGAGCACGTCACCAACCCCAGGGATGTCAATCGGATTGTTACTGGACGCCCTCCCATCATGATAAACAACAGAGACTTGATGGAGCAGTTGTATAGGATTGGTGATACGGTGAGAGTCATTCACGAGAATATCCAAGTCATTGGAGAGTTAGTGAGAGGGTTTGATGATCGCAAATGCACTCTTGAGTGTCAAATAAAAGAGGAAGTAGAGAGAATGATTTTATGAATCAGAGGCCTCTTCATCACTAGAGGTGCCTCAACACCAACCCCATCATCATCTCCGCCTAATCTGACAGCTCCTCCGAGCGCGGGCGTCATATCCCCATACAATAAAATAATAAGAATAACCAATGTCCTCATAACACCCAAAATCCTTCTCCTCCACCATAATATCATTAGGGCACGCCTCAGCCCTTTATAACTACTCAGGGCATGCCTCATCCCCCTTCAACATTCAAGGCACGCATCAACCCCCCTTGACTTCCCAAGCCTCACCAGCTTCAAACCCATCCACCAGTATCTAGGCCACACCCACGCATCAGGGCACGTCTTCTCTTAACCCATCACAGGTCAGTCTTTTAGAACAACTCTCAAGGATGCAAAACATCCCAGTATATATGTAATGTGAATGTTGATGAATTGAAGAAGCTTCTCACCCTCCTTGATGGAGGAAGGTCCACGACTCTGGTACAGGCTCCCTTTCCCTTCTCTCAAGCGGTAAGGGAAGCTCCACTTTTACAAGGTTATCGAAGCACTACTGACCTCCACTATCATGGGAACTCTAACCCGGTTGAGTAACTGGGAAAATTTAATACTGACATGGATGTTTATCAGGTGCCTGACTTGGCTAGGTGTAGGCTGTTCGATGCTACATTGAGGGATACCGCTCAGGTATGGTTTCAGAAGTTAGGAGTATGTGTGGTCACGTCATTGGATCAAATACAACTTCTCTTCCTAACACAATTTAAAACTGTGGTAAAATACGCTCCTCGAGTCACGACACTGGCTAATGTCAAGCAAAGGGACAATGAATCCCATAGTTTTTGTATTTATTTTTGCGTTTATTCCGCTGCATTTGTACCTCAAAACCCTTCAATGGCATCAGAGCTACTTGCGAAATGTTTTAATTCGGTTATGTGTTTAACAGTTTTTCGATGTATGTAATCATGTATAAGATATGCTATGGCTATATGTTGATATATATGTTTTATATGATTTTGAATATATGATATTCATGTAATGTACAATTATGTGATGATTGTGTATATTGTTGTATGTATATGATACATGTTTGTTCTTATTATGAGAATTGTATTCGATACGAATTCTGAAACGACTTCCGTTCTGAAATCTGTGTCTAGTGTCTGATTTTCACAAACGATATATGTTTTCTGACTGGAATTGTATCATTAAGCAATAATGACATATTCAGCTTCGAATCTGTAAGTCAGTCGATGTCATTATAGACCCAAAACGGTGATTTATTATTTACTGAAATTTATTTAATTTTCTGAAATTTCAAAATTTGTTATATATGTTTTATATGATTTTGAATATATGATATTCATGTAATGTATTATCATGTGATGATTGTGTGTATTGTTGCATGTATATGATATATTTTTTTTCTTATTATGAGAATCGTATTCGATACGAATTCTGAAACGACTTTTATAGATTTTCTGAAATCTGTGTCCAGTGTCCGATTTTCGTAAACGATATGTGTTTTCTGACTGGAATTGTGTCAATGAGTAATACTGACATTGTCAGCTTGCCGTCTGTAAGCCATTCAATATCGTTATAGGCCCCAACACAATGATTTATTATTTACTGAAATTTAATTGATTTTCTAAAATTTCAAAATTTGTTATATGTCATTATATAACATGTTTATATAATCTGAGGTATATTACATGTGTTATGTGATAACATGGTGGATGGTTATGACCTAAAGACCCATAGGATAGTGGTTTTGTTTTATGATTTTGATTTCTAAATATAACTTGCATGTCGTTTATTCATTGTAATTGTTAATCTCGAATGTAACTCGAGTTCTTCTTGTAATTTCATTAGAATAGATTTATTTATTATTCAATATAATTGTTCAACGGAGACTTGGAAGCAAGGAAGCTAGGAGGCAAGCCAAATGATGGAGCAATGAAGAAGATAAAGACATGTAATACTATAGTATTTGAAACCACCATAGTTTGACCTTGATAATTCCATTAACTTGGAAATATCACATAGTGAAAGTCATATGACTAGTCCTATTTGTAATAAGTAGATGACAACTCAACTCAGATAAGAAAGAGAATTAAATAATAAATATTGAATATAGAGGAAAAATGGAAAGAAGCCAAGCCAAGACAAGACAAGACACAAAGACCACTACAGCAGAAATGAGAATCAACATTGTACTTAGTCATCCTGAACCAGACCAGTGCATAGGGTGTCAACAATGTTAGTGAAGATTCGTAATAAAAAAGTTTAAGTGGTTAGAAAGGTTATTGTTGAAGAACAGAAGAGTTTTATCTACATCAACAATAGTCATATAGTCAAGACTTTAATTTAATTCTCTATTAATTAATTAAATTAATTAAATTAATTAGTTAATTTAATTAGTAAATTAATTCAGTTAGAATTAATCTACTTCTTAAATTAATTAAAGGATTAATTAGTTTAGAATGAAGAAGACAGAAGCTAGAAGCTTAAAGGGATACAGGTTTGTTTGGAATGCAGTGTACAAGAGTCAGAATCTAAGATTGAATATTTGAATGGGTACATACAGTGGTGAAAAGAGGTATTGTCTAGTTTAAAGAGTCAGATTATTTCAGTAACAGAGGTACTTCTAATTGTAAATGTAGATACAACTAAACAGGTCTAATGGTACTGAATTGAAGACAAGACGGAAAAAGAATTGACACGGAAGAAATGCAGAGTCATATATTCGTAAAAGTGGAACCCCGGTTGGAATTGATTTATCATTTCTAAGTCAAAAGGAGTTCGGTTCCAGACCATCAGAAGACCGCAACTTAGAGAGTAAGGATTTATTTTTATTTATAAATATCTAAATAATATTAGATATTTATTTTTTTAATTTATGAATTAAATTTATTATTTATTAATCAAAGATTATAAGTTGTGCGGGTCTAAAAACATTTCTACGGAGCTTATCACTAAAAGATGAAATAGTCCCCTTTACATTTCAAATTGAAATTGGCAGGTGATGCTTTTCAAAGTAACCAATGAAAGCTTGACAAGTGTCCAAAGTTAGGCAAAGCAAATGTCTTACCGAGCTATTTCAAATGTCTTACCGAATGAATTCCAAAAGTCTTACCGAGAAATCCAATAAGACTTTAATTAAAAGTCTTACCGAATTAATTTAATAAGACCTTTTAAAAGTCTTACCGAATTAATTCAATAAGACCTTTTAAAAAGACTTACCGAGCAGTTTTAAAAAGTCTTACCGAATTTTAAAGTGAAAAAAGTCTTGTTGGGCATCAGAAAAAAAGTCTTACCGAGTTTTTAAAAGTCTTACCGAGTTTTAAAAGTCTTGCCCAACTTATTTAAAAAGTCTTGAAGGCTAAATTATAAAGTCTTTTGATTTTTTAAATAAGTTTTATTCAAATATCTTGCTAGCTTCAACCTCTATAAATATGAGGCAATTGGCTTCATTTTTTAGAGTAGAAAAATAGTCAAATTCAGCAATTTGTCTGCAACGTCATATTCATAGACTTTTTGTGCTGGTTTGAGTTTAATTCCTTAAGTAGAAAAATTCATTTCAAATTTATTCTAGGAATTAATGTTTATTCTACCAAATGTTGTAACACCCTTTCAAGTTTAATATACGTATTTAACTTGAATCTTGTTTACTTACTTGATAATTTTCTGTATCTTAAATGTTTATTCATGAAAATAGAAAGCTAGTAAGTTAGCCTCCCAAACACTACAAGGACTCTAACCCTCAGCTAAAGCAATAATTTAATTTCACAAATTCTGAAGAAAAAAAAATTGTTGTGAGTATCGCATTCAATCCCCCTTCTACGATACTTCCAGGACCCAACACATAGGATGGGGCCATAACTTAACACATTTAATTTATGCACAATACATATATGTATGTGAATGCATGTGTAGATATGAATGTGTTGGAATGATGTATGTATTAGATACGACACCCATGTCATGCCTGCTTAAGAAAGATAAAATCTGTAACGATTCAAGATTTTAAAATTAAACAAACGATCATGAGATTCGTGTGTTTATGAAACACAGTATTGAATATGAATTTTCCTTTTTTATATGGGGAGATTTTGTCAAAAGCAAATTATTATTCTTAAGAAAGTTGGGTTTTAAGTGAGACCGCTTGTGACTTCTCCGACGATCTGGAAATCGAACCATTGACGAATATTGAAATGGATTATTTGATCAAGGAAAAATTGAGAATCTCTTTATGATGGGATCATGATCGTTAAATAATAAATCCCTAAATAAATATTAAGTTAATAAAGATGCCTTCCAATGTTAATATACATCAAGATCTAGATTGAAAATGAGTGGGTTTGCCAAAGCAAGTTATTCTTATCAATCATGGGAAAATGTGATAAGTAAATGTACTTAGTTTATTGAAACGTTGGGTCTAACTTAACTAAATCATCACAATAGGATTGTGGGTTTAAAGGCATAGAGTTTGGTGAAATTTATTGGATAAATGTGTACAATGGGTTGTTCCACCGAACTTTCCAATAGGTATATTTGATATAATCGACAAATGTTGTCTACCTAAATAGTCATGTTTTCAGTGTATTAGCCAACGCTATCTTAAAACATGGATGAAATATGGATCTTGACTGACTAGAAAGATTTAAAAAAATATTTTCCGAATTAATAGTTAGGGCTATTAGTTTGATAAAAATAGTGGGAGGTATATGGTAATATACCATAATCACTTAAACATAATTAATATTAAATCTGCAATCTAGTTTATTTTATACACTTTAATATTGTAGATATTAAATGATAAACACAAACAACTTATCTATACGATCAGTTCTTGAGAAGGACAAATTGATGAGAACAAACTTCCTCGACTGACATAGGAGCTTGAGGATCGTCCTCTGGCACCACGATGTTAGTCAAATCTCTTACCCTGCTATTAAAGCTGAGAATGTAACATGTGTAAATGATAGTACTTATTGGAAGTAAATTGATATTGTGACTGATGTTTCATGTCTTATGCTTGTAACTATGAGTGCTGAGCTTAAGAAGCAACACGAGCATATAGATGATTGTGAGACGATTAAGCACCCTTAAAGTATATTTGAGGGAGAGACTCTTCAAGATATATTTGATGATTAAAGGGTACTATACACTTACAAGTAGAGAGAGTGAGACCCGGTTACACCACATGTTCTAAAGACTATAGGGTATAATGAGTACCTTGACATTTTGGGTTTCCAAATTGGTCTGGAGGCTCACCTAGATTTGATCTTACAATCTCTGGGCAATAAATGTTCTTAGTTTGTTATAAACAACAAAATGAATAAGATTGGTGAAACACCTACTGAGTTATTAAGCATGTTGAGAACTGCTGAAAGGAACATGATAAATGCATGAACTACTACTATAATGATGGTAAACATAGAGAATGCAAAATGGAAAGGCAAGGAGAAGATTTGATCTAGTTTCCTTGTCCAACCAAAGTCCAATCCCAAAACAAGTTCTAAAGTCTGAATGAGGTATTGACAAAGAAGACGATTATCGCTTCTATGAAAATCAGGAAACTGGAAATTAAACTATCATGCTTATTTGAAAGATCGGAAGAAGATGATTAGTAAAGGTTTGAATTGGAGTAAAGGTAGTTTCTCTAGTTGAAGGAACTCATTACTTAATTTTAGGCCTACAAGGAAAATTTAGAACTTGATAATTGTTATAACGTGCTTACAATTAGCAGAGACATTATATTAGTTTCTTGTTTGGACAAGAAAGGCTTTTTCATTTTAAATAAATAACAAGAGTTGTTTATTCTATTTCAACGACGAGGCTTATAATGTTGCACAACTAGATAACAATTTATATATTCTAAAGTGACTCAAATCAAACATTACCTTTGACATTGTTGTTGAGGCCATATTAATGAGAAACACATTTCTAGAATACATAATGATGCATTCTTGGATAAGTTAGATTATGAATTATACAAAAGGATGCGAATCTTGGTTTATTTGGCAAAATGACTAAAATTCCTTTTACCAGACATGGTGAAAGGGTCACTAAATGAATATGACATATACATAGTGATTTATGTTGTCATATGCATAAGATGACAAAAGGTAGATTTTATTAACTTCATAAAATTTACTAATTATTTTAGTATATATGGATATATGTACCTTTTGAAGAACAAATCCGAATCATTTGAAAAGTTCATAGACTATAAAGATGAAGTAGAAAATATCAAAGAATTTTTTTTTTGATAGGAGGGATCACACCTTCTTAGACAAAGTGCTATCAATGTTGAGTCAATGAATCTTTCAATTAGTTTCTAGGGCAACGCCATGGAGACTGCTGTTTATACATTTAACCGAGTTCCTACTAAAATGGTTTAGAAGACTCCGTATGAGATATGGACTGAGAAAAGTCATAGCATGTCATTTATGAAAATTTGGGGATGTGAGGCATTTTGAAACGTCTAACTACAGACAATCTAGGATGTAAATCAGAAAAATGTAACTTTATGGGATACCCAATTGAAAGAAAGGGTTATTCTTTCTATAATCCTTCCGAGAACAAAGTGTTTGTTGCTCGAACTGCAGTGTTCCTTGTAAGAGAAATATTTTCTAAGAAAAACAGTGGGAGGATAATAGATCTCGATGAAGTTCGAGACCCACATGATAAAATTGAACCAATGAAGAAACCTGAGCAGAATGTACAAGAAAACAATACTGTTTAAGGAACACAGGTTATTTGTAGGTCTAGTAGGATTCGCCATGAGCCGAGAGATATTATAGATTTCTCTTGACTCAAGATGGTGATGTGATGCCTGTGGACGAAGATGAGCCTCTCACCTACCAAGACGTTATGAACACTCCAGATTCTAAGAGATGGCTGGATGCCATGAAATCTGATATGGAATCCATGTATACTAATCAAGTATGGACTTTGGTTGATCCACCTAAAGGGGTAAAACCTATAGGGTGCAAGTAGATTTTCAAGAAGAAGACCAACATGGATGGTAATGTACAGACCTATAAGGCACGATTGGTGACAAAAGGTTTCAAGCAAATTCATGGTATTGACTATGATGAGACCTTTTCACCAGTGGCTATGGTCAAGTCCATCAGGATTTTGCTTGCTATAGCTGCTTACTATGACTATGAAATCTGGCAAATGGATGTCAAAACCTCTTTCTTAAATGGGAGCCTTGAAGAAGATGTGGATGTGTACATGACACAGCCTGAGAGTTTTATTGATCCAAAGGATGCTAGAAATGTATGTAAGTTACTTCGATCTATTTATGGATTGAGACAAGCCTCGAGGAGAAGTAACATTCATTTTTATGAAACTTTGGGTTTATTCAAAATGAAGATGAACCACGTGTTTACAAGAAGGTTAGTGGGAGCCATATGGCATTCCTAGTATTATATGGAGGAGAAGATAAGCTGGTTGTAAAAGGTTACACCGATACTAGTTTCTAGACAGACAACGATCATTTAGTATTCCTGTTTGACTTTGTGTTTTATCTATTTAAATCGAGATGTTGTATGCTGGAATGGTTCATAGCAAAGACATTTGTTGATTCTACAATAGAGCTTGAGTATATTGATGCTTGTGAAGCAGCCAAAGAGGCTGTTTGGGCATGTACTTAGGATATATCACCTAATTAATGAAATTAATGATCAAGGATATATATATATATATATATATATATATATATATATATATATATATATATATATATATATATATATATATATATATGTAAAGTACATACTAATAATAATATTACAGACCCATTGACTAAGACTTTGTCGCAGCAGAAGCAAGAAAATCACACTAATTCCATGAGTATTGGATACTTGGCTCTAGTGTAAGTGGGAGATTGTTAGTAATTGTGCCCTAGAGATAATTACTTTTATATTTTAAGGAAAATATTTTATTATTAAGGATTATGTTTTATCGATTATTATTTATTTATTATGTTTTATTTACTGCGTAATAAATTGAAAGCATAATAAATGTCATTGGAATTTTGATACGTATTATATATCTTTAAGCATGTGACTTAAAAATGAGATTATATGAATAGTATCTTATTCCTAAAATTCCCTAGTCGAGTATTATTATATAAGGACAATAATAATGCAATAAGATTAGTATGTTTGTTGACAGATGACCACATCTCATTGGTCATATGTATGGCCAAAAATAAATATACCTTAGTCATTGTGGATGACTTCACAAGATTTTCATGGGTATATTTCTTACATTCTAAAGATGAGGCAAGCAAATTAATTATCAATCATGTGAAGAATGTCAACAATGGCACTGAATGGAAGGTCAAGAAAATGATAAGTGATAATGGTTCTAAATTCAAGAATGCTTCAATAAAAGAATTTTGTGAGGAAAAAGGTATCACTCATCATTTCTCTGCACCAAGGACTCCACAGTAAAATGGAGTAGTTAAAAGGAAAAATAGGACCTTAATTGAAGTTGTTAGAACTATATTAGAAGAAGCAAAACTTCCTACATATTTCTGGGCAGAAGCAATTAATACTGCCTGCTACATTCAAAATATTTCCATGGTCAATCAACTTCAAGGAAAAACTCCATATCAGTTGATAAAGAAAGATAAGAAGCCAACAGTTAATTTTCTTCATGTCTTTAGCTGCAAATGCTTTGTACTGACGAATCAAGGTGAAAATCTAGGAAAATTTGAAGCCAAGGCTGATGAAGCTATATTTATTGGATATGGAATAACAACCAAAGCATATAGAGTCTACAATCTAAGATTGCACATTGTTATGGAATCCATGCCTGTAGTCTTTGATGACAAAAAAATTCAAGGGTTGTTTGATGGAGGATTTCATGACCTACTGCACTTTGAAAATGAATCCACAAATAATATTGAAGATAGTGATGATGATGTGGAAATTTCAAGAACACAATTACCTATAATTCTCCCATCAATTGATGTCAATGCATCAACAGATAACTTATCAGTTAACAATTATCAATCGACTGATAATACATCAATTGATAATCATTCGATGGATAACAATTCTACCCAACAATCTTCAAGAAGAGTGTCCATCTCAGGGGGAGGGTTTTCAAATGATCAATCACATCACAATGATCATAACAATTCCAATGATCATGAAGCATCATCTTCAAGGACAAACTTACCATCTCAAAGGAAATGGACAAAAAACCATCCCTTTGAATTAATTATTGGAGATGAAAATGATGGTGTCAAAACTAGAAGTGCAACTCAAAATGAATGCTTGTATAGTAGCTTCCTATCTCAAGAAGAACAAAAAGGGATTGAAGAAGCCTTGAATGATCCTGATTGGATAATTGTTATGCTAGAAGAGTTGAATCAGTTTGAAAGAAACAAGGTATGGAAGCTGTCATTGGTACAAAATGGGTCTTCAGAAACAAAATGGATGAATCTGGTACAGTGATAAGGAATAAAGCAAGATTAGTGACAAAAGGCTATTAACAAGAAGAAGGCATAGATTTTGATGAAACATTTGCACCTGTTGTAAGGTTGGAAGCAATGAAAATCTTTCTAGCATATGCTGCTCATGCTAATTTCAAGATGTATAAGATGGATGTGAAAAGTGTTTTTCTCAATGGAGAACTAGAAGAAGAAGTATATGTAGAACTGTTGGGTTCCGAGGCATAAAACGCAGTGGATTAAACGTAAATATAACGAAAAATTTCGGAACCCTAACGCAGGATCATGTATAAGTTCGGACTGATTTGTGTGAAACAAAATCATACCTTTTCTTGGTCTTGACTTCTACGAACTCAACGGAAATCCTATTTTTCACGACTTGTGTTTTCTTCTCGAAAACACCTCTATGGTATCCACACGAGCACCTTCAAGAACGTCTCACGATCTTGATTACGGAATGGATGTACTAGCTCCTTTGATGATTTCGAAACTGCCTTGCTCTGCCTTGCTGTGTAGCTGCTGCCTCTAGGGTTATTTTTTTCTCAAAACGTAATGCCTCTTAACCCTATCATTATCTATTTATAATGCTAGTTAAGAGGCCCAATCAGCAACCCATAACAGCAAAGCCTAACCCATGTAGGTTTAGGATTAAATAATAAAAACCGAATTTCTATTATTTAATTAATAACTAAGTCATACTTAATTATTAAGGGCAGAATTCAAATTCGAATTATATTATTTCAATTAATTAAGTCTCACTTAATTAATATAATAAAATTCAAATAATCATCAATTAATTTAAATCTATAATTTAAATTAACTATTCCTTGAAGTGCTCTATGTGTGTGACCCTATAGGCTATTATTTAATTAGCAATAATTTTATTCTCTAATAAAATTATAAACAATGAGCGGTATCTAGTAATACATCATTGCTACCCAATTAAATAATAATTAAATCGTGATTCGATAAAACCTTTCACGATTAATGTTTCCGTGTAATATAATCCCTTTAACCATATATATTATAGATTAAACTCGAGGCATGTATTTAGTCATCCTCTTCAACATTTAATCCGGGTTTACTTGATCCATGAGTAGACTATGAAAACAAATCATTATTTGAGCACGGCCATGCATTTTATAGTCTCACTCAATTAAGAGGCCAATAATATCTCTCCTAATTATAGGAGGGTTAAATCCTTTATCTATCATTCATATTTCTCATACGACTCATGATATACCCGATGTCCACTTTTATCATTACCCGGTCAAAGGTAACTTTTAATGTAGTCAAAGTATATTAATCCCCGTACAGAAATATAATGATCTCAAGTCAGAGGATCATTACACCATTATCACTGTGAGTCTTTCTTATGACTTTATTAAACATGAAGAATCTCACTGTGGGTCTGTCCAGTACCATGTACTCCTGCATGTACTTATGTGTTGACTTTAGTATCCCCATA